>CAWUFW010003069.1:1200000-1944522 GCA_963921515.1 Calotriton arnoldi | reverse complement strand
TGTCGTTTTTTAAATTGATGTAATGTTTTTTTAACTTAATAGCTTTTAGGAACTATTTACTCTTCTTCTTTTTATGTGCTGTACATAATTTTATGGTTTGCCAAGATAAAACCGAATAAAGTTTATTTTTTAGTTGATTTGATTTGACTGGCAGTTTGTGCGGCTGACATTTGGATGGGGATGGGCAGACTGCATATAGTGTTTTAAAATGTTAACTGTTTTATTTCTTGTCATCATTTGCCATTATAATCTTTTGTTTCTCCTTTTTATTCTAGTGCAAATCTTTTGTTTTGCTTTGAGTCTCCTGCTTGCGGTTTTGTCACTGGTTGATCTGCAGTTTGTGTAGTTGCATCTGTTTGGTAAGAACAAGTTTTTTTGTACTGATTACTCAAAATGAGTATCATTGAATGAATGAATGAATGAATGAATAGACACTTATAGAGCGCATGGCTACCAGAGGCTTCCCAGCGCTAAAGACAGAGCCTAAACCGTGAAAATCAGGGAAATCAGGAGAACAGCAGAGTCTTCAAACGTTTGCGAAATAAAAGGTGGTTGGCCTCAAGCCGGATATGATCTGGTAGCTGATTCCAGCATTTTGCAGCGATGACAGAGAATAGACGGCCACCGCTCCTAGCTCGGTTGACTCTAGGAACATTAGCAAGGTGTTTTTTCTCAGAGCGAAGGGATCTTTTAGGAAGATACGGGGAAATAATGGATCGGAGAATTGGCGGAGCACTATCCGACATTGATTTATGGGCGATACACAAGGCCTTAAATTGGATTCTTTCGGCTACTGGCAACCAATGCAAAGAATTAATATATGGTTTGGCAGATTCCCTATTGTTGGCCTGCGTAAGGAGTCGAGCTGCACAGTTTTGAACTGTTTGAAGTTTCTTTATGGTCGAGCAGGGAGAGCCAAGATAGAGCACATTGGCATAATCAAGCCTCGAGAGAATCAGGGCTTGTACCAGCAGTTTCCTGGCGTTAAAAGGCAGAAGGGGCAAAATCCTCCTAATCATTTTCAGGATGCCATAGCAGGTACCTGCCACCCTATTCGCCTGTACCTTAAAGTTCAGGTTATGGTCCAACCAAACTCCGAGACTTTTTATTTGGTCTTTAGGGGGAGGCATGGCCCCAAGACATTTGGGCCATAGTGCGCCGCTCTCCAAGTTGGTAATCTTGCCTAAAAACATCAGTTCAGTTTTAGCAGCATTCAGCTTTAGGAAAGAAGAGTCCATCCATGCTGAGACCTTTTCCAGACAATTGGCCAGAATAGACTTATTGTTGTCTAAAAGCTTGAGGGACACAATAAGCTGAGTATCATCAGCGTACGTGATGATCTTAACCCCGAAAGGCTCAACCACCTCAGCCAAAGGGCGCATGTAGACATTAAAAAGTGTGGGGCTCAGGGAGGAGCCCTGAGGAACCCCACACTGCAGCGGCATCCATTCAGAGGTGGCATTGTCCTCAAAAACTTGAAACAACCGATCTGCTAGGAAAGACTCAAGCCATTTAAGTAAAGTTCCAGTCACCCCATTCTCTCTGAGTCTTGCTATCAACAATTGGTGATTGACCGTGTCGAAGGCCGCGCTAAGATCGAGTAATATAATAGCCGCGGACCCTCCGACATCCAGTATCTTCCTCGATTCTTCAATCACCGCTAGTAGGGCTGTCTCAGTGCCTTGCTGGGGTCTAAAGCCCGTTTGGGAGAGATGAAGGCGTTCATTCTCCTCCAAAAAGGCGGAGAGAACGCAATTAACGTATTTTTCGCTTATTTTAGCAATCCCAGGCAAGAGCGAAATCGGGCGATAATTAGCAAAGACCTCGGGATCCAGGGTAGGCTTCTTCAAAAGGGCTCTGACCATGGCCCGTTTCCATAGGGAGGGACAATCCCAGAGGAGAAAGAGCTGTTAACCAGATCCAGAATAACAGGGGCGATGGAGTCAAATACCTGGTTGAGAATACTAGGGGGGCAGCATCACAGGGGAGCCAGATTTCAAACAATCCAAGTGCATTTTTAAAACTTTCATATCCATAGATGGAATGGATTCAATAGAGGGTTTAGAGATTGGGGTTGGTCCTCAGTCAAGGGGGCTTGCCAAGGCTGATAGGGGAGGAAAGGCAGTATAGATATCTTCAATTTTCTTATAGAAAAAGTGGGCCAAATTACTGCACCGTCCTAGGGAATCCGCTGGGGGCAGAGGGGCTCAGGAGGTTGCAAGAGTGATTTTGTTATTTTAAAAATTTCACGAGGGGAGTTAGAGGCTAAGATAATTTTCTTTTCGTAATAACCAGATTGTGCAGTTCTAATTTCTGCCTTATAAGCCTTATCGGCGTCTCTATATTTAATTTTCTCAGAAGTGGAGAAATCCTTTCTCCAACTTCTCTCAAGGCGCTTACATAACTGTTTCAGCTCTCTAAGTTTGGGAGAGTACCATGCTGCGCCGTGCCCAACTTTTTTGCTGGAAATCCAGTTTTTAGGGATTAAAGTATCTAATGACAACTCAAGCCATTGTTTAACTTTAATGTTGTTGGATTCAGGGTCAATACCAAGCACAGGTCTCATATTATCAAGAGTAGACGCCCAGGCCTCCATAGAGAGTTTAGACCAAGTCCGGTTCCAGGATTTTACCCTTTCCCGTGGCTGTCCACCCTCCTGTGGGTTCCAGACAAAAGGAACCACATAATGGTCTGACCAAGGAATGGGAATGGGTTTTTCCACTGTAAGGCTATCAATATTAGAGAAGAGCGGGTCAAGGAGGTGTCCTTTATGGTGAGTGGAACCGGACACTTTTTGCTTCAGGGCTAAAGCATCCAAATTGTCAGTTACAGCCTCAGCGTCAGGGGAAGATAGCAAGTCAAAATGGATATTAAGATCACCCAATAATGAGAAATTAGAGGAGGAGCTCACTGATTTGGCTATAATTTCTGGAAGCTCCCTACTAAAGTGGCCAATTGATCCTGGCGGCCGATAAATAAGAACGCCAGAGAAGGTACAAGTAGGGGAAAAGCCAAGAGCAAAAAAACAGCTCTCACAATCAGGGATAAAGCTAGCTGTAATTTGGCAACTAAAATCATCTTTATAGATGATAGCTAGACCCCCGCCTCTGCCTAGTTCACGATCTTGTCTCTGAATTAAATATCCCGGGGGCAGGGTTTGAACTACCGCTGGGTCAGCAATGCTGGAGAGCCAGGTTTCAGTGAGAAACAGGGCATCAAGCTCATTATCCTCCAGCAGAAGACGGAGTTCAGTGGAATGTTTAGGTAGTGAGCGGCAGTTCAGAAGGGACATTCTAAGAGACCTTTTCACATTTGGGGTGTCTTCGACGATGGGCTTGAATAAGGTTCTAAGTATAAAAGGGCAGTATGAGCATTTGTTATAACTGTTATCTGGAATCATAGAGTGCCTACATTTAGGGAGTACCGACTCTCTAAGATGAAGCAATTGATTGGAAGAGTAGGAGAGCTTACCTCTTATTAGAGGGGTACTGGCCCCTGGGCCCGGTTGGGCACGGACGGGCGCAGACGGGCTTGCCTTAGGAGCGCCTTCAGCGCGCCATCGGCGCGCCCGCTGCGCGCGTCTGCTGCGCGGCCACTTCATCCGCCCCTTAAGAGGAGTGAGTGAACGTCGAGGCCGTCGCAGCTGGAATGCTGACCTACGTTTAGGGAAGCCCGCCTAGAGGTCCCCCCGGAGCATTGAACACAGCTCCTTCCCCAAGTTCCCCAAGTTTTGTGCAAATACGCAGTAAGAAACACACAAATACAAAAGAGCAATTTAAAAAGCGATTCCAAGCAGCACAGTAAAATCAATTTAAAAATCAATTTTAAAAAGGCGGAAAATTAGCAGCAGCCTCTACCTCCTAACCGCGCCGCTAATGCACGGATTAGGCATGAATGCGTTTTTTGTAAATGGTATAATAGCTGCCTTTTTAGTTGCTGTTTTATTGTGTGTGAAATTCTCTTTGTATTGTTGTGTCTTGTGTGTAATTTTCTTTTGGTTTTTTCTTCTAGTGGGATACGGTTGGTGCTTACTGTGTCTGTGCAGAGTAGGTGCTGGTGAGTCTAGCTGTCTGTGGCAAGTGAGTGGTATTTTTTCAAAATATAGGTTTTTGTGTGGCTTATATTGGTTGACTTTTCCTTTCAGACTACCAGTAGTTTTACTTGCCGTTTGATAAAGCCTCACTTTGATCATTACTTATTTTACACAGTGTTGGGTATTACTGACTTATTTGTCAAGTTACTTTTCTTAGTAAGGATTATGGCTAGCCACAGTATTACTGCTCTGCAGGTTGTTGATATGCTTTTCAAGTCTTCCTTTGACCATGAATATGAGATTGACTCTGCATCTGAGGCAGAGGAGGAACTCCAAAATTCTGGCACTGAATGTTCTGTCCCATGAGGAATCATCTGATGATGAAGCCACTCTCAGTGCGAATGAAGTGCCGCTTTTAGAGGAGGACACTGATGTGCCAGTAGTGCAGCAAGAGGCATCTGGATTGCAGTCTGGGGCTGAAAGGCTTCCCTTTGGAAGTGCTGGTCTCTGGGCCCCAAATATGGTGCAGCCGGTGTTGCCTGCCTTTAGTGGTGTTGCAGGGTGTAGAGTGAATGCTGCAAACTTTTTGCCTATACATTTCTTTCAGTTATTTATGGATGATGTATTTTTGGATGAGATTGTTGACCAGACTAATGTGTATGCCGAACACTATTTGAGGGACAACAGTACCAGACTTAAGCCCCACTCTAGAGCCACCTGTTGGACTCCCACAAATCTGGATAAGTTGAAGAAGTTCTTGAGTTTAACTTTTTTGATGGGCTTGATAAGGAAGGTGTCACTGCCTTCATATTGGTCTACTAGTCCCTTGATGGCAACAGCTATATTACTTGCAACCAAGAGTCATGATCGGTATTTGCTTCTTCGAATGCTGCATTTTGTTGATAATGCTTCAGAGTTGCAACAAGATCATCCTGATTGTGGCCGTCTTTTTAAGATTCAGCCTGTCCTTGTTCGCTTTGTAGATCTATGTTCCAGGGAGAGAAATAGCTGTGAATGAGTCTTTGGTTCTGTTAAAGGGTTGTTTGTTTTTTAGGCAGTACATTCCTAGCAAGAGGACAAGTTATGGAATTAAGATGTATATGCTGTCTGAGAGTAGTACTGGATATGTCTATAATTTCAGGGTGTACACCGGTAGGGATTACAGTATTGACCAACCTGGTTGTCCGTCGGCTTTCGGAGTTAGTGAGAAAATTGTCTGGGAACTTAGAGGACTTTTTAACAAAGGTTACCATTTATACATAGATAACTTCTACACTGGTGCGCAATTGTTCAGGGAATTGTTCAAAATGAACACTTGCTTGTGGCACAATCTGCCCTAACTGTAAAGGAAATCTAAAAGGCTTGTTTGTAAAAAAAACTTGAGAAGGGACAGTGCAGTTCCTTGTGTGGCGATGAACTTCTGGCTGTGAAATTTTCTGACAGGAGAGATGTCTACATGCTACAAGCAAATGGCTTCCAGCGCATCCCGGCCTGCACTTGATGTTGTTGGCGCACCATGAGCGCACCGACATCATCAGATCACCGAGGAGGGGGGATGGGGTGTCAGCGGAAGCACTTCCACTGCCATCCCTGGTGGGGGGGTTCAAAAGCGGCGGCCCACGGGGGGAGCACCAGCGCTTCGCCCGTGGGTGAGTGCTAAGATGTAACGGTTACATCCTCAGCACACGAGCTCCGTGGCTGAGGATGTAATCGTTCTGCCCATAGCACCCAAGGGGTTAAAAAAAATAGGACTATCACTTTTATTAAACATTTCAATGTATGAATTTATGAAATATACATTGGATTACGATTATTAGTTACTTTTTGACAAAAACAACAGGTCTGCTTTATGTATGTTGATGTTCTGAGCCCTTTATAAAGTCTACAGGTCCGCTTTTTATATTTTGGCCTTCTGACCCTTTGACAAGGTCAGTAGGTATGCCTTACTTAAAATGACGCCCTTCATATTGTTACATCACATAGTCAGCCATGCACAACTGTGGGGTTGGGTGAAGGGCCTGGCCGCAGCCCACCCATTATGACCAACCCTACACTGTGTACGGCCAAAGAATGTATACAGTGGGAGGGAGGGTGCGGCCAGGCCCTGTCCCAACCCCACGCTGCACGCAGCCAAAAGCCATGCTCTGCAGGGTGCCCAACCCACTCTGCGCACGGTCACAAAGCCATGTGCTGTGGGAGGTAGGCCACAGGCCAGGCTCTGTGCCCAGCCCCACACGGCCAAAGGCTGTGCGCTATGGGGAGTTGGGAGTCAGCTGGGGATTGGGCACGGGGCCAAAACTAGTGAAATGCACCAGTTAAAGTTATCTCAAGTCACTGTAACTCATGCCATAAAAGTAACTAACGCACCACCTTACCATGCACTGCTAATTACCTCACATATTCATAATTCATGGCATGTTCTATCACATCATGGATAATATCACTGCAACTGAAATGACATCATTAATGACATCATTAATGACAACACTGCATGGCAGCATGAGTTATAATTTCTTTAGGGCATGAGTTACACTTCCTTCAGATAATTATAACTGGTGAATTGCCGTGGTTTTGATAATTTAAAATGATCAAGAGGGTTAAGCAATGTGTAACATGCATGCTACTGATTTGTATTTTATATAGATAGCTCAGTGGGTTACTGCTTTTGTCCTAGAGATCCTTGTGTTATTTTCATGCCATAAGTTACAATCCTTGTAATATAGCACAGTGAGTTCTGAACTGGCATCAAAGAGATGCATGCAAACTGCAAGAACCTTATTGTTTTGTCTCAATCTTTCTTTGTTCTAATGTTGAAAAAGGTTTCCCGAGGGTAGTGATGATGACCCAAAGTACATACAGTGCATTAACCACTCCATTCACCAAACCTCACAAGTTTTATATCATGACTTTGTATTTCTTCAGAAGAAATGCTCTTAACATGTTATGCCTACCTGTATGGATGATACATAACTCCTACATCTTGGAACCCTAATTATCTTATGTAACATTACCTGATACTGACCTACACACTTGTATGATTCATTTCCTTAGTAAACTAGCCCTGTGACATGAAGTGCTCTGACACCTTACACTAGGTTGAGTAGGGCTACAAAAGAAATTAAATGAAGAAAAATATATTATTTAGTGTTACATCAATGGTTATGTGCTTGGTGTATGTGTGCCTGTGAATGGTACAATACAGGGATGATGCAGCACTGTGAGGTGTGTGTGTGCATACCTGTGCTGGGTGTACATGTGCCTGTGAATGATACAATACATTGGAGATGTAGTGATGTGCAGTATGTGTGTATTATATGCATGTGCAGGGTGTATGTGTGCTTGTGAATGGTACAATACATAGAAGAATCTGGGTTGCATTTTGCAAGACCCAGGACTAACTGGAGGAACACGCGGAACATGAGAAGGTAGAGCAATTCCCCCAGAGAGATTTATGGAATGCTGCATTCCTATGAGCTGGGTGGGACACACTGGAAGACGGGAGAGCCAGGCTCTTCAGAATACTTCAAAGGGTGCTGTTTGATTCAGAGAGAGATCACTAGGAAGGGGCCTGTGCACATATCATGAAGGAGATAGGACTGATAAGAGAATCATAAAGATTAGGACTGAGGCTCTGGGGTACCTTTTAATACACATATCACTGTGGCTTACATCGCGGTGTGAACCTCTAGTCACCCCCTTGGCCTGTGTTGTGGCGCTATTAGTTTTGGAGTTGCTCCTTCTGTGGCAGACCTCCTTCTGGAGGAAGTGCAGGGCAGAGGAGAGGACACTTCAAAAGGAAGCAGACCACCACCATAAACTTCAGAGACTCAGACTCTAAATAACATTTTGTGTCTGGAAATGGACTATAAGAAGGGGAGCTTGAGGCCCCAAAATTGTCAACTGTCAAGCAGCCAGTCATCCTGTGTGAGGAGGACAAGCTCTGCAAGACTTCTGCCTGTGACCAGGACTGTGAGTGCCTGTCTCGCAGCTGGGTGAGGGGACATCACCCAGGAAATCCAAGACCACCTACCCCTGGAGCTAGGAGCACAAGTGCCTGCCTGATTGCTAAGACCAGTTTGCCCTATGAGGAAGAGGAGGGCTTTTGGGAAAGATGTCCAATGGGGGAGCCTGTTGGTTGGATACCTGTGGAGAGCTGTAAGGAGATGGCTGCTACACCGATCGGGCCATTGCATGTGTGCTGGGAAAAGTCAGTGACACCCGTAGGTCAGAGGATGGCCACCGTGAAGTGAGGCATGAACTTTACTCCCATGCTGATCGGGCTGTAGCCTGTTTGTTGAATGAAGTTGACGACCCCTTGTGCCAGGTGGGGCCACCGTGAAGATTGTTGCTGTGCCCATCTGGCCGCAGTCAGTGACCTCGTACGTATGTTAAGTGGGGCTTCCATAAAGATTGCTGCTGTGCTGATCAGGCCTTATCATATACAAAAAGGAGCAACAGAGGGTATTACAAAGCAGGTCGCCCTCCACTCATAACAATATATCAACAAGGACCTGCTCTGATATTGGACCAATATTTTCAAAAACCCACAAGCAAGGTACTCAACTGTCGTACTGGCGAATAGCTTCAAAAAATGCTACTCAGAACCGGGTTTTCTCCAGTATTGGGGTATCTTTCATAGATTCACATGCTTGAATCATTCCCAGTCGTCGGAGTGGGAGTCCCACGGTACATAAAGATAGCAATAAATATGCATGAAATAGCCATAACATAGGTAAATTAGAACCAGGAAGTAAAATAGCTAGAAGTTAATAGGAAAAAATCTTCCACTTTCATGACTCGTCCAAGTCATTATATATAGTCCAAACTACAGCCAATCAGGCGACAGCACCCTCCAGAATGTTCTCCCAGAGGCTCAGGCTCTCAGATTTTCTACCGCACGTCGTGTGAAGGGAGTCTCCCTGAGCTCTGCTCAGTACTTCTCAGGTTTCTTCAGAATTTCTTCATTTCATGATGTCTTCTTCTAAGAAATCTCTCTTTCGACCTTGTGAGTCTTGTGGGAAGCTCCGGCTGTTTTCTGAAAACCCCCACAAGAAGTGCATTTATTGCTTGTACCCGGACCACCAGGTGAGAGACTGCAAGATCTGCAGGACTTTCCCTCAAAAGACTCTGAGGGACAGAGAGGGACGTCTACTTCTGTGGCTACAGAAGATTAAGGATCAAGACAACCCTTTATCTGAGGTGGGAAGTGTTTCCTCTGTCAGGACTGCTGCCTCTAGGAAGAGGACTAGCGACACGGATTTGACTTCTCCTGGGGCTAAGGTGTTGAAAAAACAGCACACCCCTAAGAGTGCTGAGTTGCCTTCTGCTTCCAAAAAGGCTCCTCCACCTAGTAAGAGTAAAACTCTGCCCTCTACACCCCCGAGAAAGTCTGTCAAATCTCAGGCGTCTAAACCTTCTTCTGACCGAGATTTACCTCAGAAACGGGGTCCCTCGTCGACGAGCTCGACTACGACGTCTTCGTCGACGAGGCCTGCTGTCGCCGCGACGACGACGTCTACTGCAACCTTCTCATCTCCAAAGCCTCAGATGATACTGTCGTCGGCTTCTTCGCCTTCGACGCTGGTGTCCGTCTCAGTGAGACCCACCACGTCAGTCACTGCCTTCTCGTCGACGAAGAGACTGAAGTCTACCGTTGACGTCCCTCCGTCGACGAAGAGTAAGAAGACCTCGTCGACGATTGTCTCGTCGACGGCGACTGCATCGTCGACGATTGCCTCGTCGACGGCCGCCTCGTCGACGGCCACCTCGTCGATGATTGCCTCGACGACGGTTCCCTCGTCGACGGTTGCCTCGTCGACAGTTGCCTCGTCTACTCCCGCCTCGTTGGCGATCGCCACGTCGACGGCTGCTTCGTCGACGTTGCTATCTTCCTGCACTGATCTTCAAGTTTGGTCGTCATCTGCAGCCACAGCATCCTCAAAGACATCTGCGGTGCTATCTACACCATTGCCACTGTCGACGACAGCGCCTTCTTTGCTTCAAAGGCGTGGATCTTCCTTGGAGATTCTCTCTCCAGTTCACACCTCACCCAGCAGAGTTCCTTGTGCGTTGCCCGAGCTGTTACTGGACTATGGGACAGATGAGGATGAATCTGAGGAGGATGACAGATTCCGTCCTGCCAGTAGCCCTTCAGAGCTCTTCATTAAATATCAAGACGTAGATCAAGAAGAAGACTACCATCCTGATACCGCTCCAGAGCCAAACCCTACGGCACAATTGCCTCTATCACTTCTCAACAATCTGCAGTACATGTTAGATGACTATTACCACCGATTTCCACCATCTGAATCGGCTTCTTCTGTCCCACCAACACCCGTGCCTCAATATTCAACAGTGTTGAGGTCGCCCAGACCAGTTTCTCCGGTACCTTCAATGTCGCATCATCAGGAGGCTCACACCACGGATGATGTCAGGGAAGAAGGAGAATTGGATGACAGGTCACTCCTTACTGAATGGGATGACTATCAAATACAAACGCCGTCTCCTTCGAGTCAGGCTCCTGTTGACTCACCTCCAGTTGACATCGGAGGTTTTCATGTTCTGATGGAAAGAGCAGCACAAAGGTTCCTTCTTCCCATGGAAACAAGAAAGGATGAGTGTTTCCTTTACGATTTTAAAGACCAGCCAAGGAAGCAAGTGCGTACTATCCCTATTATTGATTTTATTTGGCAGGAAGGACTGAAAGTCATGCAGACTCCTGCCTCCATTCCAGCGGTCCTACCTTGCCTTGAAAAGAAATACAAGGCACCGGATAATTCACCAGCTTGTCTGATAGGTCAGCCTAAGCCAGATTCGGTTATCGCTCAAGCAGCGCAGCGCCGAGCACGGAATCCCTCCTCTCCATTGTCAGCTCCCCCGGATCGGGATGGGAGACGTCTAGATGCAATTGGGAAAAAGGTTTCCACCATGGCGGCCACTACTGTCCGGGCAGCTAACTCACTGGCCATCTTAGGCCGCTATGAAAGGCAGATGTGGTCGGATATCTCCCCATACATTGACATGTTACCGGAGCCCTCAAAGGCAGAAGCGCTTAAGATCCTCCAGGAAAAATGCAAAAGAAACAATTGATGGACGGAATGCTGGACAATGCAGACATTCACCCCCAGTCACAAGGATCTGGGTTAAATCCATCATTCTTTTGCTCACCACACCACCCCAGTTTGGACCCAGCCATATGCAAATCAGTCTTGACCCTGTTCCTTGTGGGAACAGTCCAGCCCGAACTGCCAAGCCAGGTCCTCCCTGGACCCGAAACAAGCATCCTGGAACCGGTTTCAGGGCATCACCCTTCTTCAGCCAGGCTAGCTTGAATCCAGTGGTGTAGTGAGCACGGGACCCACGTCTGGGCATACCCTTCCCACTTAGGGCGACAAATGCAAAAGAAACAATTGATGGACGGAATGCTGGACAATGCAGACATTCACCCCCAGTCACAAGGATCTGGGTTAAATCCATCATTCTTTTGCTCACCACACCACCCCAGTTTGGACCCAGCCATATGCAAATCAGTCTTGACCCTGTTCCTTGTGGGAACAGTCCAGCCCGAACTGCCAAGCCAGGTCCTCCCTGGACCAGAAACATGCATCCTGGGACCGGTTTCAGGGCATCACCCTTCTTCAGCCAGGCTAGCTTGAATCCAGTGGTGTAGTGAGCACGGGATCCACGTCTGGGCATACCCTTCCCACTTAGGGCGACAAATGCAAAAGAAACAATTGATGGACGGAATGCTGGACAATGCAGACATTCACCCCCAGTCACAAGGATCTGGGTTAAATCCATCATTCTTTTGCTCACCACACCACCCCAGTTTGGACCCAGCCATATGCAAATCAGTCTTGACCCTGTTCCTTGTGGGAACAGTCCAGCCCGAACTGCCAAGCCAGGTCCTCCCTGGACCAGAAACAAGCATCCTGGGACCGGTTTCAGGGCATCACCCTTCTTCAGCCAGGCTAGCTTGAATCCAGTGGTGTAGTGAGCATGGGACCCACGTCTGGGCATTCCCTTCCCACTTAGGGCGACAAATGCAAAAGAAACAATTGATGGACGGAATGCTGGACAATGCAGACATTCACCCCCAGTCACAAGGATCTGGGTTAAATCCATCATTCTTTTGCTCACCACACCACCCCAGTTTGGACCCAGCCATATGCAAATCAGTCTTGACCCTGTTCCTTGTGGGAACAGTCCAGCCCGAACTGCCAAGCCAGGACCTCCCTGGACCAGAAACAAGTATCCTGGGACCGGTTTCAGGGCATCACCCTTCTTCAGCCAGGCTAGCTTGAATCCAGTGGTGTAGTGAGCACGGGACCCACGTCTGGGCATACCCTTCCCACTTAGGGCGACAAATGCAAAAGAAACAATTGATGGACGGAATGATGGACAATGCAGACATTCACCCCCAGTCACAAGGATCTGGGTTAAATCCATCATTCTTTTGCTCACCACACCACCCCAGTTTGGACCCAGCCATATGCAAATCAGTCTTGACCCTGTTCCTTGTGGGAACAGTCCAGCCCGAACTGCCAAGCCAGGTCCTCCCTGGACCAGAAACAAGCATCCTGGGACCGGTTTCAGGGCATCACCCTTCTTCAGCCAGGCTAGCTTGAATCCAGTGGTGTAGTGAGCACGGGACCCACGTCTGGGCATACCCTTCCCACTTAGGGTGACAAATGCAAAAGAAACAATTGATGGACGGAATGCTGGACAATGCAGACATTCACCCCCAGTCACAAGGATCTGGGTTAAATCCATCATTCTTTTGCTCACCACACCACCCCAGTTTGGACCCAGCCATATGCAAATCAGTCTTGACCCTGTTCCTTGTGGGAACAGTCCAGCCCGAACTGCCAAGCCAGGTCCTCCCTGGACCAGAAACAAGCATCCTGGGACCGGTTTCAGGGCATCACCCTTCTTCAGCCAGGCTAGCTTGAATCCAGTGGTGTAGTGAGCACGGGACCCACGTCTGGGCATACCCTTCCCACTTAGGGCGGCAAATGCAAAAGAAACAATTGATGGACGGAATGCTGGACAATGCAGACATTCACCCCCAGTCACAAGGATCTGGGTTAAATCCATCATTCTTTTGCTCACCACACCACCCCAGTTTGGACCCAGCCATATGCAAATCAGTCTTGACCTTGTTCCTTGTGGGAACAATCCAGCCCGAACCGCCAAGCCAGGTCCTCCCTGGACCAGAAACAAGCATCCTGGGACCGGTTTCAGGGCATCACCCTTCTTCAGCCAGGCTAGCTTGAATCCAGTGGTGTAGTGAGCACGGGACCCACGTCTGGGCATACCCTTCCCACTTAGGGCGACAAATGCAAAAGAAACAATTGATGGACGGAATGCTGGACAATGCAGACATTCACCCCCAGTCACAAGGATCTGGGTTAAATCCATCATTCTTTTGCTCACCACACCACCCCAGTTTGGACCCAGCCATATGCAAATCAGTCTTGACCCTGTTCCTTGTGGGAACAGTCCAGCCCGAACTGCCAAGCCAGGTCCTCCCTGGACCAGAAACAAGCATCCTGGGACCGGTTTCAGGGCATCACCCTTCTTCAGCCAGGATAGCTTGAATCCAGTGGTGTAGTGAGCACGGGACCCACGTCTGGGCATACCCTTCCCACTTAGGGCGACAAATGCAAAAGAAACAATTGATGGACGGAATGCTGGACAATGCAGACATTCACCCCCAGTCACAAGGATCTGGGTTAAATCCATCATTCTTTTGCTCACCACACCACCCCAGTTTGGACCCAGCCATATGCAAATCAGTCTTGACCCTGTTCCTTGTGGGAACAGTCCAGCCCGAACTGCCAAGCCAGGTCCTCCCTGGACCAGAAACAAGCATCCTGGGACCGGTTTCAGGGCATCACCCTTCTTCAGCCAGGCTAGCTTGAATCCAGTGGTGTAGTGAGCACGGGACCCACGTCTGGGCATACCCTTCCCACTTAGGGCGACAAATGCAAAAGAAACAATTGATGGACGGAATGCTGGACAATGCAGACATTCACCCCCAGTCACAAGGATCTGGGTTAAATCCATCATTCTTTTGCTCACCACACCACCCCAGTTTGGACCCAGCCATATGCAAATCAGTCTTGACCCTGTTCCTTGTGGGAACAGTCCAGCCCGAACTGCCAAGCCAGGTCCTCCCTGGACCAGAAACAAGCATCCTGGGACCGGTTTCAGGGCATCACCCTTCTTCAGCCAGGCTAGCTTGAATCCAGTGGTGTAGTGAGCACGGGACCCACGTCTGGGCATACCCTTCCCACTTAGGGCGACAAATGCAAAAGAAACAATTGATGGACGGAATGCTGGACAATGCAGACATTCACCCCCAGTCACAAGGATCTGGGTTAAATCCATCATTCTTTTGCTCACCACACCACCCCAGTAAGATCCTCCAGGAGGGAGAACGAATCTCGGCTGAGATCATTGATTCTGCTGTGGATGTTGCATCCACGGGTTTTCGGCAACTGGCAGGGGCTGCTGTCCTGCGGCGACAGGGCTGGTTAAAATCCACATCTTTTCGTCAGGAAGTTCAGACGAAGATAATAGATATGCCTTTTGATGGCGAGTCTCTTTTTGGCCAGCATATTGACGATGCCCTATAGGCCATTAAAAAGGATACCGAGACAGCAAGATCTCTCGGTACTCTTCAGTTTCGAAAACCGCCTTTTCGTGGCGCTAGAGGCCGTGGATCCTTCTCCACCCGAGGAGGCTATAATCAGTCGAGGCAATACCAGTCCTATCAGGGTAACCAACGCTACTCTTCGCAATGACAACAATCTTTCAGGCAGCAACCAACTACGTCTTATGGGCAAAACAGAAATAAGTCATCCTACCGGGGAAGGAACACGTCTAAAAAACAGTGACAACTGCCACCTGCCACCTGCTCTACCGCTCAATTTTACAAAAGTTGGAGGAAGGATCTCCCGTTTTTACTCAACCTGGTCTGCTATAACTACAGACAAATGGGTCTTGGACATTGTGGCCAGAGGCCACGTTCTGGAGTTTACCAAGCTTCCTCCGAATTCTCCTCCCAAAGGTCCGCCTCCAGCTCATCTCACAGAGCTTTTCTCCCAGATAAATTTGATGTTAAAAAAGGGAGCGATCGAAATGGTTCCAAAGTTGCAAAGAGGCACCGGTTTCTACTCCAGGTTTTTCTAATAAAAAGAAATCGGGAGAATGGCGCCCCATCTTGGATCTTCGTTCCCTAAACAAATATCTCAAAAAACAGTCTTTTCGGATGTTGACTCTACAAGAAGTCCTTCAACTCCTCTCTGCGGGGGATCACATGACCACCCTTGACCTCCAAGATGCTTACTTTCATGTCCCGATTTTACACAGGCACAGAAAGTTCTTGAGGTTCAGAGTAGCTGGCAGGGACTTCCAGTTCAAAGTCCTTCCTTTCGGACTACGTTCCGCGCCCCGTGTCTTCACTAAAGTTTTGGCACCGGTGGCGGCACACCTTCGACTAGAAAAAATTCAAATTTTTCCTTATTTAGACGACTGCCTTATCAAGGCAAATTCTTATGCAGTCGCAAACATCCATACTCAGAAATGCCTGTCACTTTTCCAGTCTCTGGGTCTCTCCATCAATCTGGACAAGTCTCAACTCATCCCATCACAAACAAGAACGTTCTTAGGAGCCACCATAGACACTCTACGGACACAAGCCTTTGTCTCAAACGAAAGACAACAAAAGCTGTGCAAGCTTGCCCGACTAATACGCTCAAAAGGGTGCGTTTCTGTCGGACAGTTCAAGTCACTTCTAGGGATGCTCTCATCCTGCATTCCTTTGGTCCCCAACTGTCGCCTCAAGATGAGACCCCTGCAAGAGGAGCTCAACCAGCAATGGCTACAGATCTCAGGGTCCTTCGAAGATCTCATCCGCATCACTCCTCAGATGCGGAAGGCATTACTCTGGTGGACTTGCAAAAGGAACGTGACAGCAGGCCTCTCATTCCTAGTGGAAGCTCCAAGTTTCGTCATCACCACGGACGCCTCCCTCGAAGGGTGGGGAGCACACCTTCAAGAACTAACAGTCAACGGCAAATGGGATGCTCATCAAAGGACTTGGCATATCAATCTCTTAGAGTTGTTAGCGATCTTCCTAGCCCTAAAATCTTTTCGCACCATCATTCTAGGAGCGTCAGTGTTGATCCGGACGGACAACACAACAAGTATGCACTACCTTAACAAACAAGGAGGAACAAAATCCACTCTGCTGTCCCAGCAAGCCCAGCAAATTTGGGATTGGGCGATCCGACATCAAATAACTCTGGCAGCAGTCCATGTTCCGGGAGTATCCAACATCCTAGCGGACTCCCTCAGCAGGTCGACAGTGTCCAATCACGAGTGGGAGCTCCATCAACCAACCTTGGATCGTATATTTCAAAAGTGGGGTCGACCCAATCTGGACTTGTTCGCGACCAGTCTGAACCGAAAATGCCCATTCTACGCAAGTTGGCTTCCCCAACAAGACTCGTGCGGGAATGCGTTTTTGATGAATTGGTCGCAGATCTATGCCTACGCTTTTCCACCGATACCGCTGGTTCCCAGGGTTCTCCGGAAAATGAAGAAGGAGCCTTGTCGTCTTCTCCTCATAGCTCCCAGGTGGCCTCGCCAGTTTTGGTTTACCGAACTCCTCCTTCTATCCCAATGCGATCCCATTCAGTTGCAACCAATACCGAATCTCCTGTCCATTCACAACGGGCAGATCTGCCATCCGGATCCTGCATCTCTGCGTTTAGCAGCCTGGCACCTGAGCACCTTGAATTTGCTCACTTAGATATTCCTTCGGAGTGTAGGGAGCGCCCTCCACAATAAAAACCTACATGCTCAAATGGAAGCGTTTTTGCCACTGGTGTCAAGCCGCCAACATTCATCCAATCCGTGCAACACCGGAGCAATTATTGCCTTTCTTTCTACATTTGGCAAAGTCAGGACTTTCCCATTCTACTCTTAAAGTATTCTTAGCGGCTATCTCACGATTCCGACAAGATGGTTCACATTCTCTTGATTCCTCTCGGATCATTCAACAATTCTTCAAAGGACTGTTTCGTATGTTTCCTCCCATCCGCCGTCCACCTCCACCCTGGCATCTTAACATTGTTCTGTCACAACTCATGCGACACCCCTTTGAACCTATTCATAGAGCTGACTTTATGTTTGTATCGTGGAAGATATCTCTGCTGTTGGCTCTCACATCATTCAAGCCTTCACTATTAAACCGCCTTTCCTCCAATTCACTAAGGACTTGGTAGTGCTCCTCACTAACCCCATTTTTATACCTAAAGTACCTTCTGATTTCCATCTCAATGAACCTGTGGTTTTAAAGACTTTCTTTCCTAATCCTCAATCACCTGCGGAAAGAGCTTTACATACCCTTGATGTCAAACGATGTCTAAAATTTTATTTGCAAAGGACATCCTCAATACGGAAATCTGATCAGCTTTTCATTGCATATGGAAAGATGCGCAAAGGGCACCCAATAACCAAACAGACCATAGCTCATTGGATTTCTGCTGCAATCTCTTTCTGTCATCAGCAGGTGGGTAGACCGCTACAAGCCACTCCGAGAGCTCATTCAACTAGAGCAATCTCTTCTTCTACTGCTCTCTTTGCTGGTGTGCCTCTTCATCAAATCTGCAGAGCTGCTACATGGTCCAGCAGGCACACTTTTACCAAGCACTACTGTCTGGAAGCTGCCAGCAATGCAGACACGTCTGTGGGACAAGCGGTTCTCCGTAATCTTTTTAAATAAGGTGAGCCTCTGTTTGTCCCTCCTCCTCTATGATGCTTTCTTATATTATGTGTCGATACAGATATACATAGGCGTATTTTATCTGGTCTTGGTTTATGTTTCTATGTATATTTCTATATACTTATATATTTATATATATATGTGTTTATATATTTATATGGATCTCTTTGATCTCACAAGCATCATTATGGAATTACTGCTTTCTACTCTGATTCAAGCATGTGAATCTATGAAAGATACCCCAATACTGGAGAAGAACAAAAGTTACTTACCTGTAAACTGTGGTTCTCCAGTATTGGTATCTTTCATAGATTCACATGCGACCCACCCACCTCACCTCAGAGGCTCTTCTATGCTCGTTTATACTTTTATCACACTTGTGCTGGAAAATCTGAGAGCCTGAGCCTCTGGGGAGAACATTCTGGAGGGTGCTGTCGCCTGATTGGCTGTAGTTTGGACTATATATAATGACTTGGACGAGTCATGAAAGTGGAAGATTTTTTCCCATTAACTTCTAGCTATTTTACTTCCTGGTTCTAATTTACCTATGTTATGGCTATTTCATGCATATTTATTGCTATCTTTATGTACCGTGGGACTCCCACTCCGACGACGGGGAATGATTCAAGCATGTGAATCTATGAAAGTTACCAATACTGGAGAACCACAGTTTACAGGTAAGTAACTTTTGTTCTTACTGTCCAATTTTAAGAAACATTTGTCTATCAACCCCACTGGAATCCCCATATGTAAGTGCACATTGGGAAAACAAAAAAAGGTGTGTGGAGGTCTGAAAGTACCTCACGTAAGCACCACCAATGGAGCTGCTGGTAGGTATTCACCAGTATGCTCACATCTTTATCATCATTGGTAACTTTCAAGACCAAAAAAATGCACCGGGTGGTTGCCCTCAATGATCCTACCGGCAACCCACCTCTTGGGGGTGCGTGTGTTTCTGGCGTGCGGAGTATGAGCCAGACGCAGGAGACGTACCGGTTGACAAGCAGCAACCCTGGGTGTACGCAGGGGTGATATACTAGTGCAGAAACACACGCACCCCCAAGAGGTGGGTTGCCGGTAGGATCATTGAGGGCAACCACCCTGTTCATGATGAAACACTAGTGTGGTGAAGACTGACCCCGAGCCCTGACGAAATTGCCGTAAGGTACTTTGGCAATGAAACATGTTGGCCTTCCCTAACTGAATTGTCACCAGTGGGTCCTATCTCATTTTCAGCTTGGAGAAGCGACAAATTCCTTTCTCTTTTCACTATGGGGTCACAGTGGGATAGTACATGACAAGTGCTTGCGGTGCATCCCTCTACACAGCACTAGGTTTTCCTTGTTTCACATGTTTTCACTGATTTTATTTTTTTGGTCTTGAAAGCTATCAATGATGATAAAGATGTGAGCATACTGGTGAGTACCTAACAGCAGCTCCATTGGTGGTGCTTACGTGAGGTACTTTCAGACCTCCACACACCTTTTTTTGTTTTCCCAATGTGCACTTACATATGGGGATTCAAGTGGGGTTCTTAAAATTGGACAGTAAAACCCGGTTCTGAGTAGCATTTTTTTAAGCTATTCGCCAGTACGACAGTTGAGTACCTTGCTTGTGGGGTTTTGAAAATATTGGTCCAATATCAGAGCAGGTCCTTGTTGATATATTGCTGATCAGGCCTTAGCCAATGTGCAGAGCGAAGTCGGTGACCCCCTGTGTGGTGCAGCGGCCAGGCAAGCTGACTTCGGAGCACAGGGCTCACGGTTCAATCCCCGGCTCCGGCGGCAGCTCAGCTCAGCACCATGTGACTCTGGGCAACAGCTCACTTGATTTCCACGACGGCCCCCAGTGCCTTGAGACCCGTAAGGGTGAGTAGTTCGCGCTTTACAAATACGAATTTACATTTACATTTTATTCCAGGTAGGACTGCCATGAAGATTGCTGCTATGCCGATCTGGTCCTAGCCTGTTCTCGGAGTGAGGACAGTGACCCCATATGCCAGGATGGGGCCACTGGAACAAGGCAAATAGCATGGTGTGATCAAGGCCATTGTCGTGCGGAGGAGGCTGCCATAGTGACCTGATTGTTCTCAAGCCCCAACTAAGGACCTGCACCAGGAGCATCACATTCCCCCACCTGTAAGGAGGATTCCAAGTGCTTACATGCATTAGAGGAGCATCGTGGACCCCCCACCCGCTGCCTCTTCAGGACCATGTGAGATGAACTCGAGAGCACCCGACCACTGCCCCTCCCAGGCAAGTGTGAAGAACTTACTGGAGACAGATGCTGCAGCTTCAAAGCTCGCAAAGGGGGCAGGCTAAAAGACTCCAGTCGTTCAGATCCTGCTGGTGCGGGTAAGACTGATTTTTGGGCCAGATGGGGCCCTGGGGGAACTTGCCTGCCATATAGAGCTTTGGTACAGGAAAAATTTCGATTCTAATAAAGATTTGGTGTGGGAATCCTGAGACTCAGACTACTAATAGGTCATAACCTGAATATCCCCTATAGTGACTTGGGAATAACCACTAGCAAGAGGGGAGAGGGACTCAGGGACCCATTTGTTAAACACGAGAGTCCTGACCTCAGAGGACTGTGTGTATTGCTTGTGAATGTCGTATTTAACCCCTTCCATGCTCATGATGGAATGGTTCCGTTATGAGCACAAGTTCAAGTGTGCTCATGACTGAACCATTCCGTCATGAGCACACTTTAAAAAAATCCCTCTGCTGTAAACAGCAGAGGGATATCCCTTTTTTTTTTTTTGCTTTGGGAGGTGGGGAAGAGCTTCCCCAAACTCCCAAAGTATGGTTAGGGTTTTCATTGCAATGACGATCGCGCGCATGGCGCGCTGTCGTCATTACAATGAAAACGAAACTGAAACTTAGGTTCAGTTTCACAGTTTCGGTGCTTGTGGGGCTATCTCAGCCCACCGAGCACCGAAAAACATGGGAGAGGTATCGTTGGAAAGGGGCGAATCTCCCCTTTCCAATGGTACCCTTCCCTAGAGGATCCCTGCTTGGAGATTGCCCCAGGAGGGCGATCCCCAAGCAGGGATCCACCCACTAGCCACCAGGGAGGGGGGAGTGGCCCCTTAGGCAAGGGTCTTTGCACCCCCCATACAATTTTGCCAGACAGTCTTTCTGCCCCCCCGGGGGGGCAGAAAGCACCCTAGGGAAACCTACCAAACCCACACATTTCTGAAAACTAGAGACCTGGGGGAGTCCAGGGAGGTATGGCTTGCGTGGATCCCCCAACATTTCCCTACCCAGAATCCCCTGCAAACCTCAAATTTTGATGAAAAAATCAAATTTTTCTCAAATTTCTGTGTGGGAAAGTTCTGGAATCTGCATGGATCCACAAATTTCCTACCACCCAGCGTACCTCCAGGTCTCCCGATAAAAATGGTACCTCACTTGCATGGGTGGGTCAAGTACCCGCGACAGGCAAGGGCCCAAAACGTATTGAGGAGACATCAAAATTACCTATCACAAAACAACCTGGTTTTGCAAGGGGGGTCACCTGGGTTTTTGGCCCCGGGCTCGGCGGCCATCTTGTGAAACTACCAAACCCACACATTTCTGAAAACTAGACACCCGGGGGAGTCCAGCGAGGTATTGCTTGCGTGGATCCCCCAACGTTTTCCTATCCAGAATCCCCTGCAAACCTCAAATTTAGCTAAAAAAACGCATCTTCCACATATTTCTGTGTGGAATCACCGTGGCGGCACAAATGTCCTACCCCACAGCGTTCCCCTCAGTCTCCCGAGTAAAATGATACCTCACTTGTGTGGGTGGGGTAAGGGCATGTGACTGGGAAGAGCCAATAACATAGGGATTAAGGGTATAGCACCAATAATTCTAAGCGCTACATTTTTAAAATAATACATTTTTAGCCAATTTTGCATTGGACACCCACACAAGTGAGGTATAATTTTCCTCGGGACCTGAGGGGAATGCTGTGGGGTAGGACATTTGTGCCGGCACTGTGATTCCACACAAAAATATGTGGAAAATGTGTTTTTTTCAGCTAAATTTGAGGTTTGCAGGGGATTCTGGGTAGGAAAACGTTGGGGATCCACGCAAGCCTAACCTCCCTGGACTCCCCGGATGTCTAGTTTTCATAAATGTTTGGGTTTGGTAGTTTGCCAAGGTGGCCACCAGGCCCGGGGCCAAAAACCCAGGTGACCCCCCCCCTTGCAAAACCAGGTTGTTTTGTGATAGGTAATTTTGATGTCTCCTCAATACGTTTTGGGCCCTTGCCTGTCACGGGTACTTGTCCCACCCATGCGAGTGAGGTACCATTTTTATCGGGAGACCTGGGGGAATGCTGGGTGGTAGGAAATTTGTGGATCCATGGAGATTCCAGAACTTTCCCACATAGAAATTTGAGAAAAATGTGATTTTCTCAGCTAAATTTGAGGTTTGCAGGGGATTCGGGGTAGAAAAACGTTGGGGGGTCCACGCAAGCCATACCTCGCTGGACTCCCCCGGGTGTCTAGTTTTCAGAAAGGTGTGGGTTTGGTACGGTTCCCAAGATGGCCGCCGAGCCCGGGGCCAAAAACTCAGGTGACCCGCCTTGCAAAACCAGGTTGTTTTGTGATAGGTAATTCTCTGTCGCGGGTACTTGACCCACCCACGCGAGTGAGGTACCATTTTACTCGGAAGACTTTGGGGAATGCGGGTTGGGTGGAATTTTGTGGATCCACGCAGATTCCAGAACTTTCCACCACAGAAATGTGAGGAAAATGTGTTTTCTTTGACAAAGTTTGAGGTTTGCAAGGGATTCTGGGTAACAGAACCTGGTGAGAGCCAGACAAGTCACCCCATCCTGGATTCCCTTGGGTGTCTAGTTTTCAAAAATGTATAGGTTTGCTAGGTTTCCTTAGGTGCCGGCAGAGCTAGGGTTCAAAATCTACAGCTAGGCACTTTGCAAAAAAAGGGTCAGTTTTCACTGGGAAAATGTGGTGTGTCCACATTGCGTTTTGGGCCGTTTCCTGTCGTGGCCACTAGGCCTACCCACACAAGTGAGGTGCCATTTTTCTCGGAAGAGTTTGGGGAATGCGGGGTGGGTAGAATTTTGTGGATCCACGCAGATTCCAGAACTTTCCCCACAGAAACGTGAGGAAAATGTGTTTTTTTTTACAAAGTTTGAGGTTTGCAAGGGATTCTGGGTAACAGAACCTGGTGAGAGACAGACAAGTCACCCCATCCTGGTTTCCCCTGGGTGTCTAGTTTTCAAAAATGTATAGGTTTGCTAGGTTTCCCTAGGTGCCGGCAGGGCTAGGGTTCTAAATCTACAGCTAGGCACTTTGCAAAAAAAGGGTCAGTTTTCACTGTAAAAATGAAGTGTGTCCACGTTGCGTTTTGAGCCGTTTCCTGTCGCGGGCACTAGGCCTACCCACACAAGTGAGGTACCATTTTTATCGGGAGACTTAGGGTAACACAGAATTGTAGAGCAACTGTTATTACCTATTGACTTTCGATGCATTTCTGCCTTCCAAATGAAAGACTATGTGTAAAAAAGAAGTCACTTTGAAAAATGTCCTATAATTCTCATGCTAGTATGGGCACTCACAATTTCGGAAATGTGCAAATAGCTACTGTTTCTAAACTCTATATTTTGTTCCAATTTCAGAAATACATAGGTGTCTTTCATCCCGATTTTCACTATATATATTTTCCCAAATTAATTGCTACATACCCGGTACAAAATAAAAAACCATTGCAAGACGCTGCTCAGTTATTGGCTCTGGGTTCGTCGGGTTCTTGGTGAACCTACAAGTCCTATATATCCCCACAACCAGAAAGGTCCAGCGGATGTAACAGTATATTGCTTTTAAACATCTGTCATAATCAGAAGAAGTTACAGGTGAAAACATTGGCACAAATGGCTGTTTTTTTAACTCATTTTCAATTTTTCCTATTTTCAACTGTTAGTTTCTATAAAGAAACCTTGAAGGATCTACACAAATGACTCCTTGCTGAATTCAGAATTTTGTCTACTTTTCTAAAATGTATAGCTTTCCAGGAACCATTATTGCTTTCATACCCATTTCTACCATTAACTAGAAGAAGGTTGAAAGCACAAAAAATAGCAAAAATAGGCTATGTCCCAGTAAAATGCCAAAACTGTGTAATAAATGTTGGTTTTCTGACAAAAGTCTGTCCCTGAAAGGTGGGAAAATTGTGATTTCAGCCCCACAAACCCTTTGTTGATACAATTTGCAGGGGAAAAGCCAGACGCTTTCATTTGCAGCACTTTTTTCCCCCAAAAACCAAACTTTAGCTGTATTTTGGCTAATTTCTGGGTCCCCTCCAGGGGAATCCACAAACCCTGGGTACCTTTAGAATCCCCATGATGTTGGAAGAAAAGGACGCAAATTTGGCGTGGATACCTTATTTGGTCAAAAGGTTACAGGGGCCTAAGTGAAAACTACCAAAAATAGCCAAAAAAAGGCTTAGCACAGGGGGGGAAAGGCCTAGCAGCGTAGGGGTTAAAGTTGTTTTTGTATGTAAATACTGCTTTTTTCATAAAAGCAAGTATTTGACTGGCCAATCATTTATTGTTGCTTAACTTACTTTGAGTTGGGAGTCTGTGTTCACCCCCAAGAAGCCTATGACTGCTCAACCTTGCTACCACTGAGAATCAAGTGCTAAAAGGGTACTTGGCCCAATTGCTCAGAACCATAGTAGGTGAGGCCCCGGGATGTCAGGAGTAAAAGGCCTCAGGGAAGACAGTTAAGCCCAGTAGCTCCTGCTTGCCCCGTAGCCCTTTGAAAGGGGTTCTGAGACACACACACACTCAAGGATGGCTGTGTTTTTATGTTCCTGATTCAATTGTAAATGTTGAATGAGCTTTTTGAGGTCTGGTGTTAGCCAAGACCTTTTGATTTTACTAAAATTATTTGCACTTATAGGGGCTTTCATTCAGTCCTCTTCATCCATTTATCTGCTATTGTGTCATTTACATTTTTCTTCTGACCATTACAGCATACAGCATGGGGCAATTGGTCAACCCACTTCACCTATTGCTAACTTTGCTGTGAGGGACGTCATTCTGCTCTTTCACAAAGAGAATATCCACTTAAACTAGTTCCCTTCACTACCAGAGACTGCTATGGCAAAGTGTACTTTGTGAGGCTCAAAAAATGTTTGCCTTCATCCAGTTTTTAAAAAAAAATTGGTGAGAGCCTGGCAGTTACTCAAAGTAAAATAATACAAATATCACGAGAAAACGAGCATTGACAAAGCCAAAAAGCTGGCAGGCCTTTTAGCTTTGTCAATGCTTGTTTTAAAGTATGCTGCTGAAATCAAAGTTGTATTCTACATTTAGGCAATATCGACTTAGATGCCCTGCTGAAGAGGCCTGAAGAGTAAATCCTATGCAAGGTTTTAGACTTAAATCAATCCATTAATAATTTCAAGATAAAACATGGGTTTTGCGTTATGAAAATGGACCCAAATTAAGGTTTGGGGTAATTAATGAGATGGTGGAGTTTCTGTTTATTCTTTGATTTTCTACATATTCAGATGTTGCCATCACCTAGAAGGGCCTTATTATTTACTTGGTGCAGCCCTGCTAGAGCCATGCCCTAGACAGGCCCCCAAGTACCACCCTGTTCAAAATGCTGAGGGCTTCCACTGGTGCAGATGGCTCCATGGGTTAAGGGGCCCAACCCACGCTGAACACGGCCACAAGGCCATGTGATGTGGGAGGTAGGCCACAGGCCAGGCTCTGAACCCAAACCCACATGGCCAAAGGCTGTGCACTGGGGGAAGTTGGGATTCAGCGGGGGGATGGGCGCAGGCTATAACCACTGAAATGCACCAATTATAGTTATCTCAAGTAACTGTAACTCATGCCATAAAGTAATTAATGCACCCCTTACCCTGCACTGATAATTACCTTACTTATTACAACATTCAAGGCATGGTCTATGACATCATTGATAATATCAGTGAAATTACATCATTGATAACGACACTGTGCATGGCGGGCATGAGTTATAATTTCTTTAGGGCACGAGTTACAATTCCTTCAGATAATTATAACTGGTGAATTTCTGTGTTTTTGATCGTTTAAAACGACCAGGAGGGTAAGCAATGTGTAACATGCATGCTACTGATTAGTGTATTATGTTATATGTTATGTTATAGGGGTATTTGTAAAGCGCACGGCTACTCCTAAGAGTTTCCCGGCGCTGACATAACCCTGTTGACAGAACAATCAGGAGCGGCTGTGGGTGACTCCACTCTCATTGAAACAGCCAAGTTTTTAACTTTCTTCTAAAACTGAGAAGAACTTGTTCCTGTCTCAGAGGCGGCGGTAAGCTATTCCACAGCTTAGTAGCGGTCACTTGGAACGTGCGACCGCCCAGCCGAGAGCGTGTGAATTTTGGCACGACCGTCAACTTCTGAGTTGAGGATCGCAGGGTTCTGATAGGAGCATATGGCTGGTTTCTATTCCTAATGTAGGGGGCTCCAACATTATGAAAGGCTTTGAAGACTAGTACCAAGGCCTTAAAGATCACTCTTTTCCGCACCGGGAGCCAATGCAGGGACATCAAGAGAGGCGTCATATGCGTTCTAAGGTCAAACAACAAGACGGCCCTTGCTGCCGCGTTCTGTACCACCTGCAAACGACCGAGTAGGTAGTCAGGGAGGCCGAGATACAGAACGTTGGCGTAGTCAAGCCTAGATGTTATCAAAGCTTGGACCACTGTTTTCCTATGGGGAACTGAGAGGAGAGGGAAAAAGTTCCTCATCATTTTGAGAAGTCCGAAACAGGTGGCGGCCAGAGATTGAACTTGTGCCTTCATGGACATGTCCGCATCCATTTTTACCCCAAGATTTTTTACGGTGGTAACTGGACAGGTGGGGGGGGACATGTCCTGAGGCCACCAATTACGCCATTCCACACCGGGTCTATGGCCGAAACAGATAATTTCGGACTTATCGGAGTTACACAACAGTTGATTTTGCCTGAACCAGGAGAACACCTTGGACAGGCAATTGTTAATATCATCTCCTCTCAACATCTAATTTTTCCCATAGGTGAACAACAGCTGCGTGTCGTCGGCATAAGATATGACCTTAGCCCCATGATGCTCTGCCAGGAGTGCCAAGGGAGCCATATATAGATTGAACAAAGTTGGGCTCAAGACCGAACCTTGTGGCACTCCAACTCTCATAGGAGGGATAGGGGCAGTGAAAGGAGGAGACCATATAGTTTGCTGGCGGCTATCGAGAAAGGAGGCGAACCACTTGAGGACCGTGCCCCCGATACCACAGTCCTGAAGCCTGTGCAAAAGTCGATCGTGGGGCACGGTATCAAAAGCCGCTGAAAGGACCAGCAGTATCAATACCGCTTTCCCACCGCTGTCCAGAGTGGTTTTAATGGTGGCCGAGACTTCCAGTAATGCCGTCTCCATACTATAATTAGATCTGAACCCAGATTGACTGGGGTGCAATGCATGGGTAGTCTCAATGAAATCAGTGAACACAGTATTCACATACTTCTCCAAAGCCTTGGAGAAGTATGGCAGCAACGTTATTGGCCTGTAGTTGCTGACTATAGAGGGGTCTGCCGAAGGTTTTTTGAGAAGTGACAACATTCGTCCATGTTTCCAACATTCAGGCATCAGGCCCTCAGATAGCGACAGATTCAGGACCAGGTTCACTGCTGGATTGATCACGTCCGCAATAGAGGCCAGCACTCTGGCCGGGCAAGGATCCAAGGGGGAGCCAGATTTCAGTGCTTGCATTATTTTAAGAGACGTAGTAATGGAAATAGGGGGAAACTCCAAAAGAGTCTTATCTAGGTTGGAGTAGGCGGGAAAAGGTGGGGCTAAAATGCCGTCGCCAACTTGGGGCCCAGTTCCGAAAGCATCCTGAATATTTTTAATTTTATTATAAAAAAAATGTTGTGCCATATGGTTTGTCCATTTCTCTGTGGGAGTGAAAGGGGGCTTGATTACGTTCGGAGAGGAGAAGGCCTTGACAATTTTGAACAATTCCAGGCTTCTGTTCCCAGCTTGTTCAATTTTTGAGGCCAAAACATTTTTTTGCCCCTCTCACACTTTGGCGTAATGAGTCTTCAAGGCCAGTTTATAAGTCATTTTCTTTATGGGATCAAAGTTCTTTCTCCATAATCTTTCCAAACATTTACATGCACTCTTACTTTTCCTTAGTGCTTCCGTGAACCAAGGGGCAGAGGCACGGCCTGTTTTAGCTGCCTGCATTCTCAGTGGTGCTATTTGCATAGCCCACTCCGAGAGCCAGCCTTCAAGTGAGCGCACATCCTCCTCCAGCTGGCCACTAAAAGGAATGGGATGCTGCCTCAATGTGGTGGGTACCGCCTCCGGCGTGAACTCTGCATAGGATCTAAAACTACTGGCCCTAGGTTTGCACTGGGAAGAAGGACTCCCTGATTCCTTACATATTCGAAAGGTAAAACAAACTATTGGCAGTGTACCCTGTAGAGACCAAGCACCTGACCCGTTATCCCTAGTTATTATTTCTAAAGATGGAAATCACCCATCACGCATGTGTGCACACCGTTAATGCACCCACTGCCACGGTGCAATCCAATACAGGATTATAACAATTTAAACAAAAACCCAAAGGTGCACCACTTAACGACAGTAAGAAAAGATATAACAGTCCATATCCATAATGTAATTCTTTTAGACTCTTCTTTTATTTGTATTGAACTTGTTTAAAAGACAGCCGACGCGATTCGTCCAATAAAGGACTTCTTCAGGGCATAAGAATAAGAAACCGGACACTCCAAGCTAGAATCAACGTCGGGGTGTCCACAATAAGTAGTTTTGTTGATCAAGATTGCACGCACTTTTTTCTAAAAATAGATATCACGATGAAGAGTACTTCTCTATCACCATTGTAGAAAATCTAAGGTCTGATAACACCTTATCAGACCTTATCAGTGGCCACGCCTCAATCTGGTGGGCTTGAAATCACAGGACAAATACCTGATCAACCTGAATATGGCTACGAACAAAATCCAAGAAGCTCTTCCTGTAGAACGAGGACGGTCACGAAAAAGAAAGGTAAGCAGGAAATAATCAGACCAGATGATGGGGAGGGGTGAGTCTGTTGTAATCTTTGATGACGAGAAAATCTGATCCAATGTATGGCCTTTTTCATGGGTAGGAAGTTAGGTTCAGGACGCTAAGGGTTTCACATAGCTTCATGGACTCATGGTCTGCTGCTTGATCCATGTGTATGTTAAAATCTCCAAGAACCATACAGTAGTTATATATGGCTGCGATAGGGGACAGGGCGGGTCCAAGAGACTCCAAAAACCGACCTGCTGGGCCCGGTGGTCGGTAAATTACTGTGCCGGCAAACGATTGCTGAGCTGACACAGTCAGACGAAAACCAAGGCTCTCCGCCCCCTCAATCTCTGCCATGGGTGAAGATATGCATGAGAGAGAGTTTTTGTAAATAATGGCCACGGCCCCCCCACCCCTCCCGCTAGCCCTATCCTTCCTAATTATCAAATAGTCAGAGGGAATCGCATTCGCAATTATTGGATTGGATCCCTCATTGAACCATGTCTCAGTAATACACATGATATCTGGCTTTGTGTCAGTGAGGAGGTCGAACAGTTCTAACTCATGTTTTTTTATAGATCTTACATTGAGGAGAGCTGCCTTCAAATTGCATTCTTTCGTCACAGACCGCGGTTGGTGAGTACACTCCACGCCACCAACTGCTCTTGAAGGAAGGTTATCATTATCATGTGGCTGAGCGTCCCAGTTACAATTCCCACAGGAGACATGGTTAGTGTCCACAGATAAGGTAAAGTGGGTACTGCAGCTCCCCCACTTATCCAGGGCTAGTAAACTCTCTCTACTATAAATCAGTTTTACCTTTTGGGGGATAGTTTCGCCTGATGGGCAACAGACAGCATCTCCGTCGCCGGTCGCCTACGGGACGCTGACGGGAGCAGACGGGCTTGCCTTTGGCGTGCCAGCGGCACGCCCGCTGCGCGCGTCCGCTGCGCACTCGCGCAGCGTCCCTTTTTAATGCCTCCAGCTCCGAAAGAACTAGACCGCGCCCTGAAGATATGATTACCAGGAAGTGCAGACTCTAGCTAACGAGTCCCGCCACCCCGAGTATCCGATTCCAATTCAAACTTCAATTTCCCCACAAGAATTAATTCATTGCAACTTCATTTTAAAATTCATTTAAACATATAGATATATATATATATGTACATATATATATATAGATAGCTTAGTGGGTTACTGCTTTTGTCCTAGAGATCCTTGTGTTACTTGCAGGCCAAAAGTTACAATCCTTGTAATATAGCACAGTGAGTGATGAACTGGCATCAAAGTGATGCATGCAAACTGTAAGAACCTTATTGTTTTACCTCAATCTCTCTTTGTTCTAATGTTGAAAAATGTTTCCTGATGGTAGCGAGGAAGACCCAAAGTACATACAGCGCATCAACCACTCCATTCTACAAACCCCACAAATTTGAAATCCTGATTTTGTATTTCTTCAGAACAAATGCTCTTACCCTGTAATGCCTACTTGTATGGATGATACATAACTCCTACATCGTGTAACCCTAATTGTCTTATGTAACATTACCTGGACACTGACCTATACACTTGTATGATTCATTGCCTCAATAAACCAGCCCTGTGATAGGAAGTGCTCTGACACCCTACACTGGGTTGAGTAGTGCTACAAAAGAAATTAAAGAAAAATATATTATTAAGTGCTATATCACTTATTAATCATATTTATACATACTGATACATCTGATATTCTTACACTGCATGTATGTCTCTTACAAACAGTGTCTGGACCTAAGCATCTGTGAAGTGATTAGCTGAGTGTCTTTCTTTCTTCGGTGGCATTGGCATCACACTGTGTTTTGATCCAGCTGCCCTCTCCCCAGCCCAGCCTGTACAGGACTCAAACAAAAGGACTGCTGATGGTCTTTTAAGTAATGCATTTATGCAGGGCCCAGCAGGAACTAAAATTAGAGGCCACCCTCACCCCTTGCAATTTGCTGCTCTGAATGCACAGCAGACAAAGTACATCCAGAAATGTGTTGACAAATCATACCAAGACAAATTCAGCATATTTTACTAAGGTCAGTCCTGATCAACTTAAATGCCATATTGATGAGGTCTGAAGAGAAAATCCTATGCAAGGTTGTAGTCTTAAATCACACGCATTGATAATTTTAAGATAAAACCTGAGTATTGAGTTATGAAAATGGACTAAAAAGAAGGTTTGGGGTCATTTACAAATTGGTGGGGGTTCTGTATATTCTTTGATTTTCAACGTATTGAGAAGTAGCATAACCTAGTAGGTCATTATTATTTGGTTGGTGCAGCCCAGCTAGAGCTATGCCCTAGACGAGCACACAGGTACAAACCTGTTCAAAATGTTAAGGGCTTCCACTGGTGCAGAGGGCTCTGTGGGTAAGGGGGTCTCACAAAGGAAGCACTCTGACACAAATTACTTTTATACATTGTCCCACAATTTTTTTAGCATGCAAATTGTTATTATGCAAGCTTTAGGTATCTGACCCGCCAGATCAATTAGATCCGCAAGGTACCTTACCAAATTGGTTTTATTTTAAACCCTGACATCTGGATTGATACTGGGTTATCGTCCCAGATAGGGGATTGTTAAAGATGAGAATTATCAGATGGAATTTAGCAAACATATAGTTGAAAGTTATAGCTGTGCAGTTGTTCTGTTTGGAGTATCAAACTCACAATTTTCAAATAATGCTTTAAAGGTATGCTTTAAATAAGTTGTTGGTGCTTTTTTCCATTATAAGGCCAATTTATGAATCAGGCCTATGTGTGAGTCTTTAAAGATGAGATCCCTAATTTTTCATATAAACTCAGATAATTCACATAGGAAAATTCACACTAGACATGGGTCAAATTTTTATGAAAATTTAAGAATCAGTACAGAAGCAAAAAAAGTTAATCAATTCAAAAACACTCAAAATGCAACTTCATGTAAATCAGCATTTGCAGTGGAAACTGACCCCTAAGCTTGTCAAAAGCCAGAACTAAATATGATCTTGCATAGAGTAAATAATGAATCAAAGAGCAGTTTGTCGGAGGGACTGCTCAGTTTAGCAGGAACTACGAAACATGAAAAAAATTCTAGGTACAGATCATTTAACAGACTAACGCAGAGTCTGCTCTCTGTGGTGCTAAAGGATACAAGTAAATAGCCAAAGTGCTAAAGCAATGAAGACTTGGAATGAAGTCTGCCTCTAAAGAGAGCAAGGGAAAATCTTAGTTCATCCACAAATGGAGAGATTTCTTATGTTTTAGACTTCAGAAATCATACAGTCACCATGGTGTGAGACAAAGGATACATTATATTGTCCATTAGTATAGCAGAAAACACATCACATGGTAAAATTACTGTTGCTTTACACTCGTTAAACAATCCTGTACTGTGCCTTAAACCAGAAAATGAAAGCACATTTAGAAATATAAACACCTGTGTTTGGCCAAAGAAAATTATCTTCAATTAGATAGAGTTTTAATTTTCCTTCCTTCAAGAACATTAAACAGACATATACATTGATACAGTGCAAACAGGACCATAAGGCTAACTACATTTCGTACAATTAATTAATTACTGAAAGTCACATTTGAGGCTCCTCATGCACGGGCAGAGAAAAACAAAAGAAGATAATGCACTCTGCACATCACATTCATTTGAAAGTGCATTTGAAACTCAGCTAGGCCCTTCATGTCAACTTTAAGCACTTCATTATATCTAACACAGTATAAACATTACATTTGCATCTCTTCCATATTAAAATAGTGCATAGAATTATTTGTTGTGAAAACTGCTTTGACAGCTCCCCCATCTGATGATAACTATCATCGCAAAATCACACTACAAAACCATTTCATAATTTACTCTTTGTTTCTTCCTTCATGGATTCTCCAATTCGGCAACTCATCATAGAGTTTGGCTATGATCTCTTCCATCTCAGATTTGGCCCATTTTCTTTTTCATACCAGTTGTCATTTATTTTTTTATAAACCCATAATTTAACCCTTTTCTGCAACATATTGCTCCAATGACCATAAGACTAAGTATTAAACCTATTATAAACAATATGATTATAATTAGTAGTGTTAAGACCTTTTCCAACATACCTCCTCCAACATATCCAAACTATTCATCAACATTTGAAATTCCATTCTCAATCATGCTAAACCACAAACCAACTGTTTTTGATGCACCACTCTCTTCAAGAGCCTTTGCCTCACGCAAAACATTAGTAATATTTGATATGTGTTGGTTAATAAGCTTAGTATAATCAGAAACAAGCGCACAACTCTGCCGCAACACACATCACACACCACCCTCTTTCGCAACATTATCCAAAGCTAATCTATTTTGCAAAACCATAGCATGCAGAGCAATCATGTCCTCATTAATCTTTGTCAATGCACCCGCAGCATTAGTCTTAAGTAAATCAACTAATTTAGACAATTTAATAATCTTTACATCATTTAAGGCAACATTAGTAGGAGGAATCAACACACCAAAAAATAGCCATAAGCACTTGTCCAAATACACTTTTCACGCTTTTAAGTCCACTCTCGCATTCCATTCACATGATATTATACTCTACGAAACATCAACGCAAGATAGCAGTTATTCACTCAGTTTCATGATAAGTTAAAATCAGCCAATTTACCACAAACTTAATACATCCATATATATATATATATATGTTTGCGATTGATATATATATATCTATATAGGGTGTGTGAACAAGGGCACTTCGTGCTTGAAACGCGTCGCAAGGGTGAGAGGAATAAAGATCTTACCTGCTACTGAATCTGGGTCCGTCTCTCTCTCTGCTCGCCTGCTTGCCAGCGTGGAGGTGCGGGGAGTGTTTGTTGCGAAATATATATATATATATATATATATATATCAATCGCAAATTTATAACTACATTTACTCTCTCCAAATATTTCATATAATTTAAAACCGTCAGATTTCTCATGCATCATACACACAACTCCTTTCCGCTTGCTCAATTCTAAGGGGCGGCTTATTACGAGTACGGTGGCCCATAGGACTGCCATAGTCACAGTGGCAGTCCAACCACCACCACCACACTGTGGGCCCGTAGTATTATGAGTGTGGCTGTCAGACCACCACAGGACCACTGCATCTGCCAGGGATTCCACGGCAGTCACGCAGCAGTCAGAGAGCTGCAATATGCTGGTGGTGCCGCTGCGGCATCGCCAAGCATATTACGAGTTACCTGTCTGCTGCCCCTTTCATGGAGGTGAGCTCGTTATGAAAAGGGTGGTGTAGAGGCAACAAAGGGGGCCCTAACAGGCCCCCCTTCCGCTCCTGGGCCCGGGGGTGCAGGTGCATGCAGTGGGGGGCACAACATGTGCCCCCTGGATTTGTGTCCCCAGTTCCTGCATGGTGTGGCATGAATGCCACACCAAGCTAGAACATGCAGTTGGCGCTCACTTGGGGTTGGTCTGCATGCTATGCTCTCCCATGAGCTGAGCAGACCAATGCTGTCAGACCGGCACTGCAACACCCGCCATGGATTATACTCCTAATCCAGCTGGCAGGCACACCACGGCCATGGATGTCCTCCAGCAGGCGGCATAGTGGCAGCACTGATGAAGGACCGCCAAAGTTGTAATAATTCTAGGATGCGTCTTCAAACTTTTGAATCTCTCTTCAGGATCAATCTGCAACTCAATTTCTCTTGCTTCATCTGAATTTCTAATAATATCCACTCTTCTCTCATTACATACTTTAACAAAGCATCACTCAATGTACACTCTCTCTTCTCATTACTTATGGTAATAGTGCTAATAGGCTTAACTACTTTTATATGTTCTGCAGTAGAACCTACACCCCCCAATAGTCAGTAATTTCTCCAACAGCAGATCTATTTGTACATCGCTGTTTTCTAGGAAACCTTGATCTTGAAAAATTGAAGTCAAAATGCTACAGGTCAAACTGTAGAAAAGATGTAATTGGTTGTAGGTCATCCTCTCTGAGACAGAAACAGGCATGTAGGTACATACCTAATAGTTAAATAAATTCCTAATGACTAAGTATTCATTTAACAAAGTAGCATAATTGTGCTCTCTTACATCATAATGAAATCTTTTATCTCTAGAAATATGAGTGCCAATATAAGATTCAATTTCAGATTTAAGTGAGGCATATCAAACTGAAGTGTGAAGGCTAACTAGAATATCTAGCAGGCATATCAATAAAAACATTGTAGAAAATATCTCTAATACTAAATAACAGCTCTTTTTAGTTTCGCCTATTACTCCTTTTGGAAAAATCTATCAAAATCAAACTAAATATGGTGTGGAAAATGAAAGTTCCAAAAATCTTCACATTTCAGTTGGGCCTGGGTGAAATTGTAATTACACCAGAGAAATCGGAGTAATCTCAGTAATTTTGTGTTACTGTTGTGATGCAAAATTACAGAAAATTACGAGGTTACACCTGCTTGCATAATTTATAGTAATTTTGGGCAAAAATGCCTACTACAAGAGTACAAGAACAGAGCTTGAGAAGCAGCTGGTTCCTGCGATTGTTTTCTATTGCATTTAGCACTAATGTTTTAGCGCAAAATGCATGCTCGAGTCCATTGTGGACGTGCTAAATGAAGGATTCCATTCCTTGCATATTTCCTTGTAATCTCAACTAGTTTTGCTGTAATTCTGTTTAATTACAGAAAATTATGTGAGCTACACCCACCTTTAATGTCAATATGTCATTTAAAAGAGATTCTGTTCAAGAAATGTTCATATGAAACCTACTATCTTTAAATGGATACCTAAGGTAGACAATAAATTGTCTTTGAAAAGGAACTCAGACTCTACCTAAGAAAATAATGTAGGAAAGTTCAAAACTTTTAAAACATAATGTTCTTCTCTTCTGTACTTCATAAAAAAATTATTCAATATTGATTTTCTCCAGTTTCATTTCCCAACAGGTTCATTGAGGTTTTTCAAAGATAAATGGAGTCTTTCAAATCAATGTCTCGCTGTTCTGGTTAAATCTTTACCAAATTCTGACCATTCAGGTGCTGCATACTTTTTGTTCAGTACTCATATTCTTGTAGATCTTCTGACTACTGATTTCTCTGAGTCTTTGTCACTTAAATCTGACTCTATCTGCTCTGACACTCGTTCTGTTTCTTCTACAACCGTTTCAGGTCTGCAACTATCTTTCTAGGGCCCTTTGTCTTTCGTTCACACTCCCAGGCAAACCATCTGCGAGCTAGCTTTTATCTTCAGACCCACTTATGAAAACTGCTGCTTCTCTCTCATGGGATCTCCATTGATAGTCATAAGCACTGAATAGTACTGCCCACTTGCAGGGATCGCAGAGCACTTTTCCATAGTATGTCTTCTTAAGTGTAGATGTTTGCCTTTCTTCAGGAAGGCTTGTTGAAACACTTAAGATAAGAACATTATGCAGTCTATAGGAAAGCTACAATGGCCAAATTCTTCAGATTGTACTTACAAAAGGGTAAAGCACCCATTTATATGTGTATATTAAATTGCCAAATACTTTAATAGAAAGCTTAAATCTCTTTCACAAACTTTTTTTGTAAAAGTAGCAAAATGAAGGATAGAAAGGTCAGTCAAATAAAATGCCATCTTTATTTGACAAGTGTCCCCCCTTTGGGTTAATAAAGAAGGCCAAGTCAGACCCTCATGATGTCCGCATCATCTGCCTTCCTGAGAATCTTGTTCCTGACAAATACCAGCATCACAGCAAGTCCACATTTACTTCTGTTGAGACACTCATTATTTAAGGGCCTCCATTGACATCAGGCAAGCAAGAGTGTGTCCTTTGGAGGAGAGACTGTTATCAATCCATCTCATGAAAGCCTCTCACCCCACAGTGAGGGCAGTGTCATCTCTCCTCGGCTTGATGGCTTCATGTATCTTTCTAACTCTGAATGCCATCTCCACGTGTGTCCTCTTCAGGAATGTCTTGAGGGTCAGTGGGACCGACTCACGGGCTGGGAGGACAGGATCACACTCTCCCCCCCATACAACACAGTCTCTGAAATGGTGGTGCTCTCCGACAAATCTGCTTTAAGGTATGCCATTTCATCAGGATGTTCCTTCCCAGACCATAGTAATAGATGCTTTGTTACTAAGATGGGGAACACACATGGATCATCTCCAAATCCAGGGAACATGGTCTCCAAGAGAGATTACATACTACATCAATCTGCTTGAGCTCCACTCAGTTCACTTGGCATTGAAAGCTTTCCTTCCATCATTCAAGACTCAATCCCTGCTTCTTCAGACAGATAACACAACAACCATGTACTACCTCAATAGGCAGGAGGGAACGAGGTCCAGACCTTTATCCAATGAGCCCCAAACAATTTGGAAGTGGCTGATATCCAGAAACCTGTGGCTCACAACAACTCATTTCCCAGGTGTTCAAAATGTTCAAGTAGATTGCCTAAACAGAGTCCTGCAGGAAAACCATGAATGGGTCCTTCACGACGACGACCAAAACATCTTCAGGCTGTGGGGTGCTCTGCACATTGACTTGTTCTTCACTGCAGAAAACAAAAAATGTCCAGACTTCGCCTCGACATTCTTCCAACCAGGAACACTGGGGAATGCCCCATGGATCAACTGATCTGGCAAATTTCTCTACGTCTTTCTTCTGATCCCCCTGATTCCATTGGACCTGATCAAACTGTCTTATTCAAGAGCCAGAATGATCTTAATTGCTCCGGAGTGACCACATCAATGGTGGATCACGGACCTTCTTCACTGGTCAGAGCGTCCACATCTCAAGCTGCCGTGCAGACCGGATCTTCTCACGTAATTTGGGGGCCAGATGGTTAGCCTCAATCTCTCCTCCTTGAATTTGGCAGCATGGCTTCTGAGCTAATTCAGTATGGATACCTGAATCTTCCTCAAGAATGTATGGACATTTTCAAGAAGGCTAAATGACCATCAACTCGTTCAGCTTATTCATTCAAACGGAAGAGGTTTTGCAAGAATGTGGACCCAACAACCTGCCAAGATGTCATTTTTCCATACTTACTTCATTTGGCAAAATCTGGCTTACAATTCTCTTCCATAAAAGTTCATTTGGCAGCACTTACTGCCTACAGAAAATGTCCTTCACAAACCTCTTTTTATCAAAATTCCTATTTTCAAGGATTTATTTGAAGGGTTGAAAAAGGTTTCCTCTCCCATTAGGCATCCTTCTCCTCCCTGGGAGCTCAGTATAGTTCTCTCATGCCTCATGCAGGACCCTTTTGAACCCATTCACAAATCGTCCTTGCAACATCTCTCATGGAAAACTGCTTTCCTTGTAGCTATCACATCAGCACGTAGGGTTAGCGAAATCCAGGTACTGTGTTCTCACGAACCATACACAGTTTTTCACTCCAACAATCTAGTGATGAGGACTCACCCAAAATCCCTTCCTAAAGTTATTTTGGATTTTCACTTCAATCAGAAAATTTTCATACCAACTTTCCTTCAGCATCCTGCCACACCTGCTGAAAGAACTCTCCATTCCCTAGACATTAGGCGAGTCTTAAAGTTTCATCTGGACAAAACACAAGACCAATTATTTGTAAACTATGGCCCTGTCCGTACAGGTCTAGCCACTTCCAAGCAGTCCATCTCCAGATGGATAGTATCTTGCATCCTATTATGTTACCAAAAAGCTAATAAAAATGTGTCTTCTAGACACAAAGCTCACTCCACTAGGGGGAAAGTTGCCACTGCTGCTTTGATGAAATGTCCCTATAGCCGAAATTTGCAAAGCAGCTACATGGAGATCTGTTCACAGGTTTACCAAACATTGGGGCATATTTACAACGAAATGGCGCAGTGCGGCGCTGCAAGCAATTTAGCTGCGCTGCATCATTTAAAAAATGCAGGGTTGCGCCTTATTTCCAAGAATATGGCGTACCCCTGTGTTTCCCCTTGCGCGGTGCTAAAAAAGCTGTAGAGCGCCAGCACAGGCAACCTTGCACCATGGTGCAAGGGTGCCTGTGAATGCAGGGATGATTGTGTTTGTGCAGGAAGGGACAGGTTCCTGGACAAAAACAATAATTAATGGCATTTTGCTCCTTCTATGTGTGCTGCAGAATGCAGAACACAGCACACATAGAAGGAGCAAAAAACGAGGAGAAATAAAACTATTTCTCCTCATTGTACCACTCTAATGCCTCCTTTTGAAAGGCACTGCCCCAGATTTACATATGCTTGTAAATCTAAGGCAGTGTCAAAAAGCAATGGGTGTTGTGTGGGAACACCCACAGCATCATTCACTGCACGCCCCTTTGACCCAGAAGTCTGCAGCAAGGAGGGCCATATTTACAAGGTGGCGTTAAGACACACAAAGTGACTTAGCGCCACTTTATAAATATAGAGCAGGGCATTGCGCCACCGGAGCATCCGAATAAGTGACGATCCGGTGGTGCAATGCCCTTGTAAATATGCACCATTATTGTTTGGACTCAGATGCTACAGCAGGTGCTCAAGTAGGATAGGCCTTTCTGAGAAATTAATTTTCTTGACCTGGTCGCTTGGTCGCTCCTCTGTCTTTTCCACCACTTTTGGTAGGGATAGGCTTGCTACTCTATTCAGTGCTTACTACTATCAGTGGAGATCCCCTGAGAGAGAACGAAGGGTCTCTTATCTGTAAACCCAGTATCTCTCTGGAGAATCTTCCTTGAAGTCATCAGCAACCCTCCCGTCTCCCCAGTGGAGATGACAGAGGCGATTGTTGGACCTATTTATCACTACCACATCTTTTTTTTTTTTTTTTTAGTTTTATATAGCGCTGGCTAGACCCGGGGGTATCAGAGTGCTTTACATAAGGTTCCACAAAATTACAACAGTTACAAGTTACATCAGTTACAAGAAAACATTTCAAGAGAGTCGGAAGATGAAATAAATGGAGCTTAGAAGGGTAAGGGGGTGAGGTAAGGTGTAGGAGGGAGAAAGGGTGGAGATAGGATGGACGGAGAGACGAAGGAGAGTCTGCCCAAAGTCCGGCTGGGTAGGTGACGGCCGAGGGGGAAGCCCACAGCCCATCTCCTCTATAGCTATCAGGTAGCTCCACCGGGCATCAGTCAAGCGGCTAGGTCTCAATGAGAAAACAATTAGAGAGCAAAGAGGAGGGAAAAATGGAGCATAAAGGAGAAAGTGGGTGGAGTAAAGAGGTATGAGGGAGCGTACGACGGAGAGACTAAGTAAGGTCTGCCCAATGTCCGGCTGGGTAGGTGACGGCCGAAGGGGGTAGTCCACAGCCCATCTCCTCTATAGCTATCAAGTAGCTCCACCGGGCATCGGCCAGAAAGCTAGGTCTCCACGGTCAGAGGCAGGTTCACAGATTCGGTATCCTGAAGGGTAGGCCGGATGGGGGATGTGTTCAAGGTCTGGACGAATTCCGTTTTTTTCTCAGAGAAGTAGTACGACATAGTGGGGAACACTGTGGCAGCCATTTTGGGTTCAGGCAGTCCCAATGATTTTAAACAAGAGATCCAAGCTCCCACAGGAAGGAGATCAGCTCCGCTACTGCCCGCGAGGATAACACCTCATTAGAGTCCTCATCTTGCCAAAAAGAACTGAAGCAACTGCTACCTGCTGGGCATGATGGGATACTGGTGGTCTCTGGGCCCTTAAAGGCGCAGATGCTGTTTTTATACTCACACAATGGCAGCCTATAGGGCTACACTGTCCTTCTAGCCTTCATCTCTCTACTTTTACAAAAAAGGATTTGTGAAAGAGATTTAAGTTTTCTGCAAAAATATTTGGCTTTAAATCTACATATATATATATATGGGTTTATTTGCCCTATTTTAAGTGCAATCTGAAGAATTTGGCCATTGTGGTCTTCCTTATAGGCTGCATTATGTTCTTATCTTAAGTGTTTTTACAGGCCTTCCTGAAGAAAGGTGAACGTCTATACATAAGAAGACATACAATGCTCCAGGATTCACGCACGTGGGAGGGACTGTTCACTCCTTATGACTTCTCTGGAGATTCCTCTGAGAGAGAACTGAAATTACAAGTAAGAAACCTTTCCATCTTCATCTTCACATGCCACTTGATCTGTGCAGTTTTCAACTGGAATAGCTTGATCTGCTCTGGGGGGTTTCGAAACTTGTACTCTTTTTTTTTTTTTGTCCTCATTCTCCTCATTCACCTCAGTTCACCTTCCACAAATTATTACGTGCGATTCCTGCCTTTATGTAGGAAGGGAAGGGCATCCAGCCCACAACTTAACAACTACTGCACTCTTCTTGTATACCATGGGAATCGATAACCAGGTAATGAAGTGCATCATGAGGCATATGGGCGTAATCATAGGACAAGTCTTCCATCGCCTAACCCTCTACTTCCAACAATCTTATCAAGGTAGCCAGAATTTACATCTCTTTTTCCCCAGATCGGTTGCATCCAATCTTACAGTAAATTTTATAGATTGTAGCCAATCAGTAAACAAAGGTGGGTGATCACTTACCCATGTTTTACAGATCTCCCTACATGCCAATAACATTGCATAAAACAATAATTTCATCTGATCTCTATTAACTTTTGTTTGCATATCTGATATCCCAAAAAAGACAAAAGATAGGCTTAGATAGGCTTACCTGAGTTTGTATAATAAGAATGTCAGATAGAGCCTTACGTCTTCCCAAAATATTTGCACTCCTGGGCATTCCACAAACATATGCACATTATCTGTTTTACTTAGCCCACATTTAGCACAGGCTACCACTCCACCTTTCCAAACTTCGACAGCCTGAGTGGATTCCAATATGCCATATGGAGTGAAAAAAGATGATCCCTTCTTAAATTGGCAGGTTTAACCATACTGTAAAGCAGACTCAGTGATACTTGCCATAAGCTTTCCAGCTGGGTCTCCGAAAAGTGTTTTTCCCAAAGCTCATGCGGCAACGTGAAAGTCCCCTCAGTCATGTCAATCATCAGGCAATACCACGTTGAGATTTCTTCAACCTTTGGTACACCTAGGGTCAGTTTTTCTTCTAGTTCATTGGATCCACCTATCTTTGTGCTGAGAGACTGGAACCAGCTTTGTATTTGAAGATATTTAAATTTTGAAACTCTATTGTTGGTTAACTCGCGGCACACATCCCAAGTTATCAGATTTCCTTCATAAACTAGATGCTCCCTTCTCTGAATGCCAGCACCTTGTAGTGGAAGGTCCCGTTTGTCCTTAGACCATTCCGGGGACCCTAGGGACTCCCCAATAGGGGCAAGATTGCTGAAATAGGCAAGTTTTGTAATTTTCTCGATGTGATACCATATTTCTGCCATACTTTGCAATACTGTCAGTCTCACCTTCTTAAAATAAATAGGATCTGGAAATGTATGCATGAAACAAAAGTCACCCCCTCTTATGTCTTTCAGCATAGCTCTGAACATTCTGCCTGTTTCAGAACTGACCGGACTACCCAGTAATATTTTCCCATTCTTCAGCAGAAATGCCTAAGCATAGTATCGCAAATTTAGAAGGGCTAGACCGCCTTTCTCTTGTTTTCTCCTTAGTTTCTTCCATGTTATGAGTGACCCTTTTGAGGCCCTAATGATGCTGTTTATCTTTCCTTGTAATTTGTCCAACCACTCGATCTTAAAAGGTAGTGGAATTGCATTAAATAAAAAAGTAAACTTTGGGAGGATAACCATTGTAAGCAGATTTGCTCTACCAAAGATAGTTAAGGGTACGTTGGACCAACTCAACATCAAATTACAAGTCTCCTTCTTAATCTTTATAAAATTCTCCTCCAAAAGTCTGGCAGTGTCTTGAGTTATTTTAACTCCTAGATATCTCATCTCGTTCTTAACCTGCTCATTTCCTCCCATGATATTCCAGGCCATTATCTCTGTCTTATCGTTATTAACCTCCACAAAATTAGGAGAGGTACCCTTCTATTACAAAAAGGGACAGGGTCTCAAGATTAATCAAAACAAGTAAGAATCCCTTTCGTTACACAAACATCAATACACACCATTCGTAACTATATCTCTCAGTTTTTAAAAAAAGAGAACATTTGATCTTTTATCTATTAATGAGTCTCCACACTATCTAAACACCGACCACTATATTATGTAAAAGTGTCCAATTTATTGTACATTTATATATAGAAAATGAAAAACAATTGTTTTGAAAAATAGCATTGCATTAAAAGACTTCACCTTTAAAAATCACATACTATTATGCATAACTCTTCATCACAAATCCATCTCCAAATGATAATCTTCTACAAATGGTTATGGATGACAATATCCTTAATTATATCAAATATACCAACAATTATCACAAAATCGTATAAAACTCAAGTGTTTGTAACAGATTGTCGCAGCTGCGTTTCGGTGGTTGTTTTGTGACCGTTCACTCCACCTCCTTCAGGACAAACAATTTATTTGAAAGACATACATTTATCTAAAAGAACGGGACTTTCTTCTTCTCCCCTTGTTTGTTGGATTGTATCCACACTTATGTAGGGTTATACCTATTACTCTTCTCTTGTATAAATCGGAGTATTCTTCTTATCTTGCTACCACTAGATACTCATTGACCATCACAGTGATTTGTAGCAGAATATTATTACTTTTTAATATCTTGTACTTGGATTCACTGTCAGACCTCAGTTTTCAAGCTGGGGTTTAATCTTTGAACAATCCTCATTGTTTCTCAAATTATTCTATGTAAGAGGCCACATTTCACTTGATTCCTCGTGTTTTTAGGCTCACTTGGTGGAGGTACTGTTTATACATCTATTTCCTCTCACTGCCCTTCTTTCTCTCTTATTTTTGACCTTTAGTATCCCGTCTTTGTGATCAGAAAACCTGATTTTTAAAGGTAAAGTCTTTTAATGCAGTGCTATTTAAAAAAAAAAAATTCTATACATAAATGTACAATAAATTGGACATTTTTACATAATACAGTGGTCAGTGGTTAGAGAGGGTGGAGATTCATTAATAGATGAAAGATCAAATTTCCTCTTTTTTTTTAAAAATTGAGAGATATAGTTATGAATGTTGTGAATTAATGTTTGTGTAATGAAAGGGATTCTTACTTGTTTTGATTATTGTTATTAACATCATAACCAGCTACATTGCCAAAATCTGAAGTCAACTTATCAATTAATGGAAGTGTAGTCTATAGATCTGAAGTATAGATCATAAGATCGTCGGCGTACAAGGCTACTTTTTTTTCCTAGCCATTGCACCTCAAGGGAGATATACCCGACTCTTTTCTAATTTTTCTTGCCAATAGTTCGATATATAAATCAAACAGTAACAAGGACAGGGGGCAACCTTGTCTTGTCCCTCTAATTATCTTAAAAGAGGGGGTCAGATTCCCATTTACTAACACTTTAGCACACGGGGTGTGGTAAATGAAAGCAAGTGTCTTGCAAAATCTATCTTCTAAGTTATAGGATCTCATAATGGCTTGCAAAAATACCCATTTTACTCGATTAAACGCTTTCGTAGCATCTAAAGTTATTACTGTAAAGGGGGTCTTATATGCAGCAGCAAGATCTATTGAACAAATGAGGGCATATGTCAACTCACGCAATGTTCTTTCTCTTGTGAAGCCTTTCTGAACCTCATGGACAAGGTGCCCCATAGTATCATTAAGCCTTTCAGCTAGGATCTTAGCAAATATTTTATAGTCACAATTTAACAGTGAAATAGGTCTGCAGTTCTTTGCACATTTCCCTGGTTTCAAATTTAATGTAATAATGGCTTAATTCCACGATATGGATATAGATATCCCTTTTTTAAAAATCTCATGAAATGACTTTGTCACAATTGGTAACAGAGATCCAGATAGAGCTTTATATACTTCATGCGGAAGACCATCTGGACCTGCTGCTGTCGTGTAGTTCCTAGATCTATGCGTTTAGACAACATAAACTAAGGGATTGGTGTGCAGACTGATTTCACACACCCCCAAAGGATATGTTAGCCTTTAGACCATCTAGCACAGTGCCACCATAAGCCCCATAACTTTACCAAGGAGCGAATAATCTCTGGCAACTATCGAACATGACAACTCTTGATCCTTCAGGGATCGTGGAAACAGTGTACTACTTTTCGCTCAATCGCTCGTGTTCACTTGGTCTCAGAGAAATACACAGAATAAACGATGGGGATGTTTTCAATAAGCATTTATTGAACCAGTGTCATTCTAGTATAAAATACGTGCAACAACCATTAGACAGAAACAGATATATACAATTGCAAGCACCGACAGAGTAAATAAAAGGTATAATTCAACCATGGTGCTAAAACAGTGAATAGATGCAGGCATATAGATACATAGCAATAGTCAAGCGTACTCCTAAGATGCAAACCCTAGCTAAGTATACCTAGGTGTATGCAGGTGTGAAGCCAAGAATCCCCCTAGGAACAAGCCAAACCCATTACCTGATGGGAAAGAATGGAGTATCCCGTCTTGGTCTCGAATTGGACACCCCGCAAGGGATGTCAGACCACTGCAGGCTGGAGTTTCTGCGTGTAGGGACTCAAGCTTCTCCTCTGGTTTGCCCAGCAAAGATGTGGTGCTTGTATACCCAAGAGCTACCCTCAGGGGGTTCGACCTAGATGTGTCTGTCGTTCAAGGATGATGATAGCAGTGACTTTTGTACAGAGTTCTTATATTGAAGATGGTAATCCTGCTGTGTGATACTAAGAATCCTCATGCATAATAAATGAGGCTAGTTTTCCAAAGAAAACCACACAATATTTATTTGGCACATAACTAGGCAAAAGGTCACCGCCAGAGCCGATATGTAGAGCAAGGTAGGACAACGGTCATGCAGCTACCTAGGCCTATATTGGGGTACATTGGGACTCATAACACCCACTCCTCGTCCGAAGGACGATAAAATAAAATAATGATAAAATATGCCTGTCTAAGAAGCATAAAAACATTGTTAAAAAACATGGCATATGTAAAAACGATGTAAAAAGTCCTCTAAATAGTCAATATACTGTTTAGACAAACTGAGCACATCGAAAGCCATGGTGCCCAGTGAGAACAAGGAGAGGAAATCAAAACAAAATGATGTTTCTGAATTCCAATTTGGCTTGTTTTGGAAAAAGGCCAAATTGTTCCCATCACACGGAGAGCCAAATATTTATGTGTCCTGTGTGGGAGGTGCAACATCACTGTTGCTTGCCTTCGCAGACGACGGTCCCTATAACACCTCTTGGATCAGGTAAATGGAGCAAAGGTGATCTTCTCCGGTTCCCACAGCAGCCTGAGGAAGCACTCAACACCCGTGAGCCTGTTGCAGAGCTGGTGTCCATTCCGACAGGAGCAGAAGCATCCTGTGGTGGCTCTAGGAATGCCAACATCAATATGGGAATACATGGGCCTTTAAGGGGTCCAGTAGTACGTCTACGTCTGGTGGCTCAACCGATGGAAGTGTTAGACATATGTCCAACACGCATTGGTATCCGCAAAATAGGCAGCGGAGCACAGGCAAGACGCAGTCAACCCAGACTGATCTGAACGATAGGAACCAATGCTCACTTAGCTCCCAAAGCCGTGGTGTGCCCAGATGGAGTACCATGCGTTCTCGGCAACGTTGCACCAGGAGTGTTTTTCCCATCTCTTTGGAAGCTGGAACATGCATTGCGTGGCAGGAAAATTAAAACCAGGATGCCCACTGCAAGGAGTAGGACCAGTGGAAGCCCTTAAAAAACGCTTCCTAATACGGAGTGTATGAATGATGGGATAACTCAGGAGATTGTCTGAAAGTTGCTCAATAGTCCAGAACCTATGCTCTTAAATAGGTGCACAATCCCACTCGTATCAGACATGTTAAAGATACGATGTACCATTTCCTCGAGAGGGAAGTTCGTTCGGACTAGTGCCTGTATCTCAGTTTAAGACCTTGCAACCTGGAGATTAAAAGTCTCTCAGGCTGAGGTTAAGGCCACATCCTTCTGTAAAAGCATGGCTTTCAGTCTGCTCAGAGAAGCAAACCGTATAAGGGAAACATTCAATAAAGGCCATAGCCACGCCTCCCTGACTGTGTGGGTCTGTGGAAACAATACTTGCATACAACAAGTAACCCTGGAACTTACTGTGACCAGATATGCGTGGCCTGGCAGTATCCCACAACAACCTTGATTATTCAACATCAAATAACTCCCATTCAAGAGCAGTTTGAACACCGGATGAATCACGGCAGCTGGGATCCTTTTAAGTGACACGATAGGTTTGCAACCAAAGCATTACATGATACGTGAAGCAAATCGCCTGACAAATTAGAGACCCAGTTAAAGAACTCTCCCAGTCTGAACCACTGCAAAAAACTTCAGTGTCCCCATTCCTGCATCTAAATTTCTACGGTAATTCCCAAGATTCATGTATGTATCCCTCACCCAACGCTTCATACCTGCCTACCTGGTGATACTGTAGTCAGTACTGAAATTGGGTTGTTGTGACTGGCAGTGTAATATGGCCATTGATTAACCATTCTGTGGAGGGTGACTCAGCCACGGTAAAAGGTAATTGGTCCAATTTCTCAACGTGCAGCATTGTACACTTTGCATCTCTTCGTGCCATTTTTGTCTGTCTTTCTGTTAAATTGTATGCAGAAAACAGAGACGTACTGTTGATCTACCGCCAGGACACGTGACCAGAACACAGTAATTGCAGTGTCCAGCTCAATAACAAAATGCATCGCAATTGCGATTGTCCATGTTGAAGAATAGACAAATCCTGTTCGATTATTTCTATCGCAGAAGACTCAATGTTGCCAAGTGAATAAATCCTGGATGTCAGTGTGGTCATACCATTGTCCCCCACTGCCAAAGCCTTTTTTAGGTTAACCCTGTCAATCTCACGCAATCTCTCAGCAGACTCTTGTTAAGAGATTTTCCATACTTCCTTGTAAATAGTGTATAAGAAGCGCTTCTGACACGGCTTCTGGGGACCTAACAAAAAATCCCTTAGATCCATGTCATCAGAGAGTAAGGACAAGTGTTGTTTCATCTGGGACAGTGTTGAGGTTTCTAGTCACTCTAGGCATAACTTCCTAACACTGTAAGATGTCACCACTCCTGAGTGCTCTCTTTGTACGTAGCGTTGATCAGGCCTATGGATACTAAACCCTTCGGTGGTACCCCTGAATCTTGCCTGACACCTATTTGTGTTGATAGGCCAAACCAACTATCCCTTCCAATTGGGGTCTGAGGAATTATATGAACCATCATGTAGAATGTCATCTAGTGTATCCTCACTATATTGTGTATAGTTTCGCCACCCCTCAAAGTGTGTGAGTGAGGGAATCCGAGGTGTGTTCAAGTCCTTTATCTTGTCTAACCCAGTACAGGAAGTCTGTTGTACTGTGTTGTTCAGGAAGATAATTTGCTGTGGTATGAGGCATGCTCTAAATAAGGCCTCAGTTCCCTGAATTTGCCAATCTCTAGTCCCCCAGATAGATTTTGTGTCTATGTTGTCCTTCCCAAAGCCGAAACCCTTTAAAGACAGCTGGGAAAAAAAGGAAGCAGAATATATCTTTTTTGTGTTAGTTAGCATATTTTTCTTTACCGGTGTAGGTGTCAGCTTATGATAATAAGATCTCGGGTCTGAAGTGTTAAACCCAGAAAAATAAGCAAACATTTGTAAACTACCATTAGGTGGTGTCGGACAATGTTCCCATTGATGGTAAGTGAAAGTATTACTTGGGATACTTGCTTTGTGCAAGAAATGATGACCATAGTGTTGGTAACAATACTTTGTGTCAAAATCAGATGTATCATCATACAACTCATTACTTGAAAACGCAGCAGATTGTTCTAAATATGACAGCATAGTATTTACAGTTTCAAAGTCCCAATCATCAGAGAAAGTACTGGAGGTGATGATATCACTTAAAGAAATTTTAAACAAGTGTGGTATTTTCAAAAGTTCAGTTTGACCATATACATCATAGGCAACCTTATCCCAAACTATTCCCTCCGGAACTGTAACTGCTGTAATGTTCACCCAGGACAGGTCTCTTTGTTCGCGGTGTGATGATGCATGCGGTTTCAGGGCCAAGTTCACATGTTGTACTGCGGAGCATTCTGGGAGTTAATGTCCATTCAGGAGCAGGAAAAAGACAGTCACTTCACCTATCCAAAGGACTAAGAAAAGTAGACCAATTGCAATCCAGAGCTGTAGCCCGGGAGTAACAAAGGAAGTCTTTTTCAGCCAAAGGTAGAAATCACATCGTTTTTGTTTGTGGGAAACAGGAGCTGGCGGTGACTCGGGTTCACTTGGATCCAGAGAGAAATTGATGAAGTAGCCAGATGCAGTTTGATCTATCTTTGGTAGCTCAGCAGGTTTTGTAGAACTGGCAGATGACTCGTTTCGAGACATATTCACATAGATGTCGGTATTAGGCCAAATTGAGATCTGGGTTTCATTTGTATTTTGTTGCTGTTCAATTTCACCAGGCACGAGTTCCATTCCGTTGTTGGTAACTCGTTCACTTCGTAGAATAGGATCTTCAAATGTCATTAATCTTTCAGTTTGAACTTCCTGTATTGTAGTGAGAGGAGATCGGCGGCTACTCAGGAGCCCACGTGGCCTACTATTCAGTATCGGCCACATAGTGTGGTTTCACCAGATCAATACAGACGAATCTCTTTTCTTTCTTGACGGCAAGAAGCGGAAGAAGTACTGTTCTTGTTCCTTCGACAGCCAGGACAGGTAGGAATAGGCGCTCTGTAAGATTGTCCAAATTCTTTTTGTCCACAATTTTTTCTCTGACCAGGTCCCCAATCTTCGGGACCCAGGCAGGCAATTCATTGAGTTCCTGTAAAACAGCCAAACGATCATTGATGTCAAATGGTTTTTCATCCGCCATTGCGCTGCCACAATTGAGGTTGGGTACCCACATTCTAGTCCCAAACAGGACTTCATATGGAGTACGGCCCCCCAAGGGAACTTCTTGGCATATTATTAAGTGCCCTCTGGACCCCATATAGCTGATTGACCTAACTGCAACCAGAGCCTAATACCCTTGCTGTTAAGGATTGCTTTAAGTCCCGGTTTTTCCTCTCCACAGTCGAATTTCCCTCTGGATGATATGGAGAGGACCACCCAAACTTCCCATAGCTTCTTTGTACGCCTGTGAGCTAAACGCAGGGCCACGGTCAGGATGTAATGTGCCAATTGCGTATGTCCCTATAAAGACTCGCAAATCCTTTATAACAGTTCGAGCGTCAGCTGAGCGCTATGGCCAAACCCACAGGAATCTGGAGCATGAATCCACTGCCACCAGGATGTACCTGAATGCCCTGTCAGATTGTAAGGGGCTGCAGCAGTCCAAATAGACACACGCGAGAGGTCTGTCTGATATCAGTAGTGGTGTTTGTGGCGGACGTGCTACGGTGGAACCTTTCATCTGCTGACAGATGTCGCACTTAAGGACAAAACCTTTGGTCTGTTTGGTAAGACCTGGCCACCAACAACTATGTTTCAGTAGTGAGACCGTCGCAGTAATACCTGCATGTGCTGAACCCAGAACCTCGTGTGCAGCTAGAATTAAACCTAATCTGCCATCCATGTTTGGTATTACTCTATCCCCCACTCCTGGAATATGAGCATACGGAATATTTTGTGCATCTAAATTGTAGGAGTACTTGAGTGGAAAACCTTTTGACACGGCTGAGCTGTTGCTACGCGTAGCGTTCACAGCTATCATTATCTGTCTGTCTATCCTCATGCTAGAACAAGTGATTGCAGCAATGGCAGCAGTTCTCACTGTCGCCTTGGTGGCTTCATCAGCCAGTGAATTCCCTTCAACATGCACGCCAACACGCTGATGACTCAATGTGTGAATTACATGAGTCCGTGGCTACCCTCTTTTTAGCTCTGACACCTGTTCCCAAAGCAACTTGTGCTTTATTGTGCAACCTTTGGAATCTCTAAACCCATTCTGACCCCAATAATGAAGATATTCGTTGTATGACTGGACACAGTAAAACGAATCGCACACTAACAGTGTGGGGAATTCCCGATCCGTATTTTTTAGTGCCAGTATCAGGGCTTTTAGTTCTGCCAGCTGCACCGTGCAATCTCCTAAAGACTACGTCTGCGTATTGCTAGGATGGAACTTACCATCCCGCATACATCCCTTCACAATCGCACATGCTGCGCTGTTTTGCTGTGTACTTCCTCTGGCCGGCTAGGCAGATCCATCAGTGTAAATTATGTTTTCATACTGATCCAGAGGCATTATTTCATTCAGGAGAGGATATTCTTGTTCGTACTGCAGGAATGCTTGTGTTTTTAATGTAGAATCAAATTTGTAGTCTACATCTGTTGCAGTGAGAGAATTAGCCCTTTGTATCCATCGCCGATGCATTGCTTTTGCGTTTTGAACGCTTGCTTTTGTAACAGCCTCTAAGGTTGGTACTGGAGTCACGACAATTATTCGTTTCCCCTGAGCTAGTGCTCTTTCTCACACTCCAGAACGCTGTACTGCTGTCAGCATCTTTTCTGTGGATGCAAAACTCATTTCAGCATTTGTGTACAAATTAGATTTGTATGCAATTTGTACTGTTTTGCCTTCTTTGAAGTTTAGGTAAGTGTATCCTGATTGACCCGTTATTACACAGATCACCAAGTTTGTAGTGTTTCCACATGTGTGTAAGTGTTTAGAAGCTATCATGTCAGCTTGTAAGGAACGGAGAATTTCTGTGTGTTCCTGTGTCCAATGTCGAACTGAAAAATCAGGTCTAATTAAGTTGTAGAAAGGTTTTACCTTTTCTACGTAATCCAAAATGTATGTTCTACCAAAATTCAGGAATCCTAAAATGGACTGTAAGTTTTTCAGAGCCTTTGGAGGTTGGAGCATCGCACATTTTTCAACAAAAAAAAATAGCTGCCAGGCTTTTTCCTTCACTTAAGAGCTCATACATAAAAATAGGAAATTGAGGTGGGCAATTTTCAATTTTTTTAAGTGAAATTTGTAGCCCTCAGAGGCGAACCCCAGAATTATGTTGCTCACCCTGTGCAAGTGATCCAACAATTCATCGTCGGTCAGATAAATGTCATCTAGATAGGACAATGCCTCCTCATCACAATTTTGAAGCAATTCTAATACTCTTGCTGAAAACAACCCGGGGCTATTCTTATACCCTTGGGACAGTCTACAGAATTGGCGCTGGGAGCTGAACGTTCAAAACGCTGTCAAATATCTGCTTTCATGCACTATATTTTTGCAAAAGAATCCATTTGAGATATCTAGTGTTGTTTTGTATTTCTTCCGCACAATGTTATTAATTAATGCGGCACTTTGTGCATTTTGTACTGCAAGTCTTTGTGCATGTGTTCAATGCCTGTAGTCTAAAACTAGACAGTATGAATTGTCAGGTTTCATTACGGGAAGCAAAGTATTATTCATGGAGGAGATGCAATTCTCGATTACACCTTAGTATTCAAGTTGATCTAAGATCTCCCTGACCTGTTTCTTTGCGTCATGTTTAATTGGGTACTGCCTTTGTGGTGTAGGAGTAGTTTTAACTGGGATTTCATGGTGAGGTGACTCAGTATTCCACCCTACATGATTGCGGTATAATGCAGGAGCTAGTGCTACCACCCACTCCTGTGCGTATGAATGTTTAAGAGATTCTGGAACGAGGTCGGAGAAGGCTGGTAATATTACGGCTTCTCCTTTTGGGTAGTCCATAACGAAATCAGGTGGCCAATCTTTTTCAGCCAAAAGGATATCGTATCCATATGTCAGGTTCTCCCAAAAGAGACCTTTCACTTTCCTTGGTATGTCCCCCTCCATTTGGAGTGTTATTTCATATAATTGATGTGGGACACTTACCCTAGTAGCAGGTGTTTCCACCGTGATATGTTCATTCAACGCTGCTGTCACCAGAAATTCCATCAGGTTCTGGCAAGCTATTGTTTCTTCCGCTGCTCTGTCTAGCATCGTCAGAGCCCATTCCCCGTTCAGTAGTCCAGTCGTCAGTAGCCTGGGCATTTCTTATTTTAAGGCCAGCTACCTTCTTCTTTTAAATTTGAAGTTTAGATTTTGATTTATCTTCTTGTTTGATAATATAATATAATATATAATATAATCTGAAGTGCGATGTGTGTCTCTTGGCTTTGCTCGCTCGTCTGATCTGCGTTCTGACCATCCTTCCCTCTCAGAGTTTTTTGATGAACCCTGAAAGGAAAATTTATCAGTATCCTGATACCTGTCAGGTTTTTTTAATATTGTCACAGTTTCTAAGGTTATATTTCCTGTCAGAGGGCTCCTGTTGGGGAGATCCACCCCGTGATTGTGCTGCATTTTGCTTGTTTTTTGATTGTTTATTGTCCCATTTCTTTTTATAAGAATCGGGTGCTTGCTTTGAGTTATCTTTTTCAGTATTACCCATTAACTGTGGTTTCACTGGTCTAGTCCCCAAATTATCTCTACCTAATGATGCATAGGTATCTTTGATAATTTTTGGTAATTCTCGCTCTTCTTGTGCAGGAGTGCATTCCCTCAGGCGTTGGCGTATAGCCATCACTGCTGCCCCCCCCTTTTATATCAGCCAGCATAATTGTTGATACTTGGGCAAAATTCCCAATCAATTTCATCCCCAAGTCCAGGGCAGGTTCTGCCCCATACTCATTCTGTATTTGTTTCAATACTTCTGGTATCAATCAATCAATCTGAATTTTTGAAGCACGCTACTCACCTGTGAGGGTCTCAAGGTGCTGTGGGGGTTTGAGCAGCTCCATGGTCATCCGAAGAGCCAGGTCTTGAGATTCTTTCTGAATAGGTGCAGTGTCAGGCTTCGTCTGATGTGGAGCAGGAGCTCAATGCAGGTCTTGGCGGCGATGTAGGAGAAGGCTCTGCCACCCGCTCTTGCCCTGTGGATGCGAGGGACTGTCGTTAGGGCTAGGTCGGCCGAGCAGAGGTTTCTCTTGGGGACGTAGAAAGAGATTCTTTCGTTGAGGTTTTGGGGTCAGGTGTTATGGAGAGCTTTGTAGGCGTGTGTGAGCAGTTTGAAGGTTATTTTGTTTTCGACGGGGAGCCAGTGGAGATCACAGAGGTGTTGGGTGATGTGGTCATGTCGAGGACAAGTCTGGCTGTGGCATTCTGGACGGTCTGGAGCTTGCAGAGGAGTGTTTTGTTGATTCCGGCAAAGAGCGCGTTTCTGTATTCCAGTCTGCTGGTGATGAGTGCGTGGGTGACGGTCTTCCTGGAGACGGGGGGATGCATTTGAAGGTCTTGCGGAGTATGCGGAGGGTGTTGAAGCATGTGGAGGATACAGCGTTGATCTGGCGGTTCAGGGTGAGTGAAGAGTCGAGAATGATGCAGAGGTTGCAAGCGTGGTCCGTAGGGGTGGGTGGATTTCTGAGGCTGGGGGGGCTACCAGGTATTGTGCCATGCGGAGGCGGTGGAGCCAAGGATGAGGACTTCTGTTTTCTCCGAGTTGAGCTTCAGGCAGCTGCTGCTCATCCAGGTTGCGACGTCCTTCATCCCTTCTTGGAAACTGTGCCTGGTGATGTCGGGTTCCTTGGTGAGGGAGAGGATGAGCTGCGTGTCGTCGGCGTATGAGACTATGTTGAGTCCGTGTTTTCTGACGATGGTTGCAAGGGGGGCCATGTTGAAGGGCGTGGGGCTGAGGGAGGATCCTTGGGGTACTCCGCATCTGATCTCAGTAGGTTCGGAGAGGAAGGGCCGGAGTCTTATTCTTTGTGTTCTGCCTGAGAGGAAAGATCGAATCCAGTCTCAGGCCGTTCCCTGGATCCTGGTGTCATGGCGTGTGACGGCTAGCATGTAGTGGGAGACAGTGTTGAAGGCTGCTGAGAGGTCTAGGAGGATGAGGGCTGCTGTGTGGCCTTGGTCGAGGATGGTGCAGATGTCTTCAGTGGCAGCTATGAGGGCGGTCTCGGTGCTGTGGTTGCTGTGGAATCCAGATTAAGAGGTGTTGAGGATGTTGTTGGTTTCTATCAAGTGTGCTAGCTGGGTGTTGATGACTTTCTCAATGACTTTGGCGGCGAAGGGGAGAAGAGAGATGGGCCTAAGGTTCTTGAGGTCTGTCGGGTCTCCGGAGGGCTTCATGAGGAGGGGTCTGACTTCAGCGCGTTTCCAGTCATCAGGGAATGTGTTTGTCTCAAGGGAGCAGTTGATCATTCGTCGTAGTTTGGGTGCGATGGCGGCCCTGTGGAAGATGTGTGGCGGGCAGGGGTCAGTGGGTGCTCTTCATAGTCTCTGAGGTGTCTTCTGTGGTGAGAGGGGTCCAGGTGAGGAGGGTCGGCTGGATGGCATCGCTGGTGAGGGGTGTTGGGTTGGTGCCGTGGTCTTGGTCATTGAAGTTGTCATAGAGCATCTTGATATTGTGGTGGAAGAAGGAGCTGAGTTTGTTGTAGAGTTCTTGGGAGGGAGGGACGTTGGTAGTTTCGCAGTTGGGTCTGGTGAATTCTTGTATGATGGTGAAGAGTTCCTTGGAGTTGTGGGACTTGGAGAGGATTCTGTCTTGGATGAAGTTTCTCTTAGTTGATTTGATGAGTTGGTGGTGTGCCATGGTTGCGGCCTTTTAGGTGGAGCGTGCCTCTGGGGTTTTGCTGTTTCTCCATGTTTTCTCCAGTCATCAGCAAGAGTGCTTGGATTTTCAGAGGTCCATGGTGAACCAGGTGGCTTTCGTGTTGTGTCGTCTGGCGGAGTTCTGGAGGGGGGCGAGAGTGTTGGTGCAGTTGACAATCCATTGGTGGAGTTTGTTTGCTGCTGTGTTGGCGTCTGTCGTGGTAGGGGGAGGAGTGCAGCTGAGGGCGGAGGTTAGGTGTTCTTCAGTAATTTTGTTCCTGTTTCTGCATAGGAGGCATGGCATGCACTTGTGTGCGATGGGTTTCGAGAAAGAGAAATGGATGCAATGGTGGTCCGTGCAGAGCGGTTCCGTGGTGTGACTGAAGGAAATGTTGTTTGCTGTGGCGAAAATGGGATAGAGATTGTGTCCTGCTGTGTGAGTGGGGGTGGAGACAAGTTGCTTCAGTCCAATGTTGGTGAGGTTCTCTAGGAGCGGGCGCAGACGGGCTTGTCTTTGGCATGCCAGCGGCTGCCATTAAGTAGGGGTCGGGGGAGGGTGACTGCTATTAAGGGGGCGCCATGCGTTCTGGTATAAACTGCAGCGAAAACTGTACCCCAAGTGATACAGTCCTCTATCAGGGGAGCTATCCCCATCGGCAAGCAAATTGTCAGTATTCTGTGTTTTTCTTGTGTGCCAGAGTGTGGAAAAACTGCCTTAAGCTGTGCTATTTTCTGTGCTATCTAGAATGGCATTTCTTCACGTTTAGTGGGCATTCTTCCCATAATCGCATTCAACGTTTCTGGGGTGATTTTTGTTGCGGTCCCAGCCTGAGTGACCCTTGTAGGTTGAATTGTGAGTGTTTGCATTACAAACTGTGTAAAATTTCTGTATAGTTTTATTATTTCTTTTTGAAGTGGACGTAAGTCTGCTGCTGGCAATGTGTCAATCTCTGGATGCGGTGTGTAAGCAGCTAGGACCGGCCAAGTCGCTCCATCTCTGCTGAGCGGACCGAGTCTCACTTTATCTGTGGTATGGGGGAGGGCACCTTTAAACCAATTTATATGTTCTTGGTAAGTTAACAGGACTTCTATGTCCTCGTATGGAGAGTATTCATCTGGTATTTCATCCGGAGTATAAGAATGAAACGTATGTGTGCATGCATCTGCAGTAGGGAATTTAATCCAAGAACAGAACACTTCTGTTCTGAATGCCTCGTGTGCCTCAATTTCGAAGGTAACGGTCCCGCCTAACGCTGAGAGACCAAATTATTCTAATTTTACAGCAAGAGCATTTGTGCAATTTTCTGAAATGTTTATAGCACCTTCCTGCTCAGCTTTCTCCCTACTAGCACCTGCAGTACCACCAGCATCTAAGTTGTGAGACATTATTGGTGGAAGTTTATAGAGAAGGTTATAAGGTTTTGCACAGTGTGGGGAACTATAATCCCTCAAGCTTGAATAAACCTACAGCCAATACATAGAGCATACCTACTCAGCTTTTGTGGATTTTCCCTCCCCACTCCTGACGTCTCTGGGTACATGTGTGTAGTGTTCGCTGAGGAAGCACAACTGAGCTACTCAGATTTGACTGTTAAATAAGAACCACACCAACGTTGGGTGCCATGTTGTGTAGTTCCTATAAATCTATATAGGATCTGTGCGTTTAGACAACATAAACTAAGGGATTGGTGTCCAGACTTATTCCAGACACCCCTAAGGATATGTTAGCCTTTAGACTAGCTAGCTCATAGTGCCACCATATGCCCCCTAACTTTACCAAGGAGCGAATCGTCTCTGTCAATTATCGAACATGACAACCCTTGATCCTTCAGGGATCGTGGAAACCGTGAACTACTTTTCACTCAGTCACTCGTGCTTACTTGGTCTCAGAGAAATACACAGAATAAACGATGGGGACATTTTCAATAAGCATTTATTGAACCAGCGTCATTCTAGTATAAAAAACGTGTGCTGCGAAAACCATTAGACAGAAACACATATATACGATTGCAAGCACCGACAGAGTGAATAAAAGGTAGAATTCTACCATTGTGCTAAAACAGTGAATAGATGCAAGCATATAGATACATAGCAATAGTTAAGCGTACTCCTAAGATGCAAACACTACCTAAGTGTACCTAGGTGTATGTAGGTGTGAAGCCAAGAATCCCCCTAGGAAAGAGCCAACCCCATTACCTGATGGGCAAGAACGAAGGACCCCGTCTTGGTCTCCAGTTGGACAGGCCCCGCAAGGGATGTCAGACCACTGCGGGCTAGAGTTTCTGCTTGTAGGGACTCCAGCTTCTCATGTCAGCATGGAAGCTTCTCCTCTGGTTTGTCCAGTGAAGATGTGGTGCTTATATACCCAAAAGGTACCCTCAGGGGTTCTATCTAGATGTGTAATGATACTGTGGACCTGTCAATCAAGGATGACGCTAGTGGTGATTTTTGTACAGAGTTATTATACAGAAAATGGTAATCCTGCTGTGTGATACTAAGATTCCTCATGCATAATAAATTAAGCTAGTTTTTGAAGAAAACCACACAACATTTATTTGGCACATAACTAGGCAAAAGGTCAGTGCCAGAGCCGTTATGTAGAGCATGGTAGGACAAATGTAGGTAAAAGGTCATGCAGCTACCTAGGCCTATATTGGGGTACTTTGGGGCTCATAACACTGCCTTGCCCTGTTTACCAGCCTTAATTTCTTGTTCCACTTCTAGAGGGTTTATATTACTATTTTAAAATATTTTTTATCCTCATTTAATATTTCAAAGGCGTCTAGGTGCAGCCAACTCTTCACCCCTCTTAAGTCTTCTTGATATAAATTTTAAAAACAACTTCGAAAAGCGTCCTCAATCTCTTTGCTATTTTTTACCACTATCCCAGTGTCTTTGCATTTTATCTGACCTACAAGATTCCTCGCTAAATCTGTTTTTGCTTTCCATTCTAATTATTGACTGCATTTTTCTCCATATTCTAAATGAGCTAGATTAGTAACCTCACTTTTTGTTTTTTAACCCTGTCCTCCATTGTTGTGGCTAACTTGATTTTTAGATTTAATAACACTGACTGTAGAGACTCTATTTCCTTATATTCTAGATTCAATGCGGATATTTCTTCTTCTACTGCCCGTATCTGGTTTTCTAGATCTGTGACCTCCCTCCTATAAGCTTGCCTTTTAAAGGCCATCAAGCTTCCTATTCTGCCCCTCAAGTAGGCTTTGTAGGTGTCCCTTACCACTCCCAAGGGGGCAGATCCTAAATTAATTTAAAAAAATTCTCCTTGTTAAGCAATCCTACAGCTTCTTGATCCAGCAGCAAAGTACGTTCCATTGTCCATCTGATTTGGCCATCTTTATTCGTTAGGGACAAGTCTAATAATACTGCAGAGTGTTCCGATAAATGGACCCCCAAATGTTTAACATCCTGTACCTGATTTTTTCTACTAATAACTATTAAAAAATAATCAACCCTAGATTGATGGCGATATTTTTTGTTGTTATATGTATAGCCTCTTCTGAATCCTGCTCTCTCTCTCCAGATATCACATAAACCTAGTTGGCCGAGGGGGGGTAAGAACTTGGCGGCCAGCTAGAGGCAGATCGCGGGAGTGAGCTAAGCCGAGAAATCAAAGGAAGGAAGGAAGGAGCGAAGATGTTTCAACCTTAAATGAAAAAAAAAGCTAAAAGAAGAGAAAAGGAAGGTACCGCTAACCTGTTTGTGACTGCAGGCATGGGATTGCTGAGATCCACCACGCTTCAGCCACGGCGGGTGTGGTGGGTGTCGGAGACAAGGAGCAGCGCTGGGCAAGAGCCGCGCTTGAGATCCGAAGAGGATAGCATGCTGCTGCAAGCATGTCCTTCCGGGTCAAAGGTGGAGGAGAGAGCGTCAGGAGCCGTCGTGAAGCTGAGGGTTACTCAGAGTCCGGGACACCATTCGAGCACCATCAAGAGCTGCAGGAACCGCCGGGTGATGGGAGAGAGCAGGGATCACCCCATGTGGTAAGAGCGCTTGCGGGAGAGGTGGACGTGGAGCTGGTGCCTTGCCCCTAGGGGGCGAGTAGAGGGGAAAAGTAATTCAAGATATTCTTTGAAGAGTGCTAGAAAAGGGGCTCTCCTCTTTGACCAGCAGTCAGTAAGTGAGGGAGGACCAGAGGGAGGTGTTGGAAAGGGTAGAGTAAATGTAAATGTAAATGTAGTAGTATTTGTATAGCGCCCGAATCGACCCCCGAAGGGGTATCTCAGGCGCTTGTACGCATACCGCTGTGGAACCCTTCCTGGCCTTTCCCTGTGAGATGCCCACTCCTGGGCACCCCCAAGGTGAAGCCAGGCATCCTAGCGTTGTGGGGGCCGTTGTGGAGATTAAGCAAGCTATTGCCCAGAGTTGCAGAGTGGGACCCATGATCAGAATAGGCACCGAGGCGAGAATTATCAGGTCCGAGGAAATTGAGCCCAAGACCCGCCGAGGTGGGAATTGAACCCTGGTCCCGGGCTAGACCTCTGCATCAGGGTCTGCCGCTCTAACCATTGAGCCACACTTCTCCACGTAGATACCAAGGTCCTGATTATTTTAAAGAAAGGAGTCTCTGGCAAAAATGGCAACTTTTAAAGAGCAGGTTGCAAAAAACAAAACAAGGTAGACCGGAAGGTTAGGATTACCCCCTCTCTCAGAACCTTTTTCAAAGTTCTCGCTAAAATCTTAATACTGGATGAAGGTGAAGGCACGTCTGGAGAAGGGGGCTCGTGTGGGGTGCTATATGAAGCACAGTCTGATCTTTCAGTAGGAAAAATGGCTTCTGGTTTGGCAAATGTAACAAGCCCTAACACATTGCAAGTGCTAGCTGTAGATGACCCAGGGGAAATGGATGAAGACACACAAGGACAACAGCAAACTGCGCCAGATTCTGGAGAGCCCATAAAGGGGAGCATAAAGGGGAACACAATATCCCTTACTCCTAACGCTTCACTTTTTATACATCTAACCACGGATACAAATGTTACCAGAATACCCCTGAGGGAAGAGGAGGGACAATCAGTAGGGGCTTTGATCCAGGCTCTCTCGAAAGAAATTAGGAGTAGGTTTGAGACCTCCGAGATCAATCAAACAGAAATCCGGATGGCCTGTGAAAGTCTAGAAAAAAAGATGGATGATCTTACTAAAAGAACGGCTATCCTGGAAGAATCGGTCAAAGACTTAAAAATAAGGGTAGAAGCCAACGAAAAGGATATTAGCACTTTAAAAATAAAAGAAGGTCATCAGGAGAGACTAGAACTTTTGGAAAACAACCAGAGACTGAACAATCTGCGGATCCTGAATGTACCTGAAGGAGTAGAGGGGAAAGACCTAAAATCGTTTGTGGCTAGATTGATTAAAATAGGGGCGCAAATTGAGGATGCTGAACAGAATATCCTTAAGGATATGCAGAGGGTACAAAGAGACCCTTTTAGGCTAAATCCAAACAGATCCAAGCCAAGGAAGATTTTGATTAACTTCCTCAGCTTCAGTTTAAAAGAACGCATACTGTCAAGTGCCCTAAAACTGAAATCACTGAAAGTAGACGGGATAACATGTGAGATAAGATCTGACATCTCCCACACTACATCAAACAAACAGTGGGAACTGGGGGAAAGGATAGACCCATTAAAGAAATTGGGGGCAACAGTCCAGCTAAAATTTCCAGCAGTCCTAAAAGTGATGTATAATAACAAAATGCATAGTTTCCGTTGTCCTAAGGAAGCCAATGCATTTATAGAGGGTATTTTGGGGCCTAGCATATAATCAATTAGAAATTAGGAGAGGATTTATTTATTTAGTTAGGTTTTATAAGGCGCACAGCTACCCAAAGGTTTCCCGGCGCCGCCTTACAGGTTGCCAAAAGAGGAAGGGGAAGCCTATTGATCAAAAAGCCAGGTTTTCAGAGATCTACGAAAATGGGTATAGCAGGTCTCGGTCCTAAGTGCAAGAGGAAGGGAATTCCATATAGTTGGACCCAAGCAGGAAAAAGAGCGACCACCCATCCGGGACAATCTGTGCCTAGGGACCATAAAATTAGCTTGATTAGCTGAGCGAAGGGGGCGGGAAGGAACATATGGTTGAGCAAAGGTGCTCAAGTATTGTGGGGCCTTGCCAGTTTTGATCTTGAACATGATAGTTAGAGTTTTAAATTTGATGCGGTTTTCCACTTTAAGCCAGTGGAGTGAACGCAAAGAACCAGAGGCAGACGTAGTTCTAGGGATACGGCATAGAAGGCGGGCAGCGGCGTTCTGTAGTACCTGTAACTTGCGTATAACATCCTTGTTGGATCCCAAAAAAAGGCTGTTGCCATAGTCCAGGCGAGAGGTAATCAAAGCCTGGACTACGGTTCTTTGCGTAGAATCTGGCAACATCCACAAGATCTTTCTTAGCCACTTAAGGATGCCAAAACAGGTCGCCGCCACCTTTACTGCATGATGTTTCATCGAGAGTTGATCATCGATGATGACACCCAGATTGCGAGCTTGGTGGGTAGGCTGGGGAAAGGCACCCAATTCAGGGGGCCAGTGCTGAGGACCCCAAAGTTCTTTATTCTTCCCTAAGATTAGCACCTCAGTCTTCTCCCCATTGAGTTTCAGTGAATTAGCTTGCATCCACTGCGCGATATTGCGAAGCCCCGTTAAGAGAGAAGAAGATTGCGCAGCTTCTTTAGCAGACAGGGAGAAGATTATTTGGGTATCGTCCGCATAGGAAAAAATTGACAGTCCCACCTCCTCGGCGATATCAGCCAGAGGCTTAACGTAAATATTAAATAGCAGAGGGCTGAGTATAGAGCCCTGTGGTACCCCATGGGGAGAGGGGTGAATTTGAGATACCGCCGCTGGGGAAAAGACCTGAAACGTACGGTCCAGTAAGAAATTAGCCAGCCATTTCAGGGCGAGTCCGGTTACGCCAATGGATTGTAAGGCTTGCAGAAGCACGGTGTGGAGGATGATCCTTCTTTTTCTCTTTTGACATAAGCGATACTAGTATCACTTGTTGGACAACAAGGTTTCCTAGCACTTTTTTTCTCTCTCAGGCACATACAACTATTTCGGCACACTGGGGGGGGGCTGGCTCCTAAAGGCCATGAGGAAGTAAGGGCAGGTTCTCCGTTGTGGGGTAGGGACACTGGGTGGGGAGCATTCTGGATGAAAAGAAAAAATAACCTCAGATTTTAGGACCCCTGAAGATCTTTTAACTAACATGCGTTGTTTTTTTATGGGCACCCGCCTAGAAATTAAAGAGAGACTACAGGAGCTATGGTAGCCCAAATTAAGATTTTATCAAGGAATATAAATGGGTTGAGGGTGAAAGGAAGAAGGGAAAGACTACTGCAATATTTAAAAGATCATCCTGCTCAGATTATAATCCTGCAGGAGACACACTTTACTGAAAAGGAGTGTTTAGACTTGCTTAAATCTAGGAGATGGGTTCAACAGATAATATGTACAAACACCACTCAAATACAAAAGGGATGGCTATTTTGATAAAAAAGGATCCTAGGATTGTGATTAAAGAGAGTGCTTCAGATAACTCTGGAAGATGGCTTATTGCAAAACTTGTGGGCTATGGTCAAAGATTTGTTGTATTCCGCTTTAGGGGTCCGTATATAGGTTTTCCTGAATCATGTCCTTATATAGGCACAATTCGCATTGCCCTTATATAGGCATAGAATCCCTGTCCTTATTTAGGCATTAACCGTGCACTCCAAATACAGGCATGGTCACCGACATCCGTCCACCCTAACGTCACAACGAGTTCTTAGAAACCAGACCCTTAAGCTTCAGGAGTTCCCCTAGCACAGGACTATTGATTTCTCCAAGAACTCATCTATTATGTATGAACCGTTATACCTTAAGGGTTCATTCCTGACTGACGTCTTCCTCTGTCCGACTTTACGTCAATGCTAACAATCCAAGACACCTACCAGGTATAAATATACCTTCCCTTGCCCAAGCAAGTTAGAGGAGACCTCGACTTCAGAGGAGCCCGTATCCCGGCCTGACGCACTGAGAAGACGCTGTCATTCCTGCTCGCAGACGAAGCCAGCTTCCAGTGTTCTGACTCCCTTCGTGGGGTGTTAGAGTTCCAGATCCGGCAAGAGATTCCCACCTCTCTCATTCTCAAGGTATGGAGCTGACTAGAAGCTAGAGGGACTCTTGGCATACCATACTTGGCATACTAGACTTAACATACTCTTAGTATACCAGACTAGAGAATACTCCACCTACTTCTACCTTTCCCTACACCTAGACTAGGTTAGGTACATTGGGGTAGAACTAGCTTAGAGACGCATCGTATGAGTACTCGCATTTTTAGCTCATGTTATTTATGTACGTGAATATATGCTAAAAGATAATGCTAGCGCAGTATTATTTATTTCTACTGCTTACGCTGTACATTATTTATCTTGCATACTGTCTTGTGATCATAACAGCACATATCTCTTACACGAGAAACAAGACTGTTCAATAAAACCTTTTTATTGAAACGCCCGTCTTTCCTTTCTGTGTAACTCTGTAGAAACTAAGCATGTACGATTGACTGAGTGAAACTGTTATCTATTGTTTCCACGATTCTGAGACGTGTTCCGATTCTAAAGGGAAACAAAAGTTGCCATGTTTTTCGGTTGCCAGAAACTACTCCCTTCTTGTTCTCAAGGAGTTTCTAGTGGCCTCAGAGCTAGCTGGCACAAGTAATTAAGTTTAATATACTCGATAGGGACATACCGACCTTAGTCCTATGTCAAGCCTATAGGTTATATTATTCCAATGCGCAGAGCCTATTAGGGAAATAGGAACTACACTACATGGCGCCCAACGTTTGGTAAGGCAGTAATTTAACGCTAGATACTGAGTTACTCAGTCGTGCTTTTCTCAGAGACCCCTACTCACATACTCCATAAGACGTCTGGAGTGGGTAGGGTTAAATATCCGCCATAGTAAAATAGGGAAGCACCGTATATATTAGTTGTTTGGTTTGTTCAACGTTGAAGGATACAGTGTTCCAAAATATTGTGCACCTTATCTTTTTTGTTTCCTTGAAACTTGTTCTACATTTTTCAAAAAACAAATGTCCAACCGGGACAATGCCACCGACAACGGTGGAGCTGCGGCTGACCCAGCCATAGCAGTTTTTAACTTTACAGGTTTAAATGAACCTGAGGAGGGTGTTATAGACATAAATCCAAAATTAAGAAGAGCCATCACTCTAAAACTTATAAAACATGGCCTACCACCAAGAGGCGGTAGAGCAGTTTTCGTGATAGAGGCACACGAATCCTTTCAGACAGAGGTATTCTATTCATGGGTAATATTTCCTGAATCAAATCCAGTAACAAGACTGTTTCACTTCTACAAAGAAGATGAACCACCAGAGGAATATATTCCTTTCGAGGATATTGAAATTCCACTAACATACCAGGAGCATCAGCTCTGGTTTAAAGGCGCCCTAAAACATCACAAAAACATTACCAGGCTCGGTCCACTAGGTAGACCAGGAGCAACATGGCCGATTCTAGCCGGCTACACTCCTCATCCTGACCTCAAAATAATGTCAGACGAGGAACTACTTACTCAACTTACAGAGTTAATAAAAATCTACAGACAATTAGTCCAATATGTCATGCGGACTTTCACAGTCCAACCACCATTAACCATTCCAAATCAAACTCCTCAACAGGGGAATACACTAACAATTACACCACAGACTCTATTCGCAGTCATGGGTAAAATGCCCACAAAACTTGAGCAAATTCCATTCTGGATAGCTCAAAAAATTACTCAAATCGAAGCAGTATTTCCAAATACTAGCCCTTATGAGAAACACAGAATACTAACAATCTGTTTACCAATGGGGATCACACCACAACTGGAAGACTGCACCACTTGGGGCTCAGTCTTTGCTGCCATCTATACTAAAACACATGGTATTCCATCAATTGTAGTAATACCTGATGTCCTGAAACAAATTCAAAACGAATACGGGGCAGAGTCTGCTCTGAATTTAGGTGTGAAATTACTGAAAAATTTCGACCAGGTCTCAACAATAATATTATCTAATATTAAAGGAGAGGCAGCAGCAGTGGCGATCTGCCAACGATTAAGGGAATTCGATGTTACAGAACATCAAACAGAACTACCCAGAATAATAGAACAATCTTATGCAGAATTAGGAAGAGATAGTTTGGGTGGAAGACCATTGAAGCCAAAACTATCTGAAAGTCCTGAGAAGGACTCTATTAAACAAACTCCTACATCTTCTAAAAAGAAGTGGGAAACTAATAAACAAAATTCAAACGAGAAACGTTCTCCATCCCGAGGTAGGTCTCCTCAAAAGGAGCCCTCTGAAAGGAGGTATAACCTCAGGAACAGGGATAATTTGAAAAAGCCTGACAGGTATCAAGATACTGATACACGTTCCTCTCGTACCTTTCAGATCTCGTCACAGACATCTAAAAGAAGAGGACGGTCAGAACATAGAGAAGAACGCGTGAAATCGAAAGACGACAAACACGTTCCGAAAAATAAATCCAAACCTCAATTCTCAAAGAAGAAGGTAGCAGGTCTGAAGATCAGACATGCAGAGGATACTGAGAACACAACTCAAGAACGGAGAATGGGCTCAGACAATGCTGGACAGTGCAGCAGAAGTCACAATAGCTCGCCAGAACCTGAAGGAACTTCTGGAGATAGTGGACTTGAATGAGTACATCACAGTTGAGACTGTAGACACCAGGGTTAGTACTCCACAAAAGTTATATGAAATAACACTCCGGATGGAGGGAGACATACCTAGACAGGTAAAAGCACTTTTTTGGGAAAAACTTTCAAGGGGCTATGACATACTTCTAGCAGAAAAAGACTGGCCACCACAATTTGTCAGGGAGTGCCCACATGGCGAAGACATTATTATGCCTGCCTTCTCTAACCATATTCCAATTCACCTAAAATATACTTATGCCAGGAAATGGGCAGTTGCCCAGGCCCCAGCATTATACAAAAATCATGTAGGATGGGATGAGGACTCACCTCACCATAAAATACATCTAAAAAATGAACCTACTGTGCAGAGGCAGTATCCAATAAAGCAAGAAGCTAAAAAACAGGTCAGGGAGATCTTAGATCAACTTGAATACCAAGGGGTGATTGAAACATGCACCTCTTCAATGAACAATCCTTTGTTTCCTGTCTCCAAACCAGACAACACCTATCGTCTAGTTTTGGATTACAGACACTTAAACACTTGTTCAAAAACATTTGCAGTGCAAAATGCACATAGTACAGCATTAATGAATAACATTGTGCGTAAAAAATATAAAACCACATTGGATATCTCAAATGGTTTCTTTTGTCAAAACATAGCACCTGGAAGCAGGTACTTAACAGCTTTCTCAATAATGGGGACCCAGCGTCAATTTTGTCGACTCCCACAAGGGTTCAAGAACAGCCCGGGGTTATTCTCAGCGAGAGTAACGGAGTTGCTACAAATTTATGATAATGAGGCATTGTCATATGTCGATGACATCTATCTGACAGACGATGACCTGGACAAACACTTGAACAGGGTGAGTACCATTATACTGGGCTTCGGCCTCTGAGGGCTACAAATTCAACTTTAAAAAATCCAGAATTGCCCATCTCAATGTCCTCTTTTTAGGATATGAGCTTTCAAGTGAAGGCAAGAGCTTGGCAGCCAACTTTTTAGAAAGGTGTGCGCTGCTCCAACCTCCAAAAACGCTGAAACATTTACAATCCATCCTGGGTTTCCTAAATTTTGGAAGAACTTACATTCTAAATTACGCAGAAAGGGTTAAACCTCTCTACGCACTAATCAAACCTGATTTTTCAATCAAAAATTGGACACAAGAACACACAGAAATCTTGCGTTCACTCCAAGCTAACATATTAGCAACAAATCACTTACAAACACGCGTAAGTCAACGCAATTTAGTGATCCGAATAATTTCGGGTCAATGCGGATTCACCTTCTTAACATTTAATGAGGGTGAAAAAGTACCAATTGCATACAAATCACATTTGTATACACAAGCAGAAATGCGCTTCACTTCAACTGAGAAAATACTGACAGCAGTTCAAACTGCAGTAGCAAAAGAAAGAGCTCTAGCCCAAGGGAAACGCATTATTGTCGTAACCCCAGTTCCGGCCTTAGAGGCGGTAACAAAAGCGAGCATTCCAAATGCAAAAGCATTACATCCGAGATGGATACAATGGGTTAATTCTCTTGCTGCAACAGATGTTGAATATGTTTTTGATTCTGATCTAAACACACAAGCGTTCCTGCAATATGAACATGAATGTCCTCTGCCCACTGAAATTCTGCCTCTCGATCAGTATGAATTCATCATTTACACTGACGGATCCGCACAACCCGCAACAGGGAGTAAGCAAGATTACAGTGCAGCGTGCGCAATCGTTAAAGGTCGCATGCGCGATGGCAACTTCAGACCTATGGTCACAAAAACCAAATCTCTAGGAGATTGTACAGCTCAGCGAGCTGAACTACAAGCATTCAAACTGGCACTTGAAAGTACAGATCGAGAATTCCCCACACTCATAGTGTGCGATTCTTTCTACTGTGTGCAGTCGTATAATAAATATATACAAACTTGGCTTGAAAATGGGTTCAAAGATGCAAAAGGTGGCACAATAAAGCATAAAACGCTTTGGGAACAAGTATTTCAGTTAAAAAGCGAACTACCAAAGGCTCACGTGATCCATACACTGAGTCATCAACGTGATGGCGTTCATGTTGCAGGGAATTCATTGGCTGACGAAGCCGCAAAGGGGGCTGTTCAGACGGCTTCCATAGCTGCGATCACTCGTTCAAAAACGAGAATAGACAGTGAGATAATGTTGGCTGTCAATGCTACGAGCAAAGGCAGTGGTGCAGCGTTACCAAAAAAGTTTCCACTCAAGTACTCTTATGTAATTGATGCGAACAACGTTCCTTTTGCTCAAATCCCTGGAGTGGGGATAGGGTAATTCCAAACATGGAACGTAGAGCAGCTTTGATTTATGAAACACATCTGGGAGAGGGTCTGTCACATCAAGGGATCTCTAAAACAATATTGACATTAAAAGAGATGTACTGGTGGCCTGGCATGAATACACAGATTCACATCTTCATCAATGACTGCATAGACTGTAAGGTACAGCGAGATGCAGAATGCCACCAGACACCATGCTACTAAGTAGCCTGCCAGGGACAGACACCATTGTTAGACAGCATTAGACTATCTGTGCACAGGCGTCCTTGTGGACAACTGCAATCCCACAAATACTAAGTCAAGGTTCCTATGGATATGGCCTCAGCGCTCGGCTAACCCTCGAACTGTTATAAAAGATTTGCGAGTCTTTATCGGCACATACGCAATAGGCACGCTACATTCTGACCAGGGCCCTGCGTTTAGCTCTTGAGCTTACAAAGAAGCCATGGCCAGTCTGGGCGTTGCATTGCGGTACTCCTCTCCGTTTCATCCTGAGGGAAATTCTGTTGTGGAAAGGAAAAACCGGGACACATAAAGCAGTCTATAACAGCTAGGGTATTAGGTTCGGGTGATGGGTGGGTCAAACATCTTTATGGGGTTCAACGCTCATTAAACAGTTTGCCAAGAAGTTCTCTAGGGGGGGTCACTCCATATGAGGTCCTATCTGGGACAAGAATGTGGGTGCCAGATCTAGAATGTAGTGGCACAGTGGTGGAAAATAAACCCTTTGATATCAAAGATCGTTTGGCTATTTTACAGGATCTAAATGAACTAAGATCGAAACAAAGCAACGTATTCCTGCAGCCAACCACCACTGGGGAAAAACCGGCGGTCCCAGCAAGGCCTGTCTGGATTCCAAAAGTTGGGGATCTAGTCAGAGAAAAAATTGCGGACAAGAAGGAATTTGGACCTTCTTACAGACAACCAGTACCTGTCCTAGCCATACACGGAACAAGAACAGTACTTCTGCCGCCCCTTGCTGGAAAAAAGGAGAAAAGATTTGTGTCCATCGACCTCATCAAACCACAGTATGTGGCCAATACTAAATAGTAGGCCTCGTGGACTCTGACCTAGTAGCAGACACACTCCTCTCGCTACTATCCAAGAGGTTCAGACTGAAAGACTGATAACCATCGAGAATTCAGCAGTAACAGATGAAGGACTGAGCAACAATGCTATGGAACTCATCCCTCTTGAAACTCAAGTAACAGTTCGTCCAAATACACCTGTCTACACCAATGTAACAAGTGATCAACTGGTTCCAGCGATTTCTACAAATCCTGATGCAATTCCAACAATTGACAGAACTGCTTCTGGCTATTTCATTAACTTTGATACGTTTTCTGAGGATCCGAGTGAGCCCGAGACGTCGCCAGCATCAAAAACATTTAAACAGCAAGTACAAGACTTTTTACATTTTTTGAAAAAGACTTATCTGGTTTCACCATTGATTGAACTTTGGGTTATTTCTGGAATATTTTTCTTACTGCTTTGGCTAGCTTTGGTTATGACTATGAGCGTGTTTATAAATGGCAGATACATCCATTTGGACACTGAAAGAAAAGAAGTGAACTTACTTTTAAAATCTCACAAATCATCCCATCGTGAATCAAGAGACTTGTCTGCAGTGAACATCACAGCCGTTCCTATACAGGATGGTATAGTGTGGGACAAAACTGATTTCGATATTTTTGGCCCGACGGAACATTTGAACATTCCACATTTATTTAAAATCTCACTAAGTGATTTTGTTTCATCCAGTACCTACTCTGATGATTGGGACTTTGAAACTGTAAATAACATGATGTTTGACCTAGAAAAATCTGCTGCATTTTCTAATAATGAATATTTAGAGGGTTCATCAGACTATGAACAGCTGTATTGCTATAACCACTATGGTCATCATTTTTTGCATAAATCTGCAACACCTAGAAATGTGTTTATGTTTAACCAATGGGAGCATTGTCCTACTCCACCAAAAGGTAGTTCAAAAACATTTGCTAAAAAGTTTCCATATTTTTCAGGATACAATACATCTGATCCAGAAACATTTTACTATAGCAATGTAAACAAAACAGGACTGAAAATTATGTTAACAAATACAAAACAGATTTACTCTGCAGCATTTATTGCCCAACTGTCTAGACAGGGTTTCGACTTGTGGAAAGAGACAATAGACACAAAATCTGTCTGGGGTACTAAAGATTGGCAAGTGCAGGGGATAGAAGCTTTGTTTAGAGCCTGTATCGTCCCTCAACAAATAATGTTTTCGAATGACACTGTGCAACAAACGTCTTGCCTTGGGTTAGCCAAGATTAAAGACATGAAAACTCCTTCTGTACCAACACCTGCAAGTGATAACAATACACAGGCAGCGGTTACAGTTGGCACAAAACTACAACTCAACAGAACAAATCCTGATTGGAGAAAATAGTTGATCTGGCCCACAGACACAAACAACTGTCAAGAGAGATTCCTGAATAAAACACAGGGGTTTACTATTCATAGGCCAGACCCATGATACGTCCAAAGACAGCATCGGGGGGTAGTAACAACATACAGTGTAGGAAAATTATGCCTCGATTGGCTGCAAAAATCTACACTTAAGGATGTGAAACAACACTTATCTTTACTTAAAGAAGACGCAGACCTTAGGGAATTCTTGCATGGACCAAGAAAACCGTGTCAAAAACGTTTCATATATGCCGGCATTTATGCTGCTTATAATGAAGCATGGAAGGTGTCACAGATGGAGGCCGCAGAACGAATACGTGAACTTGATCGTATTAACTTAGAGAAAACTCTCTCTGTGGTCGACAATGGGTTAACAACTTTGTCCTCCAGAATTTATTCATTGGACAGTATTGTATCGACATACTGGAACAAGATTTAGCCATCTTACAGCAAGGCCAGTCTCAGTTACGTTCTATTATGTTATTAAGCTGGACGCTGCAATCTTTGCGTGCGGGCTATGTGCCTTTGCGTTTTATCAACACGACGGCTCTGTTTGCAGAATACAATCTAACTGATAAACAGATCGAACTGGCACAAAGGGGAGCAAAGTATACAGTATTGAGTATTGAAAAACTTGAAAAATTACCATTCACAGTGGCAGAAAAACCAGCTACAGAATGGCTTATTCATGGCAAAATTAGTCTACCTGTGACTACTTTCCAGTTTCAGTATTGCCTTAAACAGATGCAAGCAGGCAAATATGAAAGGTTGGGTAAAGAATACATTAAGACATCCTGGAATTTACCTTACACATATAGATGTTGGAGTGGGGATCGTGAAGTGTTTCTAAGCGGTACACACTGTGAAAGTGCACTAAGGGCTTCACTGAATTTGTCAGGACATATCTTTACACGGGGCTTGTAATGGTTCTGTGGCAAATTTGTCCTGCCACCAGCAGGGTACACCAGCTGCTGTGATTAATCCAACGTTTGGACAACTGTCTAATGGGAGTTACCTCATGTTGAATGATCAGAGTTGCTGTGGCATGTTGCCAGGCATCCCATATCTAGTAACGGTCAACTCTAGGGTCACTTGCTGTATGCAAGTAATGTTTGCCCCAATAGACACAGTCAGGGAGTCGCCTTTATGGCCTTCGTTGAATGTCTCTTTTATACAATTTGATACTTTAAGCAGAATGAAAGCCATGCTTATACAACAATCAGTGTCTTTGACCTCGGCCAAAGAAACCTATGATCTACAAGTTGCAAGGACTTCGGCTGAGATACAGGCTTTAATTCGTACAAACTGCCCTATACATTTCGTAGAAATGATAGGACGTATCTTTAACATGTCTGATACAAGCGGAATTGTACATGTATTTAAGACCATCTGTTCCGGACTATTAGCACGTTTCCAGGCTGTCCTCGGAATAATCCCAAACTTCGCACATTCGGTGTTTGGTGGTGTGCCGTTAATTCTAGCACTTGTTGCAGGAATTCTGTTTCTATTCCTCCTACTACGCTATGGCAAGCCTCTTCGCCAACATCACTCCGAGCGATGTGGAGAGAGCCCTCCTTGAACGGAAATGCCGTGAGCGAATAGTACAGCTTTTGGGCATGCCTCGTCTACGGGAACTTAATACAACGTGGTTCCTGTCATTCAGACCAATCTGGCAAGATTGCATCTTACCTGTTCTACGCTGCCTGTTTTGCGGTGAAGAATGCGTGCTAGACACCTGTCTAACACTCCCATCAGTCATGCCAACGGATATCGATACTCTGCTGGACCCGATAACGGCCCATGCTGTGTGTTGTCCCCAGAGGCTTCCAATCCTGATGGCGGCATTCATTGAGATCTCACAGACGCTTCCGGCTGCTGCTGAGGTACGCGATGGATCAACAGGCACACAGGTAACAACGGACGCGAACATTGCATCTTCTGCTGAAGGCGATGTTTCTCATCTCTGTGCAATTAACCTTCTGAACAAGGTGTTCCAAATGTCACCAACTTCGGTGGACGATATTTTGGCTACGGAAATAGATGATCTAATGTTTACGCCAGACCCATACACTGACTTTGATTCGGCTCACAGTGTACCAGGGCAACAATGAAATTTGGCCTTCATATTTTTCAAACTTGGAACTTTTCCCAGAATTGAACTTTTTTCTTTTTAAATTTTTGAAATGACATGGCAAATGAACAATCTGCTTACAGTAGAACTAGTCTTATAAAACGGACTTCTTTGAATACTTCCAGGGACACATTGTCACCTTACTTGTCTAACATTTCATTTAATTCTATGATATGCAATGGCTTTGATTTTGAGAACTTATCGACCATTTCTTCATATGTATATATTTCTGTTTCATTCACGTTGCATTTTACTTCCGTTATAAGCTTAGAATGGAAACGATGCTTTAAATGTACAGTACCTATTGCATTTCAACAGTTTTGAGCTTCTTTTAAAAATGCTTTTAGAAATGTTTTTAGCAGCATGTGGTACTCAATTTTATGTTTAGCATTTAAATGTTTAGCGTTTAGTATTATCGTTCAATCGAAAGTGGAGTGGGTGTTGTATTCCGCTTTAGGGGTCCGTATATAGGTTTCCCTGAATCATGTCCTTATATAGGCACAATTCGCATTGCCCTTATATAGGCATAGAATACCTGTCCTTATTTAGGCATTAACCGTGCACTCCAAATACAGGCATGGTCACCGACATCCGTCCACCCTAACGTCACAACGAGTTCTTAGAAACCAGACCCTTAAGCTTCGGGAGTTCCCCTAGCACAGGACTATTGATTTCTCCAAGAACTCATCTATTATGTATGAACCGTTATACCTTAAGGGTTCATTCCTGACGTCTTCCTCTGTCCGACTTTACGTCAATGCTAACAATCCAAGACACCTACCAGGTATAAATATACCTTCCCTTGCCCAAGCAAGTTAGAGGAGACCTCGACTTCAGAGGAGCCCGTATCCCGGCCTGACGCACTGAGAAGACGCTGTCATTCCTGCATGCAGACGAATCCAGCTTCCAGTGTTCTGACTCCCTTCGCGGGGTGTTAGAGTTCCAGATCCGGCAAGAGATTCCCACCTCTCTCATTCTCAAGGTATGGAGCTGACTAGAAGCTAGAGGGACTCTTGGCATACCATACTTGGCATACTAGACTTAACATACTCTTAGTATACCAGACTAGAGAATACTCCACCTACTTCTACCTTTCCCTACACCTAGACTAGGTTAGGTACATTGGGGTAGAACTAGCTTAGAGACGCATCGTATGAGTACTCGCATTTTTAGCTCATGTTATTTATGTACGTGAATATATGCTAAAAGATCATGCTAGCGCAGTATTATTTATTTCTACTGCTTACGCTGTACATTATTTATCTTGCATACTGTCTTGTGATCATAACAGCACATATCTCTTACACGAGAAACAAGACTGTTCAATAAAACCTTTTATTGAAACGCCCGTCTTTCCTTTCTGTGTAACTCTGTAGAAACTAAGCATGTACGATTGACTGAGTGAAACTGTTATCTATTGTTTCCACGATTCTGAGACGTGTTCCGATTCTAAAGGGAAACAAAAGTTGCCATGTTTTTCGGTTGCCAGAAACTACTCCCTTCTTGTTCTCAAGGAGTTTCTAGTGGCCTCTGAGCTAGCTGGCACAAGTAATTAAGTTTAATATACTCGATAGGGACATACCGACCTTAGTCCTATGTCAAGCCTGTAGGTTATATTATTCCAATGCGCAGAGCCTATTAGGGAAATAGGAACTACACTACAGATTTACATTGGTGGGTTATTATGGACAACTTAGACGAAACAGCCCCTCTCAGAGATATGTTAGCGGAGCTACTAAATTTCCAGGACCCGGTCATTTTAGTGGAAGACTTTAATGCAGTCCTAAATAACACCCTAGATAGGTCAACAAAAAGAAGGTTAATAGTCAACCAAAAAATGGTGGTGCAGATAAAAATCCTTCCATGAAGCTTGTACTCTTGCTTGCACTCTTGCTGACTGGTTTTGCTCAGTTTGCTGTTGTGCACTATGTGCTTCTTCTTGATTTTCTTATCCCCCTCTGGATCTTTGTAGGAAACTCAGGTTTGACACAGTGAATCAATGATTTATGTCGCCACTTCTTCATCTTATTTATTTATTTATTTTATTTGTTTGTTTTATAATGCGCATGAATCACCCCCAAAGGGGTATCTCGGTGCAGCAGGAACAAAAACGTCGGCAGAAGCCTCGAGGTTAAAATAGTTCCGTTTTTAATAGTTTCCTAAAATTGTGGTGGGCAGTACATTCTAGTAGGTGTAGGGGAAGTTTATTCCAGAGATGGGGGCTAGGAATGTGAATGCGCGGCCTCCTGAGTGGGTTTTCTTGATGCGTGGTATGGTAAGTAGAGACTTGTTCATACATCTTAAAGACCTTATTGGTCGGTAGGGAATATGTTTTTCCATCAAATAGCTGGGTCCCTTGCCACTAAGTGCTTTGTGCACTAGGCAGCAGATGTTAAAGGCGATATGTTTTCTCACAGGCAGCCAGTGTAGTGCAGGTAGTAAAGGGACCGAGGCAGATCTTGCTGGTAGATTATGAATTAAACAAGCTGCTGTATTCTGAACCACCTGGAGTTTATCCAGGAGAGATTTGTTGATCGCGGCCAGTAGAGCATTGCCATAGTCCAGGCGACTAATCACCAGTGCCTGGGCTAGGGTCTTGCATACTGCCAGTGGGAGCATTGGAAAACCTCTACGTAGTAGCCTCATAACAAGAAAGCAGGAGCCAATGGTAGACAACACCTAGTCTTTCATGGTAAGGTTCTGGTCAAGTTTTATGCCCAGATTTTTCACTGAAGATTTTGTAACAGGTGGTGATCCTAATTCGGGTGGCCACCACTCAGGGGACCACAGCAGTTGAGCGGCACCAAAGAGCATGATTTCAGTTTTTCCACTATTTAGCTGGAGAAAATTTGCGGCCATCCAAGCTATGATAGCTTTCATGCCTTTAGTAAAATGATCTCTTGTCTCGGATGAATCTTTATCAAACGTTAGCAGAAGTTGAGTATCGTCCTCATATGAGATAGGTATGAAACCATGGGCTCTTATGATTTTTGCAAGAGGAGTAACATATATGTTAAACAGTGTGGGGCTCAGACAAGAGCCCTTGGGCACTCCTTTATTAATTGTCATGGTTCGTGACCGAAATGGACCCAGGTTGAATGGTCTGTGATCGGTCAGTCAGAAAGTTTCTGAACCACTGTAGCACCTGGCCCTAGATGCCTATCTCTTCCAATCTCTGTATCAATCTTGTATTTTATATTGTATCGAAGGCCGCAGACAAGTCTAACAGCACAAGCATAGACGGTTGATTTTTGTCTTGACTGCATCTAATGTGGTCTGTAACAGCTAAGAGTGCAGTTTCGGTGCTATGCAGTGGTCTAAAACCTGACTGGGATAGATCTAGGATCCTGTTAGACTCATGGTATTCCACCAGTTGTTTATTGATATTGTTTTCTATTATTTTACTTGCCATGGGGAGAAGCGATATAGGGCGATAGTTAGAAACCTCTGTAGCAGGGAGGTTGTTTTTTTTCGGAATCAGTATTACCTGAGCAGCTTTCCACTCAGATGGAATTTCACCCGTGCTCAGTGAAAGATTCAGTAAGGAGCTAATATGCGAGGCCAGTTGATAGGATAGCGTGGCTGCTCTCTTGGCTGGAATAAAATCCAGAGGAGAGCCTGATTTAACAGCTTTCAAAGCGAGTTGAACGAACTCCAGATTGAAGGGGGCAAACTTCTCGAAGGTGCAAGTGCAAGTATTCTTTCCAACAATGTATGTAGGCTCCAAGTTGATGCGGTGTGTCACACTTATAAGATTATTATTGATTAAATTTACTTTATCCTCCAACTGGTCTGTAATCTGGTCGCAGAGTATTTGCGAAGGGGGAATGTTAGTTGTGCAGGCCTGACGATTAATGAAGGAATTAAGGGTTTTGAAAAGTTCCTTGGAGGAATTGCCCGCTTTATCAAGTTGCTGAGAGATGAAATTTTTTCATGCTTTTCTAATATTACTGTGATAGTGCGGGAAACAGCCTTTAGATCGCATGCTTTACATCGCATGCCATTACAACGCTGTTGTTACAACGACCGCGTTGTTACAACGCGAACCATTACATCGCAAGTCGTTACAACGACTTGCTGTAGGGGGCGGAAGGTGTTGGATTTACAATCCAACACCTTCCCTGCTGTTGCACAAACTGGAGTAAGAAGAGTAAATTATACTATTCCTAAGTCCAGCGCGCCCCTACAGCGAGTCGTTGAAATGACTTGCGATGTAATAGTTTGCGTTGTAACAACGCGGTTGTTACAACGACCGCGTTGTTACAACGCAAACTATTACATCGCAAGTTGTAATGGCATGCGTAGTAAAGGTATCTATTCGATAGTGCGCTAGGGATTTTTTATAAGCTTCTCGATAGCTCGAGTTGGGAGTTGTTCGCTATTGTCTTTCCAATTTTTTGCATTGGGTTTTCTCTTTGCGTAACTCAGACGTGTACCAAGGAGCATGTGGCGTTAGTCTTGGCGAAGAATGAATTTTCATAGGAGGCAGGATGTCAATGACTGTATTGAGAGAGGTGTGGAATAAATTGAGAGCTTCCTGCATACCCATTGTGTTCTCTATGTTAGGGGTAATATATTCTTTAGTAAAAGCATCGGGAGAAACTTTATACCATTGTCTGCTATAGTTTGTCTTAGAAGGATTATTGTGAGGTGCAGCTAGGTGTGTGCCAATGGGATGTGAAAGTTTATTAATGCGTGATCAGTCCAGACAAGAGGACATGGAGGTTCACAGGACAGAGAAGGGGAATTAGTGAAAATCAGGACCAGCATATGGCTGGCAATATGAGTGGATCCCATAACAGAATGTTTAAGACCTAGAGAAGCGAGATCAGTGCATAGCTGTTGTGCTTCTGAATTAAAGGGATCGTCCATATGGACATTAAAGTCACCAAGTAAAATAAAAGTATTAGAGGACAATGCATGGATCGCAATAAGTTCCATAAGTTTACAACTAAAAGGTCCCAGGGAGCCAGGAGGACGGTAGACAAGAGCCCCTTTCCAGCTACTCTGGGGTGAGAAGTCAATTTTAAAAACACATATCTCTGCCCATACCTCGGAGACGGATTCGATGATGGTGATATTAAGCGAATTATTAAAGATAATTGCTAATCCTCCACCCATTTTGCCTGACCTATCTAATCTCAATATATTGTAATTAGAAGGTAAGTCCATGGCAATGGCGGGGGTGGAGTGAGGTTTGAGCCAGGTCTCCGTAAGAAACCCCAAAGCTGTTGAGGAGGACTTAATCATGTCCCAGATTTCGATTTCATGCTTGGGCATTGATCTGACCTTGCAGAGAAAGCATTTCCAAGTACAAGTGGACCAAGCATGAGGGTTAGAGAGGACAGTGTCAGTATGTTTGGCCTTAGGGTCCCAAGAGTTCATAGTGGTCATAGAGAGGGTTTCTATGTTAGTCAACTTATGGCTTTGAAAATGGCATTTACGACAGGAGAAAGGGCCTTCGAGGGAGAGTATTCGATTCTGCATATGGCAATGTAGATAGGTGGAAGAATTGTTGGCATAATAACCAATATTAGTTAATTCCTCTGACAAGAAAGTGAATCTGGTACAATTTCTTATTTCTGAGGGGCAAGATAGAGGGGTTCTGGCTCCTGGCGACGGCCAGGCATGGACGGGCGCAGACGGGCTTGCCTTTGGTGCGTCAGCACCGCCATCTCCTAAATATAGGAAATAGTATTAGGTACCTCGCCTGCTAACCCCCCGAGGTTCCGGAAGTGAGGGAATTTGCCCGCTCTCTCCACAGCAATCGGAAGAATCCGTAGTGCACCAGAGATCGAGGCGAGGAGGGAAACTATCCCACAAGTTTAAAACGGTAACAGAGGTCAGAATTTAATTAAAACAAATTAGAAGAGTTATGTTGAAGTAAAAACAGTCATGCACAAAGAAACCAATTTGTGACTTGCTTGCATTAATGTACGCTGCGCACCAGCGCCGCCATTTCCTAAATATAGGAAATGGTATTGGGCAACTAGCCTGCTAACCCCCCGAGGTCCCGGAAGTGAGGGAATTCGCCCGCTCTCTCCACAGCAATCGGAAGAATCCGTGGTGGACCAGAGAGCGAGGCGAGGAGGGAAACTATCCCATAAGTTTAAAACAGTAACGGAGGTCAGAATATAATCAAAACAAATTAGAAAAGTTATGTTGAAGTAAAAACAGTCATGCGCAAAAAAAACAATCTGCGACTTGCCTGCATTAATGTACGCTGCGCGTCAGCGCCGCCATCTCCTAAATATAGGAAATGGTATTAGGCAACTATCCTGCTAACCCCCGAGGTTCCGGAAGTGAGGGAATTTGCCCGCTCTCTCCACAGCAATCAGAATAGTCTGTGGTGCACCAGAGAGCGAGGCAAGGAGGGAAACTATCCACAAGTTTAAAACGGTAACGGAGGTCAGAATATAATTAAAACAAATTAGAAGAGTTATGTTGAAGTAAAAACAGTAATGCGCAAAGAAACCAATCTGCGACTTGCCTGCATTAATGTACGCTGCGCATCAGCACCGCCATCTCCTAAATATAGGAAATGGTATTAGGCAACTAGCCTGCTAAGCGCCTGAGTTCCCGGAAGTGAGGGAATTCGCCCGCTCTCTCCACAGCAATCGGAAGAATCTGTGGTGGACCAGAGAGCGAGGCGAGGAGCGAAACTATCCCACAAGTTTAAAACGGTAACGGAGGTCAGAATATAATTAAAACAAATTAGAAAGAGTTATGTTGAAGTAAAAACAGTCATGCGCAAAGAAACCAATCTGAGACTTGCCTGCATTAATGTACATCTGCAGTTGTCACTCTCTTAGTGTGAGATGCATGGATCCACTGTGGTAAGCCTGCACACTTCATAGCAATATTCATCACCAGGATTACTTGGTGGGGTCCATGCCACCTCATGTCAAGGTTGCTCTTCCTCACATGCTTTCTCACCACAATCCAGTTACGTTGCTGTACGTCATGGCAGGGTTCCTTACTTGCCAGTGGTGTATTCAATATCACCTGGTGAGAGATAGAGAATACCACATCAGCTAAACCTGTGTCTCATCTGATATGTTCACATCTGAAACGTTCACAAGTGCAGCAGAAGAAAAAACAAGAACTCGCATTACTCTCCCCTTACTTACTTAATGATGAGAGACCTGTTACTTTATATGGGGTACCTGTCTTTACTCATCAGAACCAAGTCTAAAGCATTTGGCCACTTCAGTGATATTGATGCACATATCTTTCACAACTTTGACTAGAGAGTACCATTAACTCTCTCAATAAATCAGGATCCTTCTATTCGGTAATTACAATGGAACCGCTGATCCACTCTCAATGAAGTACACAACATTTTCATTAATTTACTCTTAAAGTGAGTTCCATTATCTGTGTCTAATGAAGTTGTCAAACTGAATCTAGGGATTAATTTCCTCAATAAGAGATTGGTATGTCAGACTATCACACCTCCTAGTCAGATAAGCCTCCATCCACCTAAAAAAAAGACAAAAATATCGCAAAAATGTAATGCAATCAATTGCACCCAGGTATTTCCCCAAAGTCAATCTGTTGTCTAGAAAATGGTATCTCAGACTGTCCAGCATGACTTAAAGTCACTGCCCTTTTCCTGACAATGTTTAATTGTTAAAAAGTAACATACCGCTGATGGAAATCTTCCACTGCACTACTGAAATGAGGATTAAATCAACAATTCTTTGAAAATACGTAACATGCCATCAAGCCCGTGCATGTGTCTCACCATGTGGTTCCGAATACAATTTGGGAAAACAGATTTATTATTGAATGACCTCCGTAAGCCAATCTCATCCATAACACAACATGCTGTAAATCACTTTTTCTTTTATTCTCCAGCACATTATTTTGCAGAGTTTTAAACTCCTCTAATGTTTGCACAATTGTAGATAAGAAACAATTTACATTATTTTCTTTGAAATTACAATCTTTCTTTGATTCCAATGTACTGGACATAAGAGCACAGTATTTTGCATGTCCTATAACATATCGGTTGCCAAGCATAACCATGTAATCTCCACTCTTCTGTGCTGCACATTTCATAACTAACTGCATTTCCTTAGGCAACTGAAGTGTGTACAACAAGTCCAGAACTCTTGGGCCAATATTAATTGGGATAACCGAGGATGTCAAGAAACCCCTTTTTGACTATAATTGGCCAAAATCGTGCACCACTCCAAAACATTATTCAATATCAGTGTATAGTGTAACACTTAATCCATTGGCCATTCAGCATGCTCTTATGATGGCGATTAATTGTGCTACTTGTGCAGATGTTACGTCATAGAAGTACGATGCTTCAACAATGTATGCTATTGTGCAATCCACATATGCTACTCTCACAATTCCTAGGTGTTCTTTCAGACAAAAAAGATCTACAATATAAAATCAAATCAGCCAATTTGGATGGTACATTTTGAATGTCTGGTCTTGGTTTGGTACACAATCCTGTTACATTGATACAGTCAATGTCACAATCATTGTCTTGATCATCAAAATCGTCCCTATCAGGCATTGGCAGAAGTGTGGCGGGATTTAGATTATTACAACTCCTGACTGAAATATTTACAGCTGCAAGAATGATCTGCTCATACTTTGTTAAACGACTACTGGTTAGATGCTGAGTCCAGGTACAAGTCAGCAAAATCTCAACTGAAGGAGGGGTTAACACAATAAGGGGGCGATTATGATGTCGGGCGGACATCGTCTCATAAACAGGACCGACCGACCTCCGGTCGGTGGTCTCGCCCACCTCATTAGGAGTGTTCGGTCGCATTCTGACATTTCCCTATGGGAGCATGCATTACGGCCGTAAACCGGCCATAATACATGCTTCCATAGGGAAATGGGAGGTGTTGTTCATCTCTGCACCCCGTGGCAGGCACCTGAAGGTGCCTGCCACGGGGTGCAGGGATCAACAGGGGGCACAATTGGGGCCCTCTTAACCCCCAACCAGAGGCCGCACACACAAGGGGGCCCTGCTGGGGGCCCCCAAACACTCTTTTCGACATGGTTTCCATGTCAGACAACAGCAAAAACAAAACACAAACTTCTCCAAATAGATAAATATAGTGCCAAAAGGTTAACAATATTTGGGAGCCATAGATCAGACCAGTTCAATTTATAGTTTATTATTCATCAATATAAATATTTTGTACAGTAAAAAAAGATTTCATCAAGCTATATACATGGATTTTGTGAGCTCCATATAAGTTCAAAACATATATACACAAAACCAAAGACAAAGTACATCGCACAATAACATATTTGAAAAAACAATCACACTGTAGAGAAAGCATGCATATCAAAACATTAGACTCAAATGTAATACAATGTCATAGTGATTATTCCATGTTATTGATATGATAATCGTACAGCTTTAGGACTTCTTGCGTCCTTTCTCTCATTTGTAAAACATAATGTGTAAAGACAGAATTGTGCCGACACGCGTTTCGGAAGTTAAGGGGCTGTTGAAGGAAATAATGCAACCTTCATCAGGGCGCTGTCTGTGCTCTAGAATCAGTGGCAACTGTCCTCCATTCTGTACTTTTTTACGTACAAGTGAGAGCTTACATTAGGTTTCAAATACTGGTCTTAAATATGAATATGGATAAAATTAATTAATAGGATTGAAGGGTAGGCTAGGGAAAGGAAAAGTAAGACAACGGACTGATCAACTCTAGATATCTCAAGATACCAGAAGGTGTATAGGGCCTCTAACACACAGGCACCCTTGTGATGGGTATCTCTGAGTATACCCTTGTGACATGCATAGACCAGAACATTGTGAAGGATGAACAGAAAGTGATGAGTGTCAAAAGAATAGATAGACTGTCTTTTAATGTACATTCTGTAAGTCATGCTGGGAGGAGAGTGAAGGTAGGAAAAAGAATACCTACTTATGTAAATTATGACCATAGGCTTGTTTCCAGGCAGAAAACGATCTATTGGCAGTCACGCCGATTACGATGCCGGAAATCATGCATCGTAATTCCAAGGGCGGAATGGCCCGCCTTTTGGGATTACGAGCCTGTTTCAACTGGCCGACGGGCTCCTTGAGCCCGTCAGAAGTCAGCTGGAATGACCGGCTGGTTTCAATTCCGACCGGCTGATACATAATCAGCCGATCATAATTGAAACCGACGATGGGGGTCGGAAAGCCACTGACCGAAGGTCGGAGGCTTTCCGACCTCCATCGTAACAGGCCCCTAAGTGTATAACACATCACAATCCCTTCACTCTGCTCTAAGACAAAGCAGACAGCAGCGATGCTCCTCAGGCAGCCCAGAAGCGCTGCTGGATCTAATGTAGCTGAAAAGTATACCACTGGCCACTTTGCTCTTCCATATTTCTCAGTAAGAACTGGAAGTGAGCACTCTTCTGTCTCTTGGCAGAATAAATACAAATATTTTCACGAATTATGCATTCCAAGAGTGGGTGCAGTACAAAGACTATGTCTGAGCTTAAGGACGACATTCATGCATTTATTGTGCCAGAGCTCCAGATCACTCACATCACTGTAAGTCTCTGTAAGGGCTTTGCTATCAGGGAAAGTTTGGAATCCACTGATGACAGTAGCCAATCATTCTCAAGAACATCCTCACTTCTTTCTGGGTCATTGGTGGGTTCATTTTTAAAACTGCAGAGATGTGTTCTGTGGACAAATTCCCCACCCCTTTTTTAATTTTGTGACCCAAGTAAATAGCTTCTTTCTGACAAAATTGAAGTGTTGTTGGGGACCTTTTATAACGATGTTCTGCAAGATGATTCTGCAGGGCAATCTTATTAAGTTTCCAGTCCTCCCTTGTTTTGGATGCTACCATCAGGTCTTCTATATATCGCACCAACACTGGATTATAAGGGAAATGCAGTCTCTCTAGATCTTCAGAATTTGAGACAAAATTGAAGGACTCTCCATATAGCCCTGTGGGATTTAACACCAAGACCATTACTTACTTAAAAATCTGAATGCAAAGAAATACTGGCTATCCTCATGAAGATGAATGGAAAAGAATCCTTATCATAAGACTATTATAGTAAACCACTCTGTGTCTGCAGGAATCTGAAACTAAATGACAGCAGGATTCGGTATGACAGGACAACATGGGACTACATTATTGTTAATTTTGCACTTGTCTTGTACCATTCCCAATTTTTCACTTGTGCTTTTTAATTCCTATGATTGAGGAGTTGCAAGGACTTCCTTCTTTTAAAATGCTCAGTCATTTTATCAATGACAGGTGTCATTCCCTCCTCTGCTTCAAGAGTAAGTTTGTAATGTGGAGTACAAGGATACACCACATTAGGTTTTACTGTACTGGCTCTGCACTTTTTATTAATCACTTTTCTTTTCACATAGAATCCTAGACCTCTTCTTTCACTGTGTTTAATTAATCAGGATGCAAATCCTCTTTCGTAAGAACTTGGAACAAACTCATTACTGACACTTGTGATTTTAGCTTGAATTCTAGATTGTCATCCTGTTTTTGAATTGCTACACCATCCAATGTACAGTAAATTACACAATTCATTTTGCACAAATGGTCAAGACCCAATAAATTATCTGGACCTGTCTTAAATTATGAATTGGTCATCATTTTCAATTGTTCCAATTTTTGCAGGGATATTTGCTGACACTGTATTAGTAATCTGCTTGTTACTAGTGCCTACAACTTGGACTTCTTTTCCCCAAAGAGATAGATTGGAAATTTCCATTGGTCTAACAAAAAATGATACTGAGTGGCCATTCACTTCAACATCTACATATGGGCCACTTGGTCTACCTCTAGGACTGCAGCACGAATATAACTAGCCTCCCCTCTCAGGTGCAATTTGAGAAAAATTGTTGCTCATTACTGAAGAATCTTGCTGAAAAACATGATTTTGTTGTAAATTCTGTATCCTTTTCTGCATGTTATAATTCATCATTGGGGCTTGAGGCAAGTTTCCATTGAACTACCTCTGATTCTGGATGTTCTGCACAGAGGACAGTTGGGCTGTGTCTGGTGTCTGAGTCATTCCATTCTAGCCCATTTTATTCATGTTCTCTCGCATTAGTGGGACCAATCACAAATCATTTTGTACTTTTTCTGGATTAAATCTACACTCTTGATTCCAATGTCCAAGTTTTCTGCAAGAATGACAATGCATAGTATTTATCTGCACATTAATGTGAACATTGGCCAAATTTAAATTTTTGACAAAACCTCTACCTTACCCTTGACCAACAAATAGGGAGAATGTTTTTCCATTTTCCATCAAATGTAATGTCTTTATTCTGCACACCAACTCCTAGCATACCCAAATTTGCATCCGTGACAAAACCAGAATCAAAAGCACGATCTGATAACTGTGGGCATTTTCTGCCACCTTTTTGAAAGTACTTCCCCTATGCCACCATTAGTTTTTCATTAATTTTCCTTTGTTTCGCATGAAAACAATCGCTATAATACTTGACAGATCTTAAAATCTCATCAAAAGATTTTACTTGCCAGCACATCACACTGCTGAATATGTGAACTAATTTCTGTCCGGAAACCCAACACAAAAGCTGAAGTGAATCCAGTAATACCTTTTTTTGCTGGGTCAACAACTCCACTTTATTGTCTGTAAACATGCAGCAATCTCTAATAGTATGTATGTACTGATTCTTTAGTCTGCTGTGTCTCCCTCATAGTCTCATAATCTTCAACCATATTATTTCTTTTTGTGGCATATTAGTCTTAAAAAGTTCAGTTATTAATTTATATTTATCCATTACAGTAGGAGATGGACCATTCTGAGGAGGTTCTTCATCTGGCTAATTTATCCAACCAAGTATGAAATCTCAAACAGTGTATTTAAATTTATCCAAAGAACCTTTGAAACCGTCACAATTCTTTCTGCCTCTTTATACCGCTTGTCTGGTTCTTTTCTAAGCTATGGGAAATTCTTTATAAATGTCAGGAGATCAGATCGTGTCCATGGCACAGGAACATTATGCACCTCCATATACCTCTCTCAGAGAGTATCCCACAACCACTTCACACTCAGTCATTCACACTATTTTTTTATTTCCCCTCTCCACTTTCTTTTGTTTCTGCCTTTTCCTTTTCTTGAATTATGTTCTCTGAATCCTTTCAAGTTCTCCCAATTGTTTGTGTGTTATTGATTTTCTCATATATGTCCCCCAACTGGCATATTCCATTTCTTGTATGTCATTATCTCTCATATCCATTCTATAATGTCTGCATAATCTTTTTATGCAAATCCACCCCAAGTTCATCTGCTGTTTCTTCAAGCTTGTAATGTACATTACACACACTGCTTGCTGCTTCCTTACTCAGATACTTCAAATCCTATTCATTATAGGCCAATATTCTATCTTCATTAATAGTACTATTAACAATATCTCCAAATTTAATTTTAAGTCTAACAACATTCATTTCTTGTGTCTAAGTACTGGCATCGCCAATACATTGGTATTAGGTCCTGGCAAAAGAGGGCTTGGTACTCCATTTCCTCTGTCCTGTACTAGTGGACTCTGATCAACATTGTACTGAGGTGGTCTCAAATTACGAAGAAACAATTCTTTTTTTTTTTTCCTTCTTCTCATTTTTAATTACATTTTTTTGATCGCCTATTTTGTTTTCGTCTGTTTCTTTAACCCCTTCGCTGCTAGGTCTTTTCCCCGCTGTGCTAAGCCTTTTTTTGGCTATTAGGGGTAGTTGTTGCTTAGGCCCCTGTAACTTTTTGTCCACATAAGGTATCCACGCCAAATTTGCGTCCTTTTCTTCCAACATCCTGAGAATTCTAAAGGTACAGAGGGTTTGCGGATTCCCCTGGAGAGGACCGAGAAATTATCCAAAATACAACAACATCTTGTTTTTAGGGGGAAAAATGGGGAAAACATGCTGCAGACTAAAGCATCTGGTTTATTCCCTGCACACGGTATCAATAAAGAGTTTGCTGTGCTAAAATTGCCATCTTCCAAGCTCCAGGAACAGGCAGATGTTTGTCAGAAAACCAAATTTTTCTACACAATTTTTGCATTTTACTGGGACATGTCCTAATTTTTCCTATTTTATGTGCTTTAAACCTCCTTCCAGTTAGTGTTAGAAATGGGTGTGAAACCAATAATGGATTCTGGAATTCTATACATTTCTAAAAAGTAGACATAATTCGGAAATCAGCAGGGGGTCATTTGTGTAGAACCTTCAAGGTTTTCCAATACAAAGTAACAGGTGAAATAAAAAATATTGAAATTTAGTTTAAAAAGACAGCATTTGTGCCTAGGTTTTCACCTGTAACTTCTCCTAACTATGACAGATTTTCCTCACATTTCTGTGATGGAAAGGTCTGGAATCTGTGGGGAGCCACAAACTCCCACCCACCCAGCATTTTCCCAAGTCTTCTAATAAAAATGGTACCTCACTTGTGTTGGTAGGCCTAGTGCCCGCGACAAGAAACAACCCAAAACGCAATGTGGACACATCACATTTTTCCACTGAAAACTGACCCTTTTTTGTAATGTGCCTAGCTGGGGATTTTGGGCCCTAGCTCAGCCGGCACCTAGGGAAACCTAGCAAACCTGTACATGTTCAAAAACTAGACACCCAGGGGAAACCAGGATGGGGTGACTTGTGTGGCTCTAACCAGGTTATGTTACCCAGAATCCCTTGCACACCTCAAACATTGAAAATAAGAACACATTTTCCTCACATTTCTGTGATGGAAAGTTTTGGAATCTGCAGGGAGCCACAAACTTCCACCCACCCAGTATTCCCCCAAGTCTCACAATAAAAATGGTACCTCACTTGTTTGGGTAGGCCTAGTGCCCGCAACAGGAAATGTCCCAAAACATACTGTAGAAACTTCAAATTTATCGATCACAAAACGACCCGGTTTTGTGAGGTGGTCACCTGCGTTTTTGGTCCCAGGCTCGGCGGCCATCTAGGGAAACCTACCGAACCCAGACATTTCTGAAAACTAGAAACCTGGGGAAGTCCAGGGAGGTGTGGCTTGCATGAATCCCCCAAACTTTTCCTACCCAGAATCCCCTGCAAATCTCACATTTAGCTAAAACAAATCACATTTTCCTCACATTTTTGTGAGTGAATGTTTCAGAAGCACTTGGCTGACACAAATTTCCACCACTCAGCATTCCCCTAGGTCTCCTGATAAAAATGTTACCTCACTTGTGTGGGTGGGCCAAGTGCCTACGACAGGTAAGGGCCCAAAATGTATTGTGGAGACATCAAAATTATCTATCACAATACGACCTGATTTTGCAAGGGGGGCACCTGTGTTTTTAGTCCCAAGCTTGGCAGCCATCTAGGGAAATCAAACAAACCCACTGAGAGTGGCTTCATCATCAGATGATTCCTCTCAGACAGAAAATTCACTGCTGGAATCTTGAACCTCCTCCTCTGCCTCAGATGCAGAGTCGGTCTCATAATCATGATCAGAGGAAGATTCAAAAAGCATACCAGCAACCTGCAGAGCGGTAATCCTGTGGCTAACTATAATCGTTACTAAGAAAAGTAACATGACAAATAAGTCAACAATAACAAACACTATGTAAAATAAGTAATAAACAAAGTTTGAGTTTATCAAACAGAATGTAAAACTACTGGTAGTCTGAAAGGAAAAGTCAATTAATACAAAACACACAAATACCTATATTTTGAAAAAATAATACCACTCACTTCCCAGAGACAGCTAGACTTACCAGCACCTACTCTGTACAGACACAACAAGCACCAACGATATCCAACTAGAATGGAAAAACAAAAACAATTATACACAAGACAGCCGAATACACATCTTGTACAAATACAAGAAGAATTTCACAAACAATGAAACAGAAGCTAAATATGCTGCTATTACACCACTTGCAAAAGACACATTCATACAGGGAATGATACTCATTTGGAGTAAACAGTACAAAAAACATGTTGTTACCAAATAGATGCAACTACACAAACTGCAGATCAACCAGTGACGAAGCTGTAAGCAGGAGACTCAAATGAAAACAAAGCTTTGCACTAGAATAAAAAGCAGAAATAAAACATTACAATCACAAATGCAAATGATGACAAGAAACAAAACAGTTAACAATATCAAACACTATGAAGTCTGCCCATCAACATCCAAATGCCAGCCACACACTGCGCTAGCCTAGTGCCAGTCCACACACACAGCCAGCCAAACACCAGAGCACGCACAGCATCAGCTGAACTACATTTCCCACACAAACCTTACCTGGTGTCTAGTGGCTTGGGAGCAAATGGGCCTAAAAATGTATGCCGTTTGGGGCAGGAAGGGCCAAAATATTCACCCCCAAAAGGGGAGCGACCCTTGCCCAAGAGGCCGCTCCCCAAAACATTTAGCGCCATCTACAATAAAGTCCCTGGTGGTCTAGTGGCTTCTGCCTCCCTTGGGGGCAGATGGGCCTAAAATATAAGGCTGATCTGCCCTCAGAAACGGACAAAATATTAACCTCCAAAGGGGAAGTAACCTTTGCCCAAGGGCTCTCTCCCCACAACATTATGTGCCACATAAAAATAATCCCTGGTAGTCTACGGGCTTCTGCCCCCCTTGGGGGCAGATGGGACTAAAATATAAGGCGAGCAGCCAAAACATTAATCCCCAAAAGGGGAGCGACTCTTTGCAAAGGGGCCGCCCGCAACATATAAATAAATAAAATCCCTGGTGTCTAGTGTCTTTCTGCCCCCCCCATGGGGCAGATGGGCCTAAAATATGGCCAATCTGCCCACGGGGTGGCAGAATATGGCCAAACATTTTCCTAGTAAAGGGGAGTGACCCTTGACCTAGGTGCCACTCCCCAACATATCACAACATGCAATCCCTGGTGTGTAGTGGGCTTCCACACCCCCCCCCCCCAAATATGGCAGATCAGCCTAAAAATGGCCGATCAGCACTCGGGGTGGAACTCATTAAAAATATTACCCCCATGGGGAGTGACCCTTTCCCAGGGGTCGCTCCTCGTAATAATAATTTCAAACAAAATCCCTGGCTTCTAGTGGGTTTCGGGACCCCCAGGGGTCTGATCAGCCTAAAAAAAAGCCAAATCAGTCCCCAACGGGGGCTGAAACACGGTCAAACATGCCCCCAGGGGAGCGACCCTTGCCTAACGGGTCGCTCCCTCAATAACAAATAAAGAAATCTATGGTGGTCCAGTGGATTGATTCCTACTCCGCGATCGCTGGCCTCACCCGCGATCATGGAGCAGGAATTTATTCAAAACAGGCACAGGGGGAAAGGAAAAAGCTATTTAGTATATGTTTATGGAAAGGAAAAAGTCTTTCCTTTCACCCTGTGTCTGTTTTCCCCCCAACCAGCCCCCCAGGAGGAGGACTCACCTAACAAACATCCTTCTCCTGGATGCGCTGAAAGCAAATGGCTTCTAGCGCTTCCCCGGCAGCATATGGTGACGTTGGCACACCATGAGCACGCCGACTTCATCAGATCACCGTGGGGGGTTCAGGGGTGTCAGCAGAAGCGCTTCCACTGACATCCCTGGTTAGGGGTGGGAATGGGTGGCCCACAGGGGAGCGTCAGCGCTTCCCCCATGGGTGGGTGCCAGGACATAATGATTACGTCCTCAGCACACGAGCACTGTGGCTAACACTCACACTTCTTCTATCATGTCCTCTCTCCATGCTTTCCTTTGCATTTGCAGTCTCAATTCTAACCAATTACTCACTGCGTTTCTAAAATGACCTTTAAACATTTCCTTATGCACTTTCTAATTTGCCACAAAATTTCATTCATTTAATGCCTCAAAATGTGCAGATCTAGGCTGTGGTGTCGCCTCAGACATAGTGCAGACGTTTTTGCGTGTGTAAATTTATATGCTGTTGTCTATGAAACAATTTTGCTATGACCTGGTAAAGTACCTTTTCTTGGCTTAACCTGTTAAGTGCCGCCATTGGCCAATGGTCGACTGCCCCACTACCTCCCCAGTGCATCTTTCGGCCATTGGCCGACACTGTGGAGGTGTATAATGGCCCCTCTGGTGCTCTGCACCAGAGTGATTCCTTTATTTTATTTTTACTTCGGACTGCTCAGGTAGAGCTTCTCGAGCAGCCGGAGTGTTTTTTAGTTTTTTACTGTAATGACGATCAGCGTGCAGGGCGTGCTGATGTAATTACACAAAAGTGAAGTCAAAGAAAAACAAGCACTAGCAAAGCCAATAGGTTCGCCTTTGTGAGGAATTGCCTTTGTCAATGTTTTTAGCCATGTTTTCCAGCAGCAGGTTGTTGTGCAGTATGGCTTACAGTTAAAAAAAAAAAAAAGCACTATGATGTGGAAAGAGAAGTAACACGAAGGGAGAGAGGTGAGATGGGTGGAAGAAAAAAGTGCTAGGATGCAGCCAGTGGTGTCCACATCAGAGCAATTTGTTTTCTTTTTTTTTTTAGTCCTCATTGTTCATCAAACAGGCAGAGAAGCTCCAGGTGAAGGGGCAAGAGTCTCCCACCTCTCCCAGGAAGGGAGAAGGGAAACTAAAGCGACAGGCTCCCCACAAATGGGTTCATTCGCCTCATATGCAAACTTGTTTGAAAATAGTTCTGTGCGTTGCCCCTCATTACCGACTCCCTTTCAAATTTATTGCATTGATGTATGTTCATTGGACCTCTATATTTTGCTAAGGAAGGTGTGAGAATCTCCTACTGGGTTACCTAGATTATGTCAACATTCCCATATGTCCCAAAACTTTATTATTTTAGTGGGGGGGAGCCACTACAGTCTAAGCTGATTGAACTGATGTAGGCCATATCCACAAAGTTGGGGGGCTAGGGAGGAACCATTTCAAACAGATCTCCCTTTGTGCCAGAAAACTTTGTACAAAAATGAGGGATTTTTCTGTCTTAAATATCTTCAAGGGTAACTCTCCACCGTTAATAACCCTGAAAATCACCAGTGCAAGGCTTACCTTGACTGCTTGGTCCATTACATCTGAAGGGCACCTTACCCTCTTCTTGCCAGAAGATCTCGGTCAGGGGACACTACCAGAACATATGGACATCTTCTGCCTTTTCCTAACCACATTTGGGGCACTTCCTTGCCTCCCGTCCTCCCATCTTCAACAACTTCTTAGTTGGCCAGTGTGTCCTATGCACTGTAAAAAATGATTTTTACTGAGAGGCGCAGATTTAGTAGATGACCAAAGAAAAGACATTGATACTTGCTAAAGGGTTTCCACATCCAGATTTGGCAGGTCCCTCTACCAAGTCTCCACTGGCAAGGTAGACTCTTCCTCTCCTGCATGGACTAATATCCAATACCACTTGGAGATATCCTTTCCCTGAAGTGATCTTCTTTGTAGTTTGTACTCCCAAACACGATTACCTTTTCCATTTTTACCTATACCCTTGCCCAGCTTGCAAGTTGGTAGTACTTAAATTTCAACAAATTGCCCTCCTTAATTTCCTCCCAGGAGACTAATAAATTGTCCTCTATGATTTGTCCCCATTTATATACTCCCTCTTCAATCAGAGGGCTTGCCAGCTTGTCTAAAAGACATACAGGTATCCCGGGAGAGTTCCATATCGGCGCAGAGCTACTATAGTATGGTATTCCTAATGTCCGTCAAATCTGATACCATAACTTGCAGGCAGCAACCAATATGTTAAGCCTCATCTTCTTGAAGTACTTTGGATAGCCAAATTTAAAAAGGAAAAAATCCCCCCTCATGGAAAAGTCTCTCGTCAAAGCTTTGAACAACGGAGTGAAGAGAGAATTATCCATAAGTAAAGATCTTATATTCTTCAGTTGGAAAGCTCAATAGTATTGGTACAGGTCTGGGCTTGCAATGCCACCATGTTTTTTTGTTTCTGTGAAGTTTCCTCCATGCAATTCTCACCCCTTTAGCCCTCGATATGAAACTGCTCAAGTCTCCCTGTAATTTCTTAAACCATGCGGACTTGAATTCTAGGGGATTGCATTAAAGATGAAAGTGAATTTTGGGAGTATAGACATTTTTACTAGATTGGATCTTCCTAAGATAGAGAGAGGGAGGCCTCCCCATGCCTTAAGTAATGTTCTGAGCCATGAAGCTACTTTATTAAAATGTATTTGAGCCATCTTGTGTAGGTCCTGCACCACCTGAATTCCCAAGTATCTTATTTCCTGCTTTACCAACGGACTGTTGTAGTGAGTATTTCATTCCATTATTTCAGTTTTCTGTTGGTTGATTAAATAGCCCAAGACCTTCCCAAAGTCTTCCAAAGTATCCAAGATTACTGGAAACAATCTTTCTAGATCTCCTGTGTACACCATTAAATCATCCGCATACAAGCCAACTTTTTTCTCCCACTGGTTACACACAAAAGGAATGATTTTTTGATCTGCCCTTATTTTGTTTGCCAGTGACTCAATGTAAAGATTAAAAAGCAAAGGTGACAGCGGGCAGCCCTGTCCAGTCCCTCTACTAATTTGTATCTACTTAGTAAGATTACCATTAACCAGAATCTTAGCCATGGGATTCTTATATAGGGACCCAACCACTTTTAAAAAGACCACTCCCAAAGCATGGTGTTTAATCACACTATACAAAAAAGGCCAGCTAACCCTATCAAATGCTGTGGCGGCATCAAAAGTAAGAACTGTCAGCTGGAATCTATCCTTAGTGGCCATATCTATTGCCCCTATTAAATCATGCGTCAACTCGTGTAGTTGCCTCCCTTTAACAAAACCCTTCTGATCTTTATGAATTCATACCTCAATCACCTTTCCAATCGTTTCGTTAGTATCTGCGTATAGATTTTATAATTGCTATTTAATAAAGAGATCAGCCTATAGGATTCGCAGATCTTGGGAACTTTATTTTATTTGAGGATTATGGTAATGGTGGCCTCGTCCCAGGAGTGTGGAAGATCCTGTCCTTTAACAAAGGCCAAATTGAATACATCGGTCAGAATGGAAATTAGCTCATCACTGAGAGCTGTGTATATCTCATTTGGGAGGCTGTCAGGTCCTGCTGCCTTCCCTTTTTCTACTTTCCTAATTACCTTGTAAACGTCTTCAGCACTAATCTAGGAATTCAATTTGTCCTTTGGAGCAGCTTGTATGGTCAGGATTTCTATCTCCTCAAGATATCTCTTAATCTGTGATTCTGTCACCTCTAGATCTTCTGTGTAGAAAATTTGGGAGAAGTGTGTAAAGGCTTGTTCTATTTCTGAATCCTCATTGTGAAATTTACCCATGACTTAATTTAGAATAGCCTTAATTGTATTTCTTGGCTGTTTTACCTTGGTTTTCCAGGCCAGTACCTTAGCACACCCCTCCCCGTACTCATATTGGGAGAGTTTGCTAGCCTCCCATGTTTTCCTTATTATTGCCTCTAAGTAGTTATCCAACTCTAGCTTTGTACCCTTTAGTTATTCATTTATCAATGTCTGATTTTCAGAGTTATGAATATTATCTGCCTACATCTGAAAGGAATCAACAAATAATTCAGGGGGCATAGATGCTCTAGAATTCAAGATGAACTCTTTAATGGAAAGAATGAGCGTAATGGAAACTTCCCTTGAAGAGCTTAACAGGGAGGTGGAAGCTAATCAAAAGAAGATTCAGTCACTGAAAATGGGGGATAAGGATCTCCGTGATGAAATTGAAACACTTGAGAATAATGTGAGAAGGAATAATATTAGGATATTGAATGTCCCGGAATGTCTAGAGGGAGAGAACATCAAAGGTTTTATGATTAACTTACTGCAGGATTTCATCCCTTGAACTGACATAGTCGCTCTAGAAGAAGACATACAGGGAGATCTTTTCTCTAGAGAGCCAGCCAGGAAGACCCCAAGAAGAATTCTGATTAATTTTAAATCATACTCCCTTAAAGAAAAAATACTTTCAGAAGCTCTCATAGCATGGAGCTTTATGAAAGGTGACTGGTCCTTCTGAATCAGGTCTGATATCTCCAAAGCCATGCAAGACAGGCAGTGGGAGTTAGGAAAATATATCAGAACTTAGATCATTAGGAGCTACAGCACAGATGCATTTCCCTGCTATTCTGAAAATTATGTGGAACAATAAAATGCATAACAAAATGTACCCTAAAGAAGTAGGAACGCTAGTGGAACAGATCAAAGCACACCAAAAATGAAATTTATTTGATAATGCCAAGGAGTAGAGAGTTCAAATGTTCAAATGGGTAGCTCTTTCAGAAATAGCACCTTTGTTTTTGTTATGTCAGACAGAGAGGCAACATGGAGAATGTAGGGAGGGCCAGATGTGTGAGAGGGGCAACACAGATAATGGTGGGAGGGAGAGGTGGGAAAAGCACTATGACTCGGCCAACGGTAGCCACTTCATTGCACTTTTTTTTATGACATGGGATCAGTTCAGACAGCGGAGGAACAATAAGAGCCTGTACGAAGTTTGGGCCTGGGATGGAACACCTCTGATGAACCTCCACCCTTCTTGTGAATTTACTTTGAAGCAGCAGCAAATGTGTGTCAGAAGAGGAAGTAGAAAAGAAAATCAAGGTATCAAAGGCATGAGCGTGCTGTCCGACAATAAAAGGAAACCCCATCAAGCATCCTTGGCTTGGGGCTAATAGAGACAGCATCCTCTTTTTAAAATTAGTGGAGGTTGGGACTCCTTCACCCTACGATCATTAGGCTGACTTGTGCCTTACTCTCGATCCTAAAAATCTTGAAGATGAAAACTTTCTGCTTGAATTAACAGGCCTGGCCCTAACATGCCCACAGCTCAGAGAGGACGACTCTGCCAATGCGTAGTCCGAGATGCCAGTGTTTTTTAGCATAATGGACAAAAGCCCCTTTCCCATTGGTCATTGAATCCTGCATGCGCAGTGTGCGACAAAAGCGTTTGCCCTTAATTTCAGCACATAGAAATAGAAAACATAACCTGTGTTCAGTGAAAGAGATTCATTAGGCGAGGAAAGCCTACACATAACCGCTATCAGGTCGTGTGGAGTCTCTGCCATCTGGCTCCAGTCCAATTATCCACTCTCGGGTATCAATCTAAGGAATGAATTAGTGTTGTTGGATTAGGGGAAACACTGCAGAAACCTCTATAATTACATTTTGAAGAGCTAGACATTGTACAAACGTTAGACAAGTGGTGGATAGATGTGACCACTTCCAGTCGTCGACCATATTGGGTGTGGGTACATACACCTGTGTTCTTTGTTATTTAATTCTCAAATATCTAAATTTGCTTTGATAAGTGTGGTCTATTCTTTAAATATGCACCGCTATCTAAAAGATCATAAACAAATGAAAAAATGCCAATGCAATGCTGAAACAAAAAAACATGCTGATCAGGAACAAAAGAAATGGAAAAAACATATCAATACCGATGCAATATCCCAAAAAAAAACATGCCGATCGGAAACAAATGCCAAATGCTGAGTGCCGATACAAAACAAAAAAAATATATGTTGCAGAGAAAAAAAGTTCTCAAAAGCACAGCGCCAGTAACGGAAAAATGCCAATGCAATGTCGAAACAAAAAAACATGCCGATCATAAACAAAAGACGAAACTGGAAAAAACACGAATATACTGCTGCGATACCGAAACTAAAAAATATGCAGTTCAGAAACCAAATAAAAAATGCCAAGGCCCACATATCGATACGAAGCAACAACAAAAAATATGTTGCAGAAAAAAGAAGTTCTCGTATGCACAGCGCCAGTAGCAGAAAGACACAAATAAAATTCAATTAATTAGTCCTTCGTCAATGCTCCAAAATATTAAAAGAAAGTGATGTAATACGTATAGTACCCAATTGCAAGCCAGCTACAATGACTGACAGTCAAGCCTGCAAATAGGAAGTGATGGTTGGGCTCCAAGCCCTTTACTCCATACAATACCCATCACTGCAACAGTGCATGCGCACTGTTTGGGCAAGACCTAAGGAGCCGATGGGCTTGTTTCACTTTCACTGCATCAGTGCTCTGAGGTCATATCTCAGCCCCCTGACCACTTACTATCTTGGGTAAGTTATCATTGAAATCTCCCTCTTCCAATGGTATCTCTGCCCAGTGTACCCCTACTTGGGGATATCCACAGGAGATCGATCCCCAAGCAGGGATCCATCCACTAGGCACCAGGGATTCCGGCAGAGCAGCCCCTTGGGCAAGGGCTTGTGCTCGCCCCAGCCCCTCAACAATCTCAATTTTTCTGCACCCCTGGGGAGTATATGGGGTAATTACCCCCGATCTGCCCCTTCTGGGGGAGTGGGGGGCAGGAAATCCACTAGACACCAGGGAAATTCTTTAAAAAATATATATATATATAGGGATGGGGCTGCACACCATTGGTATGGCCATGCCGAACCCCAATATAAATGTGGCATCAGTCTTTCTACCCTTTTGGGGGTCAGACAGGGTGATTATCCCCAGTCTGCCCCGGCGGGGGGCAGAAAGCCCACTAAACACCAGGAAATGTTTAAAAAAATATAAATGGGGTGGGGACTGCCCACCTAGGGCATTCCATGGCCATGCCTCCATCCCAAATAAATGTGTCGACAGTCTTTCTGCCCCCCCCCGAGGGGTGGATGGAGGTGATTACCCCAACCTGCCCATCTGGGGCAGAAATCCCACTAAACACCAGGTAACACTTTTTTAAATAAAAATATAGGGGTGGGGGCTGCCCACCATGAATATGGCCATGCCCCTACCTTAAATAAATGTGGCAAGAAACAAGAAAGACAAGGCAGACAGTCTTTCTGCCCCCTGGGGAGCAGAAGGGACTGATTACCTCCAGTTTGCCTCCCCACCAAAGGGGCAGAAAGCCCATAGACACCAGGGTTTTTTTATACATGCGGGGGCTGCCCACCATGGGCATGACCATGCCCCCACCCAAAATAAATGCACCACCAGTCTTTCTGCTTCCCCTAGGGGTGGATGGAGGGTGATTACCCCCAATCTCCTCCCCCAGAGGGGCAGAATCCCACTAAACAACAGAGACTGAATTTATGCAGTATTTGTTTGGCCTTCCCCCGGCATGGGCCTGTTCTCTCTCTCACCACGGGGCACAATAGACTTTCTGGACCCCCCTGGGAGTGGATAGGGGTACTCATCCCCAAAGGATCAGGCTGCCTACCCTGGCATCGAGTCATACCCCTTGCCCCAGTGGGTCAATAGTGTCTTTCTTCGCCCTCCAGGGGCTGATAGGACGCTTGTCCCAGTTGGGGAGGTTGCCTCAAATCTGCCCCCTGAATGGGTAGAAAGCCCACCATTCACCAGGGATTTTGCATTTTTGGGCAAAAGACAGCGTTGCACTCTGGCATTGGCCATACCTCTGCCACAAAAGAGACAAACCAGTCTTTCTGCCCCCCCCCCAGGCAGACAGTGGGCTTGCCCCCAATTTGCCCCTTAGGGGACAGAAAGTCCACAGACACAAAGAATTTCAAAATGGTGCCAAAACAAACAAAAGATTGGGGTGGCCTATCCTGGCAACAAGCCATACCCGTGCCCCAGTTTGGGCAATAATGGGGGCAGATAGGAGGCTTGTTCCAACAGGGAAGGTTGCCCCAAATAAGCCCCCATGGATGGAGTAAAAGCCCACCAGCCACCAGGGATTTTGCTTTTGGGGCAAAAGAAAGGGGTGTGAACATTGCACTCTGACATTGGCCATACCTCTTCCCCAAAATGGACAAGCCAATCTTTCTTCACCCCCCACAGGAAGACAGAGAAGACAGAGGGTTTGCCCCCAATTTGCCCCTGAGGGAGCAGAGAGCTCACTAGACACCAGGAATTAAAAAATGGTGCCAAAACGAACAAAAGAATGGGGTGGCCTACCCTGGCATCAAGCCATACCCCTGCCCCACTAGGGGCTATAGTGTCTTTCTGCCCCCCTTGTTTGTCTCAGTTGGGGAGATTGCCCCATATCTGCCTTCTCGGGGGTAGAAAGCCCACTAAACACCAGAGATTTTGCATTTGGGGCACAAGAAGGAGGCATGGGTATCGCACTCTGACATTAGGCCATAATCCCACCCCTAAGGGGACAAACCAGTATTTTGCCCTCCCCGGAGAACAGAGAGGAAGTATGTGGCCCCAAGTTTCCCCCGGGGAGCAGGAATCCCACTGGATGACAGCACTTTTTTTTTAATAAGATAAAGGGATGGTTCTGGCCCATCCTGCCATCAGGCCCCACCTCACTCCTAAAGCCTTACCAGTTTTTCTGCTCCCCTGCAGATTAAGAAATCCCATCCCAATGACAAGCGAGAGGGCATTTGATTCTTGTAGGTGTGATTTTTACAAAGGGACCAGGAGAGTGTTGTTAAATCCCAATATCGTCCCACTTGCCATTGTGAATGGCTGCACTATTTGGGCTTGGTTAGGTCAACACCTGGTGAAAACTACAGGACTGAGACATTTTAAGAAAACTAGACATCGAGGGGAGTCCAGGGTGGGGTCCCTTACATGGATCCCATGACGTTTCTTACCCACAATGCTCTGCATACCTCAAACTCTGCCTAAACTCACCCATTTTCTTTACATTTCTGTGATGTAAACTTCCAGAATACTCAGGGATCCACAAAATTCCTACTGTCCAGCACAGCCCTACTTGTTCAAATAAGAACACTATCCTTCTTGTATGGGTGGGACTAGTGTTCACAACAGGAAAAGTCTGAAAACGCAATATGGAAGCATCAACATTTCCTGTCAAAAAATGAACCTGATTTGGCAATGGAAGTAGCTGCGTTAGCTAGCCTGATTTGGCAATGGGGACAGGAAATGTTGATGTTTCCACATGATGATAACTGGGCATGGGCTTGGCCGAAACCCACACATTTCTGACAACTAAACACCTGGAGGAGTACATGGTGGTGTGATCCATGTGGATCCCCTGACGCTTTCTTACCACAATGCCATGCAAACCTCAAACTTTCCCTAAAATCTCATATTTTCCTTCCACTTATGTGACATTATCCTCGGGAATCTGCAGGGGTCCACAAAATTCCTACCACCAATTGTTCCCTCACTAGTGCCAATAAAAACGCTGCCCCACTTGCGTGGCTGGGCCAAGTGACTTCGATATGAACATTTCAAACCAGGGTCAATGGAAGTCCCACAGAGAACTCCCATTGACCTTGATTCGAGCATTTCCTATCACGAGCACTCGGCCCAGCCACACAAGTGGATCTGTGTTTTTATAGGGACAAGTGGGGGAACACTGGGTGGTAGGAATTCTATGGATTCTTCCAGATCTTGAAAGTTTTCATCACAGAAATGTAGGGAAAATTTGTGATTTTAGCCAAAGTTTGAGGTTTGCAGGCCATTCTGGGTGAGAAAACCTTGTGAGATTCATGCAAGGCACCCCACTGTGGAATCTCCTGGGTTTCTAGTCTGTGGTTGGCAGATTTCTACAGGTGGCAGTCCAGCATGGCCCCAAATACAGCACCTACCCCTATCGCTGATCTCTCCACTTAGAACTTTAGAGCCTTTTGTGTGGGTTTTCTCTTGGCCCACTCACACAAGTGGGGCACCATTGTTATCAGCATGCGTGTGGGAACTCTGGGTAGAATGAAATGTGTGGATCCCCACGGATTCCTGAACTTTCCTGCACAGAAACATGAGGAAAATTCTGGGTAAGAAAACCTGGTGAGACAAGTCCCCCCACCATGGATTCCCACAGGTGTCTAGGTAGGGCCCAAATTCCACAGCTACTAACATTGCAAAAAAAGGCCTACCCACACAAGTAAGGTACCATTTTTATCGGGAGACTTGGGGGAATGCTGTATGATAGGAAATTTGTGGCTCCTCACAGATCCCAGAAGTTTTCCTCACAAACATATGTTGAAAGTGTGTGTTTTTAGTCAAAGTTTGAGGTTTGCAAAGTCTTCTGGATAAGAAAACCTCCCGAAGTGTCTAGTATAAAAAAATGTACAGGTTTGCTAGGTTTCCAAAGGTGCCGGCTAAGCTAGGGCCCAAAATCCACAGCTACTCACGTTGCAAAAAAAAGGATCCTTTTTGAATGGAAAAATGTGACGTGTCCATGTTGCGTTCTAGCCCCTTTCCTGTCTCTGGCACTAGTCCTACCCACACAAGTGAGGTACCATTTTTATCGGAAGACTAGAGTGTTATGTTTCATAGGGTACCCCAATATAGGCTTAAGTAGTACTCTACCCTTTCACCTACATTTACCGTACCATTACACTACACAATGGGTTTTGGTATTGACCTTTTACCTAGTTAAACGCTGCATAAATGTTGTGTGGTTTTTCCCAAAAACTAGCCTCATTAATTATGCATGAAGATTCTCAGAAACACAGCAGGATTACCATCTTCTGCATAATAACTATGTATAAAGGTCATCCCTTCGGTCATCCTCGACCGACATGACACAGCAAGGTAAAATCCCCTGAGGGTACTTTTTGGGTATATAAACACCATATCTTTGCCTGGGCAGGCAGAGGAGAAAGACTTCCATGCTGACACACTGACGCGAGACGCTGAGGTTCCTGCATGCAGACACTCCAGCTCGCAGTGGTCTGACATACCTCGCTGGGTATCCATCTCAAGACCAAGACGGGGTCCCAGAGTCTCTCACTTCAGGTAATGGGGTTAGCTTCAGCCTAGGGGGTTTCTTGGTTCTACACCTACATACATGCGAGGTACACTTAGGTACATCTAGTTAGGGTTGCATCGCAGGAGTACGCATTACTACTGTCATGTATTTATATACCTGCCTGTAATCATTATTTTAGCACTATGGTTGGAATCTACCATCCTTTTACTCTGTTGGTGCTTATAATCATTTATATCTGTTTCTGTCTTATGGTTGTTTCAGCACACCTATTTTACACTAGAATTACGCTGGTTCAGTAAAAGCTTATTGAAAACACCCCCACCGTTTATTCTATGTATCTCTCTCTGAGACAAAGTGAGAACGAGTGACTGAGCGAAACGTACTGTACTGTTTCCACGATCCCTGATGGGGCAGAGTTGCCATGTTCGATAGTTGCCAAGAACTATTCTCTCCTTGGTAAGAGGAGTTTACAGTGGCACTGTGAGCTAGCTGGTATACAGGCGAACATAGCCGGTGGGGGTGTCTGGAATCAGTCTGGTCACCAAACCCACAGTCTATGTTGTCTAAACATGCGGATCCTATATAGGTTTCTAGGAACTACACGACATGGCGCCGCCAACGTTGGTTTGGTACTTATTTAACTGTCAAATCTGAATAGTTCAGTCGTGCTTTTCTCAGAGACCCCTATTCCCATTTACCCAGAGACGTCTGGAGTGGGAAGGGAAAACTCCCCCGCAGCAGAGTAGGCATATCCTATGTATTGGCTGCAGGTTTATTCAAGCTTGAAGGACAAATAGTTCCTATTGTGCATAAAACCTTATCTCAGTTTCCTTGAAACTTTTTCAACAATGGCTGACGAAGACATCGCTGCGCCAGCACTAAGTACGAATGCAGAGGAGGAAGGAGAACAAGAAGGCGAAATAAACATTTCAGAAAATGCCAGAACTGCCCTTACTTTAAAACTAGCGGACTATAGAGTCACAGCAAGGGGTGGGACAGTAACATTCATGATTGAGGCACACGAATCATAAAGAACTGAGGTATTCTATTCATGGGTTAAATTCCCACAAGCAGATGCACGCAAAAAAACATTTCATCCTTACGCTCAGGATGAAACACCAGAAGAATACTGTTCATATGAGGACATTAAAATTTCGCTCACCTACCAGGAGCACATAAACTGGTTTAAAGGTGCCCTCCCACACACAAAAGATTAAGACTCGGTCCGCTCGGCAGATACGGAGCGACTTGGCTGGTCCTAGCGGCTGACACACCGCACCCAGACATTGACACAATGTCAGTAGCAGACTAAGTCCGCTACACAAAGAAATAATAAAACTTTACAGAAACCTGACACAGTTCGTTATGAGAACACTCACACTTCAACCAACAAGGGCTACACCAGCAGGACAAATTCAGGGATCTACCACTAAAATAACTCCACAAATGCTACATGCAGTTATGGGTAAAATGTCTACTTGACGAGAGCAAATGCCATTGTGGATAGCTCAGAAAATAACACAGTTAGAGGCAGTTTTCCCACACACAAGTCCTCAAGAAAAACGCAGAATGCTAACAATCTGCTTGCCAATGGGGATAGCTCCCCAGATAGAGGATTGTACCTCTTGGGGTGCAGTTTTCACCGCCATCTATACCAGAACTCATGGTATCCCTTCAATAGCAGAAATACCAGATGTATTAAGACAAATACAGAATGAGTACGGAGCAGAATCTGCCCTAAACTTAGGGATGAAATTGTTAGGAAATATTGCCCAGGTATCAACTACTATATTAGCAAATATAAAAGCGGAGGCAGCAGCAGTGGCAATACGCCAATGCCTGAGGGATTTCACTCTTTTACAACAGGAGCAAGAATTACCTAAAATTATAGAGGACACATATGCCGAATTAGCCAGAGATAGTCTGGGAGCTAGGGCAACAAAACCTACACTCATGGGTGGTCCTGAGAAGGCTAACACCAAGCAAGCACCTGATTCTTCCAAGAAGAAATGGGATAATAAAAAACAAAAGAATAGAGAAAATAGGTCACAATCCAGGGGGTGGGTCTCCTCAACAGGAGCCCTCCAAAAGGAGGTACAACCTTAGGAATCGAGATAACATTAAAAAACCTGACATGTATCAGGGTACTGATACACGTTCCTCTCGTTTCTATCAGGGTTCATCAAAACACTCCGAGAGGGAAGGACGGTCAGAACACAGACAAGAAGAACGGACAAAGTCCAGAGACACACAGTGTACTTCGGACTATAATATCAAAAAAGAAGATAAAAATGAAAAACCTAAATTTAAAATGAAGAAGGTAGCAGGTCTTAAAGTTAGACATGACCAGAATTCTGAGGACTCAACTTCTGAACGGGGAATGGGCTCTGACGATGCTAGACAGTGCAGCATAAGTAACAATAGCTCCCCAGAACCTGATGGAATTTCTGGTGACAGCGGCGTTGAATGAACACATCACGGTGGAGACACCTGATACCAGGGTAAGTGTCCCACATACGTTATATGAAACAACACTCCAAATGGAGGGGGACAAACCCAGGAAAATTAAAGGTCTCTTTTGGGAGAACCTAACTTATGGCTATGACATTCATTTGGCTGAAAAAGATTGGCCGCCTGAGATTGTTATGGAGTGCCCAATGGGAGAAACTGTAATTTTACCGGCTTTTTCTGACCTCGTTCCAATATACTTAAAACAGACATCTACGCTGGAGTGAGCGGTAGCACTTGCTCCAGCATTATATCGCAACCATGTAGGGTGGGATGCTGAGTCACCACACCATGTAATCCCAGTAAAAACTACTCCAAATCCACAGAGACAATACCCAATTAAACAAGAAGCAAAACAACAAGTCAGGAGATCCTATATCAACTTGAATAACAAAGTGTAATAGAAACTTGCACCTCTCCAATGAATAATCCTTTGTTTCCTGTAATGAAACCTCATAATTCATATCGTCTAGTTTTAGACTACAGCCATCTGAACACATGCACAAAGACGTTTGCAGTACAGAATGCACACAGTGCCGCATTGATGAATAACATTGTGCGGGAAAAAATACAAAACAACACTAGACATCTCAAATGGATTTTTCTGCCAAAATATAGCGCCTGAAAGCAGATATTTGACAGCATTGTCAGCGCTCTCAGCATCAATTCTGTAGACTGCCCCAAGGGTATAAGAATAGCCCCGGGTTGTTCTCAGCTGGGGTAACTGAGTTATTTCAAAATTCGAATGAGGAGGCATTGTCCTATGTAGATGATATTTATCTGATGGATGATGATTTAAAGGATCATTTGGCCAGGGTGAGCAACATCATTTCGTAGTTCGCCTCTGAGGGCTACAATCTCAACTTTAAAAAATCATAAATAGCCCACCTCAATGTCCTATATTTGGGATACGAGTTATCAAGTGAAGGAAAAAGCCTAGCAACTAACTTTTTAGAAAAATGTGTGCTGCTCCAACATCCAAAAACTCCGAAAAACTTACAATCCATATTGAGAATTCTAAATCTTGGCAGAACATACATTTTGAATTACCCTGAAAAAGTAAAACCTTTCAACGATTTAATCAGTCCTGATTTTTCAATTATACATTGGACACAGGAACGAATGGATATCCTTCGTTCCTTACAAGATGACATGATAGCTTCTAAACATCTACACACACGTGTAAATACCACAAATTTGGTGATCTGTGTAACCGTGGGTCAATCAGGGTACACTTACCTAACCTTCAATTAAGGCAAAACAGTACCCATAGCATACAAATCACACTTGTATACAAACGCTGAAATGCGTTTTGCTTCTACAGAAAAAATTCTGACAGCAGTACAGACTTCTATAGTGAGAGAAATTGTAACTACAACAAATGATGGACGGAATGCTGAATGATTCAAACATTCTCCCCCAGTCAAGAGATCTGGGTTAAATCCATCGTTCTTTTGCCCACTATGCCACCCCAGTTTGGAACCAGCCATATGCAAATCAGTCTTGACCCTGTGCCTCATGGGAACAGTCCAGACCGAACTGCCAAGACAGGTCCTCCCTGGACCGGAAAAAAGCTTCCTGGGACCAGTTTTAGGGTATGTCACCCTTCATCAGCTAGGCTAGCTTGAATCCAGTGGCACAGTGAGCAATGGACCCACATCTGGGCCTACCCATCCCACTTAGGGCGAAAAGTGTAACTGCAACAAATGGTGGACAGAATGCTGAATGATTCAAACATTCTCCCCCAGTCAAGAGATCTCGGTTAAGTCCATCGTTCTTATGCCCACTATGCCACCCCAGTTTGGACCCAGCCATATGCAAATCAGTCTTGACCCTGTGCCTCGTGGGAACAGTCCAGACCGAACTGCCAAGCCAGGTCCTCCATGGACCGGAAACAAGCATCCTGGGACCGGTTTCAGGGTATGTCACCCTTCATGAGCCAGGCTAGCTTGAATCCAGTGGCACAGTGAGCAAGGGACTCACGTCTGGGGATACCATCCCACTTAGGACGAAAAGTGTAACTGCAACAAATAATGGACGGAATGCTGAATGATTCAAACATTCTCCCCCAGTCAAGAGATCTGGGTTAAATCCATCGTTCTGTTTCCCACTATGCCACCCCAGTTTGGACCCAGCCATATGCAAATCAGTCTTGACCCTGTGCCTCATGGGAACAGTCCAGACAGAACTGCCAAGCCAGGTCCTCCCTGGACCGGAAACAAGCATCCTGGGACCGGTTTCAGGGTATGTCACCCTTCATCAGCCAGGCTAGCTTGAATCCAGTGGCACAGTGAGCAAGGGACCCACGTCTGGGCATACCCATCCCACTTAGGGCAAAAAGTGTAACTGCAACAAATGGTGGACGGAATGCTGAATGATTCAAACATTCTCCCCCAGTCAAGAGATCTGGGTTAAATCCATTGTTCTTTTGCCCACTATGCCACCCCAGTTTGGACCCAGCCATATGCAAATCAGTCTTCACCCTGTGCCTCATGGGAACAGTCCCGACCGAACTGCCAAGCCAGGTCCTTCCTGGACCGGAAACAAGCATCCTGGGACCGGTTTCAGGGTATGTCACCCTTCATCAGCCAGGTTAGCTTGAATCTAGTGGCACAGTGAGCAAGGGACCCACGTCTGGGCATACCCATCCCACTTAGGGCGAAAAGTGTAACTGCAACAAATGATGGACGGAATGCTGAATGATTCATAAATTCTCCCCCAGTCAAGAGATCTGGATTAAATCCATTGTTCTTTTGCCCACTATGCCACCCCAGTTTGGGCCCAGCCATATGCAAATCAGTCTTGACCCTGTGCCTCATAGGAACAGTCCAGACCGAGCTGCCAAGCCAGGTCTTCCCTGGACCGTAAACAAGCATCCTGGGACCGGTTTCAGGGTATGTCACCCTTCATAAGCCAGGCTAGCTTGAATCCAGTGGCACAGTGAGCAAGGGACCCACGTCTGGGCATACCCATCCCACTTAGGGCGAAATGTGTAACTGCAAAAAATGATGGACGGAATGCTGAATGATTCAAACATTCTCCCCCAGTAAAGAGATCTGGGTTAAATCCATCGTTCTTTTGCCCACTATGCCACCCCAGTTTGGACCCAGCCTTATGCAAATCAGTCTTGATCCTGTACCTCATGGGAACAGTCCAGACCAAACTGCCAAGCCAGGTCCTCCCTGGACCGGAAACAAGCATCCTGGGACCGGTTTCAGGGTATGTCACCCTTCATCAGTCAGGCTAGCTTGAATCCAGTGGCACAGTGAGCAAGGGACCCACGTCTGGGCATACCCATCCCACTTAGGGCACAAAGTGTAACTCCAACAAATGATGGACGGAATGCTGAATGATTCAAACATTCTCCTCCAGTCAAGAGATCTGGGTTAAATCCATCGTTCTTTTGCCCACTATGCCACCCCAGTTTGGACCCAGCCATATGCAAATCTGTCTTGACCCTGTGCCTCATGGGAACAGTCCAGACCAAACTGCCAAGCCATGTCCTCCCTGGACCGGAAACAAGCATCCTGGGACCGGTTTCAGGGTATGTCACCCTTCATGAGCCAGGCTAGCTGAATCCAGTGGCACAGTGAGCAAGGGACCCACGTCTGGGCATACCCATCCCACTTAGGGCGAAAAGTGTAGCTGCAACAAATGATTGGCCACTGGATTCAAGCTAGCCTGGCTGATGAGGGCTGTTAGCCCGAAACCGCTCCCAGGATGCTTGTTTCCGGTCCAGGGAAGACATGGCTTGGCAGTTCGGGCTGGACTGTTCCCATGAGGCACAGGGTCAAGACTGATTTGCATATAGCTGTGTCTGAACTGGGGTGGCGAAGTGAGCTAAAGACCGATGATGGGATCAACCCAGATTTGTGACTGGGGGTGAGTGTCTGAAAAGTTTCAGCTCTCCCTCCATCATCTCCTTGTGTTTGCTTTGTTCGCCCTAAGTTGGCAGGGTATGCCCAGACGTGGGTCCCTTGTTCACTCTGCCACCGGATTCAAGCTAGCCTGGCTGATGAGGGCTGTTAGCCCGAAACCGCTCCCAGGATGCTTGTTTCCGGTCCAGGGAAGACATGGCTTGGCAGTTCGGGCTGGACTGTTCCCATGAGGCACAGGGTCAAGACTGATTTGCATATAGCTGTGTCTGAACTGGGGTGGCGAAGTGAGCTAAAGAACGATGATGGATTCAACCCAGATCTGTGACTGGGGGGTGAGTGTCTGAAAAGTTTCAGCGCTCCGTCCATCATCTCCTTGTGTTTGTAGTGAGAGAAAGAGCACTGGCTCAGGGGAAACGAATAATTGTCGTAACTCCAGTACCGGCCATAGAAGCTGTTACAAAAGCAAGCGTTCCAAATGCTAAAGCTTTGCATCCGAGATGGATACAATGGGCTAATTCTCTCACTGCAACAGATGTAGACTACAAATTTGATTCTACACTCAAAACTCAAGCATTCCTGCAATATGGACAGGAATATCCTCTCCCGAATGAAATAATGCCACTAGATTACTATGAATACATTATTTACACTGACGGTTCTGCTCAGCCTGCCATAGGAAGTAACCAGCAATACAGCGCAGCGTGTGCGATTGTAAAAGGACGTACGCAGGACGGCAATTTCCATCCTAGCAGTACAAAGACACAGTCTTTTGGAGATTGCACGGCACAGCTGGCAGAATTAAAAGCCCTATTACTGGCACTAATACAAACTGATCGAGTATTCCCCACACTTATAGTGTGCGATTCGTTTTACTGTGTCCAGTCTTACATCGAATATCTTCACTACTGGGCTCAGAATGGGTTTAAAGACTCCAAAGGTTGCACAATAAAGCATACAATGCTTTGTGAACAAGTGGCAGTGTTGAAGAAAGACTTGCCGAGAGCTCACGTGATACACCCTGAGTCATCAACGTGATGGCATTCATGTTGAAGGGAATTCATTGGCTGATATAGCAGCAAAGGGGGCAGTACGAACTGCTGCCGTAGCTGCAATCACTCATTCTAGCACGAGAATAGACAGAGACATAATGGACGTAAAAACAGCTCAGCTGTACCGAAGAAATCTCCACTCAAGTGCTCCTACAAGTTAGATGCAAAGAACATTCCGTATGCTCAAATTCCAGGAGTGGGGGATAGAGTATTACTGAACATGGATCGCAGATTAAGTTTGATAATAGCTGCACACGAGGGTCTGGGTTCTGCACACGCAGGTGTTACCGCGACAGTTTCTCTACTAAAATAACGCTATTGGTGGCCAGGTTTAACAAAACACACTAAAGCATTTGCTCTTACGTGCGACATCTGTCAGCAGATGAAGGGTTTCACTGTAGCTCGTCTGGCACAAGCACCAGTACTAATATCAGACAGACCTCTCGCATGTGTCTATTTGGACCTCTGCAACCCCTTACAATCCATCTTGGTGGTAGTGGATTCATGCTCTAGATTCCTGTGGGTTTGGCCTCAGCGCTCGGCTGACACTCGAACTGTTATAAAAGATTTGCGAGTGGTTATAGGGTCATACGCAGTTGGCACATTACATTCTGACCACGGCCCCACGCTTAGCTCTAGGGTTTACAAGGAAACCATGGGAAGTTTGGGTGTTGCATTGCGGTGCTCCTCTCCGTACCATTCAGAGGGAAATTCAGTTGTGGAGAGTAAAAACCGGGACTTAAAGTAATCTTTAACAGCAAGGGTATTAGGTTCGGGTGGTAGTTGGGTAAATCACCTATACGGGGTCCAGAGGGCACTAAATAATATGCCAAGAACTTCCCTTGGAGGTGTCACCTCTTAAAAAGCCCTATTTGGAACGAGAATGTTGGTACTTGATCTCGATTATGAAAGCACAGTGGCGGATGAAAAACCTTTTGATATCGATAAACGTTTGGCTGTTTTACTGGATCTTAATGAATTCCGGGCACTACAAAGCAAACTGCAAGTAAACCGCACCGCCACTGGGGAAGTGAAATCAGTAACTGCAAGACCTGCCTGGATCCCAAAAGTCAGGGATCGGGTCAGAGAAAACATTGTGGACAAGAAAGAATTTGGGCTATCATACAGAAAGCCTGTACCTGTCCTGGCTGTCAAAGGAACAAGAACAGTACTTCTTCCGCCTCTTGCCGGCAAAAAAAGAGAAGAGATTTGTCTCAATTGATCTGATCAAACCACAATATGTGGCCAATCCTGAATAGCAGGCCACGTGGGCTCCTGGGTAGCCGCCACTCTCCTCTCACTACCATACAGGAAGTTCAGACAGAAAGACTTATAACATTCGAAGAGTCTACAATCCGAAGTAATGGAGTCACCAACAATAAAATGGAACTCTTTCCTATTGAAATTGAACAACAACAAAATTCAAGTGAAATTCAAATATCAATTCGGTCTAACACCAACATCTACATCAATATGCCTCTACAGAAGACATCTGGCAGTTCATCAAAACCTGCTGAGCTACCAAAGATAGAACTGCATCTGGCTATGTCATCGATTTCTACACATTTTCTCTGGATCCAAGTGAACCTGAGTCACCGCTGGCCCCAGTTTCCCGTAAAAAACAACTTCATGATTTCTACGTTTTTATGAAAAAGACATATCTAGTTTCACCATGGCTACAGCTCTTGAAAACCACTGGAATACTGTTCCTACTGTTCTGGATAGGTTTAGTGACTGTCTTTTTCTAGATCATGAACGGACACTATTTCCCAGAACACTCTGCAGTATCTAATGTGAACTTGGTATTGAAACATCATACTTTATCTCATCATGAACAAAGAGACCTGTCCTATGTGAACATTACAGCAGTTGCAGTTCCTGACGGAATAGTTTGGGATACGGTTTCATATGATGTATTTGGTCCCACAATTTCTTTAAATGATATCATCACCTCAAGTACATATTCTGACGATTGGGATTTTCAAACTGTCAATAATATGTTGTCTGATTTAGAACTGTCTGCAGCATTTTCAACAAATGAAATGTTTGATGACACTATGGTCATCACTTTTTGCATAAAACGAGTGCACCACGTAATGTTTTACAAAAAAAGGTGAGGGTACACTAGATGACATCATGTATGGCGTTTCATACAATTCAACAGACCCCAATTGGAAGGGATGGTTAGTCTGGCCTATCGACACAAATAGGTGTCAGTCCAGATTCAGGGGTACCACCGAAAGGTTTAGTATCCATAGGCGTGACTTACGCTATGTACAACGAGAACATCCGGGGGTGGTGACATCATACGCTGTTGGGAAGTTAAGCCTAGATTGGCTAAGAACCTCAACACTGGCTCAGGTGAAACAACACTTGTCCCTACTTTCAGATGACATGGACCTCAGGGATTTTCTACTAGGTCCCCAAAAGCCACGTCAGAAACGCTTCTTATCTGCCACGTACAACGAAATTTGGAAACTCTCAACAAGAAGATGTGGAGAGATTGTGTGAAATTGACAGGATTAACCTAGAAAAGGCCTTAGCAGTGGTGGATAATGGTATGACCACATTAACATCTAGGATTTATTCACATTGTATCATCTGCTATAGATATACTGGAACAGGATATGTCCATCTTACAACATGGACAATCACAGTTACGTTCTATTATGTCATTAAGCTGGAAGCTACAATCCTGGCGCTCTGATTATGTGCCCAGGCGATATATCAACAGTATGTCTCTGTTCTGTGCATATAATCTGACTCAAATGCAGACAACAATGGCACAAAGGGTTGCGAAATATACAATGCTGCACATTCAAAATTTAGACAAATTACCTCTCATCATGGCAGAGTCACCGTCCACAGAATGGTTAATTCATGGCCATATAACATTGCCAGTAACAACTTTCCAGTTTCAATATTGCCTAGAACACCACCAGGTAGGTAGGTATAAAGCAATGGGTAGGTAATTCATCCATGAATGTTGGGAACTACCGTATAGATTTACATGCAGGAATGGGGACACTGAAGTGTTTCTCAGCATTACAGACTGCGAGAATTCTTTCAGTGGATCTCTCATTCGTCAGGACATTATGCTTCACAGGTCCTGTAATGGTTCAGTTGCTAACTTATCCTGTCATTTGAAAGGTTCCCCAGCTGCCGTGATTAATCCAGTGTTCAGACTGCTCTCGAATGGGAGTTACTTAATGCTGAATGATCAAGGTTGTTGTGGGATGCTTCCAGGCATCGGGTGTCTAAGTCACTTTAAGTTCCAGGGTTACTTGTATGCAAGTATTGTTTTCACCGACCCACACAGTCAGGAAGGCGCCGTTATGGCCTTCGTTGAATGTTTCCTTTATACGTTTTGATACTCTGAGACGAATGAAAGCCATGGTTTTACAGAAAGATGTGCCCTTAACCTCAGCCCAAGAGACTTTTGATCTCCAGATTGCAAAGTCTTCAGCTGAGATACAGGCACTAGTACGAACTAACTGCCCTTTCCATTTTGGAGAAATGATACAACGGGTCTTTAACATGTCTGATACAAAGGGTATAGTACACCTCTGAAAGCTGAAATAAAGAGTAAACAAATAATACCACAGAACTAACTCTGTCAGCACATAAGATGAACAGAATTTGTTGGAGACCAACAAGATAATGCAAATTCGTGCAGCACGGAGACATTCAGCATAGCTGCTGAGTGTCCGAAGAGGTGACGTTTCTGACAGCTTTTATTGATACAAACCACAGAGGAAACAGCATCATAATGCACGTAACACAAATTAAGCATTGAATATTTGTCCAATCAAGGAAGACCTAGGCTGTGTTATACCATTTATGCTAACCGCTTGTCCTGAGTAGGTGACAGCTTTGGGACTTTCCACTGTACTGCAATGTATTAGCATTGGTACTTTTCCATACAAATTAATTGCAATATCATAGCACGTACCAGAACTATTTCTAAATATGATATGCTGAAATACTTGCTGCTAAGCTAGCATCCTGCGCTGTTCTCGTATCTTTCTTGGGCAAGCCTTGCGTTAGAAAAGCAGCTTCACTTCTGAACCATGGAAAAGTACAAGCATCTGCCTACTGATTTTATGTCAACTTAACAAGGCCTGAAATCTTAGACATTTGGTATCACTAATAAAAGATGGTTTCCACATTAACCCATCTGATACCAAATCACTAATTCACATCGTGTCTCAGCATCATTTCTGTCCCTTCACAACTTAGGTCAGCCCTGTGTTTGTGGTGGTCAGGTACTCTATATTTTGGCACACAGCATGCACAACTGAACGCAAAAGCTGCACAACATGCAGGGCAAACTTGGATCATTATGCACAGGATGATCAGTGCTGCTATCACTATAATGATCACCTCCAATGTCCATGATCCCCAGCTTCCCAGCCATATTATTAACTTTTCCCACATGCTTCCTGTGTGTATGTCGTGTGCTTCGTCCTTAATTATTTTTATTTTATGTATAGCATTGTCTGTATTACGGCTATTGTCAGGTATGTATGAACAGCACACCTGTTTGATGACGTGGCAGACTCCGCCCTCTTTTGCCAAAATGATGTCTAACGCATCCCCGTTCTGTATCACTACGGCCCCCATGGCAGTCAGTTCTTCAGTGATGTTTCCTATGCCTGCTGCTGTTGATTCAGCCAGATCCTCAATCATCCTTGCTAGCTGATGTATCCTCGGAGTTGTGTATACTACTCCTGCACCGGGCACCATTACTCCAAATCCTGTCATGACGTCATCCACCCATTCTGCTATTCTTCTAGCTCTTCCTGGCTGATGCCCTTGGTGTTCAATCTGTACTAGGTCAGTGAAATGAGTCATTCGGGGCAGGATGGAGGCAAGGTAGCAGCTGCCATACCATCCCGGGGGCAAATAGAAATATGCCCACTGACCACACACAAAGAATATTCCTTTATACCCCACTAACCCTGGTGATGATCGCTGAACACTTTTCCTGACCCGTGATACCTTCACTATATGTGAGCAGTTGCTGTCACCTACAAAAATAGGTAACTTCCCTGTATTCTCTGTTTCATCTGAGAGTCCTAGTGCTTCATTTGTCCTTTTTTCACATTCCTTTAATCCTTGCTCACCCCTTGCTAGTTCGTTAAGGCTACACCGAGACTGCATTTCTTCCATTCTTCCTTTCCTCTTACTAACTGTGATATTGTGCAAGGTTCTTTTGGTAGCCCAACATACACGGCTGGCTGCTTAGGGGCCCTTGGCTTGTTGTTCTGGATGCAGGATGGGGCAGTAAACTGTTGTCTTATCCTAAATCTTGGTATTTTTAGCCCACCTCCCTTTGTCTGTTCTGTGTTTTCCCAACCCGTCCTATCTTTCCACTCCTCGTTCCTGGATGTTCTGTAGAATGTGTCTAGCATTGCCTGATCCCTCCTTGTTGGTTGCATGTTCATGCATGGCACTCTCTTTGTTCTGGGCATCGCTGTTACTTGTTCTGTAGCTATCTCACTCTTCCTAGGGGGTGCAACAGCTATGGACATGTTATGCTGTCTGAAGAGCATGTTTCTCATTAAAACACACCCCACATATTTAGAAAAGGGTATCACGTTGTAACTCATGCTGTTTTCTGTATCTGTTGGCAAGTGTTTGCAAACATAACATTCGGATATGTTCAGAATGTGTACATACATTTTTAGCATTTCAACATACTGATTTCTTTGGTACTCATCCCACAGTTCTCTTTCCCCTTCTCCTTTAACCTCAACCTCCCCCAAAATGTCTTGTTCTGTTTCGTTCATTTTTCTTTCCCCGTATGTTACGTTTGAGTAGCTCCCATCCCCCACCTGACCATTAAGGAACGGTATTTCAATATCTTTTGCATATATTCTTATCAATGCAGTCACTATTATTCCTGGAACTGGGGATAACATTGCCATCAGCACTGCTGGCCACTTTCTTTCCTCTTTCTTTGTTCTTGGCATTTTCCTAGATGTTATGAAAATGTTCTTTATGTCCAAGGTATTTCCCTAACCTTTTCCTCTTCTTTTGCGGGAAGATCCCTAATTTTATTCTTCCTCCACTCGGGCCTATGTTATCTTCTTTTGAAAGGTCTATATACAAATCACTATTCAGTTGACATCCCTTATAAGACCAGAGCCAATTTCATCAATGACACACTGTAAAATCTCAAGACGCGTTTCCGCAATGTATTGAGCTGGTGGCTGATATCCGAAAGTGGGAAATGAAAGTTCTTGCAGAATCAGACTTCACAAGCCACTCAATAGCGGAGGGTTTGGCACAGTCAATGTCAATACTCCATTTTTTTTCTACCTCAGGGACCAACAGTTCGATCTCAATTACCAGTTCTGAAGCCCTGTGAGTCACTCGTACAGATCTCAGCCTTCCGGACCTTACAGTTCCTGGCATTTATAATCACATAGGTCCACTCCTGTTTCACCATACCCCTGGCATGGTACCCTTGGAGTTGGAAAGGAATGTGTTTTCTGTGTGAAGCAGTTAGTCTTTGTGTCTTACTAGCATGTCCTGCACCCCTACTGATGCAGGCGCTAGCAAAGCATTTTAAAGGAAAACGTTGGTGCTTTTATTGTGTTGTCTCAGAGGTTTACCAGCACATGACGTCACTTAGCACTTGAAGAAAGCGTAGGCGTCCTTGGAAAGATGATATCCAGAGGCCTGGCCTGCTGTGCACATCAGGGAGCTGCCTCCGTGAGTTGGGCATTTCTGTTGGAGGCCTGGCCTGCCGCGAGCTGCCTCATGTCGAGTTGAGCTTGTTGTTGGAGGCCTGGCCTTCCGCAAGCAGGTATCTGCCTCTCCTCTAATTCTTCTTTGCTGTAGCTGGTCTGGTGGAACGAAGGTTGTACCTGTGGGGTGCCTCAGATGCAGCTGATGGTGCAGTTGGAGCTTGTCCTCCTTGCTCCTGCCTCGCAGTTTGAGCTTGTCGTCCTTGCTCCGGCCCGTTGCATTGTTGGTGTGGGAGCTGTGGATCCAGGATGTCAACCCCTCACACTTGATGGCTGTTGCAGTTGTCAGGAGAACCTGGTAAGGGCCTTTCAACCTTGACTGGAGGTAGTGTCGCCTGGTGTGAGCTTTTATCCAGACCCAATCGCCTGGCTGCAGGTCATGTGACGGTGGAGTTGCTGCTTCTGGAAGAGCCTGCTGGACCTGGCGATGAAGATAACGCATTGTCTCTGTTAGTTTCTTACAATAGCACAAAAGCAAATTGTCTGCTATTGACAGTGGAATGGTAGACATGTGGCCTGCAATGTTCATGGGGCGGCCAAACAAAATTTCATGAGGGCTTAGCTTGGTCACCCTGTCTGGTGTGCTTCTCATTGCCAACAGAGCTAATGGCAATGCGTCTACCCATGATAGTTCTGTTGATGTACAAATTTTGTCAATTTTGTTTTTCAACACCCTGGTTTTCCTTTCCACAGCACCTGCTGCTGGTGGGTGATAGGCACAATGTAGATTTTGTGTGACGCCGAGCCCCTTGCATATTCCCCCTATCACATGGGAAATGAACGCAGGTCTGTTGTCTGAGCTCAGAAGTGTTGGAATTCCAAAACGTAGTATGAGTTCTTTCAAAAGGCATTTGGCAACAGTGTGTGCATCACAGTTCGTTGTTGGATAAGCCTTAGTCCATTTGCTGAACATGCACTCAATTACCAACACATGTTTGTACTTCTGAGTTGGGAGAAGGTCAATGAAGTCTAGTTGGAGGCTTTCAAAGGGTCCGTGGGGCGGTGGAAAGTGGCCAGGTGCAGTTGGTGTACCCTTCCCAATATTGTATTGTGCGCAAACAGTATATTGCTTACAAAGTCTCTCCGCTATTTAACGGAACTTCCAGTTGTACCAACATTGTGAAAACAGTCTGATCATGCCGTCTCGGCCAACATGTGAGGGACCATGAAAGAGACGTGCCATAGAGAAAATCATTGATGAAGGTAAACATATCTTCCCATTCGGCCCTGTCCACAACCACTCCTTTGTTTGTGCACACCCTCCCTTGGCCCACTCCTCCTTTTCATGTTCCTCAACCATTTCCTGAATATGCATAGGATCAAAATGTACTGAGTCATTCCTTACATGAATCTCTTTGTTCTGGTTAATCATTTTTACCATTGTTAACTGGCAGCCTGTTAGCGCTATTCTCTTTGCTTCCCCATCGACAAAAGCATTGCCCTTTGACACATAGTCTTTTAATGAAGTGTGTGCTGCACATTTTATTATGGCTACTTTGAGCGGTAGTAACAATGCTTGGAGAAGGTCACTTATCAATTCTGCATGCTTTATTTGCTGGCCTGCTGACGTTAGGAATCCCCTCATTGACCGTAGCTGGCCAAAATCATGGACCACCCCGAAGGCATATAGGCTGTCCGTATAAATGTTTACTCTTTTTTCCTTAGCCAATGTGCATGCCCTCGTTAGTGCCATGAGTTCAGCTGCTTGTGCACTTATGGCAGCTGTCAACCTTCCCCCTTCCAACAGCTTGTTAGCAGTGCTCACTGCATAAGAGGCCCGCAGTGGTCCATTGTCGTCCCTGAGACATGACCCATCTACAAACAAATCCGCTTGGGCATCTGACAGCGGTGTGTCTTTCAGGTCTGGGTGCACCTTTGTATGCCTTTCTATAGCCAGTGCACAACCATGGAATGCATCATCTGAGGTCAAATCATCTAGGTCATGCTCTGTGGTCAAAAGGCATGCTGGATTCAGAATGGTGCACCTTTTGATGACAATGTGTGGCGCTAAGGGTGTCAGCTCATATCTGGTGAGACTTGCATTCGTCAGATGCTGGGTCTTGGTGGATGTGAGAAGCTTGTCCACTCCGTGGTGAACGTGCAAGACCATGGTGTGTGCCAGTACTATATTTTCTGAGTGTTCTACTGCTAGAACTGCCGCTGCAACTGCTCAGAGGCAAGGCGGAAGCGCTGAAGCCACTGGGTCTAAGGTTGCAGAATAGTATGCCACGGGGCGGTAGAAAGACCCATGCTATTGTGTGAGGACCCCTAGTGAGCAGCCCCCCTTCTCATGGCAGAACAGATGGAAGTCTTTGCTGTAATCTGGGAGGCCTAACGCTGGGGCCCCACTGAGTTCTTGTTTCAGGTTTTTCACAGTCCTGTGACCAGGGCACAATGTCTGGTACATCTTTGTGTGTGAGGGCTTGTAGGGGTTTGGCAATAAGAGAGAGATTTGGGGTCCAGTGCCGGCAGTATCCCGCCACCCTTAGGAAAGCCCAAACCTCTTTTTGTGTGCGGGGTCAGGGAAAATGGGTGATGGTAGGTATTCTGTCAGGCAGTAATTTTCTGGTTCCTACGGACAGTTCATGGCACAAATATTTCACAGCGGTGAGACAAAACTGTAATTTCTTTGGGGAGATCTTGTAACCCTTCAGTGCTAGGTGGTGCAGGAGGGTAACAGTGTCCTTTGCACAAGCGTCACTGGAAGGTGAAGCCAATAGTAAGTCATCTATGTACTGTATAAGTGTAGAACCCTCTTTTAGTACTAGGGAGTCCAACTCTGTTTTTAATGCATTTGTGAAGATGGGGGAGGGGGGGAGACTCTGTGTCGGTGTGTTTCTTGGGCTGGAACGTATCTCTTTTATTATTCCATGTTGGAGGAGGTCTTTTATGACTGGTGCTATGCCCTTCTCCCCCTCTCTCGAAATCTTGTATTGTGCCACTCTTAGGAGGAGAGCTCCTGGTTTCAATTTTATCTGGACTGCTGGGTAGTTTAGCACCTGTCCTAAGTCATTGTTGATGCTGGCCCAAACCTGGAGTGGCACGCAATCACGCAATTCTGGCGGTATTACAGGGTCTGTGCATGTCATGAATGCTTACAGCATCAAACCATTTGCCCTGCTTTCTAGGAAAACCCCTGTTGGTTAACAATGTATGGTGCATTGTAATTTGCAAAGCATATCCCTACCCAGTAAAATCACGGGGCAGAACCTGCTAAGGATTAACTGGTGGTGAACAGTGAGGGGTCCTACTACTAATTTTAGTGGCTTTGTGAGGTATTCATCTATTGGTTGTCCTGTCATGCCGACTGCTGTGACTTGTATTCCCGAGAGTGGTGCATCTGGCATCTGAGAGGTCTTCAGCACTGATCTTTGAGCTCCTGTGTCTACTAGGAATGGAAATGTTTTGTCCAATACTGTTCCCTCCATATATGGGCCAGATTGGTCCACTGCTATTGCTGGAGCTATCAGGCAGTCTCCTACACCCAGGCATCCCTAGAATGTGCCTTGAGGAGGCGATGGAAAAGCACCGTCTTATTCTGGCACCCATTCGTCCCGTACCACCCATTCATCCCTGTTCCTTCTATTCTGGAGCGGTGGTAGGGGCATACCATTTGGTGCATGCCCTTGCTGTGCAGTATTCCTGTATTCTGTATGCTGGGTGTTATGCTGGTATTGGAATTGTTGTTGGCCCTGTACCCTATTTTGTGCTGGCCTATTTCCCTGATTTTTATTTTTTAGCAGAGGGCAGTCTGCTTTCCAGTGGTTGGGGTCTTTACAATAAAAGCATGCAGTTCCTGGTGGTGGTAGGGAAGTTGTCCTGTCATTTTGCTGTCGGCCTGTGCCCTTTCCTCTCCCCCTTCCTGCCTCGGCCTTGTTGACTGTTGTAAAACCTTTCTTGTGCTACCATGAGCCTCACTTTCTCTTTCTTCATTTTCTATGTCTCCATTGTTTGTGCCTGTGACTGATAATTAGCGCAGTATTTGGCTGCCGCTAACACCTTTTCAATTTGTTCTCGCTGCCAGCAAATAAATTATGTTTGTAGGTGTGCCTTAATAGGTGGCCTTAGCCCTTGGACAAAGGTAGTGACAATTGCAGGCATTGCATCTCCCATTCGGTTCTTCAATCCGCTGTTCTGCTGGTATATTTGCAGAAGGGGGTCAAAATATGAATTTACACTGTCATCTTTCTCCTGTCTTGTGTGTGTTATTTTGTTCCAGTCTACCTTGTGTTCCGGAACCTTGTCCTTCAAAAATGTCACTACTTCTTTGTATTTCTCGTCTACCTCTTCTCCTGGCATTCCTCCTTTTCCCCTTTCTGGCTCCCTCTTTGGCCAATCTCCTTTTCTTTTGCAGTCTTCCCATAGGTCCTTTAGCACAATTATATTGAATAAAACATCAAAATCCCTCCACAAGAGTCCCCCCATCACAGCCATCCTTTCCAATTCTGAGTACCATTTTCTTGGCTCTTCTCTTAATTTTGGGAAATCTTTGGTAAAGGACATAAGGTCTGCTCTGGTCCATGGGACATGTACATATGCAAGTTCGTTGCTTTCACTTCCAGGCGGAAGTGGCACCTCTTGCAGAGGCATAATCAATGCGGGTGCTGGTGGGCCAGTGTCTTTTACCTGAGCACGGTGCAGGATAAGAGTCTGAACTACTTCTATGACTGCCATTGTGTTTATTAATTTCTTCCACTGTTGTAATTTATCTACTGCATATTTTAATGCCTCTGTTATTCTAACATCCTCCCATTCTGGCAGGCCTGAATCTGCAAAGCTAAATTTAGCTACCTCCCAGCTGGACTGTGGAGGTAGTGAGGGAGGATCTTTTGTGGTATCTGGGTATTGTTTCTTGGCTTGCTGTATATAGGCGCAGTGTGCCTGTGGGCCTTTATTCATCAGGTGCGCATGTGCCAGCGACAATACTTTATCCTGATATGGTCTACACTGTGTTGCTGCAAATGTGTCTACCTGTAATGTCCCTTCCACCATCTGGGGTAAGAGATCCTGGCATTTAATGGTGTCTGCTTTTAGCATTTTCTTCTTGTTCATGGGTGATGAATGTGGGGATGAGGTGGAAGAATTCGGGTTACTAATACTGTTTCTCCTAGCCTGCAGCGGGCCTGGCTGTGTTCCTCCCAAAGCCTGTTCTAATGTGGTGATATCGTGGGCTGTCTGGTGTACATACATACATATGTCCCATATTAAATCCCGCCACTTTTCAATTGAAAATGTATGATCTATTGAAGTGTCAGTAAATATTTGTTTCCAAGTATTTATTAAACGTGGTGCTGCTGTTTTCTGTGCATTTTGCTAACAGCTGGTGTTTCTTGTCACTGTGTTTTGAAGCTGCATAAGCAGCTTCCTGCCTCATCGCTGCTAGGGAGGCGACGTCTGAAAAGCCGGCCAAGTCTATTTTTGTAACTTCCTCATTGAGAAGTTTGCACATTAGAGCTCTGCAAGCTACCTGTTCCTCTTAAGACTGGCTGATGAGGGCTGTTAGCCCGAAACTGGTCCCAGGATGCTTGTTTCCGGTCAGGGAAGACATGGCTTGGCAGTTCGGGCTGGACAGTTCCCATGAGGCACAGGGTCAAGACTAATTTGCATATAGCTGTGTCTGAACTGGGGTGGCGAAGTGAGCTAAAGAACGATGATGGATTCAACCCAGATCTGTGACTGGGGGTGAGTGTCTGAAAAGTTTCAGCACTCCGTCCATCATCTCCTTGTGTTTGCTTTGTTCACCCTAAGTTGGCAGGGTATGCCCAGACTTGGGTCCCTTGCTCACTTTGCCACTGGATTCAAGCTAGCCTGGCTGATGAGGGCTGTTAGCCCTAAACCGGACCCAGGATGCTTGTTTCCGGTCCAGGGAAGACATGGCTTGGCAGTTCAGGCTGGACTATTCCCATGAGGCACAGGGTCAAGACTGATTTGCATATAGCTGTGTCTGAACTGGGGTGGCGAAGTGAGCTAAAGAACGATGATGTATTCAACCCAGATATGTGACTGGGGATGAGTGTCTGAAAAGTTTCAGCGCTCCGTCCCTCATCTCCTTGTGTTTGCTTTGTTCGCCCTAAGTTGGCAGGGTATGCCCAGACGTGGGTGCCTTGCTCACTTTGCCACTGGATTCAAGCTAGCCTGGCTGATGAGGGCTGTTAGCCCGAAACCGGTCCCAGGATGCTTGTTTCCGGTCCAGGGAAGACATGGCTTAGCAGTTCGGGCTTGACTGTTCCCACGAGGCACAGGGTCAAAACTGATTTGCATATAGCTGTGTCTGAACTGGGGTGGCGAAATGAGCTAAATAACGATGATGGATTCAACCCAGATCTGTGACTGGGGGTGAGTGTCTGAAAAGTTTCAGCGCTCCGTCCATCATCTCCTTGTGTTTGCTTTGTTCGCCCTACGTTGGCAGGGTATGCCCAGACGTGGGTCCCTTGCTCACTTTGCCACTGGATTCAAGCTAGCCTGGCTGATGAGGGCTGTTAGCCCGAAACCGGTCCCAGGATGCTTGTTTCCGGTCCAGGGAAGACATGGCTTGGCAGTTCGGGCTGGACTGTTCCCATGAGGCACAGGGTCAAGACTGATTTGCATATAGCTGTGTCTGAACTGGGGTGGCGAAGTGAGCTAAAGAACGATGATGGATTCAACCCAGATCTATGACTGGGGGTGAGTGTCTGAAAAGTTTCAGCGCTCCGTCCATCATCTCCTTGTATTTGCTTTGTTCGCCTTAAGTTGGCAGGGTATGCCCAGACGTGGGTCCCTTGCTCACTTTGCCACTGGATTCAAGCTAGCCTGGCTGATGAGGGCTGTTAGCCCGAAACCGGTCCAAGGATGCTTGTTTCCGGTCCAGGTAAGACATGGCTTGGCAGTTCGGGCTGGACTGTTCCCATGAGGCACAGGGTCAAGACTGATTTGCATATAGCTGTGTCTGAACTGGGGTGGCGAAGTGAGCTAAAGAACGATGATGAATTCAACCCAGATCTGTGACTGGGCGTGAGTGTCTGAAAAGTTTCAGCGCTCCGTCCATCATCTCCTTGTGTTTGTAGTGAGAGAAAGAGCACTGGCTCAGGGGAAACGAATAATTGTCGTAACTCCAGTACCGGCCTTAGAGGCTGTTATAGAAGCAAGCGTTCCAAATGCTAAAGCTTTGCATCTGAGATGGATACAATGGGCTAATTCTCTCACTGCAACAGATGTAGACTACAAATTTGATTCTACACTCAAAACTCAAGCATTCCTGCAATATGAACAGGAATATCCTCTCCCGAATGAAATAATGCCACTAGATTACTATGAATACATTATTTACACTGACGGTTCTGCTCAGCCTGCCATAGGAAGTAACCAGCAATACAGCGCAGGTTGTGCGATTGTAAAAGGACGTACGCAGGACGGCAAGTTCCATCCTAGCAGTACAAAGACACAGTCTTTAGGAGATTGCACGGCACAGCTGGCAGAATTAAAAGCCCTATTACTGGCACTAATACAAACTGATCGAGTATTCCCCACACTTATAGTGTGCGATTCGTTTTACTGTGTCCAGTCTGACATCGAATATCTTCACTACTGGGTTCAGAATGGGTTTAAAGACTCCAAAGATTGCACAATAAAGCATACAATGCTTTGTGAACAAGTGGCAGTGTTGAAAAAAGACTTGCCGAGAGCTCACGTGATACACACGCTGATCATCAACGTGTTGGCATTCATGTTGAAGGGAATTCATTCGCTGATATAGCCGCAAAGGGGGCAGTACGAACTTCTGCCGTAGCTGCAATCACTCATTCTAGCACGAGAATACACAGAGACATAATGGACGCAAAAACAGCTCAGCTGCATCGAAGACATTTCCACTCAAGTGCTCCTACAAGTTAGATGCAAATAACATTCCGTATGCTCAAATTCCAGGAGTGGGGGATAGAGTATTACTGAACATGGATCGCAGATTAAGTTTGATAATAGCTGCACACGAGGGTCTGGGTTCTGCACACACATGTGTTACCGCGACAGTTTCTCTACTAAAATAACGCTATTGGTGGCCAGGTTTAACAAAACGCACCAAAGCATTTGCTCTTACGTGCGACATCTGTCAGCAGATGAAGGGTTTCACCGTAGCTCGTCTGGCACAAGCACCAGTACTAATATCAGACAGACCTCTTGCATGTGTCTATTTGGACCTCTGCGGCCCCTTACAATCCGATGGAGCTTACAAGTACGTCTTGGTGGCAGTGGATTCATGCTCTAGATTCCTGTGGGTTTGGCCTCAGCGCTCGGCTGATGCTCGAACTGTTATAAAAGATTTGCGAGTCTTCATAGGGTCATACGCAGTTGGCACATTACATTCTGACCGCGGCCCCACATTTAGCTCTAGGGTTTACAAGGAAGCCATGGGAAGTTTGGGTGTTGCATTGTGGTACTCCTCTCCGTACCATACCGAGGGAAATTCAGTTATGGAGAGGAAAAACCGGGACTTAAAGTAATCTTTAACAGCAAGGGTATTAGGTTCGGGTGGTAGTTGGGTAAATCACCTATACGGGGTCCAGAGGGCACTAAATAATATGCCAAGAAGTTCCCTTGGAGGTGTCACCTCTTAAAAAGTCCTATTTGGAACGAGAATGTTGGTACTTGATCTCGATTATCAAAGCACAGTGGCGGATGAAAAACCTTTTGATATCGATAAACGTTTGGCTGTTTTACTGGATCTTAATGAATTCCGGGCACTACAAAGCAACGTGCAAGTAAAACGCACCGCCACTGGGGAAGTGAAATCAGTAACTGCAAGACCTGCTTGGATCCCAAAAGTCAGGGATCGGGTCAGAGAAAAAATTGTGGACAAGAAAGAATTTGGGCTATCATACAGAAAGCCTGAACCTGTCCTGGCTGTCGAAGGAAAAAGAACAGTACTTCTTCTGCCTCTTGCCGGCAAAAAAGAGAAGAGATTTGTCTCAATTGATCTGATCAAACCACAATATGTGGCCAATCCTGAATAGCAGGCCACGTGGGCTCCTGGGTAGCCGCCGCTATCCTCTCACTACCATACAGGAAGTTCAGACAGAAAGACTTATAACATTCGAAGAGTCTACAATCCGAAGTAATGGAGTCACCAATAATAAAATGGAACTCTTTCCTATTGAAATTGAACAACAACAAAATTCAAGTGAAACACAAATATCAATTCGGTCTAACACCAACATCTACATCAGTATGCCTCTACAGGAGACATCTGCCAGTTCATCAAAACCTGCTGAGCTACCAAAGATAGAACTGCATCTGGCTATGTCATCGATTTCTACACATTTTCTCTGGATCCAAGTGAACCTGAGTCACCGCTGGCCCCAGTTTCCCGTAAAAAACAACTTCATGATTTCTACATTTTTATGAAAAAGACATATCTAGTTTCACCATTGCTACAGCTCTGCATAACCACTGGAATACTGTTCCTACTTTTCTGGATAGGTTTAGTGACTGTCTTTTTCTAGATCATGAACGGACAATATTTCCCAGACCACTCTGCAGTATCTAATGTGAACTTGGTATTGAAACCTCATACGTCATCTCATCATGAACAAAGAGACCTGTCCTATGTGAACATTACAGCAGTTCCAGTTCCTGACTGAATAGTTTGGGATACGGTTTCATATGATATATTTGGTCCCACAATTTCTTTAAATGATATCATCACCTCAAGTACATATTCTGATGATTGGGATTTTCAAACTGTCAATAATATGTTGTCTGATTTAGAACTGTCTGCAGCATTTTCAACAAATGAAATGTTTGATGACACTAGGGTCATCACTTTTTGCAAAAAACGAGTGCACCACGTAATGTTTTACAAAAAAAGGTGAGGGTACACTAGATGACATCATGCATTTCGTTTCATACAATTCAACAGACCCCAATTGGAAGGGATGGTTAGTCTGGCCTATCGACACAAATAGGTGTCAGTCCAGATTCAGGGGTACCACCGAAGGGTTTAGTATCCATAGGCGTGACTTACGCTATGTACAACGAGAACATCCAGGGGTGGTGACATCATACAGTGTTGGGAAGTTAAGCCTAGATTGGCTAAGAACCTCAACACTGGCTCAGGTGAAACAACACTTGTCCCTACTTTCAGATGACATGGACCTCAGGGATTTTCTACTAGGTCCCCAAAAGCCACGTCAGAAACGCTTCTTATCTGCCACGTACAATGAAATTTGGAAACTCTCAAAAAGAAGCTGTGGAGAGAATGTGTGAAATTGACAGGATTAGCCTAGAAAAGGCCTTAGCAGTGGTTGATAATGGTATGACCACATTAACATCCAGGATTTATTCACTGGGCAACATTGTATCATCTGCTATAGATATACTGGAACAGGATATATCCATCTTACCACATGGACAATCACAGTTACGTTCTATTATGTCATTAAGCTGGAAGCTACAATCCTGGCGCTCTGATTATGTGCCCAGGCGATATATCAACAGTATGTCTCTGTTCTGTGCATATAATCTGACTGAAATGCAGACAACAATGGCACAAAGGGATGCGAAATATACAATGCTGCACATTCAAAAATTAGACAAATTACCTTTCACCATGGCAGAGTCACCGTCCACAGAATGGTTAATTCATGGACATATAACATTGCCAGTAACAACTTTCCAGTTTAAATATTGCCTAGAACACCACCAGGTAGGCAGGTATGAAGCAATGGGTAGGGAATTCATCCATGAATCTTGGGAATTACCGTATAGATTTACATGCAGGAATGGGGACACTGAAGTGTTTCTCAGCGGTACAGACTGCGAGAATTCTTTCAGTGGACCTCTCATTCGCCAGGAGATTATGCTTCACAGGTCCTGTAATGGTTCAGTTGCTAATTTATCCTGTAATTTGAAAGGTTCCCCAGCTGCCGTGATTAATCCAGTGTTCAGACTGCTCTCGAATGGGAGTTACTTAATGCTGAATGATCAAGGTTGTTGTGGGATGCTTCCAGGCATCGCGTGTCTAAGTCACTTTAAGTTCCAGGGTTACTTGTTGTATGCAAGTATTGTTTTCACCGACCCACACAGTCAGGAAGGCGCCGTTATGGCCTTCGTTGAATGTTTCCTTTATATGTTTTGATACTCTGAGACGAATGAAAGCCATGGTTTTACAGAAAGATGTGCCCTTAACCTCAGCCCGAGAGACTTTTGATCTCCAGATTGCAAAGTCTTTAGCTGAGATACAGGCACTAGTACGAACTAACTGCCCTTTCCATTTTGGAGAAATGCTACAACGTGTCTTTAACATGTCTGATACGAAGGGTATAGTACACCTCTGAAAGCTGAAATAAAGAGTAAACAAATAATACCACGGAACTAACTCTCTGTCAGCACATAAGATGAACAGAATTTGTTGGAGACCAACAAGATAATGCAAATTCGTGCAGCACAGAGACAGTCAGCATAGCTGCTGAGTGTCCGAAGAGGTGACGTTTCTGACAGCTTTTATTGATACAAACCACAGAGGAAACAGCATCATAATGCATGTAACACAAATTAAGCATTGAATATTTGTCCAATCAAGGAAGACCTAGGCTGCGTTATACCATTTATGGTCCGAAATATACTGTTGCTGACCACGTGTCCTGAGTAGGTGACAGCTTTGGGACTTTCCACTGTACTGCAATGTATTAGCATTGGTACTTTTCCATACAAATTAATTGCAATATCATAGCACGTACCAGAACTATTTCTAAATATGATATGCTGAAATACTTGCGGCTAAGCTAGCAACCTGCGCTGTTCTCGTATCTTTCTTGGGCAAGCCTTGCGTTACAAAAGCAGCTTCACTTCTGAACCATGGAAAAGTACAAGCATCTGCCTACTGATTTTATGTCAACTTAACAGGGCCTGAAATCTTAGACATTTGGTATCACTAATAAAAGATGGTTTCCACATTAACCCATCTGATACCAAATCACTAATTCACATTGTGTCTCAGCATCATTTCTGTCCCTTCATAACTTAGGTCAGCCCTCTGTTTGTGGTGGTCAGGTACTCTATAGTTTGGCACACAGCGTGCACAACTGAATGCAAAAGCTGCACAACATGCAGGGCAAACTTGGATCATTATGCACAGGGTGATCAGTGCTGCTATCACTATAATGATCACCTCCAATATCCATGATCCCCAGCTTCCCAGCCATATTATTAACTTTTCCCACATGCTTCCTGTGTGTATGTTGTGTGCTTCGTCCTGAATTGTTTTTATTTTATGTATAGCATTGTCTATATTACGGCTATTGTCAGGTATGTATGAACAGCACACCTGTTTGATGACATGGCAGACTCCGCCCTCTTTTGCCAAAATGATGTCTAACGCAACCCCGTTCTGTATCACTACGGCCCCCATGGCAGTCAGTTCTTCAGTGATGTTTCCTAGGCCTGCTGCTGTTGATTCAGCCAGATCCTCAATCATCCTTGCTAGCTGATGTATCCTCAGAGTTGTGTATACTACTCCTGCACCGGGCACCATTACCCCAAATTCTTAACTACCAACTTACGACCTTCATCTCCTCGGCAGACCTGCTGGATTCCTCGCAATATGGTTTCCGACAAGGACATGGCACTGAAACCGCCCTGATCATGGCAGTAGAGGAGATCCGGGCAATACTGGACACGGGTGCCAAGGCCGCCTTGATCCTGTTGGATCTGTCGGCAGCCTTTGACACCGTGAACCATGACATTCTAATCAGAAGGCTCCAAGAGTTGGGAATCAAGAACTCCACCCAAAAGCTGCTCAAATCCTTTCTGAACAACAGATACCAATATGTTCAGATTGGGGACTCCTGTTCAGAGCAGTTCACGCTGCCTTGTGGGGTGCCGCAGGGCTCCTCTTTAAGCCCCACCCTGTTCAACCTTTATGTGACCCCTTTAGCTGAGGTCATCAGGAAATTCGGCTTCACACTTATATCTTACGCTGATGACACCCAAATTGTGGTGTCCATCTCTAGCAAGCCCGAGGAAACAGCTGAGCGTTTTAACCAATGCATGTCCCACATAAACCAATAGATGGGAACAAACTGTCTAAAGCTTAATGGAACCAAAACAGAGGTCCTCCTACTAGGTTCTGACACATCCTTCTGGTCACAGAACTCGTGGCCTCACAGCATGGGTGCTCACCCCACCCCAGTCCATAAAGTGAGGAACCTGGGTGTCATTTTTGATGACAGACTGACCTTCCAACACCAGGTCAATAAAGTCGTCTCTTCAGTGTTTCTCACACTAAAATCAATCCGCAAAGTGCGCTCCTTCATCCCCCCTGAAGCAGTAAAAACGCTAGTGACGGTCCTAGCCATGGCTAGACTGGACTACGGAAATGCACTATACCTAGGCCTTCAGAAACAGCACATGGTCAAACTCCAGCGAGCACAAAACGCTGCCGCCAGAATGCTGCTAGACGTTCCCAAATTCCAGTCTATCTCTGAAGGCTTGAAAAAACTCCACTGGCTTCCTATGAAGAAAAGAATAGATTTCAAAGCCCTATGTCTAGCATACAAAGCTGTTCACGGAAACGGACCAGCATTCTTGAAGCAACACATCACATGGTACCATCCACTAAGGTACCTACGCTCAGCACAGAGCAAACTCCTCCAGACACCAAAAGTCAAAAAAGCGAGCTGGGGAGGCAGAAGCTTTGTCTTGGGTACTGTGAGGTTGTGGAACTTGCTTCCGTTAAATATCAAAAGCTGCCCAACACTGCTCAGTTTCAGAAAGCTTCTAAAGACATGGCTCTTTTCAAATTAAAATATACCATCTCCGGCATTCTCCTCCACAAAGCGCCTAGACGCCTCTCGGAAATCGTGCGCTATATAAATTCCACAATCAAATCAAATCCTGTCATGACGTCATCCACCCATTCTGCTATTCTTCTAGCTCTTCCTGGCCGATGCCCTTGGTGTTCAATCTGTACTAGGTCAGTGAAATGAGTCATTCGGGGCAGGATGGAGGCAAGGTAGCAGCTGCCATACCATCCCGGGGGCAAATAGAAATATGCCCACTGACCACACACAAAGAATATTTCTTTATACCCCACTAACCCTGGTGATGATCGCTGATCACTTTTCCTGACCCGTGATACCTTCACTATATGTGAGCAGTTGCTTTCACCTACAAAAATAGGTAACTTCTCTGTATTGTCTGTTTCATCTGAGAGTCCTAGGGCTTCATTTGTCCTTTTTTGACATTCCTTTAATCCTTGCTCTCCCCTTGCTAGTTCGTTAAGGCTACACCCGAGACTGCATTTCTTCCATTCTTCCTTTCCTTTTACTAGCTGTGATATTGTGCAAGGTTCTTTTGGTAGCCCAACATGCACGGCTGGCTGCTTAGGGGCCCTTGGCTTGTCGTTCTGGATGCAGGATGGGGCAGTAAGCTGTTGTTTTATCCTAAATCTTGGTATTTTTAGCCCACCTCCCTTTGTCTGTTCTGTGTTTTCCCAACCCTCTCCTATCTTTCCACTCCTCATTCCTCGATGTTCTGTAGAATGTGTCTAGCATTGCCTGATCCCTCCTTGTTGGTTGCATGTTCATGCATGGCACTCTCTTTGTCCTGGGCATCGCCGTTACTTGTTCTGTAGCTATCTCACTCTTCCTAGGGGGTGCAACAGCTATGTCTGAAGAGCATGTTTCTCATTAAAACACACCCCACATATTTAGAAAAGGGTATCACGTTGTAACTCATGCTGTTTTCTATATCTGTTGGCAAGTGTGTGCAAACATAACATCCAGATATGTTCATAATGCGTACATACATTTTTAGCATTTCAACATACTGATTTCCTTGGTACTCGTCCCACAGTTCTCTTTCCCCTTCTCCTTTAACCTCAACCTCCCCCAAAATGTCTTGTTCTGTTTCGTTCATTTTTCTTTCCCCGTATGTTACGTTTGAGTCGCTCCCATCCCCCACCTGACCATTAAGGAACGGTATTTCAATATCTTTTGCATATATTGTTATCAATGCAGTCACTATTATTCCTGGAACTGGGGATAACATTGCCATCAGCACTGCTGGTCACTTTCTTTCCTCTTTCTTTGTTCTTGGCATTTTCCTAGATGTCATGAAAATGTTCTTTATGTCCAAGTTATTTCCCTAAACTTTTCCTCTTCTTTTGCGGGAAGATCCCTAATTTTATTCTTCCTCCACTCGGGCCTATGTTATCTTCTTTTTGAAAGGTCTATATACAAATCACTATTCAGTTGACATCCCTTATAAGACCAGAGCCAATTAAATCAATGACACACTGTAAAATCTCAAGACGCGTTTCCGCAATGTTTTGAGCTGGTGGCTGATATCCGAAAGTGGGAAATAAAAGTTCTTGAAGAATCAGACTTCACAAGCCACTCAATAGCGGAGGGTTTGGCACAGTCAATGTCAATAGTCCATTTATTTCTACCCCAGGGACCAACAGTTCGATCTCAATTACCAGTTCTGAAGCCCTGTGAGTCACTCGTACAGATCTCAGCCTTCCGGACCCTACAGTTCCTAGCATTTATAATCACATAGGTCCACTTCTGTTTCACCATACCCCTGGCATGGTTCCCTTGGAGTTGGAAAGGAATGTGTTTTCTGTGTGAAGCAGTTAGTCTTTGTGTCTTACTAGCATGTCCTGCACCCCTACTGATGCAGGCGCTAGCAAAGCTTTTTAAAGGAAAACGTTGGTGCTTTTATTGTGTTGTCTCAGAGGTTTACCAGCACATGACGTCACTCAGCACTTGGAGAAAACGTAGGCGTCCTTGGAAAGATGATATCCAGAGGCCTGGCCTGCTGTGCACAGCAGGGAGCTGCTTCCGGGAGTTGGGAGTTTCTGTTGGAGGCCTGGCCTGCCGCGAGCAGGAATCTGCCTCTTGTCGAGTTGAGCTTGTTGTTGGAGGCCTGGCCTGCCGCGAGCAGGGATCTGCCTCTCCTCTAATTCTTCTTTGCTGTAGCTGGTCTGCTGGAGCAAAGGTTGTACCTGTGGGGTGCCTCAGATGCAGCTGATGGTGCAGGTGGAGCTTGTCCTCCTTGCTCCTGCCTCGCAGTTGGAGCTTGTCGTCCTTGCTCCGGCCCCGTTGCATTGTTGGTGTGGGAGCTGTGGATCAAGGATGTCAACTCCTCACACTTGATGGCTGTTGCAGTTGTCAGGAGAACCTGGTAAGGGCCTTTCCACCTTGGCTGAAGACAGTGTCGCCTGGTGTGAGCTTTTATCCAGACCCAATCGCCTGGCTGCAGGTCATGTGACGATGGAGTTGCTGCTTCTGGAAGAGCCTGCTGGACCTGGCGATGAAGATAACGCAATGGCTGTTAGTTTCTTACAATAGCACAAAAGCAAATTGTCTGCTATTGACAGTGGAACGGTAGACATGTGGCCTGCAATGTTCATGGGATGTCCAAACAAAATTTTGTGAGGGCTTAGCTTGGTCACCCTGTCTGGTGTGCTTTTCATTGCCAACAGAGCTAGTGGCAATGCGTCTACCCATGATAATTCTGTTGATGCACAAATGTTGTCAATTTTGTTTTTCAACACCCCGTTTTTCCTTTCCACAGCACCAGCTGCTGGTGGGTGATAGGCACAATGTAGTTTTTGTGTGACGCCGAGCCCCTTGCATATTCCCCCTATCACATGGGAAATGAACGCAGGTCCGTTGTCTGAGCTCAGAAGTGTTGGAATTCCAAAACGTGGTATGAGTTCTTTCAAAAGGCATTTGGCAACAGTGTGTGCATCACAGTTCGTTGTTGGATAAGCCTTAGTCCATTTGCTGAACATGCACTCAATTACCAACATATGTTTGTACTTCTGAGTGGGGGGAAGGTCAATGAAGTCTAGTTGGAGGCTTTCAAAGGGTCCGTGGGGCGGTGGAAAGTGGCCAGGTGCATTTGGTGTACCCTTCCCAATATTGTATTGTGCGCAAACAGTATATTGCTTACAAAGTCTCTCCGCTATTTAATGGAACTTCCAGTTGTACCAACATTGTGAAAACAGTCTGATCATGCCGTCTCGGCCAACATGTGAGGGACCATGAGAGAGACGTGCCATAGAGAAAAGCATTGATGAAGGTAAACATATCTTCCCATTCGGCCCTGTCCACGACCACTCCTTTGTTTGTGCACACCCTCCCTTGGCCCACTCCTCCTTTTCATGTTCCTCAACCGTTTCCTGAATATGCATAGGATCAAAATGTACTGAGTCATTCCTTACATAAATCTCTTTGTTCTGGTTAATCATTTGTACCATTGTTAACTGGCAGCCTGTTAGCGCTATTCTCTTTGCTTCCCCATCGACAAAAGCATTGCCTTTTGACACATAGTCTTTTAATGAAGTGTGTGCCTCACATTTTATTATGGCTACTTTGAGCGGTAGTAACAATGCTTGGAGAAGGTCACTTATCAATTCTGCATGCTTTATTTGCTGGCCTGCTGAAGTTAGGAATCCCCTCATTGACCATAGCTGGCCAAAATCATGGACCACCCGAAGGCATATAGGCTGTCCGTATAAATGTTTACTCTTTTTTCCTTAGCCAATGTGCATGCCCTCATTAGTGCCATGAGTTCAGCTGCTTGTGCATTCTTGGCAGCTGTCAATCTTCCCCCTTCCAACAGCTTGTTAGCAATGCTCACTGCATAAGAGGCCCGCAGTGTTCCATTGTCGTCCCTGAGACATGACCCATCTACAAACAAATCCGCTTGGGCATCTGACAGCGGTGTGTCTTTCAGGTCTGGGTGCACCTTTGTATGCCTGTCTATAGCCAGTGCACAACCATGGAATGCATCATCTGAGGTCAAATCATCTAGGTCATACTCTGTGGGCAAAAGGCATGCTGGATTCAGAGTGGTGCACCTTTTGATGACAATGTGTGGCGCTAAGAGTGTCAGCTCATATCTGGTGAGACTTGCATTCGTCAGATGCTGGGTCTTGGTGGATGTGAGAAGCTTGTCCACTGCGTGGGGAATGTGCAAGACCATGGTGTGTGCCAGTACTATGTTTTCTGACTGTTCTACTGCTAGTACTGCTGCCGCGACTGCTCAGAGGCAAGGCGGAACCGCTGAAGCCACTGGGTCTAAGGTTGCAGAATAGTATGCCACGGGGCGGTAGAAAGACCCATGCTATTGTGTGAGGACCCCTAGTGAGCAGCCCCCCTTCTCATGGCAGAACAGATGGAAGTCTTTGCTGTAATCTGGGAGGCCTAACGCTGGGGCCCCACTGAGTTCCTGTTTCTGGTTGTGGAACAATTTTTCACAGTCCTGTGACCAGGGCACAATGTCTGGTACATCTTTGTGTGTGAGGGCTTGTAGGGGCTTGGCAATCAGAGAGAAATTTGGGATCCAGTGCCGGCAGTATCCCGCCACCCCCAGGAAAGCCCAAACCTCTTTTTGTGTGTGGGGTCGGGCAAAATGGGTGATGGTAGATATTCTGTCAGGCAGTAATTTTCTGGTTCCTTCGGACAGTTCATGGCCCAAATATTTCACAGTGGTGAGACAAAACTGTAATTTCTTTGGGTAGACCTTGTAACCCTTCAGTGCTGGGTGGCGCAGGAGAGTAACAGTGTCCTTTTCACAAGCGTCCCTGGAAGGTGAAGCCAATAGTAAGTCATCTATGTACTGTATAAGTGTAGAACCCTCTTTTAGTACTAGGGAGTCCAAGTCTGGGAGCCCCATCCAGGCCCTTAGAAGCCTTCTTTACAGGAAGTATTGGTGTGTTGCTTGGGCTGGAACGTATCTCTTTTATTATTCCATGTTGGAGGAGGTCTTTTATGACTGGTGCTATGCCCTTCTCAACCTCTCTTGAAATCTTGTATTGTGCCACTCTTAGGAGTAGAGCTCCTGGTTTCAATTTGATCTGGACTGGTGGGTAGTTTAGCACCTGTCCTACGTCATTGTTGCTGCTGGCCCAAACCTGGAGTGGCACTCAATCACTCAATTCTGGTGGTATTACAGGGTCTGTGCATGTCATGAATGCTTACAGCATCAAACCATTTGCCCTGCTTTCTAGGAAAACCCCTGTTGGTTAACAATGTATGGTGCATTGTAATTTGCAAAGCATATCCCTACCCAGTAAAATCACGGGGCAGAACCTGCTAAGGATGAACTGGTGGTAAACAGTGAGGGGGCCTACTACTAATTTTAGTGGCTTTGTGAGGTATTCATCTATTGGTTGTCCTGTCATGCTGACTGCTGTGACTTGTATTCCAGAGAGTGGTGCATCTGGCATCTGAGAGGCCTTCAGCATTGATCTTTGAGCTCCTGTGTCTACTAGGAATGGAAATGTTTTGTCCAATACTGTTCCCTCCACATATGGGCCAGATTGGTCCACTGCTATTGCTGGAGCTATCAGGCAGTCTCCTACACCCAGGCATCCCTAGAATGTGCCTTGAGGAGGCGGTGGAAAAACACTGTCTTATTCTGGCACCCATTCATCCCTTACCACCCCTTCATCCCTGTTCCTTCTATTCTGGAGCGGTGGTAGGGGCATACCATTTGGTGCTTGCCCTTGAAGTGCAGTATTCCTGTATTCTGTATGCTGGGTGTTATGCTGGTATTGGAATTGTTGTTGGCCCTGTACTCTATTTTGTGTTGGCCTATTTCCCTGATTTTTATTTTTTAGCAGAGGGCAGTCTGCTTTCCAGTGGTTGGGGTCTTTACAATAAAAGCATGCAGTTCCTGGTGGTGGTAGGGAAGTTGTCCTGTCATTTTGCTGTCAGCCTGTGCCCTTTCCTCTCCCCCTTCCTGCCTCGGCCTTGTTGACTGTTGTAAAACCTTTCTTGTGCTACCATGAGCCTCACTTTCTCTTTCTTCATTTTCTATGTCTCCATTGTTTGTGCCTGTGACTGATAATTGGCGCAGTATTTGGCTGCCGCTAACACCTTTTCAATTGGTTCTTGCCGCCAGCAAATAAATGATGTTTGTAGGTGTGCCTTAATAGGTGGCCTTAGCCCTTGGACAAAGGTAGTGACAAATGCAGGCATTGCATCTCCCATTGGGTTCTTCAATCCGCTGTTCTGCTGGTATATTTGCAGAAGGCGGTCAAAATATAAATTTACACTGTCATCTTTCTCCTGTCTTGTGTGTGTTATTTTGTTCCAGTCTACCTTGTCTTCCTGAACCTTGTCCTTCAAAAATGTCACTACTTCTTTGTATTTCTTGTCTACCTCTTCTCCTGGCATTCCTCCTTTTCCCCTTTCTTGCTCCCTCTTTGGCCAATCTCCTTTTCTTTTGCAGTCTTCCCATAGGTCCTTTGGCACAATTATATTGAATAAAAAATCAAAATCCCTCCACAAGAGTCCCCCCATCACAGCCATCCTTTCCAATTCTGAGCACCATTTTCTTGGCTCTTCTCTTAATTTTGGGAAATCTTTGGTAAAGGACATAAGGTCTGCTCTGGTCCATGGGACATGTACATATGCGAGTTCGTTGCCTTCACTTCCAGGCGGAAGTGGCACCTCTTGCAGAGGCATAATCAATGCGGGTGCTGGTGGGCCAGTGTCTGTTACCTGAGCACGGTGCAGGATAAGAGTCTGAACTACTTCTATGTCTGCCATGGTGTTTATTAATTTCTTCCACTGTTGTAATTTATCTACTGCATATTTTAATGCCTCTGTTATTCTAACATCCTCCCATTCTGGCAGGTCTGAATCGGCAAAGCTAAATTTAGCTACCTCCCAGCAGGACTGTGGAGGTAGTGAGGGAGGGTCTTTTGTGGTATCTGGGTATTGTTTCTTGGCTTGCTGTATATAGGCGCAGTGTGCCTGTGGGCCTTTATTCATCAGGTCCGCATGTGCCAGCGACAATACTTTATCCTGATATGGTCTACACTGTGTTGCTGCAAATGTGTCTACCTGTAATGTCCCTTCCACCATCTGGGGTAAGAGATCCTGGCATTTAATGGTGTCTGCTTTTAGCATTTTCTTCTTGTTCATGGGTGATGAATGTGGGGATGAGGTGGAAGAATTCGGGTTACTAATACTGTTTCTCCTAGCCTGCGGCGGGCCTGGCTGTGTTCCTCCCAAAGCCTGTTCTAATGACTGTATATAGAGCCCCTGGCTCAAGCATTAAGACTGGACGATCTAATTACTCCTTTTAGTTTCCACCAATACAGCAGCAAATTAGCTTTATACGATGATGATCTGCTATTATATACTAACAATCCGGTGGAGGTAATACCAAGGGCGGAAACTGATTGGCAGCGCAAGACTATCATCTAGGCAGGCTGGCGTCCCAGGGGAGTCCCAAATAGGGGCAAAATCAGAATAATACCCAACTCCCCATCTGTGTCTAACCCTGTACCACACATTGAGGGCTGCCCTTAAAACTTTCAGGCGGACTTTTTTGAAAAACCTAGGTGCCCCATATTTGTATAAAAACCCTTCACCCCCGCCCTCCGCTATAGCCATTTCTCTCAATATCTTCCCCCAATTAGTTTCCTCACCTGTTGTCAGCAGCATCCGTATGTTTTTAAATTGAAACGCTAAAGAGTACCAGGCTATATCCGGAAGAGCAAGACCCCCTTTCAAAAGCTTGCGTCTCAGGTTCTTCCAAGAGAGTCTTGCACTCTTATTGGACCAGATGAAACTTCCTATTTTACTTTGGATCTTACTAATCTCCTTACAAGGGAAATCTAGAGGAATAGCGTTAAAAAGGTATGTTAACTTCGGTAAAATGACCATCTTAACTAAATTAACCCTGCCATAAATAGTCAATGGGAGATTTTTCCCTCTAGTGAAGAGGTGGTCGACCTCTTTAGCCACCTTTTTCAAATTAATCAGAGGTATATCGTCTAAGTGGTTAACAATATTGATTCCCAGATACCTGAATTGTTTACTCAATCTGCCTTCCCAATTATTGATGTTCCAGCACATCACTTCTGTTTTGGAGGAATTAGCAAGATACCCAGAATACGAACCTTCTGCAGCCAATGCAAAGAGACTTGTTACTATACTTAATTCTTGTTGCCCGAAGGGAGATATGTAAACTCTGGAAAGACCCACAGCCCCCACGCCACGAAGATTGGTTGAAAGCAGCACTCGCTATGGCACGCCTGGATCAGGGGTATTTAAACGATGACATTCCTAACATCTGGTCTCAGTTTGTTTCATGGGGTAGAAAGATGAGGTTGGTCAGATAACCCCGGTCCTATGATTACACCAAGCTTCGCACGAAGAAGCTGGCCTGGTTAGGCCTATGGCCAATGCAGTTGTAGAAGCCTGGGGTGCCTAGGTTTGGTAAATGGCTTCTAGCTAAAGTTGCAGACGCTGAATGGTGAGATGAGGACAAAAATAAAAAAAGCCTGTTCTAATGTGGTGATATCGTGGGCTGTCTGGTGTACATACGTACATATGTCCCATATTAAATCCCGCCACTTTTCAATTGAAAATGTATGATCTATTGAAGTGTCAGTAAATATTTGTTTCCAAGTATTTATTAAACGTGGTGCTGCTGTTTTCTGTGCATTTTGCTAACAGCTGGTGTTTCTTGTCACTGTGTTTTGAAGCTGCATAAGTAGCTTCCTGCCTCATCGCTGCTAGGGAGGCGACGTCTGAAAAGCCGGCCAGGTCTATTTTTATAACTTCCTCATTGAGATGTTTGCGCATTAGAGCTCTGCAAGCTGCCTGTCCCTCTTCAGACAGCTCAGTGTGTTGTGCTGTAGGAGCGGAGGGTATGACGGTGTCATCTGTGTTTGGAAGGGGAGCCTGCCGTCTATTCGTCATTCTTCCCATTAGTAGGTCTTCGAGGACTGTTTCGTCTTCTACCTCACTCCCCCCCCCATTTTTGTGTTCTTTTTCACTCTCCACTGGAATGCATGGAAACACTCCTACTACATCTAATTGCATCTTTCTACAATTTTCACTTATTTTTTTCTTTGCCATCGCATTCAAAAAATTGTTCTTAACTTCTAACAATTCCTTATGCACCTTACTTTTGACATCACTAGTTGTGCGCATATCACGCAGAACCAAATCCCACTCATAAAACGATTCCCACTCTTTGGGCCTTATTTTCTTTCCTTTCAACATTAACATTTGTCTCCAATATGACAATTTATTCAAGTCATAAGTTCCGTGACACGGAAACTGTAAGTCAGGTCTCCTCGCTGTGATGTCATGCCATTTGTGTATAAAGAGTATGGAACCCAGTCCTTGGCATAGGGCCACGTGGTATGCTGGGGAGTCCTTTGGTGGAGCTGGCTGGCTGCTATTTAAGTTATTTTTGCTGAGAGGGTTGCCCATGTTAGGAGTGGTGGTGTGTGGTGTGCTCTGGTTGTGGTGCGATACTGTTGTGGTGTGCAAGCACTAACCCTATTTGCTTTGCGACGACAGTTCAAATATACTGGACGCAGGGAGGCTGGGGTGTCGTGCTATATTGTGGATAGACAAAACAATGGGCTGACGAACGTTTCAGCCAACCAGCAGTGTTTGCAACAGCAGAGGAAGCCGTTCGTCAGGCGAAAAACAGGTCAATTGATACTAGTTCACCAAAGCATTCACAAGTAGGAAAGGAAAGAAAGTCCTGGGTGCTGGTGACACGGTGATACTGGCGCTCCATTGACAGAAGAGAAGGTGACAGGAAAGTAGGAAGAAAAGGAATAGTATTTCCGTCTCCTTGCGTTCTTCTGGTGTTCCCAAAAGGGCAGAAGGGGTGGCTAGACGGAATTGAAGACCCCTTGGGCTTATGCCATTGTGGTCCAGGCATTCAAATAGACGGAGCAGAAGTGGTGACTCTACATGTAGTTCAATCACACACATGAAACATGAAAAGCAATATTTGAAAACCTTGCACTGCAGCGCTGTATTATGGTGTGTGCTGTGAATAGGTGCGGTATGATTATGCTAATCCCAGAATAGTTACAGGTAAAATAGGAACAGTATGAGCGGTACTTCAGAGGACATAAGAAGTAACACACAAATAGGTGTTAGCATACAGTACAGCGCAAATATTAATAGGTCGGCCAGCCAGTCCATTGTAAGTGGGCGTTAATATTTAGTGGCATTTTTATTAGGGGCAATAATTATTAGATGGGTGTTCAGTCCATTGTCAGAGAGGTGGCAGCGTTTTAATGTCAGTCACGTAGCATCTACCATACCAAGTAAAATGATAGCCCTACAATGACTGAAAACACCCTGCAACAACAGGAACGGTGGTGCCACCCTAACAGTATTTAACCACAATATATGAGAGGCACATAACAATAACACAGTAAACAAAATGCAATGAAACCCAAAATTAGAGGATAATAAAACAACTGATTCTCCCTCCCCGTTGTGCCTAGGTGGACACCTAGGCACTACTGGAGACCACCTCTGGCTTCCAGCAGGAGGCAGCGCCCCTGTGGCTACCGGTCCCGGCGCTGAGGTGAGTTAGCCGCACTAAAACCTGAGTTCATGGAAACTTGTTAATCGGCGCCCTGAAGCCTGTTGCAACCATACCTGGCTACCACTCCCACAATATCATTCCTGCACACCAACCCTATGCAATCCCGGGAAATGAATTATATTATCGTCCTGAACCTGGGAAGAAAAACTGCCGCAACTCTAGAATGAGGAGCTACCTGCTGCTACCCAACAGTGAGGAGGAAATCCTCATTCAAAACTCACCAAAAGACTTCCGGTCTGGCAATGCCTACCGACCTCCGCTCTACTCAATGGATGTAGCCATAAATGTCCTCCACCCCCATTGCTGGGGAGTCTGCTAAGGCAAGACAGGGGACTGCAGAAGTTCGCCCTCGTTGGTACACCGTCAGCCAAGTGCTGCTTAGCACCAGAGAGTCACTGCATGCAAGGAAAGTGCGGACAGACGCCGTCGCCGGCCTGTCGTGGTGAAGGGGCAATGCAGAAACTAAAAATGTAGAGCAAAAATGCACATTAGAGATGAGCAGAGTCAGACAGGAGTACCAGAGGCAAACACTGCGGAGTGGGGACTAAGAAAAGTATACTAGGCCACAGTCAGCGCAAGTAAGTGAGGTGTAACCTCAAACAGTGGCACAGTCTTCAGCCGAATGATGGCAGACTAAGACATATATGATTAAAGCCACAAAAAGGAGACAAAAGAAAGTGATCAAAATAGCTGGCACAATAGCCATGTAGTGAGAAGGGTGGCAAGAGAGTAAGAGAATAGTGGCACCGGCACAATGGATGAGAAGGGAGCAAGAGAGCAGGGTAAAAATAACGCACCAGAAAATATCCATACAAATGTGCTGAGAGGGAGAAAAGCAGGAACCAGAGATATGACCAAAACCAACTCACGGGACAGAGAGAGGGACACAGAGATAAGGAATAGTCAAACCTCAGACCTCCGAACGAAGCTGAAGGACAGCAGCCCGGTGGCGGTAGAAGTCAGTGATCCTGGAGCCGCATTCTCACACCAAATGTGGAACTGAAATAAAGAATAAACAAGTAATACCACGGAACCAACTCTCTGTCAGCACATAAGATGATCAGAATTTATTGGAGACCAACAAGATAATGCAAATACGTGCAGCATGGAGACAGTCAGCATAGCCGCTGAGTGTCCGAAGAGGTGACGTTTCTGACAGCTTTTATTGATACAAACCACAGAAGAAAAAGCATCATAATGCACGTAACACAAATTCAGCATTGAATATGTGTCCAATCAAGGAAGGCCTAGGCTGCGTTATACCATTTATGGTCTGGAATATACTGTTGCTGACCACGTGTCCTGAGTAGGTGACAGCTTTGGCACTTTCCACTGTAATGCAATGTATTAGCCTTGGTACTTTTCCATACAAATAATTGCAATATCATAGCACGTACCAGAACTATTTCTAAATATGATATGCTGAAATACTTGCGGCTAAGCTAGCATCCTGTTCTGTTCTCGTATCTTTCTTGGGCAAGCCTTGCGTTACAAAAGCAGCTTCACTTCTGAACCATGGAAAAGTACAAGCATCTGCCTACTGATTTTATGTCAACTTAACAGGCCCTGAAATCTTAGACATTTGGTATCACTACTAAAAGATGGTTTCCACACACCTATTTAAGACCATAGGTTCTGGACTATTAAGCACCTTTCAGACAGTCTTCGGAGTGATTCCAGCCTTCATACACTCCGTATTCGGAAGCATTTTTGGAGGGCTTCCGCTAATCCTGCTACTGGTAGTGGGAATCCTGATTTTAATTTTTCTGCTACGCAATGGACGTCCCAGTCACCGAGGAAGAATATGACCCTTTACTCCGCATGCGTTTACAATGCATGACATTACCCTGCATTTTTTACTCTGCGAAATATTTTACAGCGCAGGGCTTTACACCGTAATCCATTACAACGCATTGTCCATTACAATGCAATTCACTATTCTAACTCCACTGGGGCGTTGTAATGGGGAATGCGTTGTAATGGTTTGAGGTGTAAAGCCCTGCGTTGTAAAAGATTTTGCAGGGTAAAAAATGTGGGTTAATGGACTGCGTTGTAACGTAGTCATTGTAAAGGATGTTTACCCCAAGGAAATGGGAAAAACGCTCTTGGAGCGACGTTACTGTGATCGCATGGTACTCCATCTTGGCACACCTCGGTGAGCAGTCAAAATATCGAAAATAAAATATCGACATACACTAATATTGAAGTCACAATATCGAAGGGACAGAATATCGATATTAAGAATATCGATGGACAGAATATCGACCCTAAGGTAAGTAATATCGAATTTTTTTATATCGATGTAAGTAATATCGAAGTTAGTAATATCGAAATTAAATATATCGATGTTACTAATATCGATGTTACTAATATCGATATTTGTATTATTGTTATGTATTTTGTTATGTTTTTAATATGTATGTGTTATATGTGTTTTTGTTAAGTGTTCTACTTATCTAAAAATATATGTATACAATTTTTATATGTTAATAATGTTTTTTTTAAGTTATTGTTTTTTTTTTGTACCGTAGCGGGTTGTGGGTTTATAGGGGAATAGGGTGGGAAGTAATTTAATTATACTAAATTAATTATTAATTTTTAGGAATTATAAATTATATTTTGCGTTTAAGTTCTGTAGCGGGTTGTGGGTTTTTTAAGGGAATAGGGTGGGAAGTAATTTAATTGTAATTAAGTTATAATTTATTTTAATTAATTGGTATTGATAATTATAATATTGTTAATTAATTAATAATTGGTAATTATTTTTATTAATTAGTTATTAATTTGTATTAATTGATTAATTGATCATTATGTCATTTAATTGTAATTAAGTTATAATTTATTTTAATTAATTGGTATTGATAATTATAATATTGTTAATTAATTAATAATTGGTAATTAATTTATATTAATTAGTTATTAATTTTTATTAATTGATTAATTGATCATTATGTCACTTAATTGTAATTAAGTTATAATTTATTTTAATTAATTGGTATTGATAATTATATTATTGTTAATTAATTAATAATTGGTAATTAATTTTTATTAATTGGTTATTAATTTTTATTAATTGATTAATTGATCATTATGTTAAGTGTATTATTTTATTATTGGAGTGTGTTGTGCGTTTATAGGGAATACTTTTGGAAGTAATTGAAATCTAATTAAGTAATTATTAAATTTATTTTTGGGTATTGATAATTAATTTATTGGACATTAATTATTAATTGGTAATTTTTTTAATTAGAATTTTTTGGTTCTAAAAATTAATTTATTGTTGTTTTATCATCAATTGGTAATTAAATATTATTAAATATTATTTATTGATAAATTTAATTAATATATTAAGAAGTAATTATTAATTGATAATTAATGTTTAATTATGATTTTTGGTATAAAAAAGCATTTAATTGTTCAATATTAGTTAATTGGTAATTAGGGTGTCCATTACGATGTCGGACGGTAAAAAATCCCCCATCTACCATAGCGGTAAAAATCCGCCCGCCTACACCGTCTGAATACCGACCGAGCAATCACGATGCCGCGAGCCAAAAACCGCAGGCGGCGGAAAATAAACAAAAAATAGCGCCCGCCTATGTCCGAGTCTAAGTCCATCCGCCCTCCACGGACGGAAAGACGCACGACAACCCAAAACCGCCCGCCCTGACGACCGAGACACCGGCCGTGAAATTAGGATCGCACAGACATGAGCGCGGAAAATACACAAAAACACCGCCCGCCAGCGTAAACAACAGTGACGAAAATGTACACGGCGGAAGCTCTGGCGGCCACGGCCCTTCACAGAAATCATCCGCGGACAAAAACAAACACACACAACATGGCCAACAAGTCCACACAGCAACCCACGCACAAATACCCAAACACAGTACACATCCCGGAAACACCCCCTGGACAAACAAATCAACTACAAATCCCAGAACACCAGCCACAACACACCTGAAAACAACAGACCACCATGACACACCCACATAGGTAAGTACAAAATCAGCCCCTTCACAGACCACAACCCCTTGCAACATTACAAACTGAGGACGAGAGCACACAACACAGCGAGACAGAAAGGACAGCAGCACACCACAGACACGCACCTATCACACCCATCACCACCACCACCACCAAACACCGGCCACACAAACCCCCTGCACATCACACACCACACACCGCACCAGCACCACAAACACCAAAACACACACCATGGCACCACACAGAATGCCCAAGTTCACTTCCACCGAGCTGACGGTCATGGTCGACGAGATCGTCAAGGTGCACCCACAAATCTATGGCAACCAGGTCCAACAGACACCACCAGCCACCAGAACCCGGATGTGGATCAGGATCGTAGACCAGGTCAATGCAGTCGGGAACGTGCCACGCAACAGAGGCAAAATCAACAAAAGGTGGAACGACCTGAAAAGCGTGGTCAAGAAGAAAAAGACCAAGAATCGTGAGCTGGCTGCCAGGACTGGCGGAGGTAATCCCGCGCTATTCAAGACCTTCAAGGCGTGGGAGGAGAAGGTGCGAGTCATCATACATCCGGAGATCCTCACCGGATTACCAGGGGGAGTGGAGGCTGGTAAGTACAAACAAACGTATACCAGCACACCGCCATGTACTCACATGCACTACCACAATGCCATAGCTCCTAGGGACAAACACCCCCATGTCCAGTACACAATACACAAGACAACACTCACACATGCAACAGACACTACCACACACTCAGCCCAAACCTACCAACCAACAAAACCATGGGGGCATGTGTACAGTTAGCCAGCACCGCAACTCCCACCAGGTCCCCTTGTACTCCAGAAGCGCCAGAAGGAGCACTCCCCACATCCATGTGTCAGCCATAGCTGCACTAACCGACAAGTAACAGGTAAGTAGCCGCAACACAAAGGCAGTGGGTCGGTGGGGGGACAGCTGAAGTACAACACCCACCAGGCCCCCAGTCCCACAGCGCAGCAAGGTGGAGCACCCCCACACCCATGTGACAGCCATAGCTGCACTAACCGACAAGTAACAGGTAAGTAGCCGCAACACAAAGGCAGTGGGTCAGTGGGGGACAGCTGAAGTACAACACCCACCAGGCCCCCAGTCCCACAGCGCAGCAAGGTGGAGCACTCCCCACACCCATGTGACAGCCATAGCTGCACTAACCGACAAGTAACAGGTAAGTAGCCGCAACACAAAGGCAGTGGGTCGGTGGGGGGACAGCTGAAGTACAACACCCACCAGGCCCCCAGTCCCACAGCGCAGCAAGGTGGAGCACCCCCACACCCATGTGACAGCCACTGCAGTGCACACCTGCAGCCGACAGGTAGACATCTCACCCCACATGCAGGGGTGTCTGTGGGTGTCAAGCCATCACCACAACTCACAACACCGCCCCCACTCCCACAGACCAGCAACATGGAGCACCCCTCCCGCCCATAACCATGTGGCATCCATTGCATTGCGCACTCAAAAACAACCTGTAGGTGGGAAACTGTATAGGGCGGGTGTCTGTAGGCATGAGGACTGTACTACGACTGACACATGGGACATGTCACGTAGCAGAGGAACACGCAGCACTGCTCCCTGTCACAATCATGTGACCAATGTGCACACGGACATGTATTACAGAGTCATACCCCACATTACCCATCACAGATACAGCAACACCTAAGGAGCCACGTCTGCATGCACAAGTCCCACTGGAGTACAGACCCACACGGCAGGCACTGTGCCACCCATCACACACATCAGCAACACCATCTAAGTCATGTCCATGTAGTCCTTACTGCCTGTCACTCACACATCGTACAACAACGCCCATGTAAGACAAACCTTACTAGAAGTAACAGCGTGGAACCACAATATTGCACACAAAAACAACTGGACCCATGAAACACACAGGTACACAATGCACATTCAACATATCATCCATCGCATCTGTCAGCCCCAGTGTCATGAAAGGTATGTCATCCGAACAGCTGTCCCTCATACAGTAGTCATGCAAAGATACCTGCCCATGACAAATCATGTGCCTGCAGTGACTAAAGCGCACGTCACACTGCGAGTAACAACACACATAATATAGTCAACACCCCAAGAGCACTGCATTGATGCACATGTACGAGGGCAGCACGCACACCAAGGAATTGGCCCATCTGCAATACGTCGTGTGGCACACAACAAGCACGAACTCACAACAATGCTACCAATGTAATGTCCATGAATGATAACAGTCAGCAGATATGCCGGGCATGTTAGACAGACACACACCTTAGTCTATGCACTGTCATGTTTCCAGAACACATGTCACGTTCTGCACCCATCACCCACAGTACGTACCCCAAAAGCATATTCCAAGCCAAAAGCGTCCAGGGGGCTGTACCCCCTTGTGCCATCTGCGTCTCTAAGCGTTCCATCTGTACCCCAAAACCATAGTTCAACCCAACATCGTCGATGGTTCTGGAGCCCGCATACACCCGAGCCACAAAATGTAGGAGCATAGCAACACACACCCATCGGCATTGCTAATCCGTCCCATGCCACATGTCCACATCACACAGTTCCATTGCCTAGCCCACGCATACACACATCGTACATCCACACATGCCTCTGGGAAACCTGTGCACGACAGTGCACGAACTGTGAATGTCAGACAACCAATACATACTTTGCCAGGTGCAACACAATGACCCATCTCATTCTCCCCACAGGTGGCGAACTGCTGGATGCCGGAGAGGGAGACAGCAGCCAGCACAGCCAGTCCGCAAGCCCCCGACCCGGACTCACGGATGTAGAGGAGCTGGACACCTCTCCGGACACGGACCACCCAGCAGGCTCATCTGGAGTGGCAGGGCACACCCGCTCCCCAGGGCCCCTCCTACCCACCAACCCATCATCCAGGGATGCTGACCAGTCACAGACCCCTGCTGCCACGGTCATTGCGGCCACTGCCACGGCCGTTGCGGCCACTGCCACGGTCGTTGCGGCCACTGCCACGGTCGTTGCGGCCACGGTCGTTGCGGGCACCACCACCACGCCATCCCTGACCACTCAACCAGCGCAAGGGGTGGCCCGGCCGTCTGGGTCCACCCTGGGAGCCAGAGCGAGGACCGTGGTGAGCAATGTGGCTAGTGGGCAGGTCGGTGGCAGCAGTACTGGTAGGAGGAGCAGGGTCAGGCTAACGCCATCTGTGCCTGGGAGCTAAGCCCTGCCGCAAATCGACAGAGTCCTTGGGGCCTATGAAGAGGCCCAAGGAGAATGGGCCAGGTCGGCTACCGACACGCGGGAAGTCCTTGGGGTGTTGAGGTCCATGGACGCCCATATGGGCCAATTTGTGACCCGTATGGACCAACTCGTGGACCTCATGGGCCAGCTGGTGATGGTGGTGAGGGCACAAGCAAGGCCAGCAACACCACCTCCGCCACCACCTGCTGTGGCGCTGGGTCGTGCAGCATCGCGTTCCCCTGCGTCCACAGCGAGTGAGCACTCCTCAGCCACCACCAGCAGCCCACCAACACAACCCCCCCCCTCCCAAACGTGGAAGGGGCCGTCTGAAGAGGAAACAGGTGTCCAGAGAGGACTTCGCACGCGACAAACGCCAGTGAGTCAGCCAGCCACCTTGACCACCTACTGCATTGACTTGGAATACGATCCTACCCCACACTGCCATGTGAATGGCATGTGTCTGTTGGACTGTGGACATAGAACTTCATGGGTACACCTTGACCATCACGCAGCCATGACCGTCTACTCATTGTCACAGCATGCACCACATTTGTCATCACCTTGCACACAATCACATGTCACCGCTGTAAATAAATACACCTTGATCACAATCTGCTTTATGAGTCCTGGGTTTATTCAACGATGTGCAATCGCCACCATGAGCAGAAATGCATCTGCTGTGTGGTATGTCGATGGGACAGGAGAGGCTGTAGGGACCTAGGGGTGAAAAACAGAACAAGAGTACATTCAATGAGTGTGTCACACACTCATCACACAGTACTTGTCACCAACTACAAGCAATGTACACACATCTCACAGAGCAACAGGGCACAATGCTACAGCCACTGTCAGTGGCATACCAACCTGGACATGGACCATTGACACACAGCACTCAGTGAACAAAAGGCCCCCGTGACAGAGCACACATACACCTGCACAACTACAGCTACATCAGCCGTCGTACATGGACACTCACCGTCAAGTGAAGTAGCGGGCGATGAGCTGCTGACGCACATTCACAGCTTCCTCCTCTCCACTGTCCTCTTCACTTGACCCGTCCTGGTCTGCAGGCTGGGGCCCTGGTTGATCTCCGTCATCCACAATTAGGGGGATCTGCTTGCGAATAGCCAGATTGTGCAGCATGCAGCAAGCCACTACTATCTGGCACACCTTCTGTGGGGAGTACGCCAGTGCGCCCCCGGTGCGATCCAGGCATCTGAACCTGGACTTGAGGAGGCCAAAGGTCCGCTCAACCACACGTCTGGTCCTCCCATGTGCCTCATTGTAACGGACATCAGCTGGGCTCAGAGGATGTCGTAATGGGCTGAGCAGCCAGGGCCCATTCGGGTAAGCAGAGTCACCTGGGTGTGAGGGACACAGAGAATCGTTGCTATTCCAACTGGACACAAGACAGCATCGCACAGCCAGCACGCTACACTACTCCACATACTCACCAACAATCCAGCCACGGTCATGTTGCAGATTGGTCATCAGTCATGGTAGGATGCTGTTGCGCATGATGTGCGCGTCATGTGCCGATCCTGGAAACTTCGCACACACGTGTGATATTACCATGTCCGCAAGGCACACCACTTGCACATTCAGGGAGTGTGTGTGCTTCCGGTTGCGGTAGAGGTGCTCAGTGGCCTGTGGTGCAACAAGGCCAACATGGGTGCAATCTATTGCACCAACGACGTGGGGGATCCGTCCAAGGGCATAGAAATCAACCTTCACTGCCGCCAATTCACGAGCCCTGGGGAATCTGATGTACCTGTTCCTGTACAGCATCATAGCTGACAGTACATCCCTCAGCACCATGCTGAACATGGGCTGGGACATCCCACCTCCACTGCCCACTGTGTGTTGGAATGACCCAGTGGCGAAGAAATGCAGTGCAGCCATCACCTTAGCCGTGGGGGTGAATGCTGTTGGATACACCCTGCGAGGACGGAGGTGGGGTTCCAACAAGGCACATAGGCGATGCAGGGTGGGTCGGTCCAGACGATATTTACGGATGATCTCCACATCCTCCATGTCTGACAGCAATTGGTAGGGGCGATGTATGTTTGGTCTCCGCCTAGGAAAGATGGAAGTGGACACATGTCAAAGCAACACGCCACATGGCAGTTTCACATACACATGACAAAAATGACTGACCAAGCAATTGAATCACAGAACAGCTGACAAGTAGGGACAGCACAGCCACAATACACTTACACAGGTCCCCTACCAATAGCAATGGGCAGTGACACACACCATTGCTATGAGCATGCACATGGGGAGTTAGGCCTTAACAACTTGTAAGGCATGCTTATGTTAACAGACTGCATATTCGGTAAGCTGCAACACCACGGCAACATGACTAGCTGCTGTGCATCACACTGCTTCCGAGGCTGGGTGTGTAGGGCACACACCAACAACGCTATGGACACAGGCTGAGCGGCCAAAACAAGTGGGACCTGTGGCACGAGGGGATATGAGACAGTCATTGATGTCCCTACTGCACCCTATGTACAGCACTGTACGGATCACACCTCCAGAAACATTGACAGGTGTACACATTGACAGCTCCATGCCAACACGGCTGTGTAATTGCAAATACACATCACAAGTGACACGTAACGTTGCACGTGCCAAGTGGCAGATGTACATAGTGAATGATGGCATGTGTGTGCATATGCATATCCCATGCTCCCATGCCAATGTGTACATGATGATATGCCAACAGACATGTGGAGGCTGCCCACTGGCCGTCCCTGCCTATGCACACAGCATGTTCTGGCCCCGTCCATTGTGGAGCTGCACCCACACACAAATCATGGCCACACCTGCAGATGCATTGCGCACATTGAACTGTGTGGTGCACATGGCATCAGCGGACTGTACCCGCCATGGGCCAGGCCCTTATGGCCAACTCCAATGACCCTCGCGGTTGCACCCTGCGTGTTCCACTATGGAGGTAAGCGTCCCGGGCCAGCTGGGAGCAGGCCATCATCTGCAATTGAAGCTGGCAGACATGGTACACAAATTGCAGCAGCTTGGACCCACTGAAACTGCCCCAGGGGGCTATGTGAGTGTGTGAGTGAGACCGGCATTACCACAGCTACCTGGGACTGCAGCCTGGCACCCCTCAACAACACCTGCTGCTGCCACCTCTCCACCTACACGTGGATGACGCTGAGGATATGTCCAGGTCCACTCACCAGCGAGGAGCTGGAGATCCTGGATTCCGAGCTCCACGCACACTGCACATGGCTATTCCTTGCGAAAGTTGTGTGTGAGAGACAACTGCAGTGTGTGTGGGAGTGCATGTGGGGTACACACATGTCGTTGATCCGCAGCACTATGAGTCAGAGCCTGTGGTGTTCAGACATGCACTGCTCACCATGCTGACTGCAGGTGGCAGTGGTATGTGAGCTCTCGGGCGCTTTGACATGTCTGTCCCTCCCGAGTGGTGGTACATGGCAACTTCATGTCAGACATCCAGTGACACAGACAATTGGCAATGCAGGTCTCAGTGCACTTGTTGCTCGTGTGAATGTCAGGCTGGGGCCATGCTGCCCTTCTCAGTCCCAGCAGGCCTGGCCTGCACATTGACTGCACAATGCCAGTAGGTGACAACACAGAATGACTAGTGGGTTACATGTGTCACCTGTTCAGCACGCTCCGGATGAGCGCAAACTCAGCCCTGTACATTGGTCACACCATGCCTCGTGAAAGGGATGTGTGTGTGAGATAGTGCCACTGAATGTGACCACCGTTGCGGGGTGGGCCATGCGCAGGTCGAGTACGTTGGTTGTTGCGCAGTGTTGGTCACAGTGGGTACACCAACACAGATGTGTTGCCTTGTGATCTTTTGCTAGGTCCGCCTGACAATGGACAGTAGATGTGGGCAGACTACACATTGGTCGATGTGCTGTCTATATGCATGTGCCTTCACACCAGGCACAGCTGCCCCTGCACATATGACCCCTACTGCCCTCAGTGCTGGGTCTGTTGAGCTGATGTGCGTGGGGCAGACAGCTCTCCTCACTTCCGTCATTGCCCATGACATCACTTTGCCGCAGGTGACATGGATCATGGAGGGCCCACATGTACGCGTGGGTGGACTACACAAGACTGTCCAATGGTTATCACCCACAGTCAGTGCTTCGAATGGGAAGGATGTGGTGCTGGTACTCATTTTAATGTGTAGAGTGGGCGGGGCTAGGTGCGGGGCTACATGCAAGACATGGGAAGTTCATCGGCTTATCTACTAGTTGCAATACACACGAGACACGTCTTTTCATGACCACATCAGGGTCATTCCTTGAACTGACTGGAAGTCAAACAGTCATATTTTACCCTGTCCTCATGGCCTCCCCTCGCTCACATAAATATGCGTTTGCACCTGGGAAGCCAGCGCATGCACAAGCAGCTCCAAGCTCGCCCCAGAGAGGCCAAGGAGTGTATGTGTGGGTCCAGTTGAACAAGTGGTCTGCCTCGCGGCATAATAAGTGGCGGGACGCCGTCCACCTGCGTCCGACTCGAGACCCGGGCAACATTGACAATGCATGACAGGCTCCGCAGTCCGGATACACCACCTGCAACACACAGAGGCTGTAGCTGCCCTAGCGGCCCAGGCCGCGTCCAACTGGAGCTCATGGACCCACACATTCACTCTTTGGCCTCTCTGGGGCGAGCTTGGAGCTGCTTATGCACGCGCTGGCTTCTCTGTTGCAATGGCATGTAACGTGTGTGGGGATATAGGCAATGAGTGAGATGGTGCGAGCCACCTTCCGTGACGTCACTCCTGCTCATGATGTGTGCGTCCCCCCACTACTTCCATTAGACTTGTGCCATACTACTAATTGAGGATGTGTTGCCTGCGTGATGTGTCCAGGAGGAGCGCGCCATGACATCTCACCCACCATGCTCCACTGCCATCCCGTGCCCTGGATTGCCTGTGCAGGTGGACAATGTTGGGGATACACCTGGTCGACAGGGGATGTGAGTGCCTTGGCAAGGGCCTGGCGGACGCACAGCAGTATCCAGCATGTCCACGGAGGGTGGGCTGACGTCTACACCTGATGCAGCATTGATCGTGTGCCCGCCTCTTGTGCACACACGAGTTCACATTCATCCCCAGACAGGTGGTCTTTACAAATTCCCAGGAGAGCAGCAATGTACTGTTCCGGAATCCTCCCAACACAGCGTGTTTCAACATTGCATGTGCGCACCTACCCGTCACACCCACCCACCTGAGCCAAGCGTAACTCCCGCTTCACATGACACATGTGTGTCATCCACAGTTGTGCTACTCTCTCAGGGCCGGACCTGCAACTGTCCCGTAGCACACACACAGCACCGATTCGTACTGGCATCCTGTTAGATTGGTGGGCACACTAATCCATCTCCTTCTGAGACAGTGGTGGCTGTGATGGATATTGTGACTGGGCACATGGCTTACTTTCAATGTGTGCATTTGGGAGGTGGTGGTGTGTGATTGTGGTAGCGTTGGTGTGTATGTGTGTGTCGTGTCCATGTCGACTGCACACATATGTCACCCCGGGACATGGTGGATGTTTGTTACCGTGCTGAGGTCTTTGAATATGATGTGATGGGTGTGTTGTATGTCGCACAGTATGCGGTGTGTGGGTGTGTCCTTGCAGTTCAGGCTGACTCCTACTTGTTATGGTTCAGACGTTGTGTGTGTGCAGGGTGTGTGACTGTCAAGATTGTGTCTAGTCCAATTGTGCATGTCAGCATTTCAGCAGTTCTTGCTCACTGTGCAGTGCTGCCCACCCACTCTGATGTCGTGTGTGTGTTCTGTCAGGCATTGCTGTGGCATGCTTTAGCGTGGCTCCCACTTTTTGTTGCTGAGTGTGTGGTCAGACTGTGTGGGTCATTGTAAACATGTGTAGGACTGTGCTTTGTAGTGAGCAGGCCGTCAGTGTTGATGTGATGATCTTTCGGGCGACTTCAGAGTGTGACAAGTCCTGCTCCACGAGCTGTGGTATTTCCCTGTGGCCACTGTTGCGGCTACTCATTTGCGTTGACATCCAATGACAGTGGACTACATGGTCATCTCACGACTGCCATGTACTTCACACACTCTCATCCTCTCTCATTCGTACTTGTGAAATGAATCAGCAGAGACACATTTTTGCTTCAAGCCATGTATTGGGACTTATGTCCTCTGTGATGCAGTATAGTGGACACTACTGGCAGCGAAATGCATGTGGAGGATATACTCAGCATGATTACACATAGCATAGGGTGTAGGGGTACATGTCATTAGTTGTTGACTGTGGGATGTGTGCTTCAGAGTTACAACTGCTTAGCCGTTGCTGTGCTAATGTACATTTGCTAATTACTGTGGAGCTGCTAACTTTGACACAGACAGTATACATTTCGCCTACCAGACCGCTTGAAATCATGGGCACAGTACATCTCAGTTCCATGTTACAGGTTTGCTGCTATGGTTACTCATACACACGTGCGTGGAGGTGACATCAGGGCATGGGCTTACGTGCATGCAACGGCGTCCCACTTGTTGTTGCAATGTGGTGGCTACTGGACATGACACAGTCACTGGGGTCATGTTGTTGGGGGATGCACTTGTTGTCCATGCAAAAGTCCTGGCACGGAAGTTCAGAGGGAGGTGAGGTGACAGCTCTCACATACTACAGCCGAACGATTACTGTCAACTGACCGGTGCATATGTTCATGGGCGCAGGATACATATTATGGCATAGTTGTACGTGCAGTTATGTCCATGTGGTTGCCATACACAAATCCCATGCCTCTGCCTCCCCCTGTTCATGCAGAGTTACTGGATGTGATGAGGTACAGAGTGCATGTCCCGAAAATATCCGATGTCATGGCAGTGTAGTTGATGGTGTGGTGTTAGTTGCAGGTTGTGTGGTATAGTTGTTGTACTGGTAACTGCTCAGTCCGTGCGGATGCCAAGCATGGGTACGGTGTGGGTCATCATTGTTCAATTGGGGGTGTTGCGTCGGGGCCCGACGAATTGACAGGTTGTCAGGAATGCGATACCTTCCAGCAGGGCTTCCATGGCATTGGTGGTAAACATGGATGCCATCCAATGTAGCGGATGGTGGCTGTCAAGGTGTTGGTCGTAAGTTGTCCCTTGTAGGAGCATGATGGGACATGTTGGATGACATTCGATGAAACTATGATCCAGAATCACTCGTGTGGAGGCACAGTGGTCCCATTGCAGTGTGGGTCCGATTGCAGCCACATACGCCATGCCCCCATAGGCTGAACAGACACTGTCGTGGACGTCCAGGGGTTGAACAGTTGTACCAGGTCCGCCATTGGACATGCAGGGTTGGAGAGACATAAATCCACAGGATAGTGGAAAGGACACCTCCGACAGTAGAAGACGGGGATGACGCAGCTGAACAATGCGATGCGGTAAGTTAGTCGGTAACTTACGTTCAGCAAGGCCAGATTTTCACATCCCAATATCTGTATCAGGTAATGTTTGTACAGCTTCATCTGTCCGGCGTAGTTGGGTAGGTGTGGTGCAAGTGCCATTTTGCTGAAGGGCGATGTGATGGCGTGCTCCGGCTGTCTGTGCAGTCTGCAGAGTGCAACCTCCGACGTTGCTGGGAATTCTGTTATGGTCGTAGGGAGGCAGGGCTTGGGTTATAATGGCTTGTGCGAAGGACACGGGCCCTCATCCCACATGCTTCTATGAATGGTCAAGGTCAGTGGTGTCTGACTCCTTCCCGATAACTTGCATGTGAACCACATGGGGGAGTGGTATCATTTATTTTTTCCCTTCGGAATGTTCTTTCGTGTTATGCGCTATCTGCCCAGTGGACGGTTCCCTCTGCATGCCTGTGTTGGGCTTTTTTTGGTATCATGACTGTGTTGTCCTGCTTGGATAGTTGAGCTGTGGTTTCGGTGTGGGTATGGAAGGCCATTCAGTGCTATCTCCTCTCCCGTGTGTGGGCGGCACGCTGCGTTTCCGCTATACGTTGGGCCTTGTGTGTGGGTGTTGTAATTGGAGCCACCTGTTGTCGGTCCCCCGGGATCTTTGATGTTACGTATTGCATGTCTTGGTATTGGGTGCAGGGTGGTATCGGTGTTTCTGTGTGGTACTGGCGTACCTTTTGCCGACGGGGTCCATATTCTGCTGGGTGATGTTGCTGCCTCTGTGTGCTTCGCCATGTTTTGCACACAGGGTGTGTCCTAATTTGGCGTGACATCACTGACATGTTCGGGTCAGTTGTGTGACGTCAGGTTGGCAACAGTGAATTGCCGGTTGGCGACATGACTGTGGCAGGACTGTCACGTGACATGTGCGTTCTGGGTGGGGCTGGTGTGTGTGGTGTTTGATTGTGACCCTGTGTTGTTTGTGTGCGGCGCATACTTGGCGCTGCCATTGGCCTATGCATTGTGCGCATGTGTGGCTGCGTCGTCGCCGCTGCGCTGCGGGGCCTTGACGGGGACGTTAGTTCCTGGTCCCAGGTGGTGTGTCCCCGGTTGTTGCAAGTTGTTACAATTTGCACGGTGTGACATTTGTGGGTGCAGTGGTGGATGTGTCGCGTCCACGCAGGGGTGTCTGGGGGGGGCCATGTACAGTTTTACCGCACTTGCACTGCATGAGGTGTTTGCGTGCCCTTGTTGTGTGTCTGCCTACCTGCGTCTCCGCGGTGCGTTGACTCCTAGGTTCTGCATCAGGTAGAGCATGGGGAGGGCCTGCAGTGCTGGATTCATGCTCGGGGGTCCGCCTCTTTGGTATCCGTACTGTGCGCTCGGGTTTCCGCCTTGCTTTCACGTGCGGTGTCTCTTAGCCGGGGGAGCTGTTTGGTTGTGGCATCGTAATTTGTACGCCGGGCGGTACGTGTTTCGTCGGGCGGTGTGTCTCCATTGGGCGGCGCCGCTACGTGAACGGGCGCACTTTGATGGCGGACGGCGTCGCTGGCTTACAGGCGGTGATTGGCTGTCTTTTCACATCCTAATTGGGCGGGCGTGTGGGCTGCGGCGGGCGGACGGTAACTGTTGTTTTTTGCATCCGCCAGCACGGCGGTGGTGCTTCCGCCCGCCATCCTAATGGGCCCCTAAGTTTGAATAATTTATATGTTTTTGTTATTAAAAATATTTTATTGTTCAATATTTATTATTTAGTAATTAATATTTATTAATTATTATTTATTGGTATTTATTATTAATTTATTGTTAATAAATTTTCGATTGGTAATTATGTTTTTAATAATTATTTATTGGTATTGGTAAATAGTTTACAGTTATTTAATAATTCATTAATTATTTACAAAAATTATTTTATTTATAAGTATGTTATTTGTAACTTCTACGCTATCCAACACTTTCCCTACCGTTGCACTCTCTGGAGTTGGACTAGCAATTTTTACCCCTACGCTATCCAACGCTTTCCCTACTGTTGCACTCTCTGGAGTTGGAATAGTAATTTTTACCCCTACGCTATCCAACACTTTCCCTACTCTTGCACTCACTGGAGTGGGAATAGTAATTTTTACCCTCACGCTATCCAACGCTTTCCCTACTGTTGCACTCCCTGGAGTGGGAATAGTAATTTCTACCCCTACGCTATCCAACACTTTCCCTACTGTTGCACTCTCTGGAGTTGGAATAGTAATTTTTACCCCTACGCTATCCAACACTTTCCCTACTGTTGCACTCACTGGAGTGGGAATATTCATTTTTACCCTCCCGCTATCCAACGCTTTCCCTACTGTTGCACTCACTGGAGTGGGAATAGTAATTTTTACCCCTACGCTATCCAACACTTTCCCTACTGTTGCACTCACTGGAGTGGGAATAGTAATTTTTACCCTTACGCTATCCAACGCTTTCCCTACGGTTGCACTCACTGGAGTGGGAATAGTCATTTTTACCCCTACGCTATCCAATACTTTCTCTACTGTTGCACTCTCTAGAGTGGGAATAGTAATTTTAACCTCTACGCTATCCAACATTTTTCTTACTGTTGTTTTTTTGGGAGTTGAAATAGTAGTTTTATTCCCTCCGCTATTTAATATTTTTTGTATTATTTTAGTTAATGTAGTATATAATTAATTTTAAAAATATTAAAAGTAAATTTAATTTTTTAAATTTGTTATACATAATTATTTAATTTTTATTTATGTTATTGTTTTATGTGTATAGATGTATTTGTAATTTATAATATTTTGTATTAATTTATAATTTATTAAAATAATTATTAAAACTGATTATTAAGTAAGTATATATATTATATATTATATGTATATGTTTAATTAATGTTTTATTAAATTATATATATTACTTATTAATTTTAAACATTATAAAATATTTTTAACTATGTTTATTTTATTTATAAGTATTATTTAGTTTATTTTACATATTTTTTTAACAAAAAAAACCGATCTTTTTGATAACGATATTTTTGACATCGATATTTTTTTTTCGATATTTTTGTACTTACCATGTTGCAGATAGGATATCGATATTGTTGACATCGATATTCTTGCTCCGATATTTTTGTAGGTTGATTTTTTGACCTTCGATATTTTGTGAGTGATCCCACACCTCGACTTCGGGAGCTAAGCGAGTCTTGGTTCCTATAATTGCCACTAGTCTGGATTAACCGTTTATTCTGTGTATCTCTCTCTGAGACAAAGTGAGCACGAGTGACTGAGCAAAAAGTACTGTACTGTTTCCACGATCCCTGATTGGACAGAGTTGTTATGTTCGATAGTTGCCAAGAACTATTCTCCCCTTGGTAAGAGGAGTTTACAGTGGCACTGTGAGCTAGCTGGTATACAGGCGAACATACCCGGTGGGGGTGTCTGAAATCAGTCTGGACACCAATCCCACAGTCTATGTTGTCTAAACGTGCAGATCCTATATAGGATTATAGGAACTACACGACAAGAGGAAATGCTGGGTAGTGGAACATTTTTGGCTTCCCACAGATTCCATACGATTTCCTCACAGTCACTTGAGGAAAATTTGTGTTTTTAGCCACGTTTGAGGTTTGCAAGGGCTTCTGGGTAAGAACACCTTGGGTGAGCCATCACCTTTGATTCACCTAGGTGTCTAGTTTTCAAAAATGTACAGGTTTTCTAGGTTTCACTAGGTGCCACCTGAGGTAGGGCCCAAAATCCACAGCTACCCACATTGCAAAAACATAGTCAGTTTTGAGTGGAAAAATGTAATCCATTAATGTTGCACTTTGGGCCTTTTCGTGTTGTGGGTACTAGGCCTACCCACACAAGTGAGGTACCATTTTTATCGGGAGACTAGAGAGAATGCTGGGCGGTAGGAAATTTGTGGCTCCCCACAGATTTCAAATGTTTTCCTCACGGAAATGTGAAGAAAATGTGTGTGTTTTATTCTAGTTTGAGGTTTGCAAGGGCTTCTGAGTAAGTAAACCTCGGGAGAGCCACCCCACCGTGGATTCACCTAGGTTTCTAGTTTTCAAAAATGTACAGGTTTTCTAGGTTGTGCTAGGTGCCGGCCGAGCTTGGGCTCAAAATCCACAGCTTCCCTCTTTGCAAAAAAAAGCATCAATTTACAGTGGAATAATGTGATGTGTCTATGCTGTGTTTTGGGCCTTTCTTGTCGCAGGTATTAGGCCTAACCCCACAAGAGTGCCATTTTTATTGGGAGACTGGGGGGAATGCTGGGTAGTAGGAATTGTGTAGCTCCCTGCAGAGTCCAGAAGTTTTCCTCACAGAAATGTTGGGTAAATGTGTGTTTTTAATCAAAGTTTAAGGTTTGCAAAGTCTTTTGGGTAACATAACCTGGCCAGAGCCATACAAGTCACCCTACCATGAATTTCCCTAGGTGTCTAGGTTTGAAAAATGCATGTTTGCTAGGCTTTCTTAGGTAGTTGCTGAGCTAGGGCCCAAAATAAACAGCTACCCACATTGTAAAACAATGGTCAGTTTTCAGCGGAAAAATGTTATGAGTTTTGTGCCCTTTCCTGTCCCGGGCACTAGGCCGACCCACACAAACGAGATACCATTTTTGGGGGGGGAGATTGGAGAGAATGCTGGGTAGTAAGAAATGTATGACTTCCCAAAGAATCCAAAGGCATTCATCATAGAAATGTGAGAAAATCTGTGTTTTTGTCAAAGTTTGAGATTTGCAAGGGTATCTGTATTAGTAAACCTCAGGAAAGCTTTGCAAGCCACCCCACCCTGAATTCCCCTAGGTGTATAGTTTTTAAAAATGTACAGGTTTTCTAGGTTTTCCTAAGTGCCAGCTGAGGGAGGGCCGAAAATCCACAGCTACCCACATTGAAAAAAAGTTTTGATTTGAAAAATGTGATGTGTCCATGTTCCCTTTTTGGGCCTTTACTGTTGCGGGTACTAGGCCTACTCACACAAGTGAGATACCAATTTTGTTGGGAGACATGTGGGAACATAGAATAGTAGAACATTTATCTGATAGAGACATCTAGCCGCAGATTCCTTACCTTTGAATTTCCCAGGCGTCAGGCTTGCGCGCCGGTAGGTGGCGTCGGTTGGCTCTGTGTGACATCATTGGCGTCGTCCGCAATGGAAGTGATGTCTGTGTCACCTATATAGGCGCCACCTGGGCACGCTGATGCCATTTGTTTTCTTTCCGCGCCAGCTAAAGCAGATCCATGAAGAGAGCTACCCTCTGTCACTTTTTGACAGGCTTTTTTCGATGACTTTTGGTGTGTAGGTTTTTTAAAACATGTTGAAGAAGGCTGGATTCAAACCGTGCGGCGCCTGCCATCGCACCATATCAGTGACGGATCTACACTTGATTTGTCCCTAGTACCTAGAGTGCGACCAAGACACGAAGCTGTGCTCCTACTGCCGGGCCATGGCTCCAAAAGCTTTGAGGGAGCAGTCCCTAAAGCTGCTTGCGGTCCGGTGCTCGGCACCACAGCGTTCACCCCTGAGGTCTTGTTCTTGGTCCTGGTCGAGAGGAAGGTCTGGGCACCACTCCAGGAGTCCTAAGTCCTCATCCTCCCACTTGAAGTAAGTCAGGTAAGAAGCACAAGAAACACAAGAAGTCGAAGCGTGCTTCAACTTCTCCCCGTCTGTCGGGCGACGTAACGGAGAAGTCTCGACACTCTAGGCCTCGTTCTGCAGAACCTGCGCCTTGCGTCGGTGCCGCGCTTCCCTGCCTTTCCAGGAGCCGGAGTGACCCCCGCCCAACTTAAAGAATTTTATGACGCCATGTGCCTCATATTTGGGCGGCCTGACCCTCCCAATGCACCTTCGCCCGAAGGGTCACACGGGGCTCCATCGGGTTCCCCGCCAGCGTCTCTGGCCCCTGCACCGATGCCCTAAGTGGATCCGGACTGGCGCCAGTCGTGCCACTCTGACCTTCCCCGACGCCAGCCCCCGTGCCGAGACTCCAGACGTGCCAGCACTCCCCAGCAGCACCAGTCCACTTCTTATCCCTGATGACCTGGAGCCGGATCGGCACCTACCGACTCCGGCACCTATGGCACCCTTGGTTTGTAGCCTTATTTTGAAGGGCTAGCAGTGGAGGAAGATTGGGAGGGGTCGCTGGACCCTTTACAAGACCAGCCTGAGCACGAAATGGACTGGTATGAGGAATTGGATGAGGCCAGTGGACTGGATACCTCGCCAGATTCTGGCCTGCTTTCTCCCCCTACTGTGTCTACGGAGGAGGGAGCTTCATATGCTATGGGGGTGAGAAGCACAGCTTAGGTCCTGAACCTTCAGCTCCCTTTGGTGGAACTTCTTAACAGAGGTCTTGCAACCGGGTATCTCCTCCTCAGAACCCCTCCTGCCTTTCAACGAGGCCTTGACTTATGTCCTTCTGGAAATCTGGTCCAAGCCCTGCACACAAGCTCCTGTGAATAGGACAATTGCCCACCGCCATCGCCCTGCAACGGGTGACCCAAAAGTCCTCACCAACCACCCTACCCCCGAGAGCTTGGTGGTCCAAGTCTACCTCACAAGGCACTTTCCCTTTGGCACCCCTGGACAGGGAATCCAAGAGGCTGGATAGTTGGGGCAAGAAAATGTTTTTTTCACCAGCCTTGCATTGCAGTGGGTGAACACCGCATGCTTGTTGGGCCGTTACTCCCACTCTGTGTGGGAAATGGTTGTGCAAGAGCTGCCACAGGTCCCAGAGGAGGTCCTGGCCATTTTCTCCCAAGCAGTGTCACCATTTGGTATGTGGGTTTAACACGACTGACTCTGGCAAAGCGATGTCATCGAAGGTGGCTGTTCGACACCACGCCTGGCTGAGAACTTCTGGCTTTTCTGGAGATGTCCAGGCTTCCCTTATGGACTTGTGGACATGCTCTTTGATGACACCTATCTCTTTGGAGACCAGGCAGACATGGCCCTGGAGCACTTTTAAAGACTCACCGGATAAGGCCAAGTCCTTGGGCCTCTCAGTGGCCACCCATCCCCCATCAGCCTTTCACCCCTTTCGTGGCCAATGAAGGGGCTTTCAGCCACGCCAGCCTTATCCCAGCCACAAGACCGCGCAAGTTCAGCAACCTCTGCTTGGCCATGGGCGTGGCTCCTTTAGACCACGTGGGTTGGGCGACCAGAGGTCGGGTCAGTCCACTCCTCCCCATGCAGCCTCCAAACCTTCCCAGTCCGGGCCTTCAAGATCATGGGCGGTCCGTTGGTGGCAGGATCAGCCTTCACCTCCACCACTGGCAAAACATCATGTTGAACATGTGGGTTCTTCAGATAGTCTGAAGGGGCTACTCCCTCCCCTTCAAGACTGCCCCTCCCTCCATGCCTCCAACTTACGACCAGCTGATGGAGGACCACCTGAATTTGCTTCAGGAGGAAGTCAGGACTCCTTTGGCCAAGGGAGTCATAGAGAGAGTTCTGGTGCCAGAAGTAGGCTGTGGTTGCTATTCCTGGTACTTTCTGGTCCCGAAAAAGGACAAGGGCCTTTGTCCTATCCTAGATCTGTGAGCCCTCAAGTACTTCTTCATAAAGGAGAGGTTCAGGATGATTACTGTGGCTCAGATCTTGGTTGCCCTAGTCCCCAGAGACTGGATGGTAGTGTTGGACTTGCAAGACACCTATTTTCACATTCCTACCCTGCCTACTAATTGGCGTTACCTGCGGTTCATGGCAGGCCATGATCACTTTCAGTTCACGGTGCTCCCCTTTGGCCTTACCAGCACCCTTCGGGTGTTCACCAAGGTGATGGCGGTGGTCGCAGCTCATCTGCACAAATCAGGGGTGCCAGTCTTCCCCAATCTAGATGACTGGCTGTTGAAGGTGAGCTCACGCCAGGCTGTCCTCTCCCACCTCCAGACTTTGGCGATTCTCCTGCTTTCGTTGGGGTTCACTATCAACATGCCATAGTCACACCTGACTCCCTCTCAGATGATCCCTTTCATCTGAGATGTTCAGAACACAGTGCAGTTTTGGACCTATCCTCCCGAGTGACAAGTCCAGAATTTTCAGGCTATGATATCGATGTTTCAGCCTCTATCCTGGAGTTTGGTGAGACTGACTCTGATGCTGCTAGGCCTCATGGCCTCCTGCATCTTGCTAGTGAAACATGCAAGATGGCATATGCAGGTTCTGCAGTGGGACCTGAAATTACAGTGGGCGCAGCATCAGGGGAATCTCTTGGAAACGGTCCAGATCTCGGCAAGAGCTGCACAAGACCTGCAGTGGTGGCTGACCAACCGCGATTGGGTTAGAGGCAGACCCCTCTCCCTTCCCCAACCAGATCACACAGTAATGACAGATGCGTCACTCCTGGGATGGGGCGGGCATCTGGGAGAGGTGGAGATCAGAGGACTCTGGTCTCTGGCAGAATACAGACTTCACATCAATGTGCTGGAGCTCCAAGATATTCGCTTAGCATTGAAAGCATGTCTTCCTTCCATCAAGGGAAAGATTGTTCCGGTGTTCACGGACAACACAACTGCCATGTGGTACTGCAACAAACAGGGCGGGTGGGGTTGTGGACCCTTTGTCAAGAGGCCTTGCATCTCTGGGCATGGCTGGAACTGCAGGGCATATCCCTGGTGGTTCAACACCTGGTAGATTCCCTGGACGCCAGGTTGGACGAACTCAGCTGTCGATGCCTAGCGGATCACAAGTGGCGTCTTCATCTGGAGGTGGTGCACGGTCTCTTTCAGTGGTGGGGAGTGCCTTGGTTAGATCTGTTCGCCTCTGCTGAGAACGTGCAATGTCAGCAGTTTTGCGCATTGGAGTTTCCACGGCGGCTGTAACTCGGAAACGATTTTCGTCTCGAGTGGAGCTCTGGCCTGCTATACGCCTTTCGACCCATACCACTCCTGCCCAGAGTGCTCAAGAAAATCAGGAGTGACGAAGCCCAAGTCATTCTTGTGGCTCCTGACTGGGCACAGAGAGTCTGGTATTCTGAGCTTCTCCAATTGAGCATCAATCCTCCGATCTTCTGTCGCAGCAGCAGGGGAGGGTCCTCCACCAGAACCTGTCAACTCTACGCCTTCTTGCGTGGAGATTGAGCAGCAGCAGTTGATAGCGTTCGACCTTTCTCCCGAAGTCTGTAATGTTATTTTGGCAGCCCCACGTCTCTCTACTAAAACCGTATATGCCTGCCAGTGGAATACATTTGTAGAATATTGTACAGAAAAATCTATTGATCCTCTTTCTGCTCCCCTCTCTCAAGTCTTGTTGTTTCTTTTGACCGTTTCCCAGCAGGGCTCTGCTCTCGGCACTCTTAAAGGGTACCTTTTGGCCTTGTCTGCCTTCATGATGCTGCCAGACCAACACTCTTCATTTAAATCTCCTATTGTAAATAGATTTCTTAAGGGGCTTGAACATATGTTCCCACCTGGCCCATTCATCATGCCTAAGTGGGACCTTAATTTGGTTCTCAACTTCCTGATGTGTGCCCCGTTCGAACTCTGCACAACTGCCACCTCCGGCTGCTTACCATCAAAACAGCATTTTTAGTGGAAATCACTTCTGCCGGGAGGGGGAGCGAATTGCAGGCTCTGTCATCCAAGCCGCCTTACCTGGCCATCTTCCCTGATAAGTTGCTGCTTCGCACTAGGGCCTCTTTCTTACCAAAAATGGTAGCACCATTCCACATGGGACAATTAGTCACCTTGCCCAATTTCTATTCTCCTCCACACCCCTCTAAAGAGGAGAAGCGACTCCACCATCTGGACCCAAAAAGAGCTTTGTTGTTCTACCTTGACCGCACTAAAGAGTTCCGAGTGGATGACCAACTCTTCATGGGGTATGTTGGATAAAAGAAAGGTTGTGCAATGCAGATGAGGACTATCTCATGATGGGTCCTCCTCTGCATCAAAATTTGCTATGCGCTGGTCAAAAAGCAGCCTCCTGAAGGCTTAAGGGCTCATTCCACCAGATCTAAGGCTGCTACCACAGAAGCAAAGTGGAACTCCAGTCCTCGACATTTGCCAGGCAGCAACGTGGGCATCCCTGTACACGTTTACCAAACACTGCCTGAACAGTCAAGTCCACAGGGGTTGTCTTTTTGGCTGCTCTGTCCTGCAGGACTTCCTGGTCTAACTTTGTCCGCAGTCCCTCCTCCGGGGATTGTATTGCTTGGGTATCTATTCAAAGGTAAGGAATCTGTAGCTAGATGTCTCCATCAGATGGACAAGTTACTTACCTTTGGTAACGCCTTATCTGGTAGAGACATGATCTAGCTGCAGATTCCTTATGACCCACCCATCCTCCCTGCACTGCAGACAGCTGTTTAGGGTAAGGACTGATTCCTTTCAGGGTCCTAGTTGTTCTACACCACTGCCAGTGCACTTCATGGCTCCTCGCTCCTGGCATGTAAAGTTGTGAAAAGTAATCAGCATGCCCAGGTGGCACCTGTATGAGTGATCTGGACGTCCCTTCCGGTACGGATGACGCTGAGGATGTCACACAGAGTCGACTGACGCCACCTACCGGCATGCAAGGGTATTCCTCAATGAAAAGTCTTCCGATCAAGCCTAACGCCTAGGAAATTCAAAGGTAAGGTATCTACGGCTAGATCATGTCTCTACCAGATAAGGCGTTACCGAAGGTAAGTAACTAGTCCGTTATTACCAATTGGATTTTGCTGGATTTATGCCCTACAAATGTAAGAAGTTGTGTAAGAAGGAAGACATTTTGAAAAAAGTCCTCTGAATCACATGCTAGTATGCATACTCTCAAATTCAGAGATGTACATATAACTACTGCTCCTAAACTCCATATCTGGTACCCATTTCAGAAATACATAGGTTTCCTTGACACCCATTTTTCACTCTACATATTTCACCATATGAACTGGTCTATATTCTGTACATAATGAAAAACCATTGCAAGGTGCAGCTCGGTTATTGGCTCTGGGTACTTCGAGATCTTGGACAACCTACAACCCTGTAACCAGAAGCGTCTAGCGGATGTAATGCTATATTGCTTTTGTAAAGCAGGCATTTTGACAAAAAGTTACAGATTAAAACGTTGTTACAAGGGGCTGTGTTTTCCTACTCATTTTCAATATTTCCTGATTTCAACGGTTTGTTTCTTAGGGAAAGCTTTGAAGGATCTACACATATGACTCCTTGCTGATTTCACAATTGTATCTACTTCTCAACAATCTACAGCTTTTCTGTATCATCCATGGGTTTTACACCAGTTTCCACCACAAACTGGAAGTAGATTGAAAGCACACAAAAAAGGAAAATGGGCTACCTCTTTGAAAAAAGCCAAAACTGTGGTAACAGGTACATCTTAAGGATTTTGGGGGCCCTGGGCCCAACGTATTTTGGGGGCCCCTGTTCGGAACCGCTTTTAATTTATGTTCCAATTTCAGCTGTTTCATGCCCTCTTTGGCTAGATTGCTGACAGTGCACAAGCACACTTGTCCAAATTGTAAATATGTTTACAACTATATTCAGGGATAGTGATGTGTGTTTTCAATATTGTAACACAGCAGCAGCTCACTAATATTAGTGTAAATAATATGTGTGACACCGTCCCATTTCTCATATGTACGGTCCTGTTTTCATAAAAAAACCTTTTTTATGGATGTTCCATGAAACATAAACACAACATTTCTCTGCAAAATGTTTGTAATGGAGAGACTCTCACACATCACCCATATTAAAAATAAATTAAAGGAGAAGGTGTTTAAAACAATCTGTTTAAAAAGTATTCAAGGGCATCAGGGCAAGACTCTCTGCAGAAAAGATGTGGCTTTATAAGGGGGCCCCTTGAAAGGCTGGGGCCCTGGGCCAGAGCCCACTTTGCCCTTGCCTTAAAACGTCTCTGTGTGGTAAAAAAAAATTAGGTTTTTTGATTCAGCTCTGCATGTTCCTGAAAGCTGGGAAGATTGTGACTTTATCACTGCAAATCTTTTGTTGATGCCATTTGTAGGGAAAAAAGGCACTTTTTGCTGAGCACTTTTTTCCAATTTTTCCAAAATAAAACTCATAATTAGGGCTCCCGGTTTTATGGTATTTATTTTTTTGCCATTTCCGTCTGTATTTATCCATATTTATTTTTTGGCCATTTTTTCTGTATTTATCCGCATTTATTTTTGCCACAAGCAAAAGACGACGCTACAGCTAGTATTTTTCCACATTTATTTAAATTGACAAGGCACACCTGCGCCCGGTTCTTATTGGTCAACACAATACATTCATCTGAAAACTTTGCCATTGTAGTACAAGCACATGTGCATTTCAAGAGACTTTGAGGACATTGAGGCTCTTTCTGGTTTGTTAATGAAGTGAAGACCACTGAAAACCCGTTCAATATTTGCTGAGGATACTGGAATGGCCAAAAGATTTAAAGAAAGATTACACAGTGTTGGCCATTCTTGCTTCTGAGAACGCCAGTATGTCATTGCACTGATGTCTTTTTGTGGGATAGGGTGCATTACATATTTCTTGAATTCTTCTTCTACAACATTCATTACATGATCAGAAGCTCCAACCAACATGAATAAATCTTTGTAATCATTGAAATCCTGACTAAACTGAACTTTCTTGAATGGGTCCAGGATTGTAACCCGCTTCCAAAAAGAGCTATAACTCATTTGCCCAGTTATGTTACGAGCTAGGACAGCATCCCACTTGTTTTTCAGTGCATCTTTAAAAGTAATCATCTCTTTTATTAGGGCATTTGCTTTTTTGGTGGTAACATTTGCAATAGGCTGGTGATCATTGGGTCTTGCGAATAGTCTTGCTCCAATGCCAAAGCCATGTCAATATCTATGGCTGAATATATTTGGTGGGCATGTGTTTCTTCTGACTCGAGCTTCTTCTGAATGTGGATGATACCAGTGAGAGTTTTAACAATGAAATGCATCTTCACATAGAAAGATTGGTGGTTTGCACTGTTGGGGCCGAGTAGTTTACGTAGGTGATCAATTTTGGATCCAGTGGCTTCTTCATTGTTTACAAAAGCAAGGAAGTAGTGCCATATTTCCAAAAGTCTTACTGCTCCCTCATACCAGCTGAACCATCGGATCACAACAACCGCCCTTGGATATCTCATTCTCCCGTCTACATTTCCTTGCGAATAAATGCGTTTTAAGTTTTGCGCATACTTAAATACTGCTCCAGCCTTTATAACAAAATCATACATGTCCCGGTTCTCAGGCTGAGACAGAGCATATGAAACAGCAGCATGTATAAGATGACATGGATCTTTTATATGGATGGAATTAATCCTCTGAGCAGCGCGCAAATCAGTTACTGCCTTTGTCATATAGGATGCAGAATCAGAACATATTGCAACAAGATCATGCCATGATTTACCCAACTTTTGAAGCACACTGTATACAATTAAGGCAATTTTAGCAGAATTACACTCATCAGATACAGTGATGTCAACTAAGGCTGAGCGGCGACCCTTTTCTTCATCATCACAGTAATATGTGACCAATGTTCCAATGGCTGGGTCACCATGCACCTCTGTGGTTTCATCAATTGTTAAAGAGATAGGGACATTTGCTACAGCTTGACGTATGTTTCCAAGCTGTGCTTCAAACACTTCGGGAGATATTTTTCATACATTTGGCTGGATTTGCACATTGTCCTTGCTGCAGGGCACAGCTGCCTAATCAGCTCTCCAATTGGACCATCAGTCTGGTGAAGTGGAACACCACCTTCACACAGAGCTTTCACAAACTTGTTCGGGATATCCGCAGCCACTTCAATATTTTGGCGTGCACGAGTTGTGCATTGCTCCATGGTCATTTGCTCCATGCGGGCCTTCTTTACGACTGGAGAAGAAAGTCTCTCGTGGGTTTTGCTGCTCAGGTGGGCTTTGATATTATCCGCTGCCCTGTTTTCAATGTCAACAGTTGTTCGACATGACTTGCAGGTGAACATTTTCATCCCTTTAAGGGATACGGCTTCAAATTCTGCATACTCCTGTACGTAATCGTCAATGTCCTTGCGTTTGCGGCCCATCTCTATAAATGTAAGGATTCAACAATTAAGCAGCCATTGGTTTGATGTTTAAAATACTGTATGTGACCATGGCAAATACTCAGCCATTATCTGCACTGCGGAATTGGGTATGTAGGAATTTTACTCCAAAGACATTCAAATCCATCAATGTTTCTCGTTGATCTTAGCTTGTACATGTTTAGTTGCAAATAGTTTCTTCTTTATCAAAATATGTTCACATATACCAATTGTTTCTTCATTGATATATTCAGACACTCACTCAATAAGTTGATTTATAGAGCTCAGCGAATCACCTGAGAGGGAGTGTGGGCGAGCGAGATGGAGGCGATGGTGACGTGCTATGTAATCTGACATGGTTGCCTTATTGTTTCGGATTTCCTCTGAGTTAAAAAAAAGCTTTATTTAAGGTTTCAAATTCTAGTTTTTCCAGTGGGGAGACAGAGTTAGAAAATGGTGTTTTTTTGTTGTTTTATGATATGCTTTTTCTCTGAACAGTTACCCTCACCGTAGGCATACACCATACTGACTTAAAACTAGGTGTTTTATCGACCTGATAAGGATGAAAGGCCGAGTGGGCCCACCGATTCAAAATTGACAACCTCTCTTTTAAACAGTGTGCTAATAATTACATGGAAGTGCAAAGGTAAACGGGGCACCTCAAGGAAGTATTGAACCCTAAACTTAACAGGCTTACCTTAATAAGTGTTAAACAGGAAGTGACGTCAGGACCTTGCAGCAGCAGGCGAGTCAGGAGAGTGCAACACACTGAAAGCAAGACACACAAAGTGAACACAGACCCCTCACATATAGTGCAGAATTACCTCCTACAAACACCGTACGTCACATGTTACACCAGTATAAGTTGCAGCATAGTGCTCTGTCCTCCACGCACACTACTTTGATAAATGCTTCAAAATTGGCTGCTGCTCAAACGAGGGAAGGGGTAGAGACAAAGTCCTACGAGTTATATAAACTGGCACACATAGATAAAAAGCAAACATGAGCCATGAAGATTGCAGCGCGATCTCATCCCAGTACAAAATTAGTATTTTCCTTGTAAAATAATGCCAATATAGTCAAACCCGCCCCAAAAACACATGTGCAACTGCTTGTACACGGAGAGCAGAGGGAACAACAAACTAAAAATGGCAAAGCAACACACACTAATAACAAATTAAAACACTGCCAGATTCCTAGTAACACTTTCCATTTCATATTGCACTCTATTAACTGAATCAACTTCAGGCACTTGGGCTTCAGTGCCTAAGAAAGGCGATGCAATTTGGTGATAGACTGTATACTTCTCTATGTTTGTGTGAGTCAGCCATAACCCTCTCCCGCCCACGCTTTAAGTAGGATAAAAAAAGGTAAGTGTCTCTAGAAGGAGCATGGCCAAACAAGCATTGGCATAGCCAATAGGTCTCGCCTTTGGGGCCTTATAAGTGTTTAGCCAGAGCTATTGACTTTGCCAATGTCTTCAAGCTGTGCTGTAGAAAAGTGTGGCTGCTGTGCGGCATGCTGAAAAGTTATGAGAGTGGAGTTAAGTAGAGAGAGAATTAGAGAGGGGAGAGAGACAATAAGAGTGGGGGGTGTGGAGTTTAAATAGAGTGAAGAAGTGACGCGGAAAAAGTAACCTTAAATATAGCTTTGTGCTCTGTGCGAATAAATATTTTTAAAAAAATAGTGAGAGACAAAAATACTGGTAATTAGGCTGTGACTCCCAATATAAAACAAATAGCGATATAAGGTGAAATCAACCCACCGAAGCAATATTTCTAACTAGACAAAACAAGCATTTGCAATGCAACAGGTCTCGCGTTTATGCAAGTTTAAGCTATTGGCATTGTAAATGACAATGCCTTTTACTTATGTTTTAAAAACCAAAACATAAATAAAAGGAATTGGCGTTTACAATGCCAATAGCTCAAACTCGCGTTAGGTCATTTAACAGCATACGCCCGTGGCTCTTGAGCAGACAGAGGGTGGCTGGCAAACAGGCGACACACTGCAGTACTCCTGGCAAACAGGGAGAGCGAAGTGGTGCAATGCCTTAGCCTCTCAGAGGGACAGCCGTGTGGGGCAGCAGCACAGCAGAGAGTGGCAGCTCCTCACTCACCTTCCAGCACAATTGCAGCCCTCCTACGTGGGTGCATAAAATGGGGAAGGACAGGCCGCAACACAGCGCTAAGCAGACCAAAATGCATCAATTTATGGCCATGGGGACGGGTGCCAGGGGCCCACCTCGGACTGAACGGGGGGGACTATGGGATCCTCACGGTCCCTCTGGTGCTCAATTACTAGCAGCCATTGAAACATCGAACGCAAATGTGCAAGTTAAAATCAAAGCTGTCTCAAAGGATGTCCGCTTTCTTCGAGTTGACCTCTTGAACGTTGCACTAGCTACTGAACAAAATGTAGCCAAGCTGCAAGAGGAAATAGCTGCTCTCAAGACCACGGGGAAGATGCGAAGGGGTGCTCACGGCGCTGTAATCTCTAATTTGTTGGCTTCCCGGAGGGGGCAATGGACCAGACACTGGAGCTCTTGCTGGAGCAATGGGCTAAATAAACGATACGTACTGCAACGCTATCGCCGCTCTTTGTGATTGAGAGGGTGCACAGGGCCTTTACACCACGGCCGCAGGCAGGGGCACCACCCCAAACAGTGATCACTAAAGTCTTCAATTACAGAGATAGAGTTGAGATCCTGCAAGCGGTCAGGCAAACTGGAGATCCTAACTTTGAGAACCATGTGATTCAAATCTCCCGATTACACGCAACAAGTTCAGCAAATACCTGTAAATAACTTCCAATTGGGAAATTCTGCCCCTATAAGTGAAAACTAATGCAAATTGTTGTCTTTGTGTTGATAGTCTGTCCAGGAGAAAATCTTGCGCCGCCACACTTGGGTTTTTGCTGTCGACACAGCTCTACGTCCTACCGAGAGCGATAAAATTAATTACTACTTAAAGCGTCTTGAACCCCACCCCTCAATATGAAGTGGAACTTGAAGACTTGACTTCAGATGGCAGCTTCTGCACGTGACCAGATTCCTGTTATTTTTAGCTGATCACTTAAGCTCCCTCTGCCTACAAGTATCAAAACATATGTAGTGTACGTGTGCAGTAAAAAAATGTCATGCAAACAGGTAAAAATCACAACATAATGTCTACAATCTTGATTTCTTTCCTAAATGCTACTGATGCACAGTGGTTCCGTCTCTCTCACGTCATCATCACCTACCACACGTATGTGCTGTATTACACATTCATAGTTGAGCGAGTTAGGCGCTTTACGCTTTCGTCGTGTTTCACGAGGTAGCCGTGAGTTGGAAGCTTTGAACAACCGGGTCAGCCTTTCATCCTTACGAAGCTGATTACTTGAGTACTGTTAATGTGAGTAATACTAACACTTGGTGTTTACAGCACTGCGAAGGGGCAATATTATGTTAACTATAAAAAGAAAAGTTAACATGTAGCTTTTTTATTTTTATGGCCCAATCCGAAGCAGACTGAACTGTTTAGTATCGCGCTTTTATTGCATATCCAAACATGTCCGTCGTAACGCACTTACCTTGCGAGTAGGAATGGCGGCGGGCTGGCGCAGAGCTAAAGCTGATGGTGGCAACAGGAAGGCACCTGGTGGTCCGTAGTGCAGGCAAACAGGACAAATAGGCAGGTGAGCCCCCAAAATAAAGGACAAAAGTTATGAGGGAGGGGCCGGAGGTGTTGGCACGCCCACACAGTGACGCTTGGATCAGACCAGGATTGGCTGAAGAGGACGGTCGTCACTGAAAGACCCTGAGCCCATAGGTCCACACGAGGGCACTAAAAGACCCTGATTGGAAGGAAACTCTGCACTGGAGTACGGCAGCGCGGCAACATTTACTCGTATTTTGCCGATTTTAAATATAAATACAGACAAAGGAAATATCGATTTCCGTCTGTATTTATATGTAAAAATCCGTAAATACGGAAAATCGGGAGCCCTACTCATAATTTAGCCATATTTTGTCTAGTTTCTTGGTCCCCTCTAAGAGAATCCCATACATGCCAACATTTTAAAAGAAGAAAGTGGGAGATTCTAAAAAAATTATCAGGTTAGTGTATTTCCCCATTACGTCTATTGAAGTAGAGGCAATTTCCGACAGGAGACAGCCAAAATAAAGCCATTTTTGGCTTAAAAAATCAGGAGTATCCCGTCTGAGTCAGATCTATTGGCATGTATGGAATTTACAAACCCTGGGTATCTTTAGAATTCACAGAATGTTGAAAAAAAAGACACAAATTTGGTGTGGATACCTTATATGGAAATAAAGTTATGGAGGCCTAAGCGCAAACTACCCCAAGCAGTCAAACAAGGGCTCAGCACCGGAAAGGGGGAGCCTGAGCAGTTAAGGGGTAAAGCTACCTAGGCCTCAATGCCATTTTATGCAAAATGGATGTCTCACCCTGTGCATTCACTGTTTATTATTTCTGCTGCACAAAGTCAAGCAAAATCATGTTTGATTACTTTTTAATTATGTTGGTTCTCGAAAAAGTCTATCTAACATGGGCTTAGTAGTGTTTCAACCTTGAAGGTTTCTTCTGCCTGCTTGCTGTATTACATGTATTCACAATAGTTCACTGTTATTTTGTAACTAGTTTGTTCTGCCATCTCCAGTAGACATTAGCATAGAGAGGGCTGAATAAATTTTCATGTAGTGGGATAGTGCGTAGGTGGTATGGCAGTATGACACTCTAATTTTTAATGTTCTGATTTGTTGAAATTGTATTCTTTTGTTCACACTATGATGAATCTGCAGTGTTCATTCTGCTCTATGAGAAGATTGCCTGTATAACATTTGAATTTGGGAGTGAGCCATGAGACCATTCCAATGCTACTAGTTATGCTGTCCAATTTCTTATCGATTTTGTGGTTCAATTGGGACTTAGAATATTCTTGATTTTGCCTGTAATTTGGTATTGCCCTGTTGCCGAGTGTCTTCATGACAATACATTTATGCAGCCTGTTTGCAATTTCTGTATTGTACCCTTTTGAATTTTTGTAATAAATCTTTCTAACATTTCTAATTCCGCCCTAGAACTCACTTATTGAGTCTCTCTTTCCTTAATTGCCTGTACTTTTTATATGCTGTTTGGTACCTTATCTTGAGGCACATAGCCTGATTAAACTGGCGGCATGTTATTGAGGTGACGTTGGGGTGTAAGATTTTAGGGGCTTTGCGCACCCACAGTAGCACACCTCAAATATTCCTTTCCGAAGCTAAAAGTTTAATTCAAAGGAAATTGCATACTTTTATCATCAGCAGTAATCTTATTCCATTGTTTGAGCCATAGACAAGTATAAAGTCCTGAGTTAAGTATCATGAAATAAGCTGATGAATCTTCAAGTGGAATATTATCTCCTTCACTAACTTTTTCAAAGCAGACCCAATTTTCACTACCGTTAGGATGAACAGCACATGCAATTAACTAATCACAATTCAATTTTAAAATTAGATTTGACACACAAACCTTCAATTTCAACAAGAAAACATGTTCTTCCTATCGGAATACAGAATGGAAATCAAACTCACCACAAACAGGGAAAGACACTAAAACACTTTCAATGGCACTAACATAAATACATGACCAGCCGCAATCTACCTCCGAGCTAGTGTGTCTATTTCCTGTGCACAAAGAAATGACCAACACAATACTAATTAGTTCAAACACAACTAGACTATTAAAGACTCATAGAAGAAAGATACATTTTATGTGTCTCACGAAACCTAGACGGAAACGCGTGAGGAGAATTCTCTCCCAAGAAGAGTCAGTCCAGCCCAGGTAAGGAGCCATTCCTAGGGACACATGAAGGGTGGCATGCTCTCTAAATGTAATTTTAGAGAGTTCATTCATCTCTCTGGTGATTTGCCTATTTTGTTTAAATAATAACTTGACTTTAACCAGGTCTTGCTTCACCATCGTCTCAAGCTGGTTGAAAAGATGAGACTCTCCCAGATCATCCAGCCTTCACATAATGCAGCCAGGGAATAGACAACGTCCTATCACACTTCAAGGAGTCTTGCACTGTTTCCCTGTTAAAGGTGGCATGCGGACATCATTGGGCCTGGCATGAGCTCCATAACGGCGACCCCAGGGCCACAGGCGATGGCTGTTGTGATCTCGCTGCCCACCAAAGACTGCTGGGCGCACTGTATTGTTGGCTGAAGGCTGCGTAGTACCCTGCGGCGTGCTCTGTCTCCCCTGCACCTGCAGCAGTTTACCCTGAAATTAGGGAGCTTCCTTCACTGCAATGCCGGTCCTGCCCAGCAACTGCATTTGGAGCTGAGAGAAGGTGCGGCTGTACGCACCTTTGTAGTGCCTCTATGGCTTGCTATCTGGCTTGACTCTGCGAGCGGCTCTCCTCCATGGTGTGGGGGAGCTGGTGAGTGAGCAGCACTAAAGCCTGAACGACATCACCCTCCTCGCCACCGAAGCTCCTGACCACCGGACTCCCAGGTTGATTGCTAAGGAGGTGCATAGTACGGCAAACTTGCGCAGAGAGATGGGCTGCCAAAGGGGCAAAACCCAGGAGGCAGCGGCCACTAACTCCCAAGATGTGGACGATGGAGATGCGGCCCTGAGCATGCAATCACTCAATACAATTCCACCAACAGGTGACGAGGGTGCACCGGACAAACAGGACTTAATACTGAGTGAAGTTAGGGAATCCCGGAGAGCCATAGAACAGCAAATAGGCACCCTTACTACTGGTTTTACCCTACTGAAAGCGGATCATACTAAGCTGGCTGATGCGGTGAAGGATCATAGCTCCACGCTGAAGGATTTGGTGCCACAACATAAGGAGCATGCGAATCAGCTCCAGTCCCTTCGGAAACAGGTCACGGGACTGATGGACAGGGTCGAGGACGCGGAGGGCCGGGCACGACGCAATAACATTTGCGTCATTGGACTAACGGAACGGAGTGAGGGGACTGAGGCAACGACCTACATGGAACATTGGTTCCGTACACATGTGGCCCCTGAGGGTCTCTCAGAATTCTTCTGCGTTGAAAGGGCGCATCGGATCCCCACAGGGAAACCGAGAGTGGGAGCCCCGCCGAGGCCCTTGATCGTGAAAATTCTCAACTACAGGGACCGCGACATGCTACTGCAAAAAGCACGTGAAAAGCCACAGATCCAATTCGAGAACTGTCAAATCTCACTATATCCTGACTATACGCTACTGGTGCAGCGTAGGCGATATTCCTTTCAAGAGGTAAAGAGAAAGTTACGCACCATGAATCTCAAATATGCGCTACGATTCCCAGCACGTTTGAAGATCATCTACGATCAGAAGACCTACTTCTTTGAAAGTCCGGAAGATGTCGAGGAATGGCTAGAAGTTATGGAACCTACACAACTCTCGGGCCGATCCCCTCCTAAGACACGTGGCCTTGGAAATCCGAGACACCGTCGATCACAGCGGGTGGCTGAATCAATAAGTGCGTTGCCCTTTCCTGGGCCCACACAGCAGCAGGTCCAGACAGGCAAAGAGACGGCCCTGACGGCCGCACACACCTTCAGAGACAGCTCCTCCCGAAGGCTTTCAGAATCGTCGGAACACAGCACAGTCCGCTCGGACTCGGACAGCAGCCTACAACTCTTTCCTACTGTAACACCGCAAACGGCGGATGGAATACTGGGATAGCAGCTCAATCACGCTGTTTGCATCACTAGGAACTGTTGTCCATGGACGCATTGCCGGGGTGCCATCCCCCTAACACTCACATATCCTTTTGCTTTGATTCTCTGTAAGACACTATGTCTAATGTAATGTTCTACATGATACGCTTGGGCTCTAAGGAGGTCCAGGTTGTATGCTTCTTTACATGATGGCGGTAGCTGCCAGTCCCCACTTTGCAACTGCTACAGTTTATTATGTATTACTTCAATGTTTATCTTGTTTGGTCCTGCCTGTTTTAGGTTGTAGGCATGACCTGGTATTAGGTTTAGGTTGGGGGTTCCACGGCTCTGGCACATTAATGACGTTATATCTCCCAAGGTTGCATGATCCACTGCATGGTAGGAGACTCACAGGATGGAATGGTACAGCACATACTAGACAAATATAAATTTATTACATGGAACGTCCGAGGGTTAGGCTCAGTACATAAACAGCATAGAGTACATGCATTTTTGCTACGCCGAGGGGCGCAGGTGGTCTTCCTCCAGGAATCGCACCTAATGGAGGCAGAAGCCGCGAAAATTAGGAAAAAATGGAGGGGTCAGGTCATATCCACGAATTACTCCGCTTTTGCCAGGGAGGGTGACGATCTGGATAAGAGGGGGAGTACCATGTGTGTTGCTGGACAAACGGGTAGATACGCAGGGCAGGTACATATTCCTGCGCGGTACACTAGACGGAATACCGATTATCCTTGGGAACATCTATGCTCCAAATTATGACCAACACAAATATTTTATGGGTCTGAACTCCATTCTGGCGGGGTGGGAAGCATATCCATGGCTAATAGGGGGCGACTGTAATGCAGTCATGGACGTTTCCCTAGATCGTTCGCATCCACCCCTGAGAGACACAGTGGCTAGCAAACAGGCGGAAGCCCTCTGTGATTGGGTATGGGGTTGGTCCCTATGTGACACGTGGCGATTTAAAAACCCGCTACACAAGGAATATTCCTTTTTCTCCCCGGTACACCAGTTGCACACCAGGATAGAGAGGATTATGTGCTCTACCTCCATAGCGGATCAAATTACCGATACCACACACCTAGCAAAGACCTTCTCTGATCATAACCCCCTAGAAACAGTTTTTAGTTGGGGTAGAGTACCTTCCCCGGTTCCCACATGGAGGTTATGGCCTCAAACACTGGAGGACTCGGCTTTCTGCAGTACGCTCTCCACAACACTTCAAAATTATTTTACAGAGAATCAGAACACTTCTTCCACAATACTGATCGAATGGGATGCCGTGAAGGCTGTCATCCGAGGGGCGGCAATCAGTGCCACAGTGGGAGCCAGACAAGAGATACACAGAAAGCTGCAAGACACAGAGGCCAGCATGGCATGACTAGAACAAGAGGCAGTGCGCGACCCTACAAAACAGACATCACTGCAAGAGACACGCAAGAGGCACGCAGAACTACTTGAAACACGGGTTAATAGATTACAGATCTTATACACAAACGCACCACTCGGACGCAGACAAGTCAGGTATCCTCTTAGCAAAGCTGATCAGAAATGATCCTCCCATTACTGTCATTAGCCGTATTAACCTGCCAGGGGGAGAAACCGCGACCACGCAACATACTATTAGTGATGCCTTCAGTAAATATTACGAAGAACTGTACAGTGCACCTCCCCTCTTGGAGGAGTCCTCCATCGACGACTTCCTCACGAACTTACCTTATCCACAATCCCCGACAGGCATGAAGAAGGATCTGGAGGGACCTATTACTAGGGCAGAGATTAAAGCAGCTATAGCCGGGCTCTCGCGCAATAAAACACCGGGCCCAGACGGTTTGCCGGTAGAATTCTTTGACGCATACTCTGACATACTAATACCGCACCTGGAAGAGCTCTATAAGAAATCGCCCGAATTGGGGCATCTTCCTCGCTCCACTGCTCAGGCACTGGTGGTGTCATTGCCTAAGTCGGGCAGGGACCCGACTGACGTGTCAGGCTATCGCCCCTTGTCACTGCTGTGCACGGAATATAAAATCTTAAGCAAGGTACTGGCGATTAGAATTCAGCCATACCTTAACAAGTTGATCCATATCGATCAATGTGGGTTTATACCAGCTAGGAATACTTCATTAAACCTGCGCAGGCTGCACCAGATTATGTCTACTGATCTTACACATTTCCCAAATGCTGCCTGCGTGTCCCTGGACATGCGGCAAGCATTCAATACGTTGTCATGGGAATACATGTTCAGGGCTATTGCGCGCTTTGGTTTACCCCCTGCATATATACAATGGGTAAAATTGCTATACGCTGCACCCACTGCAAGAGTCCGGATGGGGAAGCTTATCTCCAGAGAATATGGTATCCACAGGGGTACACGCCAAGGCTGTCCCCTGTCCCCGATACTGTTTGTTTTGGCGCTGGAACCATTGACACTCCGCATACGGCGAGAGGCCACACGTTGCGGAATCCCTATAGGCACAGCCGCGCACATTGTGTCGGCGTATGCAGATGATCTTATCTTATATCTCGCAGACATGTTGGATGGTCAGGGCTCGCTTCCCCGTATCTTTGCTGACTTCGCAATGGTATCAGGCTTATCCATTAATGACTCTCAATCCCATGCCTTTTTCTTCCATGACCGAATGCCCCCGGATTATATTGGTTTCGGAGAGCTCCGGCTGCCAGGGGCCCCACACACTTTTAAATATCTGGGCATTAATGTCTATCGCTCACAAGTGGACATGTTAGAGGGCAACCTGGGTAAGTCTATTCGTGGAATACGCTCGCAGGTAGCTTTCTGGACCACGTTGCCTTTATCGGCTATGGGCCGCATGGCTCTATCTAAGATGGTGGTACTTCCCCGTCTTTTGTATTATTTCACGAACTTGCCGTTACTCATTCCCGCAACAACTTTTAGTACATTAGATACTATCCTGATAGACTTAATATGGGGTACGGGCCGACGCCGGATAAGTCTTAAGAAACTCCAAATCAGCACACGGGAGGGCGGTCTGGGGACGCCAGATTTTAGAGCTTATTACTACGCATGCCAAGTACAGTGGCTGTCCTACTGGAAGGCAGGACGCAACTTACAGGAGATTGATTATAGTACTAGGCACATCAAGCAGGGAACACTCCACGCCTTATTGCTACCGCATAGTAAACCACCCCCAGGACTACCATACCTCCTCCACACAGCACTACTCTGTTGGGGAAAAGCGCTGAGATACACTTCCAGGGGTGGCAGATACGCCGATAACATCCCACTGGTAGGGATACCATTGGCGTGTGGTAGGCTGACGCAGCGGGTGCTTGGACCTTGGACGGATGTGGGGGTGGAGTCTATTGGGGCACTTTTGGAGACGGGACACTTATGGACCACGACACCTTCACACGCATTAGGGGGGCGCCTGCCACACTATACATGACACATGCAGCCCTACTACATTACATTAAAAGAAAATGGGCTCCACAGCGGGAGGAACCCCAATCAAACGTGCTTATCAAGTCGCTTTATTACATGGGACATGGAAGCCACCTCGTTAAATGGTTATACCTTAGTATCCGCACACATGTCCGACTCCCGCTAGATACCACGAGGGCGCAATGGGTGGCAGATTTGGGACGGGACTTAACGGACAGAGAATGGAGTAACATACTGGAATACCCGCGAAAAATACCACGCAATGGCAAGTTCAAGTTTTTCCAATGTATGATCATACACAGAGCTTACCTGACCCCGCGCAGGCTACACAGAATGTACCCGGAAACGGTGCATCAATGCCCCCGATGTAAACTACCTGAAGCAGATTTACTTCAAATGTTGTGGGCATGCGTAGGTCTTGCTGAGTTCTGGAGGGGGGTTAAACAAATATTGGAGGATGTTACGCACCTGTCCACGGGGAACACGGCACTAGAGTGCATATTAGGTGTTTATAGACGGACGAAGACACACAAGGTTCAGCTACGCTTTTTGGACTTGGCGCTTTTAGTCGCAAAGAGATCGATCACTATGCGCTGGAAGTCAGCCAGAGCCCCCACCACATATATGTGGCATATCGAATTGCTTAGATGGGCAGGAGCTGAAAGCGCGGCATTGCGCAGAGAGGAGGCCCGTGGCCTAAGGAAAAATCCAATCTCCCTAGAATGGGATGCAATGGTGGAAGCCTACAAAAATATCAACCAGGACGATGCTTCCGCCGTTCCAAGTACCCACTAGTAACTGTAATAGTATGGTATGGAATATAGTAACCCCTGGCGGTTACGGAAGGAGCAGTGTGATCAGTAATTATACACAAAGTAATTTAATTGGATGGAGATGATCAATTGTATTATACACTGAACAGCCAGAGCCAGTTGCGGGTGGGAGTGGGCTTTAGAGGGGTGGAGGGTGGGGCCATAGGGTGTTGATTTATAATAAGTATTCTTATAAGTGACCGGTACATTATAATGTAGGAGAAGTCTGCTCGGAACCAGCCGATAAATGAAACATCTCCGGAAACACACGATGGTGATGATGTAACCTATTGGATGACAGGCTTTATAGGTCATAGAATTACAACACTGTGGAGAAAATATGCACAATATGTATCTTGTTTGATAAAGGAGAAAAAAAAAAACAATAAAGTTTGTTAAAAAAAAAAAAGGTGGCATGCGGATTTGTCCATACAGAGCACCATGAAATCAAGGAGCTAACTTTATGACATCCTCTACAAATTCCATCCCAAGCTTGCGAAGACTTACATAGTGGCGCAAGTTGGTGAAACCCCATGAGTCTTCTTAAAACTCTATTCTGCATGCCCCACAGGCAGGCGCCATACATTAAAACAGGGGGGCACTTTCTCCTGAAGACCTCCAGAAGAGGTATCATTGCGTTATTGCCATTACCCCAGGCTAATTTAAAAACGAACTCCTTAGAACTAGAAAGTTTTCGCTAAACAGTGGAGATGCAGGCTCCCCAATTCCCCTTTGAATCAAAGACAACACGCAGATAGGAAAATTCAGGGGTAAGACCCACTGGATGACCATCTATCTCGATGCCCCTCATTTTAGTTTGCCCTAAATTACACGTCATCCTGAATGTTTTAGAGCAGTTATTTTGCAGACCCAAAGATCCCATGAATCGAACAAAATCATCAATTAGTGTTTTAAGACCCTTGGGAGTTCTGACAAGCAAAACCGTGTCATCCGTGTAAAGCAGCACAGGGATCTTTTTACCGGCTCTGTTCGGGACATCTACAACTCTAGCAGACAAAGCAGGGTCAAGACCAATAATATATAGCAAAAATAGTGGGGGGGGCTAAAACGCACCCCTGCCGAACCCCACGTCCTATTTTAAATCCCTCGGTCCTTTCCCAGAGGGGCTGTACCTAACTGAAGCAGAGAGGTCATAGTGAAGAGCTTTCAGGAAGAGGACCAGGTCACCATCAACCCCCAGGTTAGTCAATAGCTCACAGAGCTTGGACCTCACCATGCTGTTGAAGGCACAGGACAGGTCCATAAAGACCAGGCACATGAAGCCCTGCTTAGCGATGGTATACTTGCTTATCAGCAAGTGGCGGTTTAAACATTGGCCCAACATGCCCAGCCCCTCCCAGAAACCATACTGCGCTTCCGACAGCATGCCAGTGGTCCCCACCCAATTCATGAGGTGACCAAAAACTACTCTGCCCACTATTTTGACAGCTGAGTCTAGTAAAGAAATTGGGCAGTAGCATTCGGGCGATTGAGGGTTGACTTTCTTAAAAACGGGGACAATGACGGCAGAGTGCCAAGACTGAGGTGGGCCAGACTTACATAAAGCATTGAAACAATTGCAAAGTAGGGGATCTCAAAGATCTGGGAAAGTTTTGTATAAATGCATAGGGACCCCATCTGGACCAGGTGCCTCATGCGAGGGCTTCTGTTGATCATGGCCGGACTGGGAACAGAAACCATCCCTGGCATTCCGCTCGACCAGCCCGGGGGGGGGGTTGCTACTGAGAAGCTCCGGCCCCAGGGGTGCTAGTTCAAGCATGGCTGCCGCTTTTGTTACAGGGGGCCGGTATTGCAGCACTGCTGTCAAACTGACCCTCAGTAATAAAACCACCCCCCACGGGTCAGAAACCGGCCCCCATCCTCCGGACCCACCCGGAAAATTCCCGGTGCCCACTACAGCCAGTACGGCCCTGCTGTTGATGGCCTCCCTGACCTCTTCAACCACAAATTCCAGGGCCAAGGTAAAAGCTACCGCTTCATCCACCACCCCTGAGTCACTTAAGGGGTCATAAACTATTTTAAAGTGGTTGACCCAGGCCTTTTGTCTGATAGTGTTAACCATGGTGTTCGATTGTTTCCCTATGGACTTAATATTCCTAACTATAACCCAAAAAGCTCTGGGATCCTTCAGGCTGCAAGCCCGCTCCAACTCCCCCCAGGACTCTGCTTGTAGTTGCTTCTGCCTTGCCCTGCACGCATCCTTATATACCTGTCTACACTGACATTACTTGGGATGGCCTTCTGGGCCTCATGTAGAGCCTTAGAGGCTTTTCTACACGAGTGATTAAACCACGAGCGACCATCTGGCCAGGGTTTCCCAGATTTCATTAACATGTCCCTTATCACCCGACTTAGATCAATGTAATGGGAAGAAACATTGTAAGAGCAGTCTAATGGCTCAAGGCAAGCAAAAACCAAGGGTAGGTAGTTAGTTCATAAGTGCTCTAAAAGGGCAGACATGTTTACATTTCTTCAGACCAGGCGTAGCCTCTGTTCAGCGATTGCGGGGGCAAAATCGTCCATCCACCCCCGCCCTCCTCAGAATGCCCAGTTCTAAACACAGGGGGGTTATGGTCGCTAAACGGGCTTGAATACGTTTTAGCCCCCAAGACACATGCACAAAGGTCCTGCTCAACAAAAACAGAATCAATTACAGAGCAACTCACCCTCAAAAGTTACTATGGAAGTATACAGAGGGTCAAATACCTCCACCACATTGAACAGATCAAGTAGTTTAATGAGGAGCAAGGCCTGGTCCCCTTTAACTCTGGGAAGGTTGGCACAACCAGCAGGGGAATTTTCAAGGATATGTTGGACATTCTCCACTTGGGTGGACCCGAGTTTAGCGTTTAAATCTCACCCTAGGATAATTTTAACGCCATGGCGTAAGGAGGCCAAGGGTTCCTCCTAACCTATTATGAAATCCAACAGCTCTTTAATATTAGTAGCTTGATCTGTCCCAAAAAAGCTGTTACAATAATTGATTAAAACAATACACATACCATTTGGCAACTTGGTTAAAAAGGCTTAGAAAAGGATACTATCTACAGGGATTACTGACATAGTACAATCCAATGTGACTTTAAACCAAGTTGTTAGCCCTGCTTTGGCCCAGCCGGCAGCAGAGCAGACTGTGGTAACTGAGAATGAATATAATTTCCTCAGTAGCCCAGGTCTCCTGAAACAATATGATTACATGTTCCCGAATATAATTCTCCCAGTTTTCACAGCCCAGTTTACTGGCAAACCCGCTATATTCCAAAAAAGAAAGTTGACACTAGATTTTTGGTTCTCAGGATGCCTCGAGGTGGGTGAGCTTGGTGTCAAAACCCCCTCTACATGAGTGTAGACAGGAAGAAGAAGACGTTGGGTGGCATGAGTATTAGATGCAGCACCAGACCCCTCAACAGAATACGATGCTGGTACAATGGGTATACTGAGTCAGTCATTTTCATACAGGTCCTCTAGGGGTGTGAAGCGATTGGATACAGGCACACCGAAATGAGAAGACACCACAGGCATCAGCAACGGACTCCTGAACAGGTCCCTATAAAAAAACAAAGGTAGAACCTTACTCTTGCCCTGATAAAGGTTTGATTGCCCTGCATACCCTAGCAGGTGCCTGGCCAACTTACGGTTTCTCAAAGTAATAATAATACAGTCTCCTTCATGCTCCTTACGCATTTTCAAAATCCAGCCCACCCTCCTGGCTATTACATATTCTGGCAATGAGTAGCCTTGAAGTATGTTGATCCCCTTAAGCCAGTGGGCTACCTTGTTAATCAATTCCAGGGTGGATTCTCTTGCATTTTGGGGCAATGTGGGGACATCAGCTAGAATGACCACACAGGGGCAGGCTGCTGGTAGGAGATCACACCTGGAAAGCCCTCCCTGAAGTGGCCAAGAGTGTCCTTTAGGGCCAGGGTTTTTTTCTACTGATTGAGGGCCTTGGCAGGCAAGACCTGACCTGATCTGTTTACAGGGATGACTTTAGTGAGGCACTGAGAAAGAGGGGCTATTAGGTCAGTGTGAGGGGCCGTACTGGGCCCTTTGATCAAAGCGGCAGCCCTCTCTTCCTGGGTGGGTCGGTCAAGCCTCGGGGTTTGTGTGCCTCTCTAAATGGCAGAGCTGGAGGCTTTTGTGGCATCGGAACCAGACTTGGAACTGGTATAGGCACCTGCCCCCCTCCCATTCTCATTGACCATGCAGCCCACCCTCCCTCTCCCGGCTTTCCATGGTGGACAGTTTACATTCAATTCACCTCAGCCTGTCACAAACCACTTCATTTTAGAATCAATGGCTTCCACAAGATCTGTGCCCAACTGCATGAGGAGGGCCTCCAAAGCCTCTTTATAGGAATGAGGAGTGGCTTGTGGATTGTCCGGTGCAGCTTGCACAAGATTTTGGTAAGTCCTGGGTGGTTTAATGTTTTTTTTGTGGGCCATATGTTGTTTTATTTATTAGTCTCCAGGGGTGGGGTAGTAACAGGTACAGGAGGTGGAGATGTAGATTTAGAGCAAGAATCACTGTCTTCCTGTGCCACCCTGTTAAGGACTGTCTAGGTCAGGTTGCATCAGGATGGATGATAAGCACTTCTCCACATGGAAGATTTCCTTGTCCGAGGCCCCCACCAGCTTTTCTATGTAACCATCCTATGTACCCTTTCCCTTTGCCGCTATTACCCCCTCCATACTCGGGACCAGTTTACGCTTAACTATCGTGAGAAAAGGGCCCTCAGTACCCCACACTGTGAGCCCCTGGACGCACGACTCCTCTGCAACCTGGCCCAGGTATCCTCAGGTGACCAACCTCTACCAAGTAATACACAGGGTGATCCCCAGATCCAAACCAAACAATAGGAGCGGAGCTATCAAAACAGAAAGTCACATACAGGAGGGGGTCTTACCGGAGGACGGTCAGCAAGTGTCTCATTTTAGCAACCACAAACTCAAGAGGGGTGGCCCCATCCTGGCTCCTCCTGGCGGTGACGGTCTTTGTCCGGGCGTGGCCTGTGCGTGGCCCACTCTGTGGGACAGCCAAATGCGCTTTAGAGTGCTGCTGAAGTGGTGGCAGGTGCGGGCAGAACAGACCCCGCCCCCAGAATCCTCGGACTGATGGGACTCGTGTTTCCCATTTCAAAACACTCACCACTTTGCAGGACAGCCAAATGCGCTTTATAGCACTGCTAAAGTGGTGGCAGGTGTGTTATGTTATGTTATGTTAATTTTGACTTGTAGAGCGCTTAATACCTGCAGGTCTCTAAGCGCTTCAAGAAGATCAGCGGAAGTTCCAGGGAGAGTTGTATCACAGAGGGGAGAGGTATGCCCTGGCTTGTGTAAATAATAGGGTCTTAAGTTTCTTTCTGAATGGAAGAAGGCAGCTTTCGGAGCGGAGCTGACCAGGCAGCCTGTTCCAAAGTTGTGGCATAAGGACCGAGAAGGCTCTGCCGCCTTTAGTAGTGTAGTTGAATCGTGGGCATTTTAGAAGGCCTTCCGTGGAGGACCTTAGTGAGCGGCAGGGGGCATATTTCTCCAGGCGTTCCTTGATGTAATTGGGTGCCTGTCCAAATAGCGCCTTGTGTGTAATGCAGAGGCCTTTGAATTTAGCCCTCTGCTTGATGGGCAGCCAGTGTAGTTGTTGCAGTAGGGGTGATGCCCGAGTGTGCCTAGGGAGCTTGAAGATAAGCCTGGCAGCATCATTCATCACCACCTGGAGTTTGCCCAGCAATGAGTCCAGTAGTCCGATGTAGAGCGAGTTCCCATAGTCAAGACGGGACAAGATCAGGGCGGCCACCACTGTCCTCATGGTTGAGAAGGAGAGTGGTGCAGAAGTTGTGACAGGTGTGGTCAGAACAGACCTCCCCTTCAGAGTCCGTAGCCTGATGGGTCTCGTGGTCCCCATTGCAAAATGCTCCTGCGCTGCGGGACGGCCAAATGCACTTTACAGTGGTGCAGAAGTTGTGACAGGTGTGGGTAGGACAGACCCTGCCTCCAGAGTTCTCGGGCTGATGGGACTCATGGTCCCCGTTGCAAAACACAATGTAATCTACACCACTCCACCAAGCAAATATTCACTTCAATCACCATGCATGCAAGACAAGCCCTATTTATACTAAAGGTATGCAACTTTAGCCACTGCTTCACCACTGCTTCAACTAGACCAGGAATTCCAGTAACTGGGACAAGGGAGAGTTTGGATTCTCTACTTCTAACAATTGTTAGGAATACAAATTCAAATTATCCTAATCTGTGTAACCATCCAGTTTGTGACAACCATCTGGTCTAAAACCATCCTCTGCTACCAAAAACTGTTGGTGCATTTTACCATTAAAAACTTCTGATTGGTGGATCGGTGCTATGTGCAAGTCTTTGATGAGGAGACACTAATATTTCATATAAACCCGGAGAATTCACTTTAGAAAATTCATACTAGACTAGGATCAGAATTTAAAACATAAAGATTTATTTAAATGTAAGAATCATTACAGAAAGCAAAAAGATAATGATTAGTCAATCAATTTAAATACTATAAATGTAAATCACCTTTTGTAGTGGAAGCTGATCCCTAAACTAGTCAAAAGAAAGAACCAAATACAATCTAGCATGGAGTAAATAATGGGTCAAAGAGCATTCTATCATAGGGACTGCTCAGTTAAGCAGGTGAGAAGAAGCATGAAAATATTCTAAGTACATATCAATAAACAGACTAATGTGGAACCTGTCTTCTATAGGGACCAGGAAGGAGCCCTAAGCAAATATTGGAAGTGCTAAAGCAATAAAGGCATGATGTGAAGTCTGCCTCTAAGGAGAGCAAGGGAAAATATTGGCTCATCTCTCAAATGGAGAGTTGTTATATGTTTTAGACCGAGAAATCATACAGTCACTATTGTGTCAGATAAGGGATACATTATATTTTGCGATAGTAAAACAGAAAACATATCAAATGATAAAATGACGTTTGCTCTGCATCTAATAAATAATCCTGTATTATGCCCTTGATCCAGCGATCTGGGGCTAATACATTTCTATTACCTGGACCCAATTCATGTGAATACTAACTTACCAATTTCTATTACCATATCATCCTCGCATTATCCTTTGTGGCAATGCGATCTTTATTTATGTAATCAGGGTTTGGCAAACTAATACTTGGATCTAAAATAATACTATTGCATGCTCATCATAAACCAACTCTAATAATGACAAACTCACTTATGAATTGATAGTGCTTTATCTAGAATAATGTGATTGCTCATCAAATACAATACAGCTTGAATCATTGATCACCATACAAGAAACAATACATGACAAATGACAAAGAACAACTCATAATCGGTGCATTGAGTGAGTGGATAGGCGTAGAGACAAAAGATTAGAGACAAAAGTCATTTGCAAAATGATTATGCAAATTCAGATATAATACTAACCTACAAAGGAAACTAGGAAAAATACTCTCTGGCCATGAGAGCAGTAAGGCCCCTCAACAAGAGTTGAAGAGCAAAGACTAAGTCAGGAATTCAGCAAACAGGAACAGGCAGCCCAAATAGGAACAGGAGACAGCCACGCAGCTCTCTCCTCTCGCAAAGTAGGAACTCACGCAACCCATACACCTCCCACCGGGTATCTATATTATACTCTAAATCCCAAGAAAACCAACCCACATTGTTTCATATCACACAATTTATCTTCATTCTATTGGTTGAGGAAGGGGGTGTACTGTCACACCACTCTCGTCATAACATTTCTGCAAAATAGTCTATTGTCCTTTTTATTCATTTTATCAACTTCCAACCAAGGAAATACAAATTCGAGCTTCCTTCATATGCACATTTCCTCAATCTCGATCATGTAACAACTTTTGTGCCTCGATTGTTCAATTGTGCCGCTCTCTAAGGAAGTATTCCGGCTTTGAAGATTAATTTGTTTCTCCACGCAAACTTTGGCAGGCACACAGGACACATGAAGGACGAACAGTTTCCGAATTCCCTTTCTTGCACAGTTTTAAACACAGATTTATTTTCTAAATTGACTCTCGGGCCTTTTCTGCAGGGCAGAAAATCATACTTCTACGGAAAACAAACACAATTATTATTAATCACTTATAATGCTATACCATGAAACGCACCCACCCTGTGTGTTGCATATTTTCATTTATACCCATGCGCCCCTGAAATAATGTTATTTCCAAAGCAAATTAGTATAAAATAAACAAGCAGCATTAGTCCTTTTATTTTCCATTAGTCATAAGCATTTGCGGCCTACTTCAGCATCTTAGTTCGCGCTTGCGCAAGTTCATCTTCCCTCATGTTAGCCCTTTTTCCGCAATTAGTTTGCACATCACACGATTAGTAATTTTCTCTATGAGGGTTCAATCCGAGCAGGTTTCATTTCGCGAAAACCCTGCTCCATCACACTAAAACAGAAAACAAAAGTCCGTCATAAATATAAACAACTACTTCGTTGGGCCAAAGAAAATGACCTCCAATTGAATACAGTTGTACTTTTTCTTCCTTCAGGAACATTAAGCACACATAAACGGAAACTCTTATTTGATACAGAGCAAGCGAGATTGTAAGGCTAACTGAATTCCGTGCAATTGATGAATTACTGAAGGTCACATTTGAGGCTCCTCTGTGCCCAAGGCAGAGAAAGAGAAAATATTATAACGCACTCAGCACATCACACGCATTTGCAAGAGCATTTGAAGCTCGACTGGTCTCGCTCATGTCAACTTTAAGCACTTTGTTACATTTGTGTCTCTTGTATATTAATGAAAATGCATAAAATTATTAGTTGTGAAATCTGCTTTCACAACGTAGACATTTCGCATCTGGATAGTTTCTGCCTTTCGTCCTTATAAGGTTTATCTAGCGCTTGGAATGTGGTATCAGTATCTATATGATAGAATAAGCATTGACAAAAACACGTTGCTTCTAGTTTTAGCTCATCCCACTACTGCTGCTCGAAATTACCAGCAGGTAGAATAGATTTCACTCTGAGTTGCATGTGTTGCTGTTGTGGTATTTCTTTGTATACATATCTAAATGTTTTACTGTGAAACTTGGAATAAGTTAAATAAGGCCATGACAATTGATATAGTGTATTTTATAAATGTTGGGATTTTAAACGGGGAAGAAGGTTGCTTTTATTCCTGAGTGAAGTATGTTTAAACTTACGCATTACTGATAGATTCTAATTTGAGCAATTGCAATGCAGCATCGAATGCCTACCATGTGTAATTTATATATGAAACCGAACTAATATTTAAAAATATACAAAGTCTAAATTTCTCTAAACTTTCCTGAATATAGAGAGTTTGCGGTTGGCCAAAATTTGCTCTTTTGTAAAAAGCCTGGACTTTTTACAAAAGCCCCCTTTAAAGTTCCAAAAATACATGCTTCCTTTTGTGTGTCTCTGCACTGCCACCTGGAGGAATAAAATAGGGGTGTATGCAACAGCCACGGCTGGTGTTTACTTCTTCGCTGCCTCTCTTGTCCGCTGCGTGTGACGCCATGACACTGAATGACCAGTGTTGGCTGTGGCGACCGTCCCTCCTGCCTCCCACAGCCTGCTTCTAAAAAGATTGCAGTGCAGGAGGCGACCTCGGAAGAACGGGACTTCTTGCTACTCCGGGATCAGCGGGAGACAGCAGCTGCCATGCTTTCAAACGCCGCTTGTTATTTACGCTTCTGCTGCCAGACTTGGGCTTTGCTACCTTTAACTCAGGACTGAGTCCAAATGCTAGATCGCGTCGCAGGATGTTTCTTTGCCGCAGTAAGCGTTGCAGCGGCACCCCTTCTGAGTGTGCGTTAACGTAAACAAGGGACTGTAGGAATAGATGTGGCGGGTACATACATTTCGCAAGCCAGCCCCTCCCGACCAGCGCCTCGCAGTTTGCACAACGCGGGCTTCGCTTGAGTACCTATCATGCATGTTCAAGGCCATGGGCGCAGCGGACAGTGTTCAAAAGGTGGTAACTGTAAGTAGAAAAGAAACACAGAAGGGCTTGCAAAGCGGTGTTTACATTCGCAGGGTCATTTATTGCGGCTGAGAAATTATATGCTACGAATTTCAATTGTCCTGCCTACTGGGCAGGGAACCCTTGTCAGCAAAGTCTCTTAGGTGCAATATTATGGAATGCTGTGGTTGATATTAATGTAGGCTTTCCACAAATGACTGTTCAGTGACGCCCCCTGGACGACCAGGTTGTGTGTCCGTTCTTAAAGAGTGCGATGGCAGTAGAGAATCCAACGCTCTCTACTACAGTGGTTTGGGTGGGGGCGGTTGTTGAAACGTATTGAATGTTCATGAAAGTGCTACAGAATGCTGCAAAAGATACAAATGAGTGAGACAAAACTTTTTTTTTTTGCCTCTAAATTTGCTAATACACAATACATTATCCCGGCATGTCATTAGGATGGGTTTCACATATCCGACTTTTGTTTCTGGATTGGAGGTGAAGACCGTCTACCTATATGATATGGAGCAAATCTTGACTCTGGTGGTGGGGGTCGCCACAAGTTGCTTGTGTAATGCAGTTGCTTAGCTTAGGCCCCTGTACACCAACCCTGGGGCTCAAGGGGCCCAAAGCCAAATACTATTTGTGAGATATGGGAGGCCCAGGGGCCTCTCGTCACCTTCTGCAGGGTGGGGGGGGGGGTCATTCTTTATTACGCTGCTAGTGTAATGTGCTAAACAAGTGGTTGTTTCCTGCGAGATAACAACCTAGACCGGCTCAGCTGCACCTGCCTTGTGTCTGATTTTGCGACTTAGTGTTAAAAGTCTGTGCGGTTTACTTTTAAACTAGTTTTCCTTAGTCCTTGGCAGCTTCGCTAATTTTGTTTATGCTTTCCTTATTACCCTTCCCCTCTCCCCGTTCTTCTTTGCCCCCTTGCTCCTGCTTCCACCCTCCTCCTTCAGTGTCATTTTGATGAATGTTGGGCCCCAGCAAGCCATATTTTGGGGTTCCCTGTTTGGGGAACATTTGACTTGTATTACCCATTTTCTTATAATATAAGCCTGTGTGATGCTGAACGATGTTGAATTATACTCAAACTTTCACACAAAACAGCTGGAATATGTTTTTCAGGGGCCGAAATCTTTAAAATGGCACTGGGTAAAGACAGAGACTGTGTTAGAGGCAAGAACAATCAAGGACTACAGATTCTGGAAGAAAAGATAGAGTGAGAGGAAATGAGAAAGGTCGATGTACCGTCCGACACTTCTAAGGCTGGGGGCCCTAGACACTTCCCCCACGTTGCCCGTTTCTTAGAACGTCTCCCTTTGTTCCCTTCCTTCCACCCTTGCATCATTTGTCCCTCAACTCTGCTAGCGGTCATTATCTTTTCCGTTGATGCGTATAATCAGACGAGGCTTTAAAATCAGCCTGAGTCCTTCCCGATGCTATCACTCGCTGGTAGGTGATCTGCTGTAATCTTCCGCGTTATCTTTCCTTTCACGATTTTCACCCTGCAGGGTTTGCCTTTTTTGTGTTAAAGAACCGCATTCGTTTGTTAAGACTGCGCCGTAATTTCTTATTTAGTGCAATGAATGCGGCAGTTAGTTCTGTTTTTGATAATGCCCGTGTAGCGTTGCTGTTGTTTGGCGATCTGTTGAGGCAGAGGCAAAAGACTGGTGCAGAGAAGCAGCGGGCAGACATTTTAGAAAGGCAGTCTTCAAGCTTACTCGAGCGCAGTATGAGAAACCGAGTGCGCCTTCCAAGTGACAAGAACTGTCTGTCACCACCTCCAGAACATCCCTATTGGTCCCGCTCGTGATTCCATAGTGATGCAAGAGGGTTCTATGATAATGACATCACCGCAGAGCATTCCAGTCACCACACGACCCTGAGCTGTTGACCGGCTGCGCGATTCTACCTCAGCCCCAAGCACGCATAGTCTCTCTCGAGCTCTCTGAGTAGTATTTGACTCTCTGAATCCTTTTTCTTTCTCGGTCAAATTTCTCTCTCGGCCACTAACCGCCAGAGCTGCCGACTTTGGAGCTGGGGCACCAAGCTCGAGTCTAGGCGTCGGCTCAACATCCCGTGATTCTGGTCAAATCGCTTAATCTCCCCGTGCCTACCAAAAAATGAATGTGTCCATCTGTAACTTAACTGGTGCACTTGTAAAGCGCTCCAACACATTCGGGTCGAATTCGCGCTATATGAAAACTGGAGGAAAAAAAATCTTTACATTTTGTCCGTCTCTTGTTTTCCCTCCTTCCTCCCTAGTCTGTATCTCTCCATAATCTTCCACCCTGCTGAGTATTTCTTTCATCTCCTCCTCACACTCACGCTCTCATTCTTTCTTTTACTAGCTACTACCCGTTTCTCAAATTTCCCCCTTTTTTGTGGTTTTATATAGGCAGACTTCACCTGAAGGAATTAGAGCGCTTTACATGAGCACTACACAAGGTCACAATCTTTTTTCTTTCTTATTTTATTAGCATAGGGAGATCAAGTGATATGCCCAGCATCACTGGATGTTGAGCCGACGCCGACACTGGAACCTTGGTCCCCATTATTAAGTCGGCATCTCTCTCTCGCACATTCACATAGACCTCTGTTGCCCCTGAGGCACCCCTCTTTATGCAAACAGACATTCGCTGTGTTCCTTCCTGTTTCATCCAGTTTAGAAAAACCATATCTGACGCGCTGCTCCCAATAATTGATGCTTCCCCCTCGTGACACAAGAACGACGTTGTATTCCCGAAAACCTAATATAATTTAGACAAAGTAATTCAATTTTGGAAATGTTTACATTATCATCCTCTCATAAGAGTTCAAGGTCGGTGTGGGTCTAAAGCATGCTATTACTGAAGCTGCAGGCAGCCTTCACTAATATATCGCGGATGGTTGTTGATAATGAAATAGTAACCGGCTGCTTTCAGTGCATGTCACTGCTAACAGTTACGGTTTCTATTTAAGGTGTTTATTTTACGAGATAAACAGCAAAAGTTTTGACCCATTTTACAGTCAAGGTGGGTTTATAGTGTGGTATATGTGCAGCCCTAGACATTCATGACAGGGGTGTCAAATGTGAATGCCAGAGCAAAATAAATATATCCTTTTATATAAAGTTATTTTGTTAATACAAGCATTTGTGTATCATTTTAAAATAAGCAACGGGATAATTGTGTGAACGATTGCATTTGTTAAAGTAAGGTATAAGCCTTACAAAAACCATACCAACTATATTTGAGCTGAATCTTTCTGAGTATTGTATTTGTCATTCTACTACTAATAATAATAATAATCGTGCTATTTTATCAGTTTTATTGTTGCTGTCGATAATAGCATAATTATTCTTAGTAAGATTTCGTCATATTTTTAGTTTTATCACAGCAAATAGTAATACCAGTGTAAAAAAGTATCAAGAGATGAACAGTAGTATCCATAGAAATATATATTTCATTAAAATCATAGCAAAATATCGAACGTTTAAAAACGAAAATTCATAGAACACAAAGAATAAAAGCTATCGCCCTGTGATTCTTTTTGATACCGAGGAGGTAACTCAAATAAAACTAGAAGCTAGATGCCTAATTCATCTACAAAACTGTAACACTGGCGCCCATATGAGGTGTAATACGGGGTTTACCAATAAAAAACATACGAATACATTCTTCATAAGTATTACGCTTGTGTTTAATTGATGGGTGAAAATTGCAAAGATTTTTGTGTGCACGGCAACGTTTTATCTGAATATATATATATATATATATATATATATATATATATATATATATATATATATATATATATATATATATGCGCCCTTGTGTAGAGAGATGGGAGGACATAATATATTAATACCTACATGTACTGACCGTGGTAAGCTAATTACTTTCAAAACAACCTTCAAAACAGAGGGATGCAGTGTATTACAATGTGGAAGAAAAATATGAAACCTCAAGACTTGAGGGTTTTTCATATCTTGCCAATGAACAAGCACAGTAAAGGAATAAGCACTGTATGATGTTCAAGGCCTGCGGCGAATTATTTTGATATCTAATATGTGTAATAAGTAACATAAAAATCCGATACTTATGCAAAGGTTTTAATTAATTGTGCATAATAATAAATTTGCTATCACTGGATACTTATACTCAAATAGTGTTATTTTGAAATTGCCTCTAGGATGACTTTTGTTTTCGAAGATTTTCTACCTAATTCTTGTCTGACAAAAGTGCGTCAATATTTTTACGAATATGCGAGGCGCTGGAAAGTTCGTTGTAGCCAGGGCTGTTCGTGCTCACACCCTCTTTAATTTCTAACGTAGTGATAATAAGTGTTTTGGTGTAAATATGAACGTGCAGAGTGTCGCCTGAACATGTAGTGTATAGCATGTTGTTACACTTACACCGTCGTCCCTTCTTAATCTGCAAAGCTTGGTTTCTGTTAACCTGACTGCACTGTGTGTGTGATTCTCCTTCTGCAAAAGTTTTCTCTTTAACGCGCTTTGTGACTCTGTTTAGGAACCAATATTTTTTATTTGCCCTTCTGTTTTTTCTGATTCAGTTTCAATTGCGGCTATTTGACCCAGCTGCTGATTCAACAGATAAAATGCAAATTGCAAGCAATGTGTCTCAAGACTGAAAGTGCGCTTCTGGGAGGAGGAGCTCTAACACATTCACGCAGCCACCCATCTTAATAGCTGTGCAGTCGGGGATACGGGAGCTTTCCCTAGCTGCGGTGCTGGGTGCAGGAGGCAGAGGTCGTCTGTATTTTCTCTCATCAAGATCTTATATTTGCTCAGTAAGTTCCCTCCACTAACAGCCACCTTTCGATTTTATGCTTTTTAAATGTGTCTCGGTATCTCTCTCTCTGGTCGAGCTCCTCTGTGTTTTTTTAAACGAGTGTCATTTAAAATGAAACGGATGTGGTGAAAGAACCACACATCCTCAGCACCCAACGATAAGAATTAGTTTATTTTTAAATGGCTTTGACCCGCAAGATAGAGCCCGTCTCTTCTCGTTAATCCTTTTGTTTTGAGCTTGTTTTTTCTATTGTGGTGGGGGCATGCAGAGAAGATGGAAGAAACACTTTAAACATGATAAAGAACCACGAGAAACACAGATCATACATCTACTCGAATATGTTCAAATGAAACACTGATGAATGCATTTACGCGGTGCATGTACTTTGTTATTAATTAGTCATTAGGACGAGAATCTGCTACATAGCACCGCTCTGCCCAGAAAAAGTACCAACAACCCAAATAGTCATTTTTCGAAAGAATGGGTCATATTTGTTTACAGAGAAAATGTTAAGTTTGACAAGTACGAGACCAGACTGTGGAATCAAAAGCAGCCCTGGAAAAAATGTTCAAATCAGCCACACTCCCTTCCTCTGCACTTCTTGCACTACATCTCTCCTTCCACCCAGCCATCCATTCTCTCTCACCTCTCCTTTCTCTCTTCGATCACTTTCTCTCCCCGCCCCTTCTTTCCCTTATTTGAAGCCTCTCACGTCTTCTACAATTAATCTCGGGGGAAAGTGGCAGAGGCACCAGGATGTCCCTGGGCTTTCAAAACAAAGGGGCATATTTACTAGAAAATGTCAGAGCGGAGCTGCGCCAAATTGGGCAGCACCACGCTCCAACATTTTCAAAGCACAGGGATGCACCGTATTTACTACAATATGGCGCACCCCTTTGTTTTCCCTAGCGCTGGCACTAAATTTGCCTGCCTAGTGCGAACGCAGGCACCCTTTCACCATAGTGCAAGCAGTAGCTGCCGGTATTGTGGACGAGTGGTGGGGTGGGCGGTGGGGGGGCATAGGGATCACGGGTGTGGCTAAAATAAAAAATTTAAATAATTTAAAAAAAACTTGCCTGTCGCGTTCTTCTGCTCCTCTTTCCAGGCACAGGCTCCCAGACTGCACTGGGGCCAATCCTGAGGCTGCTCTCATGCATGAGAGCGGCTTCAGGATTGGCCTAAGTGCCCTTGATTTGCGCTCACAGACAGACTGGGAGTCTGTGCCTGCTCTCTCCAACCCAGCAATGCAGCTGGGTTGGAGAGCTTTCACTGCGCATGACGGTTTGGCCGGCCTGACACGCCCCGGCCAAACCGTCATGCGCAGTGAAGGCAGTGCACCTATCACTCCCCTCAGTGCCTGTCACCCCCCAGGCCCAGCATCCACAGCTCGGCAGGAAAGGAAAAATAAAACAAATGTTTATTATCATTTTATTTTTATTTTCCTGATGTTTTTTGGGGGGGGGCCGACGCTCCTCTACCATAGCGGAGGAGCAGCTGCTGAGTGCAAGGGTGCCTGCGTTGCAGTAAATGATTGCGCAGGTAGCAAATCGGCATTATTTAATGATTATTTATGTGCAGGTGGGGAAACCTTCCTACACATAAACAATCATTATGGCTTTTTGCTCTTTCTATGCAGAATGTAGCACACATAGAAAAAGCAAAAACAAAGAGAAATAAAAGCATTTCTCCTCATGCGCTATTCTAACGCCTGCTTTTGCAAGGTATTAGTTTTTGGCGCTGCCACAGATTTATACCTCCTTCTTAATCTGGGGCTGCATCAAAAAGCAATGGGTGTTGCAGTGGAACGCCCACAGCAACATCCATTGCACGCCCCTTTCACGCATATGCCTGCGTGAAAGGGTAGCATATTTACAAAGCAGGGGTAAGCCACAAAAAGTGGCTTAATGCCACTTTGTAAATATGGTGCAGGGTATACCGCCACCGGAGCGTCAAAAAAAGTGACGCTCCTGTGGCGCTAGGGGCTTGTTCATATGCCCCAGGCCTTCAAGGGCTCCAGCACACTGTTGAAATGACTGACGGAATAAAAGGCCTGTCCAGCTCTGACAACCACATTCAACCAGGTAAGTTATTATCCTGACAAGAGAGTCTAAGAGTGGCCTGCAACTTGAAACTTGACAAATCAACATACAGTGTTTTCATCAGAAATATATTTACAATTGGCAAAAAAATCGGAGTCAACATTTCTCCAACCTTGAGCTCAGTTTAGTTATTGACCAGGCATAAATGCTGGACTGGTCTCACCCACATGCATTTCTTGAGAATTTATAGACTAAGATGACAGCATTGTCATCACGCTCGAGTGCCCACACGGCCCTCAAACACTTTCAGTGGACGTCTAATTCCTGACCTAATATGCCTTTTTGCCTCCGGGCCTTTCAGGTTGGGGCCATAGAGATCAGAAGCATGAACCCCTACCTGCGTCCCTTAAAACTACAAACTCCCTAAGTGGCCCACTGGGAGCCAAATTGTTCATGCAAGGCCTTCTTCACATGTCGAACTGTGAGGTATAAAGTTCTCCAAAATTTTAAAACAACCAATGAAGCAATATTAACTTCTACAAGCAAAAGGGAAATTAACCCATATTTAGCCCACTATCAAGCACAAAATTAACACACACAGGGAAGCTCTCAGGACCACTACCGATGTGGTCCCGAAGAAGATTTTCCGGGTCCCTCCTGTTCCATTCAGAATCCCCCTCCCCCACTTCCCCCTGCTCCATTCAGGATGCCTGTGGAAAAACCTAACAGTGGGAACCAGTAGTTCTAAGTAACTCACACACTGTGTTGGGCTTTCGGGGATATAGGGCCTCCTCTACCTGCCCAGCCTAATCGTGTCACCCGCAATCCCACATTGTTTTTGGGATTTGTGGCTTGGCAGCGCTGCCACATGTCACGTTTTAGCTTATATAGAAATGTGCATGGCGCGATTGTATACACAGTGGTTATGCTTTTACTGAGTGTGGATGTTATTACTGTCCGGTATTTCTGCTGAAAGAACCACCACGGACCAATATCAATGCATCATATAGGCAACACATATAATAATTGTGTCCTGCCTGTGAAACCAAACATTTTCAAAAACATTAATTGATAAATGTATTAATACATTTATAGACACGTTTCTTACTGTAGCGCAAAATACAAATATGGCACTGTCGCATTAATGTTAGAAAACACAGCAGACTGTTTTGTAGAGTCCACGTTTATTGAGAAAAAGCTTGTCGTACCCGCAGGGTTTCTTTAATAAGATTTAACCTTACTGCCTGACTTTAGCCTAAGATGATTCAGTTATGGTAAGTATATTTATAACTAACACCAATACAAAAACATAGTATGAACCATATACACAGATTGGCCAAATATACTATTTATTACCAATGCTGAGGGGTAAAAGGGAAAAATGACCGAGCAAGACTCTGCCTCTTGTTAGTCGTTGGCCCTCCAAAGCCTCAATAATGAACATATTACATCAACATTTTACTGTTTGACACATTTCTTTTTTCATGCCATTGAATCATTTGTTCCATGCATTATAACAAATATCTAAAGGTAAACCTATGTATTTTGGTGCAACAGAGCCATCTGAGCATACTGTTACATTTAAAAAATGGCTTGGCCTATGGCCTATTCTGTTTTTTATCATATCACGAAAACTCCTAGATGGCATTATTGGTACCCAATAAACATTTACCCAGTATGTCTATCTGTCTATCTCACACACACATACAGACAACTGTTATTTAGAGTTTTGCAGATGCATAACATCTGCTACAATTGCCAGATATCCAGTTCGCCCTATTTAGAATGGGCATGCATTCTAAATCGGATGGGCAGAATACATGCTTAATTTTAGGAGATGTCCCGCTCCTGCTAAACTCTAAATAATCCTCTCGGGTCTTAATTGCAAGACGGTTTGAAATCCATGTGAAGATTCGAAGCAGCTGGAATGAAAAATTTCCTAGTAGACACGAAGGAAAGTTTCAATTCTATTAAGGACTCGGAGGCGAGGATTATGCTCTGCTTTCTTTATTTTCCAACACCAGCAGTTTTTAACATGAATAGAAAAAAACTCTCTTTCCCATGAACCACAGGGAAAGGTCAGTCTAACAAGTCCATCCAATCAGCATCCACGCACGTCTCCAATGCCCGGGGAATGCTGGGATATGCCCTCTTTCTTGACTGCGACCATCCAGCCGTTATCGAGTTCCATTAATCCGTTTTTGGAGTTTCCGCTCCTGAAAGAGGGAGAGGACAACCGTATGAATCAGAACTTAAATACCATAGTAATTAAAATGCATAACACCGTTGAAACTTAACTTCCGGAAAACACACATGATCGGTTAAACTGTAAGCCCATGTACCGCAACTTTGTGCTTAGCATAAATATGAGATAAATACTTATACCATAAGGAGTGTTGATCCATGGAATAGGGCAGGGTAAAGGAAGAGTGACTGATACAAACCTCAGGAACACCGGGTGGGAATAATCCTCGCCTACGAGTCCTTAATAGAATTGAAACTTTCCTTCGTGTCTACTAGGAAATCTTTCATTCTATGGCAGGACCGGAGGCGAGGATTATGCTCGTTCAAAGCTTGTCCACCACCAGGGAAGCCATATCAATGACTGGTTTAAAATAGAACCTTTTGAACATTGAGTCCGATGACCAGTCGGCGGCATTGATAATGTCCTCGAGGTGAGCCCCGAGTGAAAAAGCCTTGGAGGCCATTGCTCCTCTCACAGAGTGGGCACCGAAGTGCGAAATGTCAATGCCTGCTTCCCGCATGACCCATCTGATCCATCTTGCAATGGTGGGAGAAGACACAGCCTTGAAGGGTTTCCTGAGAGATAGCAGCTGGTTCACACCGTGCGGGCGATATTCATCCGTCATACTTTCATAAGCCTTGAGGCAACGCACTACACACAACTTTGGATGTTTGTCAAAAGCCGGGTAGGAAATTACCCTCAAATCCGACTTAGTGCGGCGGGAAACGTGGAACGTGACCCCTTAAGGGGTAAAAATCCGACCATGGAGGTCAAGAGCTCTCACGTCAGAGACTCTCCGGCAGGAGACCAAGCAAAGGAGCATGGCTAGCTTCGCAGAAAGCTCTTTGCGAGACAGATACCTGTTGGCCTGCCAGGATTTAAAGAGAGAGAACACTTTGTTAACGTCCCACAATTGAGTGTATTTAGGTAAAGGAGGCAGGGATAAGCGAATGCCTCTCATTAACTTACAGACAAACGGGTGTTCCCCCACCGCATTACCTTGCACCGGGTCATGACCCGCCGAGATGGCTGACCTGTAAGAATTAATGGTGCGGTAAGCCAAGCCCTCCGTGGCCAAGGAGGCCTGGAAATTTAAGACGTGGACCACTTCACACCCCACGGGATCCTGATTTCGGCTAAGGCACCAACCCAACTATCTGGACCAAGCCGAACGGTATCGTTTGTTGGTGCCGTCGGCCCTATGCTGCTGCCAGGATGTTCTGAGCGTCTCCTGATAAGCCGCGGAGTCTCCAGCGTTGCCGGAAATCCACCCAGCCATGAGAGGCATCCGATTCTGCAGGACTAATGGATGAGGCTCTCCCCGGGGATCCCAAAGGATCGTATGAGCGCGGGGTAGAAGGATTGGAGAATCCCAAGAAAGTTCCATAAGAACTGGAAACCATACTTGCGACCTCCAATAAGGCGTGATCAAAACTACCTTCGCCTGTTGCCGGCGAACCTGCGCCGCGAGGCGCATGATCATGGCAAACGGAGGAAAGGCATAACCCGTCTCCTTCGACCAATCCTGAAGGAAGGCGTCCGTGGCCGCAGCCAGAGGGTCCGGCTTCCAGCTGAAGAATTTGGGAAGCTAGTGATCCAGGCGAGAGGCAAAGAGATCCACTGAGAAGGGGCCCCAAAGCGCGTGGAGTCTCTGGAAGACTCTGGTGTCCAATTGCCAGAGGCTCACGTCCGACCACTCTCGGGAGTACCAGTCCGCAACCACTGCATCTCCAACCGCACCTCGTCTGTGAGGGGAACAAGTTCTGAGTATTGCAGACCCCTCCTGAGATGAGTGGCCTTCAGCCGTTGGAGGGCTCTGTAATGAAGAGGCCCCGGGAAGATGGCCTGTATGGAGGAGGATAGGAGGCCCACCACCCTGGCCACCTTCCGGAGGGAGATGGTGGAGCTTGCCAGGGTGCGTCGGAGTTCCCGACGAATTTTGGAAACCTTCCTGGAAGGGAGACTCAACGAATTGTTGACAGAATCTATGACGAAACCCAGAAACGTCGTCTGCTGGGCCGGGACTAAGAGGGATTTCTTCCCGTTGATAACAAACCCCAGGCATTGCAAAAGATGAACAGCCGTCCGTAGTTGCTCCACTAGCAATGTGGGGGATTGAGCCAGCATGAGAATATCGTCGAGATAAATCAGCAGGCGGAAGCCTCGGGCTCTGAGGTATTCTATCACCGGTTTGAGCACCTTGGTGAAGCACCACGGTGCGGAGGAGAGGCCGAAGGGCAGAGTGGTGAAATCGTAAGTTTGCCCTTTTCACTGAAACTGAAGGAACCTGCGTTGCGGGGGGAAAATCGGAACGGACAGGTATGCGTCCTTCAGGTCGAGGCGCACCATCCAGTCGTTTGGGCGCAGGAGGTCGCGCAGCAGGTGGATTCCCTCCATTTTGAAATGGCGGTAGACCAACCAGCTGTTGAACTCCTTTAGATTTATAACTGGACGCTGTCCTCCGTCTGTTTTGTCCACCAAGAAGAGATTGCTCAGGAACCCTTGCGGGTGGGGGAAGGAGCACACTATCGCCCCTTTGCGGAGGAGAGCTTGAACCTCCTCGTCCACTAGGGCAGTTTGGGCGGACGTGAATACCAGGGGCCGTGGCCGTGCTGTCTGCTGAGGAGTTCCATAAAATTCTATATGAAAACCTCTGATGGTCTGAAGTACCCAAGAGTCTGAAGTAATGGCTTCCCAATTGTGGGCGAATAAAGCCAGTCTGCCTCCCACTAGCAAATGAGGGTAAGAGGAGAGACTCACCTGATTGGCTTTGGAAATGGCCTCTGCCTCCGCCTCTGGCGCCTCTGCCCCGGGTGTTCTTGCGTGACTGGAAAAACTCTTGTTTCGGTTGGTCGTTTGACTTCTTGAAGCCTTTATTAGGGGCTTGAGTGTAGAAACGGCCGGTCGAGCGCCCCCGGCGACGACCGACCCCGACAAAAACCTTAGGGTGGAACACTCTTTTAATAGAAGCTTGCGCCTTGTCCAAAGTGGTGAAGGTGGAGACGAACTTCGTGCTCACAGAAGAGTTCCCCGTCTGCAACAGCCCCTGCCTCCGAGGAGGCCAAGTCCCCTCGCTTTGGGTCCACTTTAAGCAATAAGGAGCGCCTCCTCTCAGCCGAGAGGACACAATGCGCATTTCCTAAGAATACGATGGCGCGCTGGGCCCAGCCTGAGATCGATTCTGGTGAAAGCGCGGTGCCTGAGGCCTTTGCCTCTTCCGCGAGGTCTAAAATCTTTGTAAGAGGGCCGCAAGCATCCAGGAGCTTGTCCTGGCAAGCTTTCCAGGACCTATCGATTCCCTTTTTGGGGTCTCGAATGTACTTTTGTAAGAAAGTAGCCATCCTGGCATCAATCTCTGGAGTTATGGCTACCTTTCCCGCAAACAGGCCCTTACTTCCTTCTCTAGGGGCTTCCTCATCCTACTGGCGACGAATTGCGCCACCTTTTCACTCGGGGTCCACATAGAGGAACGAGGGTGAACCAAATCCTCTGGGACAAGCATGTCAGGAGGAGCGTCTGTCGTGGTCTGGGGAGGGCGCCAGGGCCTGGACGGGCCCGGTTCTTCGAGGGACTCCGAAGGGGAGCCATCTCCCTCATCGTCCCCTCCCTCCGGGGATAAAGGAGCCACCTCCTCTATCGGGTCCATTTCTGCTATAGTAGGGCGCGCCAAGAAGGCCTTTTTAAGGCGTTAGAAGGCCCCCAAATCTACTGCCGCCTCTGATCTCCTCTTAGGGGGGAGCGGGGGGGTTGGCATTCCCCAGAGGCATAGGAATAGGCCATTTTCATTATACGCCTCTCAAAAGGACCCATAGCCGCAGCGACAGCATGGTGGATAGAAGCGTCCACCGCATCGCAAAAATCGTCGTCAACAGGGAGGACCTGAAAGGTCTCTTCCTCGACATAATCACCTTCCATAGCTTTACGGCTAAGAGATTGCACAGACCAGCAGGTCACTAGTTTGTCAAGCCTAAGGCTCTAGAGTTTTGGCAGGTATAAGCCCTAGATTTCTGGCTGCTAAGCAGAAGTCAAGGGTAGCTAACCCTGGGGCCACACACCCACTACTTAAAAGGGGTAATTAGCACTTGCGTGTGAAATATGCCTGGGCCGGGCCCCTGATAGCATCGACAGCCTTTAAATACACTCGTCTCACTGGGAATACGATTCCGACCCCGCAGGGCGTCAGGCTGCAGCCAATTACGGACCCGGGAGCGGGCGTCAAGGCTTCCAGGCAGCGGGCTGTTGCTCGGCGGGTAACGCATTGACAGGAAATTCCTGACTTAAAAACGCGTTCCCGCCGAGCAACGAGTTCCGAGACGCGCTGTACTGGCGCCCTCTGGCGGCCGTCACTGTGTCCGCGCAAGCCCGCTCAGAAGCCGCGAAAGGAGCGATGAGAACGCTCCCGCGGCTGAAACAGAAATGCCACACACGATGCCACAATCGCTCACGCTACCTGTAAACAATAAAGCGCTCGCGTTAGCATAAACGTGCAGGCACAACACAATTCAAATACCACATGTAAGGAACACAGAGAAACAAGGAAATCGACTTATCTGCTGGTGAGCAGGAAAAGAAAGAGGGCATATCCCAGCATTCCCCAGGCATTGGAGACGTGCGTGTATGCTGATTGGATGGACTTGTTAGACTGACCTTTCACTGTGGTTCATGGGAAAGAGAGTTTTTTTCTATTCATGTTAAAAACTGCTGGTGTTGGAAAATAAAGAAAGCAGAGCATAATCCTCGCCTCCGGTCCTGCCATAGAATTACCGTGACCGGCCGGTATTACTCATGGTATTCTCTGTTATGTGGAATTTACCACTTGCTCTGAACAGGTGTTAAATGAGATTAGGGCCTTCTTTGCGGGGAAGGGTTAGAGGGAGAGGGTTTGGGAGGGTAGGATAGAAAAGAAGAAAAGTGGCCTGGTGTGGGGAGCATTTTTAGGGGGGGGGTCTTCAAACTGTGGGGCGCGCCCCCCCTGGGAGTCTGTGGCTGCGTGCCCAGTGGGGTGCGACTTGAGGAGTTTCCAGGCTGTCTTCATTTACATGCAGCTCTTGAAGTGTTTCAAAAATATGTTTGGGAAATGTCATAATGTAAAAGAATGTCCAACTGATTAACTTGCATTTATTTTTCATTTAAGGTTTCGACAATCTTTTATAGTTCACTAAAAGTGAAAAACAATAGCCCTGCAGTGTACCATGGGTCCTTGGGGGATCACACTGAGAACGACCAATCATGTTGTATCCCTTTATGCTGACAACGCCCTAGTGCATTTGATACGTCCAGCGGACTCAGCGCCCATCCTACTCAGATTGAATTCCGAGAGCTCTCCGGACTACATGTCAATCCGGGGAAATCCAAATTATTTCCACTGGGGAAGTTAGCCGGGGTCCCACTGGAGAAGCTCCTGGTGGTTGGATTCTCTTGGATGACGGGTGCTGTTCGGTATTTGAGTGTTCGCTTGACACGCGCGGCCCCAACTTATCTAGCTCTAAACATAGGCAGGGTGTTTGAGGGGCTCCAGGCATCCATCTGTTTCTGGAGGGATTTACCACTTTCCCTCATGGGCAGAGTTGCCATTGCTAAAATGATCATCTTACCGCAATGCCTCTATGCACTCCAAAGCACCTTATATGCTATTCCTAGACATTATTTCCACACGTTGGATAGTCTTATAGTGGAGCTTCTTTGGGACACTAAATGCACATAAGCCAAACTAACCATGCTTTAGAGACCATGGGGTCAGGGAGGCCTCGAGGTCCCGCATCTAGAACGTTACTACATGGCGGCGCACCTCCAACATGCAATTAATTGGCTTGACCCTGATGACAAATGGGAAAAATAACTTTGTCAGGGCAAGCATGAGGAAAAATCCCTACCGGTACTGCTATTGAGCGGCTCCTTCTACTTCCCCCTAAGTCATTTAATTGGTGGCCGATGTTTGGAAAGGCATGGTTCGCAGAGTATTTTGTCGTGCCTCTTATGCCCCCGATATGCCACTGTGGATAGAGCAGCCTTTCCTACCAATCACTGGTTCAGTGTCAGTACAGAGGTGGCTGGATGGAGGTTGTGATACTATGGGGGACCTTTATCCCAGGGGTCAGTTCATCACCAGGGAGGAAGCCATAGATTCTTTTTCTTTCGGTACGGGACAATACTTACAATACATTACAATTTTGATTGCAGCCTGCATGATCTGGCCGACCATTCCAGAGAGGCTGCCTCAATCTAACACCCTAGTGACGCTGCTAGAGATGGCCCAAGGCCATAGACTAATATCCCACATCTATGGGGTGCTCCATGATGATCTGCCACTTCAGCCACTCCATGTACAGGTCAAATGGAAGTAAATACTGGGCGGTCTCTTGTTGGCTTAGGAATGGGTAAAAATACACGAGGGAGTGTGGATGGTTAGTTCCAGAGAAATCGTCAAGCTCCTGCAATATAACTTAATACATCAAACATACCTCACCCCACAGACCTTCCACTCGATATATCGCACTCGATCTGACTGATGCGCACGCTGTAGGGGACCCGTCAGCAGACTTTATACATATGATATGGTCATGCCCCTCCCTGTCCGCGATATGGCAGGAAATTATACACAATCTGAATAGGGCCTCGGGTTGAATGGTGCCACTGGAGATCCGTCAGGTGCTGCTGGGCCCGCTTTCTTCTCCTGCAAAAAGAAATAGAGCAGAAAATCTGTTCTCCTCGGCTTGGTCTTGGCGAAGCACCATATAGCAATAGGTTCACTTAGCACAGCAATCCCTACATATCTGGCATGGTTGAAAGACGTGTCTGATTGGATGATTCCGAAGTAGGTAAATATGCGACACCTGCGTAAAGTGACAAGCTTCAAGATGACCTGAGAGCTTGGTCGTCCATTTTCTCCAATTTGAAGATGCCACAGGATCATACCACTTCTGGAGACGGGAGTCTAACATGGTTGAGATGAGTAATAGTTGACGAAGGGTTACGGCACAAATACCCACACACCTCTTATTGTGACATTATTTGATATGAGCAGCAGGGATTATGCACAAGAGTGAGGGGAAGGGTGGGGCAGTTTTGTTTATAGTTTTTTCTTGGTTTTAGGGTTGTTATATAGCCAATTGTCTGCCACATATCACTGATAATGCTCAGCTATGACTATTATCGATAGCGTCCTGGAATCCTGCTTTCTTATTCTTGATAGACCAGAGTCTGTAAAACGTGTTTCATGTTCGATTACTTTCAATCTGCCAAATACTGATACAAAAAACGTTTGATTACCCCGTATCGCATTTGAAATTTCAGTCCATCTCTATGTTTATAGTAACTGATCTGTGAAAAGTAACACTATTAGTTACATTGAGACTCCTAAGTTATATAGATTATGTAACATTGCCCAAAAATCAATAACGTTTATTGAAAGAACAAAACATGAAAGGGAAAAACAAGACACTTACAGAATATTTCCTTCTTTTTAGCCACATTTTTTACCCTGCTGCCACTGCACTCAGGTGGTAACTGCATTAAAAACGTGGTTAAAAACATAATGTTCTTCAAATGTCTTGTTTTCATTTTCAGTTAATTGCACATAAAATAATGCAGAAACCTTAAACGAAAACGAAATGCACAGTTGGAAATGCATTCTTTTACACTATGAAATTTCACATGATCATTGCAGATGTGGGGAATAGGGACTTATGTATTTATAGTGGTATGTGGTCTCAGCCTGGAACAGAAAGCTCTGTGAATATGCAAGTCATTACATTAAAATTGTACTATACACAGTGCAAGGTAGGATGCTGCAAAATGATTTAGTGTTTTAAGATAAAACAAATTATTTCAAAGAATATATTTTAGTAATAGGTAAACTGTACCTAGTGCAAATATTTTTCATAAGTGTCTACTGAAAGAACACTTTGTAGAACTAACCTTATAACACCCTGACATTACGTGTCAAAAAGAATAACTCGTTGTCACCATGAAGCTTCAAGTGACTCCAACAGTTAAAGCCCATACAGGCTTTCAAGCTGCCTTAACATTTGGGGGCAGATTTACTAAAATCTCATGCAATGCATTACAGCAGGCAAAAAAACTGTGCTGCATTGCGCAAGAAGAAAAGAGCAGGAGAGCACCATATTTACATAAATATGGCACTCTCCTCCCCTCTCCCTAGTGCCAGCACTGAAATTAGCTGCCGTGCATCATGCACACACTTTTGAACCATAGTGCAAGGGTGTCTGCGTGAGTCTAGCATAGGTTTTATGCTGGAAGTTTAGCCTTTCAGTACAAAATACTATGCTCAGACTAACTTTAAACCTTTTCCCACTTTGTATGTGTGCTGTACAGTGCAGCACACATACAAAGTCGGAAAAGGAAGGAGAAATAAAAGCATTTCTCCTTCATAGCGCCTATTTGAAATGGGCGCCATTTTCTCACGCTAAACCCTGTCTACTTTTTTAAGTAAATAGGGTTTAGAGTCAGAAACCTTGTGTGGCTACATGGGAACGCCCATACATCACCCATGGTACGCCCCCTTGGTGTTAAGTAATGCAGAGCAATGCGCTGCTTTGCGTTATTTTCAAGTGTTTTCCAGCGATAAACAAGTTTAGCATTGGAAAATAAATTAGTAAAAAAGATTTCGCGTCGTTTTGCATCACTTTTGTGATGCAAACACAGCTGTAAATCTTAGTAAATAGACCCCATGGTGATTAACCGATTACACACTTTTACATTTCTTTCAGGTATCTGGAACCCTTGTGAGAAGGCCTTTTTCTTCCTTAGCTCTCTGTCTCCCCTGGGCTTCAGAACACAGACAAACCCCTCCCCACCCCAACCCTGCCCTCCCTTCACTTTTACGCAGAGGTACCTCAAGGGCCTCATTAACTGTTCAGGGAAGGTTGTTTTTTCATGAAAAGTATGAGAACTGCCTTTGTAAAATTAAAAAAGCATGAGCATGTCGGTCCCCATAGATCTCGTCCGCTTCGACCTCTGTTTACATGCAGATGTCCTTCAAGGTGAGACAAAGGGGCGGCAGGGAGAAGGCCAGCAGGGTCATGTTCAGAGCTCTGATCATCTGAAACCCTTGGGCCTCGGAGTAATGACCCAGGAGAAAGAGGAAAGTAGTGAGATGCTTGGATAGCATCAAAGAGATGGCCTAGTTAAAAGGCTGCTATATAGGGTTATAGAAAGGGTAGACAGCCTGCTTTGGGCCTTAGGCCTAGTAGTGAAAACCCAGTGGAGTGGAGTGCACAGAGGACACAACCTGCTTCGCAGGCTTGGAGGTATCATTAGTGCTACATGTGCAGTGACACCAGGGCTCAGGGGTGAATGGCCAACTAAACCCCAGGTATGGCTGTTGTACTGTGCTTTCTTACTTGCATTAGGGCCCAGTGCACATTTTGCTGTGCTGACAGTGTTACTTTGGGCATTGGACCAATGGCCCAACAGAGGTGAAAATTGAAGCAGAGGAGATATCCTAGCTGGGTCTCAGAGAAATGGTAGAAATGGGATGGGGCAAGATGGGGGCCCATGTTTTTAGCAAAGGGCAGAGGAGACTGCCTGGTTCACAGGGCAGTAGCTATCATTAGTGAAGCAGAAGAAGTGGCACTGGGACTAGGACTGTGAGTCACAATTATGATTGTCTGGCAACACATGGAAATGCATTTCTCAGAGACGGAGATTCTGTTTAAAGATTGGAGTGATGGCTAGCATGAGTGGGAGAGGCGAAGGAGGAGACAAATTGCTTCTCAGGGCTGCAGCTACCATTAGTGCAGCAGGTGCAGTTGCATCGGGACCCAGGTTCACAACACCCTCATCCTGAGGCCTGGGTTTTTTTGGTCAATATCTGTTTGTTATATTTGTACTTTTATAAGTCTCACAGTTAGTGTTGATTATAAGCTACAGAAAAATACCCCTGAAATGATCTCATAATCTCCGTCCCCTGTGCTCAGCCTGCCCCTCCAGCTTCCCTATTCTTTGCATAAATGCTTGGAGGGGGACCCAACTTCAAAACATTTTGCTTAGGGGAGGGCTCGGAGCAAAAAAGTATGAAGGCCACTGCCACAGAAAGAGGAGCAGGGCTAGTAGACAGGTTAGGCTGCTACTGTAGCCAAAGCCTCAAGCGATTTTACTGACTGGATTTTCCAGTCAGTAAAGTTAAGTTTGGTGTTCCTGAACCAAGGAAAGCCGCGTGCAAAAACACTATCAGGCTTCTAGTCTGTCTGATTTTCTTGTCACCAGCTAATTCTTTTCTAACCACGACAGTCCTTTTAGATAATGAACACATCAAATAAACAAGTGAACTTTACCATTCCCTATGTTTAGTTAGTATCCTTGCCATAAATGATAAAATAAATGTGAATGTTCTGTTTGATCTCGGAGTTCATATTATTAGCTGAAAAGTTTAGACTGATACTTTTAAAACATTGTTCTTCTAATGGATGAATATACTTGCTAAGAGAAAAAAACATGTTTTCACTGTAACAGCATATGCTGAAAAATATAATGAATCATTTTGGGTCCAATTTACAAAGAGTAGTAAATCTGCACCCATAAAAGAAAAGTATGCCTGCATACGTCTATAGATTTACCACCTCTTGTAATTCTCATACATTCTTAGAAGCATCCTTGGAAAGTTACAGCAGGTGCATATTTTTAGGCATACGACTGGGAACGTCATGTGACCTCTCCCTCTGGGCTTCTATACCCACTTGTCATAAGCCCCTTGTATATGTTACAAAGTGTATCCACATCCTGGAAGTTAAATGCCACTAGTGGACCTTAGCACCTATTGTGCCATCCACTAAAGTGGCAGTGCAGACATGGCTTCAGTCCTGCCATTGTAGCCTAACTGTAGCAGTGTAAAAACTGCAATTCGGCCTATCAAAGTAAACCCTTTCGACAGATAAAATCCTCTCTTTTAAATATTAATAGGTCATCTCTATGTAGAGCTTGTAGCCCACAAGGCAGGGCGGATGATATTTAATAGTAGGACATGTATACATGTATTATTTACATGTCCTTACAGTGACCAGCACCCAAAAGCTATTTTCAGTGTGGCTGGCCTAGGTGTCCTATGTAGAAAACCAGAGTACCGATTAAAATACTAATACTGTATCTGGGGAAGGGGAGGGGAACCAGCTAGAAAAATAATTAAACAACAATTTTTATGAGTTATTAAAATCGAATTCAATCATGAAGTAGATTGGTAATACATTTTAAGGAAAATCAGCTTTTTATAAAGCTAACTTTTCCCTGTCCTAAGTTTCTGAGATCTAATTTACATTGGATCTCCAGCTTCTCCCAACTGCAAATAGCCTTGAATAGGTGTGAATAGGTGTGAAATGCCTCCTAGGGGTAAACAAGAGGCTGGAATAAATTGGCAGAGAGGATTCCTCTGAATTTGCAGGGTGGGGAATGTGGGCATCCTTTTTCACACTATAGTGTCAAGTCCTGCTTGAGTGTCGAAACCTGCTTAACAGGTCTGCTGTGTTCACATATAACACTCTGTACACACCCGGAAGGGGAGAGAACAGAATGCCAAAACAGTGTTTGGTTGCTGATGGACTCTGCTTTTATCCTATCAGATTTCTGTCTCTGGGTTCATTGCGGGTATGGTGCCTGCCTCAAACTGGATTTTAGTGTTAAACATGGGAGAAGACTAGCATTATCATTGTACACTCCTCACGCACACCCCAGCCCTCGGAGCCCAAGTTTAATGTGGTTGAAGACGTTTTCCATCTTAGAAATGCCCAAAGTGGGAACTTTTATCCCAATGCTCAGGGTGTGCCCAGGAGTCATTCCCACCCACTGACTAGTGCCATGAATAACTGTAGCACATCCAGTCACCCATTTTAGAACACTTTCTGGACCTGCAGAAGATCAGAGTAGGAGTTGACCTGCTGTCCGAAACCTGAGAGAAGCTGTGAAGGACTGGACTTGCTTCCTCCTGTACACAGGACAAAGAAGTGAAATCTAGGTGTCAATTGGCCGACCTTGTATGTGGCTATAAAGAGACCACAAGCTGCTAGAGACCTATTTCTAGAAGGGCCCAGCTGCCCAGTTGCAACTTTACTTGGACTGGACCTGCTGTTAGCCTCCTCCCAACACCCTGCGAGTCTCTTAAGTGTCTCCCCTGAGGGTTTTGAAGTGTATTCCTGTGGTGGATTGGGACTGAAAGGATCAAGTCAGAAGGTAAAATCTATGACTAAGATGAACCTGGTTGGTGTATCTAACCCACCTTTCATCGCGTTCAGCCTCAAATGGTGCCTAGGTCCTAGTCTATCACAACCATAACTATAATTGGTGCTTTTTGCTTTTTGGAGCAATCGCTACTTAATTTTTCAAAAATTCTTATCTCTGGTTCCCCTTTTGGATTCTTGTCATTTTGGTGTCATTTTGTTTATTAAATTTTTGTCTATTTTTCTAATTCAGTTTGGGATTTGTATTGTTTTGCAATTTTAATTTATTTCTGTTTTGGCACTGTATAAATACTTTACACACTACCCTAAGTTAAGCCTGCCTGCTCCGTGCCATAGCTACCAAGGGGTTGAGCTCAGGTTTATTTAGTGACTTTTAGAGTTCACCCTGACTGGGGTTGTGATTATAGCTTGAGGTGGGTATTCACCCAACCCCAAATAATAGTCCAACTTCTTACAGTGTTTCAGTGCAAATGTACACTTTTTTCGGGTTTTTTTGATACACAGTAAAATATTCCCAGCAGATCTGGAGGTGATCTATTCCCGCTCCCATACTGGAGGGGAAGTGACGCCAGACCTTGGACGGAATAAACTGACAACAGTTTCTAGCATGGGAAATGGTGAGTTTCTAACTTGAGAAGGCCCACAAATGTATGACTTTGTAGGCATTCTCATACCTACAAGACTAACCACACATATTACCCCCTTATTTACAATTTATTGCTACAGATTTCTCTGCAACAGATGCTAAGAAATGCTTATTGGTAAAAACCGTATAGGCCTGCCAGAAACCCATTTGTGATTTCCTGGCAGACATACATGTAGATACTTTTAAAATATAAATGTATATTTTCGAGCCAAAAATACTTTTGTGAATTGGCTCCATTATCTTCTTTTTATCACGGTCATCTAAATATTCCTTTGCACTATTACACTTATGCTTAATACTACACAACTTTCTGCTTGAAGAAAATAAAATTTTCATGCTGATACACCAAAATACTGTAAAAAATGTATAGCCTCTGGGTTCTGGTGACATTTAAAGATCACTAAACCGTGGGCATTATTAGACCATAATACCATTAGACACATAAAGCCACTATATAGATAATGCTATAATATGCAGTTACCTGTCTGTATACTATCTCCCTCTTCTCTTTGTTTCTGTTTCTCTATTATGTGTGTTTGTGTGTGTGTGTGTGTATGTGTGTGTGTGTGTGTGTGTGTGTGAGTGCAAGTTTGTGTGAAATATGGTTTTCATCATCATCAGTCCAAACCACTCTGCCCAAATATACCATTGTCCATTGTTTAATCTACATTCAGATACCATCGGGATCCCATCAGGACCAGATTAGGTAATGCAGGCGGGCTGATAGCCTTGAAGAAGTAAGTCTTTTTTGCTGCTAGCGGGCCGGGCCGAGCCAGACTTGGCCCCCACATCTCTCGGGCACTCTGTCCACACTCAAGGCCTCATGCGCCGCAATGTAATTTCTCTCCTCAGTGCGTGACTACAGGAGTCCGCCCCCTCCAGGATCCATATTAGCTACTTAATTCACGTAGCTGGTGTGAGACATTCCTCTTTCTCTTGCCATTTCTTCTTGCGATATGTAGTGTGTACTTATGCATTGTTCACGTATGCACACAAACTTAGGCTATAGTTTGCCTCGACCAGTAATTTCTAGGTCTAGCAAACCGCATGTAGGTCAATCAATCAATCAATCACGGCATTTATAGAGCGCGCTACTCACCCGGGAGGGTCTCAAGGCGCTGGGGGAGGGGGTAAGTTACTGCTCGAACAGCCAGGTCTTGAGCTGCTTCCTGAAGGAGAGATGGTCCTGGGTTCGCCGAAGGTGAGTGGGGAGGGAGTTCCAGGTCTTGGCTGCCAGGTAGGAGAAGGATCTTCCTCCGGCGGTGGTTCTGCGGATGCGTGGTACGGTGGCGAGGGCGTGGCTGGTTGATCGTAGCTGGCGTGTGGGCGTGTAGAAGGTCATGCGGTCGTTGAGGTACTTTGGGCCCAGGTCGTGGAGGGCCTTGTGTGCGTGGGTGAGGAGTCTGAACGTGATTCTCTTGCTGACGGGGAGCCAGTGCAGGTCTTTCAGGTGCACGGTGATGTGGCTGTGTCGGGGGATGTCCAGGATGAGTCGTGCGGAGGCGTTCTGGATGCTCTGGAGTCTCTTTTGAAGTTTGGCTGTGGTTCCGGCGTAGAGGGTGTTCCCATAGTCCAGTCGGCTGGTGACGAGTGCCTGGGTGACGGTCTTCCTGGTTTCAGTGGGGATCCATCTGAAGATCTTGCGGAGCATGCGCAGGGTGTTGAAGCATGAAGATGAGACGGCGTTGACTTGTCTGGTCATCGACAGGGAGGAGTCCAGGATGAAGCCCAGGTTGCGTGCGTGGTCCGTTGGCTTGGGCGCGGTGCCCAGGGCCGGGGGCCACCAGGAGTCGTCCCAGGCGGAGGGTGATGAGCCCAGGATGAGGACTTCCGTCTTGTCTGAGTTCAGTTTAAGGCGGCTGTTCCTCATCCAGTCGGCGACGTCTCTCATCCCGTCGTGTAGGTTGGCTCTGGCGGTGGTGGGGTCGTTGGTGAGGGAGAGGATCAGCTGGGTGTCGTCGGCGTAGGAGATGATGTTGAGGTTGTGTCGGCGTGCGATGGCTGCGAGGGGGCTCATGTAGACGTTGAAGAGGGTTGGGCTGAGTGAGGATCCTTGTGGAACGCCGCAGATGACTTCGGTGGCTTCGGATCTGAACGGGGGAGGCGGACTCTCTGGGTTCTTCCGGCGAGGAACGAGATGATCCATTCCAGTGCTCTCTCTCGGATTCCGATGTTGCTGAGGCGCTTCACTAGGGTGCGGTGGCAGACGGTGTCGAACGCCGCAGAGAGGTCCAAGAGGATGAGGGCAGCTGTTTCCCCGTTGTCAGTTAGGGTTCTGATGTCGTCGGTGGCTGCGATAAGGGCGGTCTCGGTGCTGTGGTTGGCCCGAAACCCGGACTGCGAGGGGTCGAGGGATCCATTCGTCTCGAGGAAGGCGGCAAGCTGTCTGTTGACGGTCTTCTCGATGACTTTGGCCGGAAACGGAAGGGGCGAGATGGGACGGTAGTTCTTGAGGTCGGTGGGGTCCGCCGTTGGTTTCTTCAGGAGGGCGGTAAGCTCGGCGTGCTTCCAGCTCTCCGGGAAGGTGGCGGTGTGGAAGGAGGAGTTGATGATGTCCCGGAGATGGGGTGCGATGGTGGCGTCGGCTTTGTTGAAGACGTGGTGTGGGCAGGGGTCGGTTGGTGATCCGGAGTGGATGGAGTTCATCGTGCGGGTGGTGTCTTCGGTGCTGATCGGGGTCCAGTTGCAGAGGGTGGTGGTGGCGGGCGTTGGTTCGGCGGTAGGGTGCGTTGTTTGTGCGTCGAAGCTGTTGTGTATGTCGGTGATCTTGCGGTGGAAGAACGCGGAGAGTGAGTTGCAGAGGTCTTGCGAGGGGGTGATGTCGTTGTTTCCGGCGCTGGGGTTGGAGAACTCTTTGACGATGCTGAAAAGTTCCTTGCTGTCATGGGCGTTGTTGTCCAGTCGTTCTTTGAGTGCCGACTTCTTGGTGGCACGGATCAGCTGGTGGTGTTTGCGGGTGGCGTGCTTGAGGGCGGTCCTGTTGTCTGTGGTCTGGTCGAGTCGCCAGGTTTTCTCGAGAGTGCGGCAGTTCTTCTTGGATTCCTTGAGTTCGTTGGTGAACCAAGGGGTTTTCTTGCTTCCGGGTCTGCTGGGAGGGTTTTTAGTGGTGCGAGGTCGTCGGCGCAGGCGGTCAGCCACTTGGCGAGGTTGCTGGCTGCTTCGTTTGGGTCCGTTGTGTTGGTGGGTGTGTTCTGGCTGAGGGAGGCGGTGAGCTGCTCGGCGGTGATCTTGCTCCAGCTCCGGCGGGGAGCCTGTTGCGGGTGGTGGTGGGTCGCAGTCACCTAAATCACCTCATCATTCAGTCCAACGGTAGCAACAGGCAGCTACTTACGACTTGAGCTTCAACCTCACTCATGGGTTAGAAGCCATCACATGTGTGAATCCTGAGTCCGACTCACTGACTGCACATGAATATAGTCGCATAGCACTTCATAACAAATCGGATCAGGTGACTGCAAAGCAGCAGTCTCTACCATATTTATGTATATGTTTTGTATGTCCTTTATGTTGTGCTTTGTCTTCCAGATTTTGACCAGACAGTGGGGACCGTAAGTACGGCTACACCACTGCATACACAGCACACTTAGCGAGTGTGCTGAATAATTCACGTGGCCACATACTCCCTCGCCACACTTTACCTCTCTTTGGTCCTGAAGAAAGCCTCATTACTTAAGTCGAGGCTGAAACATGTCGACCATTTAATGGGGATAACGAAGACCAATTTCATCTTCACAATATCCCCGCTTTGTTTTTAACCGTGCCCTAGGACCCCTGGAATAAACATTACCATTGGGGGATCCCAGAGGCATTTTTAAATCACACTTTTGAGCACCCCTCACGCCCAACAAAAACAAACCAGCTCCGCTGTAATTCAGGCGTCGAAGCACAGCTGGGTTGCACTCGGCAGCCCAGCTGGGAACCCAATGATGAAGCATGTCACCAACTAGGTTGGTGGGTGAGGGTTCTTCTTAAAAACCCATTGTGTTTTTCTGTATTGCAGTGTATGATACTGAGGCATCCCTGTATGTGGATTCATTAGTGGGTCCGTCCACGTTGTTATTTATTTACAAAACCTAGGGGAAAAGGATGTACCCCCTTTTTTCGAATTTCTTCCTCGTTCTCTCCTTGTTGTCCTTATATTAGACAGCACACAGCTGTGGGAGCTTTTCCTTGACAAAGCAGGCCTTATTGTCACATATCCATTAAAATGGCAGAGAATCCCAGTCTTACCTTCACGGAGGAAGATGTCAATACAATGCTCTCGGCCCCTCCTTTAATGGCCGGTTTGAATGTTGCACAAACCATAGCTCAAAGCACCGACTGGGAGAACCTTACCAAAAAGAAAAGGAACAGAATTAGAACCATATTACACGGTGTGATACTCACCGAGTACCTGAGGAACAACACTGCCCCAAAGGGGCTGATCGTCACCAATGCTCCCCGCATCTTCTTGGAAGATGCGGCCTTCAGGAGGGACTGAGCCCAAATAGCCTGGCATTGTACCCGGGACTGGAATTTTTAATCATCCAGACAGCAAAAAGATTGTCTGACGCTATTCTGTTTGACATTCAAGCTACAGAAAACCATTTCAAGACAACACTCACCTCATTTAAAAAGAGGTTAGATGAAGTTAACAAAGAAATGGCGAAGTACAAAGAAGACCTGACACAATCAAAAATACATACATTTAAGAAGGATTTAAAGAAATTCTCGTATACTAAGACGTACCCCTATGCGGATGCAGACTACAAACTGATAAGATGTTCAGAAATGTCTGGCGGATCCTCTGATGATGATTCATCAATCAATAGTGGGTCCAGCGGAGGAAGCTTCTGTAATAAACAACGCGGGAGGGGACAAACAGAGAATTGGCAACAGCCATGGCCCCAATTCCAACCAGGAGGCCAGATGCACTACCCAGGTCCATACACTCAACCTAATCCACATTTGATGTATGGGTGGAATCCACCTTTTGCACAGCCTTAACTCCCTTTTATGAATAGCAACCCAAGGTTTCCTTTTTTAGGGAGAGGCAGAAGAGGGTGCGGCAGGAGAAGGAGGCAAAATCAAGTTCCCTGGGAGGAGGACCAGAACCCGGGGGCCAACACGCAGAGCAAAACCAAAGATCAACAAGCTTGACCCAGCTCCCACAGAGTCTAGTGACAAGCCTCTCCTCCCACATCCTGACTCCAACAGAGGAGAACCTGCTGAATAAAGGCTTAGGGTTTGTGCCCACGGCAAGGCTTGATAATTTCAAACTACACTGTAAACTTGCCAAATTTTTCCGAAAACTCAAACTCAAAGCATTCTTCTAGAATCAACCACCAGGAGATGACAGAGAAGGAAATGGCAATACCAACTTGAAAGTAAAATCTACATTCATCCCTCCTCCTAATGCGATACCTGTTGAATTGATCACATTCGAACAGGCGGTCTTCAACGACATTGAAAAAACAGCTGAGGAACAACATTTCAGAAATACGAGCAGCGCAGAGTTCGAAGCATTACATACCGTGAGACCGAACGACAAGGTCATTATAAAACCAGCGGACAAAGGGGGCGGGATAGTACTAAAAAATAAGGACGACTACCAAGCTGAATGCAGACGCCTACTCAGTGACGAAAAGAACTACAGACGCTTGGAGCATGACCCCAGTGAAGGTTTGAAAGCAAAAATTCAAGTCCTAGTAGAGGATGCGGAAACAGAGGGCAAAATCAGTAAGCAGGAGGCCCAGTTCCTAACAAAAAGCACAGTGAGGATCCCATATTTCTACACGATCCCAAAAATACATAAAAACAAGAACCCCCCTCCAGGCCGTCTGATAGTGTCGGGCATTGGCTCATTACTGGAACCACTCTCACGCTTCTGCGATTTTTTTCCTGCAACCTATAGTACAAGCAACATCGACCTACCTGAAGGACACTAAAGACCTACTACGGCAACTAAACTCTCTCACCTTTAATCCTGATACCTCTTTCTTGGTCAGCCTGGACATTTAGAGCTTGTATGCAAGTCTTCCCCAAGATGACACACTTGACGTACTAAAACTATCACTCGAGTCAGCAACTTGGGATTACAACACCCCTAGGTCATTCGTATTACAGTGTGCAGAACTAGCACTAAAAGACAATTACTTTGAGTTCGAAGGAGACCTGTTATTACAAACCTACGGTACCTCAATGGGTAGTACCTTCGCCCCTAGTGTGGCGGGGCTGTACGTCTTTAACTTTGAAAAAACACACATTCTCAATTCAGACATGCCTTTCAAGGATAACATCAAATTCTATAAAAGATACATTGATGATGTCTTCCTTGTATGGGAGGGCTTGGAAGAGACCTTGCAGTCCTTTCTCACGTGGATCAACGGATGTGACCAGAATGTAAAATTTACCCACAGTGTGGATAAGAAGACCATTACTTTCCTGGACCTGGATATTACAGCTGAGTGTGGCCAGTTAGGGACCAAAACCCACTTCAAGCCCACAGCCAGGAATTCCCTTCTCGGTTTCGACAGCTTCCACCCAAGGCCGTTACGAGAACATTTACCGTTTGGCCAATATCTTAGACTGGGTAGGAATTGCAGTAACATAATCGATTACAAAAACCAAGCTTCCTCACTCTTTACAAAACTAAAGGAGCGTATCCCGACAAAGTCATTTGCACTGCAAAAAAACAGGCTAGAAATCAAAACCGAGAAGGGTTACTGGAAGAGACGCAACGTATGCCCACAACAATACCACTCACATGCGTGACCACCTACAACTCCATCTCGAATCAAGTGTCAAGGATTATACTGAAGCACTGGAAGATACTTGGGACACGGAAACTTAACTGGGAAAAACCCATGTTCTCCTACAGAAGGGCACGTAGCCTCAAGGATAGCCTGGTGGCAACCCGCCCCCAAACACATGAAAATCCCACCCGCACTGTCCTCAGTGCTTGGGGCCTTCCCAGTGTGACTGGCCATTTCCCGTGTGGGAACTGCAGTGTGTGTCACCTAACCAAACCAGTCAAATCTTTGAAACTAGAACCAGGAAAAACATGGCAGATCACAAAACACACAAACTGCAACTCTTGCAATGGGATCTATCTGATCACTTACCCTTGTGGTCTCTGGTATGTCGGCATGACCAGTTGAAAAATCAAAGTCTGCATCTGCGAACACTGCAGCAATATCAGATGTAAACAGAATATTACTAGGATGACAGACCACTTCCTGGAGTTGGGACATACAACCAACGACATAAGCTGGGTAATCATTGAACAACTGGATAAAAATGTCACTAACCTACAGAGCCGTCTTTTTGAAAAAGAACAACGGTGGGTCTACCGTTTGTCAACGAACAAAAATGGACTCAATGACACCATCCCATGGAACTCATTGAATAACCCATGACATCAGACAATCTCTGCCGCTTGACTAGTTTCTTAATTTTCTAATGAAAACTGATTACTGTGCTCTTGGGAAACTAAGTCTCTACAATGGACTATGTTTTCATCCTGGGCACCTACCGAAAATTATGAGCATATGGGATTCAAAGACACAACCTCATGGGTCTAACATCAGGGTGTACTAACTAATCTCTTCTGTACACCACAAATTGAACATCCATTAAACATAGCCCAAAATAGGCTTCACTAATGCGGAATATGCTCCTGGCACAGTGTCCCCTTCTGGTCTAAGTATCAGCATGTATTTACCATTCCTTTCTATACACTGCTACCTGAACATCTACTAAGTACAGCCTAATAGGTTCCATGAATGTAGAACACGTTTCTGTGCTCCTTACACACTATGCCTCCATGGTTTAGGAACACGTCCCTCTAAACTGACGGATACTAACCATATGTGTTCCAAATACCATTTAATATGGTTCTCCCAATACGATTTTATCTGGTTCCAACCTTTATGCCTTACCGGTAAATCAAACCCGGGCACAGGCTTAACAAATCATTTCAACACATCACATGTGTTCCAAATATAATACAATTTACTTCTCCTTTCCGTGTCTAACTCTTGACACAGGCTTTACAAATTGTACTTCCGCAAGTTTCATCAGTAAAGGCAGTCTGCGCTCTAACACTTTGAACGAGCGCTGCTTACGTCACCTGACGCAACGCGTCACGCGTTACGCGGCCTGGTCATTTCACGCAGGAACGCCTCCGCCGGACAGCGTTTAAGCATGGGCGCCGCCGCCTTCAGATACCATCGGGATCCCGTCAGGACCAGATTAGGTAACGCAGGCGGGCGGATAGCCTTGACGAAGTAAGTCTTTTTCCTGCTAGTGGGCCGGGCCAAGCCAGACATGGCCCCCACATCTCTCGGGCACTCTGTCCACACTCGAGGTCTCATGCGCCGCAATGTATTTTCTCTCCGCAGTGTGTGAATACAGGAGTCCGCCCCCTCCGGGATCCATATTAGCTACTTAATTCACATAGCTGGTGTAAGACATTCCTCGACCAGTAATTCCTAGGTCTAGCAAACCGCATGTAGGTGCCTAAATCACCTCATCAGTCAGTCCAACGGTAGCAACAGGCAGCTACTTACGACTTGAGCTTCAACCTCACTCATGGGTTAGAAGCCATCTGGTGTGTTCCGTTCACTATGAGACATGTATGCCTGCACTAATCACTATGCACGAATTTGCATCCACTATGTGTATGTTGCATTTCCATGTGTGAATGGTTGTTCTTAATGACTCCTGAGTCCGACTTACTGACTGCACTTGAATATAGTCGCAAAGCACTTCATCACAAATCAGATCAGGTGACTGCAAAGCGGCAGTCACTACCGTATTTATGTATATGTTTTGTATGTCATTTATGTTGTGCTTTGTCTTCCAGATTTAACCAGACGGTGGGGACCGTAAGTATGGCTACACCACTGCATGCACCGCACACCTTAGCGAGTGTGCTGAATAATTCACGTGGCCACATACTCCCTTGCCACACTTCACCTCTCTTTGGTCCTGAAGAAAGCCTCATTACTTTAGTCGAGGCTGAAACATGTCGACCATTTAATGGGGATAACGAAGACCAATGTCATCTTCACAATATCCCCGCTTTGTTTTTAACCGTGCCCTAGGACCCCTGGAATAAACATTACCATTGGGGGATCCCAGAGGCATTTTTAAATCACACTTTTGAGCACCCCTCACGCCCAACAAAAACAAACCCGCTCTGCTGTAATTCGAAGCACAGTTGGGTTGCACTCGGCAGTCCAGCTGGGAACCCAATGATGAAGCATGCAACCAACTAGGTTGGTGGGTGAGGGTTCTTCCTAAAAACCCATAGTTTTTTCTGTATTCCAGTGTATGATACTGAGTCATCCCTGTATGTGGATTCATTAGTGGGTCCCTCCACGTTGTTCTTTATTTACAAAACCTAGGGGAAAAGGACGTACCCCCTTTATTTCTCATTTCTTCCTCACTCTCTACTTGTTGTCCTTAATCTACATTCTATTCATAAAAAGTATACAAGACCTGAAAATTCTACTATCAATCAGTGTCCATTGTTAGCTGCAACCTTGTAGAGAACAGCTTCAAAAATCTCTCCCAAAGATTGATAGTGTTTTTTTTAACAAATCAAATTATGTTTTCTCTAAAATACAGCATTCTCAATTGCATAATTATTTTTTACATGCGTTTTTTAACAGACAATCAAATAGTATAGTCCAGTGTTTCACTTATCCTTTTCAATAGATGCATCCCTGTTTGGAAAAAAACATGCCTTTTTCAGGCTAATTGCCCCAAAACAAATGTGTAATATAAAAATAGATAATGGGTAAGTTGTGTAATGTTGCCCTAAATTGCCATCTCGACCGTCTGGCGACATTTACTATCTACTCACCCTTCAGTCACATGGTTTATGATGTCACCAGAACCCCTCAATGGCAATATTATACCGTATTACAGGATTAGCATACAAGGATGATATGTTAAATGAAAACAGTAAGTAAAATGATGGATCACGCTGTTTGGATGTAGTGAAATAAAAGAGAGCAATATTTAAATATCTAGTTAAGAATAGGGTTTTAAAACAAAATATGCTTTACTTGTTAAAAACTAATTTTGTCTGTAGAAATTAGAAACTGCTGTTTGCAAGGCACAGATACAAAGCCTTGATTCCAATTCAAGTGTTGAGGTTTTTCTTAGTTACATGAAGAGGGCCTGAATAAACACAGAGCAATGGTGAAGCTTTGAGTGGTTGGGGTTGTTACTATCTAAATGCACTGTCTTGCTCAATGACTAACTTACTCGAGGAGAAGGAAATCCAATGAGACTATACATTGGATGAAATACCCATTCACTGGAATAATTTCATATCTGCAAAATAACATTGTATCTTTGTGAAATATAGGTTTTGAAACTGCTGGTTTTTCTGCAATGAAAGCACTCCAAACATGCAAACATTGAATTTCAAAAGATAGATTTCTGTTGGCGCACATAGCGGAGCCTACACTTGACTGTATCTTACATACAACCTGGAAACCTCGGCTCAGATCTGGTGATACATGGTTTAACCATCCTTCATGCCCACTACCTTCACTAAGCATACCTGCACACCACCTCTGGCAAATCCCAAGGCTTCACAGATATTTAAAAAATTTCCCTTTCAGTCAACATAATTGAAGCTAAAATCTAGCAACTCTACACCATCGACCTTACTTCCCTGTTCAGCAACCTGTGCTTCAACAGTTCATCTGCCCTATGTATTCTTGCTCCATTTATGTCTTGAAAACTCAAAAAGGCATTGAATAACTCATAAGTGGTCCAACACAGAATGTGCTAAATTGAAGCGCATCAAACATAAGGTAGAACTCCAAGTCCAATGCAAAGGGTACTACAGGGAAAGTCACACAGCCAAAAAGGCCTGCATCTGAAAAAATGCATTACTGAGGTTGTGAGCAAAAGTGTTTTAATACTCATACAACCCCATGCTCAGCTGTGTGCCTGAAACAACTCTCATGAACTTGATATAACAATTTTCACAAATGCCTCCTTTGGATCAGGATCATCTAAAACCCTCTCCCATATGCTAGTATCATTACACTGCTGAAAAAAATTCAAATGGGGATGCTAATGTTCAGGATAACGGTAAGCCTATATGTAACCCTCCTGGAAAAGGTTGATGAGACAGCTCCAACATTAAGCAGAACTAAACCCGTCGATGAGAATCAGGCAGGGTTTAGACACTGAAGGGGCACAGAAACAGCAATAGTCACCATAAGGTATCAGCTATTCTCTTAATGGAAGAATATATGAAAACAGCAATTATATCCCTGCAACTGTTCAGGGCATACAGTACTGTTGATACACTTTTGTTAGACATGGAAGAAAAATTGGCAGGTCTGGTGAGCATTGCTCTACACTGGATCAGATCTCTTCTTGCACTCCAAAAGCAATGCTCATAACCTCACCCAGGATGTGACAGATGACTTTGCAAAAGTAATGATGGCCTCACTGGTGACAGTTACATATCACCTGGACATTGACCTTATTGATGACATCACTATGGATACAGTATTGCTTCTTTGCTTGGATATATCTTGTTATTTAATTGTATTGCAATGTTACATCCTGCTATCAAGTGGTATAAATATAGTGAAGTCATGAGCATTGCATTTGGGTGCAGGTTATGGTTTGCAAGACAAGGATGAGTTATGGTTTGCTCAGCTAATGATAAGCAGCTAATTCAGGAGTTTTTACATTTTATATATTAACCACACATTCACTTCATTGTGTTTCTTAAAAGATCTCCTGAGCTTTTCGTAGACATACGCCAATGCCTTACAAAACCATAGCTATGACCAAAAACATTTCAGTGATTTAAAAAAAAAAAATATACTTCATACTCCTTTGTGGCACTCAGCCCCTGCTGCACTCAGCCTTCATACAATGTGCAGCAGGAGTTGGCCACAGCGTCTGGACTGTTGCGAGGCTCTGTGCCCAATCTGCCATGCACTCAACTCGGCCATCTACCAGACCATACATCCAAATTCCCTGTTACCCAAAACAGCAGGGCACGGTGGTTGGCCATGAATAGAAGAGGTTCAGCACAGCTGCATTTCTAACTCCTTTGTACACAGCCACCACTTCACTCTGTAAAGGCTGGCTGGGCATGTGGTCAGCCAGTCATAATTGTATTGTATTGTATTGTAATTGTAATTGCATTTATATAGCGCTTACTACCCCTGACGAGGCGTCAAATTGCTTTTTCAGCGAGTAGCATGCTACTTCGGGAACCCATAAAGGATTAATGGTGAATTGGTATAGTGAAATATGAAAGTTATTTGAGAGGTGGATATGGTAGTCAGTTATTTAGATTGAGAAGGATAGTGGAGGGATAGAAGAGGGAAAAAGGTTTGCATTTATATAGTGCTTGCTAGCCCCGATGAGGTGTTGAAGAGCTTCTTCTGCGAGTAGCATGCTACTCTGGAGTTCATAAAGGATTAGTGGTGAATTAGTATTGTGAAATATGAAAGTAATTTGAGTGGTGGATATGCTAGTTACTTGGGTTGCGAAGGAAGAGGGAAGGGTCTAGAAATGTTTTTTTGTGTGGAGTTTATAGCCATAGGCGGGTTTGGGGTGAGGAAGGGGAGGTGGGGGGGGGAGTTAGTATAGGGAAATATAAAATAAATTTGAGTGGTAGACATGTTATGCTGTTTTTTGGATTGAAAAGGAATAAGGGAGGGATAGAAAAGGGAAGGAGGGATAGAAGAGGAAAGGGTCTAGAATGTTTTTTTAGTTCATAGCAGTAGGAGGGGGTTTGGGATGAGTAAAAGGGAAGTGGAGGGGAAGAGTCAGAGGTAAGGGTTTAGAAAGGTCTGTTTGGGAGATCTGAATAGTAAAAGAGGAATGAGATAATGCAAGGAGGGGTAGAGGAGGGAAGGGTCTAGAAAGTGTTATTTTAGGGGTCATACTAGTGGTATGGGGTTTTGGAGGAATGAGAGATTGGAAGTAGAGGATATATTGATGGAGGTATAGGGTGAAAAATAGGGTAGTGCATTGGAAAGAGAGTAGAATGAGGTTTGAGATAAGTCAGAGTGTTGAGGTAGAGGCTATATTGACAGCAGTATAGGGTGAGAAATAGGGTAGTGCATTGGATATGTTGAATTAGAAGAAAAGTAATAAATATATAGATACATAAGTACATGGAAGGTATATATATGCATAAGGAAGGTAATATAAGTAGATTAAACATGCATTTAATAAATCTGCCTTTCAAGTGTTGTCGTACTTTAAATTAATTAATTTCTTTTTTTTGTAATTCAATAGCGAAGCAATTGTAGATAAATAGTTATGATAAAAGATTTACTTATTAATGCAGTCACTTATATACATGTTAAGAAAACATAGAACAATGTAACTATCAGTAATATGTACCTTTGTTAAGTAGAACTAACGAATATCTATATTTTTTAAAACATAATTATTATACACGTTTATACAAAGCAATACACATATACAGGTACATATCTATAGTCCAAATAAATGGTTATATACAGAGGGATATGCTGTATATTTCTGTTTGCGTATGGTGTTTATGTGGGGAAGAGCCAATTCTTGAGTAGTTTTCTGAAGATAAGATGGTTATCCATGGATCTTATGTTGGGGGGTAAAAAGTTCCATTGTTTGGCTGCTTGAACAGAGAAGGATGTGCCACCTATGTTTTTTTTCTTGTACGTTGGGATTTTGAGGCGAGGTGCTACTCCAGAGCGGATTTTTGTTGAATGTGTTTGGTGATCTAATTCCTGATGAAGAGCGGTCCTGTTCTATGTATCCCTTTGTGGGTGGTACAAAGCAGCTTGAACGTGGATCTTCTGGCAACCGGTAACCAATCCAGGGCTTTCAAGGCAGGGGAGATGTGGTCATGTGGATTTATATGTAAGAGAAGTCTGACAGCCGAGTTCTGAATCCATTGTAATCTTTTCATAGTCATTAAAGGTGATCCATAGTAGAGGCTATTGGCATAATCATGTTTGGACAGAACAAGAGAGATGGTAGCCTGAACCTTGTGTGGAAATCCCAGATGGGGGAAGATTCGTCGCAGAGCTTTTATAGTAAAAAAGCTTGATTTTGCTAGTTTGTCCACTTAGGCATTCATTGATAGCTTGGAGTCCATGGTCATTCAGAGGTTTCTTACTTCCTTTGATACTTTAGGTGGTGTTCCCAGATCATCAGGCCAGGCGGCGAGCGGGCCATAATTTTTTCAATCGCCACAATTGAGTATTTCCATTTTGGAAGCATTCAGTTTGAGATGGCTCCACGTCATCCATTGATCCACGGTCTCGGACAACTGAAAATTGGCAAGTTTCCAATGTTTTTGGGCATTGCAGTTGAAGGAGTATTTGGGTATAATCTGCATAGTTATAGCACATGAGGTTAAATTGATTGATCAGTCCCGGTAATGAGTTCATGTAGATGTTGAAAAGCACGGGCAAGATGATAGAGCCTTGAGGGGCCCTTGCTTTCGTGAAGTACGGTTTGGACAAGAAAGGGGGTATGGATGACATTAGTTCTGTTGCGAAGGTAGGATGGTATTCAGTCTAGACAGTCCCCTGTATACCTGCTTCGTAGAGTCTTTGTATCAGAGTGTCATGGTCAAACGTGTCAAAGGCAGCCGAGAGTCAAGAGAAGTAGTGCAGCAACCCCGTTCCGGTCAACTGTGTTCTTCAGGTCATCCCAGATGGCAACGAGGGCAGATTATGTGCCTCTTCCTGGACGTATTCCCGCTTGGAAGTCTGAAAGTATGGCATTATGTTCAATGAATTGTGACATCTGGGCGAATGCTGCTCTTTTTATCAGTTTGGCCAGAAAAGGTCCATTTGTAATGGTCTGTAGTTGTCAGGGTTCAGCGGGTCCAAGTTTGTTTTCTTTAGTAATGGGCGTATGTATGACTTTTTGAGTTCTTCTGGAAATATTCCGGTAGTTAAGGAATTGTTGATGATTCTTCTTACTGGTGTGGCAGCAGAGGTTGTTAGAAGAATTTTCTTGAAGGTTTACAGTAGAAATGGGTCAGAAGGGCTGACAGGCAGGCCGGGTTGCTTTGACCAGGTCCATAAATTCATTGTGTGAAATGTGTTGGAAGAGACGGAGAGGCTGGGTTAGAGTATTCTTGGATTGTTGTTTTGGAAAAAGGTCGGTGCTGGTGATTTGTCTTTGTTTTAAATATGAGTCCAACGTGTCTGCTTTGGCCATGTAATGATTTGCCAGTTTGTCTGTAATCTTGAGTAACGGGATGAGCTCCTTCTAGGCAATTAGGTTTACAAAATTTATTGAGAATTTTATAGAATTCTTTATTTACACAGTTAGCATTTTGAATTCTGTCTGAATAGTAGCTTTTCTTAGCTTTTTTGATAGCTGACTTGTATAATCTATTAAGTTTTTATAGGTGAAGTTTGTCTTTATTGATGTTTGTTTTGAGCCAGGCACATTGCAGCTTTCTAATTTGTTGTTTTATCTCTTTTATCTCTGTATTTCTCCAAGGTGCTTGTTTTCTTTTGTTCTGTTGTGTCATTTTTAGTAGTATTAGGATATCAAAAGCTTCCTGTAGCCACTCATATAGCTTTTGAACTGAATTTATTGTGTCTAGATCTGTATAGGATGTTAGTTGTGTTTCTAAGTGTTCCAAATTGAGTTGGTTCCACGGTCGACAGGTGGTTGCACGTAAGGTAGTTTTAGGTGTGTCTCTTTGTTGTTTTATGTTGGAAAGCAAGCAAATGGTGGTCTGACCATGTGTCTGGAGTCATTGTTTGAAAGGTAACTAGTTCAGTATTTGCAAAAATGACATCTAGGATGGTCCAGCGATGTGTGTGGGTTTGTGGACGATCTGATGCAGGTTCAGTTCGTCTAGGCCAGCGATGATTGTTTTTGGATGGGGCATATTGGGTTTGTCAACCAAATGTTGAGGGCACCCAGAACGCATAGGTTGGAGTGTAGTGTTATCAGGTTTGAACCGTGTCTAGAAGCTTGTCTGGGAATGTTGCATTGCTAGGTGGAGGTCTTTAAAGGAGCAGGAAGTTACAGGAGGAAGATGGTGTAGGATTGCATCTGGTGAAAAGGGCTTCATAATCCTTTATGGAGACATCGTCAGCTTTAGTGATATGTAATGTTTGTCTGAACACAACAGCTAGGCCACCTCCTCCTTTGCCTATACGATTTTGGGTGATAGTTTGATAGCCTAGAGGAACGGCTTCATGCAGGACTGGAGCCATATCATCTCCCAACCGTGATTCATTTATAAATAGTATGTCAGGTTTTGCATCAGTGAGATGGTCGTAGATGTGATGTTTGTTTTTAGAGAGCGATTGAGCATTTATTAGTAGACAGTTTAGAGAACGTGCTTTGGTGATAGTGTGACTTTGTTTTGTAGAAGAGCAAGCAGTATTTTGTGGGCTTGTAGCAGGTGTGTCCTTAGTGTTGGTATTAGCTGTATGAGGATAGCAATCGTGTAGCTGTTCTGTATTGTGTTCCTCATCCAGCAGGCAAAGAAGGCATATTGATGGGTCTGCGTGTGTAGGTGGTGGAGACGGTGGTTGAGAGTCAGTTGGTGCGCGGTGTTGTTTTTGTAGTATAACCTTGTTGTACAGTAGACATGGAGAAGTGAAATTGTGAGGTGTGGCATATTGCTTATTTTGTTTGAGTCTGTTTTGGGTGGAAGGTGTATAAGTTAGGGGTGGTGGTGCAGCATGTGGGTCATGTAGTAAGGTTTTAAATTGTCCAATGGATGAGAGGCACATGAGAGTTGCTGTGTTGCTGTATATGTGTTAGGTGTGGGGAAGAGAGAAAGATTGGTATTGGAGTTTGTTCATTTGTGTAGTCTTAAAGGTGGGTGTATGTTTGTAGTTTGTGATGGAAAGAATTATGAGGTGTTGCGCATGAGAGATTTTGTTGTGCTGGTGTGCGTATTATGTTTTGTTTTTGAGGAGTAGTGGGCGGTGATATATTTGTGAGGGGAAACATCGGTTACATCACGGTGTTTATACTGCAATACCTTTACAACGCGGGTATTACAACGCAAGTCATTACAATGACTTGCGCTGGATGGCGCTCTAAGCTAAGGAATAGTATGATGTACTATTCCAACACCTTCCCTACTGTAATGTAGGCTGGAGTTGGAATAGTAAATCATACTATTCCTAAGTCCAGCGCCCTCCAACGCAAGTCGTTGTAACGACTTGCGTTGTAATGCCTGCGTTGTAACGGTATCGCGGTGTAAACACCGCGATGTAACGTCATATATTCATTTGTGAGTAGAGTGTATGTTGTGTGTAAGAGGGAATGAAGTAGAGTTAAGAGTGTTTGTCTTAGAACTGATTGCTGCAAGAAGTAATATGTGTAGTGGAGTGTAAGTGTTGTGCAGTTGTGTTATTGTGGTAGAAAGAAGAGGAGGGTGTTGGTGGGAGAAAAGATGGAAGGCTGAGTCTAGGTTTGTTAGTGACAAAAAGGGGTCTGTTAGGAGTAATTAGAGCAGGGAGTGTGTGTCTAGATTGGATATAGTTAAGTATCGTATGGATTTTGGTTGTGCTAGTGATGAGTGGACTGGTTATTGGTATAGGATAGAGTTGTGTACTGTTTGTAGATGATGGTGCAAATATGTGGTAGCTGGGATACACGGGTGTACAGGTTTGATTTCTGGAGTCTTGTAGTGTGTGTTGAGACATTGAACTTTGTCTTGGGTTAGTCTGTAGTAAATGAATTGAGTACATGTGCTGTGAGTGTGTTACTCTGGTTGTGGATGGGGTAGGGTGGGTGATGGTGTATATGAAATTGGGCAGCATTTCTGGCCCTAGTCCCGACCAGTCTCGAACAGGCTCAAATGGGCAATTGCCCTTGTCCTATCCGCCCTTAGCCTCGACGCCCGGGCTGAGACGCCCTGAACCCTAACCTGAAATAGCTCTAGTAATCAGGTGACCCCTTCAGCCAATGGAAACCCAAGCCCTAACCAATCACAACACTAGCCCTAAGCCCTAAGCCCTAGAACCAATAGGACAGCAGGCTCTTATAGCCAATCACAGCCCTAGTCCCAGCATCCAATCAGGCACCAAACCCTAAGCTCTACGTCCAATAGAAAGCTAAGCCCCAGTCCTAGTCCCAACTCTAGACCCAACCCTGGTCCCAGCAGCTAATCATACAGGATACCCTAAGCCCTACGTCCAATAGAAAGCCTAGCCCGAGGAACCAATTTGAAACCCTAAACATATCCACCAATCAGATCACTAACCCTAAGCCCTACATCAATAGAATCACTGACACAGGAACCAATCGGCACTCTCAAATACTCAACCAAAGAGAACACTAACCATAATCCAATAGAAACGCCAGATACAACCACCAATCAGTGTATACATGTAGCATTCAATAGCAGCTTATATAAGCCAAGGTCCCTGCGACCTCAGGCAATGTTTGCTGGCTAGGGGCCTGGAAGCTGCTCCTCAATTCAGAATCTCCTAGGAGACAGACAGGCTCAATCCACACTCTGGAGCTCTGTAGGGAAGGGCCTAACAAACTTTGCCCACTAACAATACTGTTTTTCCAAAACTTTATAGCAGATTACTGCTGTCTCAGAGCACCCTCTGTTCAGTCTCTGATGTATAATATATGTGGCTATCTGGGGAAGGGTGGGGGGGGTTAATCTGGTTTCACTCTCATGCTAAGAGAAAATGGGAGCTGGGGGTGGATTTCTTAACACAAAGGTCTGAGCACAGATCAAGGGAGAAACTAAGAGGGAAAATCAGTTAGTCACGGGCAATTTGATAATACAAAAGATTTGGACTGTTAAGCCCACAATGCAACAGGTAAAATGAAACAGTCAAGGGCAAGTAAAAGTAAAAACTTCAAATTTCTAAACTAAACAGGTGAAAAATGATGCAATCACAGGCAGGTAAAAACTTCAGTTTTTAAACTGTAACAACCACAAGCAAAACAGGTGGAAATTATGCAATCACGGGTAGAGGAAAATCGCTTTTTAAATTTCCGGAAAGAGACAGTACAAGTCTGCCTTCTTACTACCTCCTGGACCTTGGTTCACTGCAATCTTGGGCACATGGAAACTGCATCTCACAAAATGGAGGTGAATGTTTTGGGGTTCACCCAACAAACCCTTAAGGGGCCTAGGCAGGTGTGAGAGGAGGGTTCAGGGTTGCTTGGGTGCCAGGGCGCCAATCCGCAAGCTTAGGCTGCTGGCCAGGGGGCTGGAAACTGCTCCTCAATTCAGAATCGCCTAGGAGACAGACAGGCTCAATCCATACTCTGGAGTTCTGCAGGCAAGGGCCTAACAAACTTTGCCCTCTAACAATACTGTTTTTCCAAAAATGTACTCACTCTCCTAGCCAAAAAATGAGTGTACAATCCCTAAAAAACACAGAGTAAACAACTAACAGCAGATTACTGCAGTCTCAGAGCACCCTCTGTTCAGTCTCTGATTTTTTTTTTTTTTTAAATATCTTTATTTGCATTTTGTCAAACAAACAGATTACAGTTGAATGAGAAAGTGGGGAAGAAGGGAAGGAAGGGGGAGGAAGAGGTGAGGTGGGCAGGGAGGAGAGAGCTTGGGTGAGACAGGGAACAAATAGTCATTACAAGTGCAATAAAGGTTTCGGCAGGTACTGTCGGAATATTTGCAAATTGTGATAAACATTACGTCTGTACAGCAGGTAACTGACCACAGATTGCATTCCTGTTGTATTACATGTGTATTAATTATCAGAAGGATCGCACTTTAGTGTCCAGACGGATATAAGGAAAATATTCATCTGTTCTCAGCTGTACACATCAATGTCTGTACCTGGTTATCCAGTTCGGCGTCAAAATTGAGGCAAAATCAGATACAATTTATAATTCTACAATCAAACATAAAAACAAACGAAGAAAACTATCATCATATCGTCACGCCCAATATGTAGGGGAAATGCGTCGCCAATCTGTTCAGTCTCTGATGTATAATATTTGTGGCTAGGTGGGGAAGGGGGGCTAATCTGGTTTCACTCACTTGCTAAGACTAAATGGGAGCTGGGGTTGGATTGCTTAACACACAGGTCTGAGCGCAGATCAAGGGAGAAACTAGGAGGGAAAATCAGGTAGTCATGGGCAATTTGAAAATACAAAAGATTTTGACTGCAAAGCCCACAATGCAACAGGTAAAATGAAAAAGTCACGGGCAAGTAAAAACTTAAAATTTCTAAACTGAACAAGTGAAAAAGGATGCAATCACGGGCAGGTAAAAACTTCAATTTTAAAACTGTGACAACCACAAGCAAAGCAGGTGAAAATGACACAATCACAGGTAGAGGAAAATCGCTTTTTAAAATTTCAGGAAAGAGATAGCAGAAGTCTGCCTTCTTACCACCTCCTGGTCCTTGGTTCACTGCACAATGAACACTTGATGCAGGGCATTCTCTACTCCCTACTTTTGAACCTGCTCTGTGTAGCCTTGCGGTGTGAATGGCATCTTCTGGGTTCCAAAACTCTAGCTGGGCCCGACCTTTAGCCATGCACTGCGGCTCTGATCACCTCCGGGGCCTGGTCTGTGGGGCACAGTACTTAACGCTCATGGTCTTTGACATGAATAGATGCATTATGATTTATTTGTTGTTTTTACTCTTTTTTCAGGATTTGCAAAAAAATATATTTTTGACGAATTTAGATCTGTAAATACCCCAAGAAAAACAGGGGTGATTTCTAATTTTGGAAGCAGTGTCTACCTGGGATTCCCCTGCCCCCATTTATGATCCTACAGATCCAGGAATACTGCCCCAGGCCCTCCTTGTAACACTCTGCCACTTTTTTTCCGGAATGTAGGCTTCATGCTTTGCATCCTGTAATAGGTTAATGTAATTAAGTTGCTGCCACCCTATCAGACTTCCAACATCTCAATTCGAAAAATCTTCCCTCGCCAATGGGCTTTGTTTAATTTTAAATGCATTAGCATAAGTGGATTTGTGATCTGTAAAACTAGTGAACACCACCGGCATAAGGCAGATCGCTGTGTACAGCAAGGTGTTTGCTCCTGTAGTAACTGTTGTGCATCAACAAAGGCGGTACATAGCCTGAATCACCTTCCCATTGTGGCGGAGATGCAGAGCCAGTCCAAAGGACAGGCGCTGAAACCAACCCCCACTGTGCATGGCCGGATGTCATGTGCAGCAGGGGTCAAATGCATGTGGCTGTTTAGGCGCAGGGCTTGGCCACAGGCAAGGCCCCGTAGCCAGCCCCTGCTGTGCATGGCCAAAGGCTGTGCACTGAGGAGGTTGGCCACCTACCACGGGTGAAACAAAGTTTGGCCACTAGCAGAAGGTCAGCACAGGGCCTGGCCACCTGTCTGCACCAGACTTGGTACCATGATCCACTGCCACTATCTTAAGTATTGGTATTTGTGAGCGTGATTTCAGACTAACGATTCTGATCAAGCTTCAGAGTGTGAAGCTTTCTTTACATTGCATTCAAGAAAAAAAGGAAAGATGTGGCCAACGGCTAAGCACAGTGGTCCGACTCTTGTCCTCTAGCCGCAGGTCAGGCCCTGCACCCTACTCCACTCCACAGGCTCAGGGGGGATTGACTGCCTGTGATGGCTAGGGTGCAGGTCCTGGACACAAGCCATTCCCTAAGGCCAGCCCTACTGTGTCAAGCTGAATGACATGCGCAGTGGAGATTGGCTGCTCACCATGGATTAGATGCAGGGACAGGGCCAGAGGCCAGGCCCTGAATAGAACCACCGCTGTGCACAGCCAAAAGCTATGTGCAGTGGGGGTTGGCTATGGTAGCTGTGCATGGCCAAAGGTTGTCCGTCTGCTGCATGTTTGGCACAAGAGCTTGATGAATTCCATGCCCTGCAGCCAGCCTCCCCTGCAAGGCAGCCAAATGCCATGCATTGCGGGGGTTGGTCAATCAATCAATCAATCAATCACAAGATTTGTAAAGCGCACTACTTACCCGCGAGGGTCTCAAGGCGCTGAGGGAGAGGAGGGGGGGTGTTGCCGCTACTGGTCGAATAGCCAGGTCTTGAGTCGTCTCCTGAAGGTCAGCAGGTCTTGGGTCTGTCGTAGGTTGAGGGGAAGGGTGTTCAGATCTTGGCGGCGCGGTGAGAGAAGGATCTGCCTCTGGTGATGGTTCTCCAGATGCGCGGGACGGTGGCCAGGGAGAGGTCGGCGGAACGGAGCTGACGGTTCGGAACGTAGAAGGAGAGTCGACTGTTGAGGTAGGCTGGGCCGGTTTTGTGGAGTGCCTTGTGTGCGTGGATCAGGAGTTTGAAGGAGATTCTCTTGTCGACGGGGAGCCAGTGCAGGTTTTTCAGGTGGGGGTGATGTGGCTGTGGCGTGGAATGTCGAGGATCAGGCGTGCAGAGGCGTTTTGGATTCTTTGCAGTCGTTTGATGAGCTTGGTCGGGGCTCCTGCGTAGAGGGCGTTTCCGTAGTCGAGTCTGCTGCTGACGAGGGCCTGGGTGACTGTTCTTCTCGTGTCTGTCGGGATCTACCTGTAGATCTTGCGGAGCATGCGGAGGGTGTTGAAGCAGGAGGAGGAGACTGCGTTGACTTGCTTGGTCATGGTGAGCGTTGAGTCGAGGATGACTCCCAGGTTGCGTGCGTGGTCGGTTGGTGTCGGGGTTGCCCCTAGTGATGAGGGCCACCAAGAGTCGTCCCAGGCTGATGGGTTGGAGCCGAGGATGAGGATCTCCGTCTTGTCTGTGTTCAGCTTAAGTCGGCTGCACTTCATCCAGTCGGCGACGGCTTTCATTCCTTCGTGGAGGTTGGATTTGGCGGTGAGGGGGTCCTTGGTGAGGGAGAGGATCAGTTGAGTGTCGTCGGCGTAGGAGATTATGTTGAGGTCGTGCTGTCGGGCGATGCGTGCGAGTGGAGCCATGTAGATGTTGAACAGTGTCGGGCTGAGGGAAGATCCCTGGGGTACGCCGCAGATGATCTCGGAGGCTTCGGATCGGAATGGGGGAGGCGGACGCTCTGGGTTCTGCCGGAAAGGAAGGAGGTGGTCCAATCCAGGGCCTTGTCTCGGATCCCTGCGTCGTGGAGGCGTGTGCGTAGTGTGCGGTGGCAGACAGTGTCGAAGGCGGCGGAGAGGTCCAGGAGGATGAGGGCCGCCGTCTCGCCGTTGTCCAGCAGGATCCTGATGTCGTCTGGGGCGGCGATGAGGGCGGTCTCGGTGCTGTGGTTGCTGCGGAATCCTGACTAGGAGGGGTCCAGGATGCTGTTTTCTTCGAGGTAGTGGGTGAGCTGTCTGTTGACGATCTTCTCGATGACCTTAGCTGGGAATGGAAGCAGGGAGATGGGCCGGAAGTTCTTGAGGTCGCTCGGGTCCGCCTTGGGTTTTTTGAGTAGGGCGTTGATCTCGGCATGTTTCCAGCTCTCTGGGAAGGTCGCGGTCTCGAAGGAGAGGTTGATGACGTTGCACAGGTGGGGTGCGATGAAGCTGCCGGCTTTGTTGAAGATGTGGTGTGGAAAAGGGTCTGTTGGGGAGCTGGAGTGGATTGTGCCCATGGTCTTGATTGTGTCCTCGGTGTTCACGTTGACCCAGGCTGTCAGGGGGTCGTGGTCGATGGGGTGCGGCGGGTCTGATGTGTCGGGGCCTGTTGGGGTCATCCGGGAGTCGAAGCTGTCGTGGATGTCGGCGATCTTGCGGTGGAAGAAGGAGTCGAGGGAATCACACAGGGCTTGCGACGGCGGGATGTCGTTGGCGTTGGAGCTGGGGTTGGAGAGTTCCTTCACGATGCTGAAGAGCTCCTTGCTGTTGTGTGTGTTGTTGTCGAGGCGGTCTTTGAAGGAGGTCCTCTTGGCGGACCTGATGAGGTGATGGTGGTTGCGGATGGTGTCTTTGTGGGCTGCGCGGCTGTCCGGCGTCTTCTCGCTGTGCCATTTGTTCTCCAGTTTCCGGCAGGTGCGCTTGGATGCTAGGAGTTCCGTAGTGAACCAGCTGGCTCTCTTGCTGGTGTCTTTGTAGGTTGGTTTTTTCAGCGGGGCTAAGGTGTTGGCGCAGTCGTCCATCCATCGTCTGAGATTGCGGGCGGCGGGGTCGGGGTTGGAGGGGTCGTTGGGTGGGCTGAGTGCGAGGTTTGTCTGGAGTTGGTCTTCGGTGACTTTGCTCCAGCATCTGCGGGGGATCTGTAGGGTGCGGTGGTGTGCGGCGGGATTCCGGAAGGTGAAGTGGATGCAGTGGTGGTCGGTCCAGGTGAGTTCGGAGGTGTGGCTGAAGGAGACGTGGGAGCTTGAGGAGAAGATGGCGTTGAGCGTGTGTCCGGCGATGTGGGTCGGCGTCGTGACGAGCTGTTTCAGTCCGAGGTTGGCGAGGTTGTCGATCAGGGTGGAGGAGTTGCTGTCGTTGTTGTTCTCCAGGTGAAAGTTCAGGTCTCCGAGGAGGATGTAGTCGGTGGATGTCAGGGCGTGCGTGCTGATGAAGTTGGTAGCCTGCAGCACGTTCTGCGCAGATCCAGGTCGCTTCAAACGGATTTCTGACTCGCTAAACCCTGACACCTAAAGTGGAAGCCAAAGTCTGCGTGCAGCAGGCTTTGGCCAGTCACCGCGGGTAAGGCAATCGTTATGCCCCACTGCCCTTAATCAGAGGCCAGGCACAGAAGATGTTGGAAAATAAACACATGATAAAGAAACTTACAGAAAGAGCTTAACAATTGATTTACGGTTCTGGCTCAAACACGCAAAACCACTGAAATGTGGTTATTGTTATAAATGCACAAAGCACATGCTGTATCTTGCTCCACCTGCCTTGTTATTCTCCTGATAACTGTATTTGTGTTTCTGTACTTTTGCCAAAATGTGTTTTCAGCATGGGGCACATCATGATTTATGGTGTATGTTGTATACATTGATAACCATAAGCAGGGCCACTGGAATTGCTATTCTGCTGCTTTTTCTGCATAGTTATGGATTAGCTGCATTTGCCACATAATCCACCATCTGCCACATAATCTGCAGATTTGAACAAAAAAATGTTTCTAACTCAATCAGATCGAAAGATACTAGACATTTTGTGACATATGTTAGTGTGCACTGGAAGGCGTTTCGCACAGATTAGCTAATCATCTTTCAATTGCTTACTTCTGTATTTGGTTGTTAAACTGGTACTAATGAGGTGAAATATTTGCCTAGACAGTGTTATCATGTGTAAAAATGATAAAATAATAAAGTAATATTATAAGAAAGTGCCATATTATGGTGCATAATTTGCTCCTTCTTGCTGCATAATTTAGTTAGCTCTGCTGCAAATTTGGTGTCCCCTACCGCATAATTCCAGTGGCCCTGACCATAACTGGCAAATTTTAGTGGTTTTACATATTTGAGCCAAAACCATAACTCAGTTATTTTTTCATTGAATTTCATTGTTTTTAATTATGTACTTGTATTACAACCCCGATGTGCACTGCCTTTGGCCATGTGCAACACTACACTGTTCGGGGGCAGGGCCTTGACTATGGCCTGGACCTGCACCCAACCTACTATGGGCACCCAACCCCCATGGTGCAAGGCCTTCGGCTGTGCCTTACAAGTATAGGGAGCATGGCCTGGCATGTGGCTAGGCTCAGCACCCAGCCTGACACTGGCACCCAACCCACTACTGGCACCTAACTCTCACTGTGCCCAGCTTTTGGAGATATATACCAGGGGATGGCTGCAGTGCCTGGCTTGTGGCTAGGCCCTGGGCCCCACCTGCCAGTGGCAATCAACCCCTGCTGAGCCCAATCTTTGACTATGAGCAAGAGGATTTTGACGGAGGACCTAGCCTGTGGCCAGTTCCAAAGGGTTGGCCCAAAGTGCTTGGCATTTAGCCAGGCCTTTCTCATTTTTTATTTTTCTGAATCCTAAAGAGGATGTGCAAATCACTTACAAGTTATTCACCCTGAAGATTGCATCAGGATCGGATTTCTGACTCTCGAATCCTTGACACCTAAATTAGCAGCCGGGGACTTCGGTACTGAGACAGGGACTGGAGTCCCAGCCCCCACATTAGGAGTAGAGAATTAGTAAGTAAGAAATCCAACTCTTGAGTCCCACTTCTTTTATCCCTTTTTCAAAAATATTTACTCTAAAGGTGGGCCCTTTGAGGGTTCCCCCACTGTAGCATTGGGCTCAGGGGGTTCCTACCATGTCCTCTCATACTCCATTTTTATTTATGTATTTTTTGTAAAAACTGCAGGACACAGGGACTATGCCCTGAGTCCTTTAATATATTAGAAGGAACAAGGGAACCCAATCCAAGTCAGCCAGGGACCTTGGGTGCTTATCTTTTATAAGGAACAGTGGTCCCTAGGAATTCTACAGTTGCAAGGCGTTTAATGAAAATATAGACCCAATCAGTACTATATTGGTAAGTGACGTGTCCAGCCGGACAGAGGTCCAATATTTAATGACAAAGCAAATTATTGAAATAATTCGTAACAATACAAGTGAGTGAGGCACAGGCCTGTGCCCTCACGACATAAACAACAAAAGAAGGAGTGGACAACATATACACTATAACAACAAAGGAACAGGTTCAGGCAGGGCTATTGATTTGTTAAATGTATAAGCAATGGAGCCAACAAATCATATTAGTGCACCTTTACACAACAGTAAACATTTCAAAGTAGTGTACAAGGTGTTTTTTGTGTCGACGACGTTTCGATCCATACATTAAATACACGGATCATCATCAGGACTAAAACATAAGCTAGCCTGAAAATAATGCCTGGATTAACAAAAATAAGAAAGGAAGGAAAAAAGCGGGAAAAATATATTTTTTTAGTTAGATATGCAGGTATGCAACACATGGAGTATATACATAGGATGCCGTTTTATACAGTCAGTGTCCTAAACACCTGTAATTAACAAGAGTGGTTGGTGACCTGTGGGAAAGGAAAAATGGCGCTGTGAAAATAACCAGAGGTGATAATATGAGATGGAGAAATGGAAAGAAAACAGGGAGTCAATCGAAGCCTTGGTCCATCGCTGATAGAAGGAGTACTAGAAATGATAATAGCATAAGAAAAGGAATGGAGAGAAAAACGAGAGGGAGTCGAACGAATCCTTGTTAAGGCGCTGAGGTGAAGATCTGCGGAAGGAGTGGTGGCATAGAATAGAAAAAACAAACAATTAGCAACTTACCGGTCTCTCAAGAATGGGAGACCCGGGTTTCAAGCGCATGGAGCGCATGTCTGAGCAGATTGGGGGAAGCTGCTGGGAAATTAAGGGAGAAATTAGAAGAAACAGGAGTTTGGATAGGACAGAAAAGGAAGGATGCAGGGAAGTTGAGCTTACCAATTGTGAGTATATGTTCATTAAACGCCTTGCAACTGTAGAATTCCTAGGGACCACTGAGTCCTTTAATGGCTTTCAGAAAAGAAATATTCCTCTTGCAGCAGCCAAGCAGACAAACTATGATACCGCGGATCTGAAAGAGGTAATAGGGGATAATGGCTTTCTCATAGAATCTAATGGTTTTATTTTTTTAATTCCCAGAATAGTGATTATTTGTGAGTCCCAAATGAAAGAGATATACAAAAGTATTACCCTCTAAAATCCACTCTGCAACTCTTTTAAATGCTAATATCTCAGGGGAGAGCGCGTCTTGAGCACCACCAAGATTGCCGCCAGGTTTTGATTCATCCTGTGCGGTTCCTGCTTTTTTCTTGCTGAAATAATTTCAAGCACTATCCACTTTAGACCACTGGATTATGTGGTTGGAAGGCAGGCGCCTCAATATTCAGCTACTTTTGCCCATTTATGGACAAGCAGTACAGTTTTCTGCATCACGCTGTGCAGCGCACATCGGGAGGGCCGCCATCTCCGACCACTGACGAGATTTAAGCACTTCACCATGTAGTCTGTTATCCTAAAGTGGGGAGTGATTCAATTTTGGACTGTGGAGGCTGGAATCAATGCTTAAAGAATCTAAATTGAGGTAATGCCTCCCAGACCATTGATCAAATAGCACTTTAAATAAGGAACACAAATGTTGTTCCTTCAATTGTCTTTTTGACCAATTATTTTCAATCTTTCACCCATAGTATACACTCTGATGTATTGCAACTATGTGAATGGTTTTATTTGTGCGTTTATCATGTAATAAATCACAAATCTTTTTTCTTAAATGTTAGCATTTTTTTCTTTTGTTTGTTTTTATACAAAGTTTTTGGGAAGAACATGCTATATATTTACATACATAGTGACAAGGGACCAAACTTGTGAAAAACAACACTTACATAACAACATTTCAAAGATACATGTGAAGGATTAATCAGGGGGACAGTTTATGTGCAACAGAAAAATCACTGCATCATAATTACAATAAAAACTTGATTTACAGACGTGCAACAGACCAAATGCAGTTGCCTGTCTAGTGTCCTATAGTGTATTGTCTTTGGGACTTTTACCACTTTAGTCCTCTTGTGTGTAGTGGTGAATGCTACTACTAGGCCCTGTTAAGTTTGGAGGCAGAGCATGAGTTAATGCCAGGGTGGGATCCTAGATTCCATCTCTCGTGTTGCACTCCTCATGTGCACAAAATAACTCAGATTGTGGTTGCTCTTGGCCCCGTGTGTATTTACGCCGATGCTTATCGACCTTCGGAGGTGGGCCTGCAATGTGTTTCGGGGAAGGTCTTCTTCAGGGCTGTTGACTTTTTGGACATGTTATGTTGGCTGCTTTATGAACATCTTGTTTGATGTGTCCAGCCAGTTTCTTATTCCATGTTCCTGTAATAATCAGGGGGTCCTGCGTGATAATCGGACCTTGAGGTTTGTTGAGCTTGGACCATCCATCAGTAGTGGTCCAGGAACCTGCTTTGGTTGAGTCTCCGGCCATCTCTTCGGTGAATTAATTTCTGTGGGGCTGGTTCAATGGCACCAGGACCTTTTAGTCCTGGGCACCGTCCTTTCAACGTTTCAAACACAGTAAGAAACATATTTCATGAAGACATTCCTCTCTAACTTAATGTAGGAGCTTTACTCTTTTTGCAGTGATTTATTAATGAAGGTGGATTACAGTCTCTTATCTCCTCCTTATTAGCACTGTTACAGTTTGGAGTGTTATTACTTATAACCGGTGGCTGAGTTCTCCTTCACCCCAAGTAACTAATCTACTGAAGGTTTGATGCAGGTTTTCTAAGCTTCTGCAGTGCTTCGGGTTTACTTCCTTGGTGGTTTCTTTCCTTCTGTTGTGACTGGAAGATTTTCTGCATACCCAAGGGGGTGGTCTTTCCCCTCATAGGTATTCAGCAACCTTACACCCACTAATGGGCTGATCTTGGCAGCAGAGGCAGAAGGGTATATCTCTACCAAATTCCACCAAACTCATTATTCGCCACAAGAATCGTCAGCGGTACCTTGTCCCGGATAATTTCTCTGCTCTTATGGATGGCACTAATAATTTCAATATTTTTTTTTTTTTTTTGAGTTTTATATAGCACGAACTAGACCCAAGACATCGGGTATCAGAGCGCTTTACATGAGTACCAGTTTTGTTACAGATGGACACATTAATTTTTGTTAGGCACGGGGAGATTAAGTGATTTGCCCAGAATCACAGGACGTTGAGCGTCATTGCCGAGACTCGAACCCGGTTCCCCAGCTTCGAGATTGACCACTCTAGCCGTAAAGCTACATCCTCTCTCCTCTCATGGTTGGTTACAGGACAGCTTCCACATCTATGCAAAAAAAAGCCACCCGCTTCTGTCAAAGGACCGAAGAAGGACACAGATTCTCCCTCCAAATCACTGCCACCTCTCACGCTATAGGATTTTATGGAAGAAATTAAAGCTTTAAAACCTTTTGCGGTAGAAACTTATGCTGCCCTTATACGTATTGAGGAGAAATGATCCATTCATGATCAATAACTTTCAGATGTAGAGCCACAGAGGATTTGGAAAACAGAAATCGAGGGAACAATCTGCGTCTTTATGGTATACCAGAGTACTCAGAGGCTCTAACATGATTTCCTTCTTGCAAAAGGCACTCCCTTACATAGTTAATTTACAGGACAACAGCTTGCTAAACATTCAAAGGGCTGATCGCTTGTGTTGCAAACCTCCTGCGTCTGCTTCTAATTCTTGACTTGGGGGCATAATTATTCTCTTTTTGCAGCACTCTGACTTAATGAGTATTCTTTCCGCTTTAAAACAAGCTGGGCTCTTGCAATGGTCTGGCCACAAGGTATATTTCTCACAAGATGTTTCGAACCAATGGTTGCCAGACGGAAACGCTTCCTCGAATTTCATCCACAACTAAAGTCCATGAACATTCGATACTGCTTAGTCCATCCCTGTACTTTTAAAATCACTTATAAGGAGAACTCTTACTCTTTTGAGGATCCATCTCAACTTCAGATGTTTCTTCGTCAACATCACCATGAGGATATGACTGCTGTTTTGTTATATTGCTTGTCATTATGCTAAACCTATTGCTTTTTTCTTTCAGGAACTATATTCACTTTGAGTAATTATTCATTTAACCTTCTGTTTTCTCCCTTTGTATTTTAATATTAGGTCCACATATGGAGTATTACATTCGTCCTTGTGTTCCCCTCCCTTTAATTGTTATATACTGCTCCTATAGACTCCCTCCCTTTGTACTTCATGGTAAGCGTAATGGTGTGTCATTTGTCCTTTTGTTTGTACTTGATTATTATGTTCATGAAATGCTTCTGTATTGCTTACGCCTTTGTGTTTTTCTTCAGTGGTAATCTATAGTCTTTTCTAAGCTCATTGGATTCCTTCTCTGTCGCCGTGGTCGAGCCTGTTTCCATCTTCTTTAGGTGCATCGTACTCTCCACATCCCCTGAGATGATTTTTTCCTCATTACCATCATTTCCACAACCGAGCTATTTTTTACTTCCTGTGTTGCCTCCCTGGGTCTATCTTTCTTTAGGGGTTTCTTCCCCATTATTTTTTCTTTTTTCCATCTTCTTTTTCTACTTGTCTTTTCCATCCTCTTCTATTACTCTAATGGATACTCATTATGTTTTCAACTAAGTAGTCCATGTATTATTTTGCTGTTACCTCATAACTTCATTTAAAATGCTGCTTAAAATGACAGCATGGAATGTCAAAGGTTTAAACACTCCTCTAAAGCAAAAAGGGGGCTTGTCTCACCTCACCAGATTAAAATGCCACTTAGCATTACTTCAAGAGACCCATCACAAAGATGTAGAAATTACTAAGCTCAAGAAACAATGGGTGGATGAGCTTTATTTTTCCCCCATGTCCTACACAAAATCGGTGTGGCAATTTTGTGTCATAAATGTTTGAATATCTTGCTTGTTTCTCAGGAGAATGATGAGGTGGGTAGGTGGGGTTTGGTTCAAATAAACATTGATGATGTAACTTTCATAATTATGAATGTTTATGACCCAACTTTTTGGAGGAATATTTGTCAAAAGATTACACAACATTCCACTGCAAACTTTATTTTGGGAGGAAATCGCAATCAAATCCTGGACCCATTCCTTGATGGGCATTCTACTACCAAGTTCCTCCCTCATAAAGCCCACAAAGCGTTTATGAACACAATTTCACACAATGCTTTATCTGATCCCTGGAGATTAGTTAGCCCTACTCTCCAAGAATTCTCCTTTTACTATGCCCTTCACACTTCACAAACTAGAATTGACTTAATCTTTCTTAGTAAAAGTCTGACACAACACCTAGTTCATTTAGAGATCGATTCCATTCTGATCTCAGACCACACCCCTGTAAGTACTGATCTTGAAATTCTTTTGGATACTTCCTCCAAATCTCAATAACTTATTATCCTATAAGGTATTCCTTTATTCTTATGAAGCCTTTGTTCATGACTTTTTTGCTTCTAACGATACTGGAGAGACCTCATTTCACTTTGTCTGGGATGCCTTTAAGGCTGTCTTTGAGGATTTCATTATCAGCTATGTTTCTAATAAAAGGAGAGCAATAGAAAAAGAATCTGCTTCCATTTTATCCACATTCAAACAATTAGAACACAAATTTTATAACTCTAAAAATAATAAAACTGATTTAGATGCTTTAGTAGCTGCTAAGATTCAATTTAATAAATCTGCTACAGACAAAGCATGTGGTACTCTTCTAAATATTAACGCAAGGTATTATGGGGCAAAAATAAAATAGGTTCTCTATTGGCCAATTATCTGAAAGGTAGGAGGGAAAATCGAATATTAAATCAATTACCAATTCATCAGGTGCTAACCTATTTCATGACGACATCGATCGTTGCTTTGCAGATTATTATCAAACCTTGTATACTCCTGAACACTCACCTTCCGAAGAGTCCATTGAATCCTTTTTCTCTCACCCTTCAATACATAAGTCTAATCACACTGATTTGTCTGTGCTTGAACAACCACTTCACATTGAAGAATTGCTTTCTGTTGTCAAACGCCTTCCCACAGGTAAAGCGCCTGGCCCAGAGGGTTTCACCGTCAAATTCTTTCAACACTTCTCCAAATCAGTATTTCCTGAGCTATTTAAGCAACTTCAACATTTCCTTTCATTGAATAAATCCTCTGGTTCCTTCACGGGAACTATGATCTGTCTCATTCCAAAAAAAGGATTTCAATTTATCCCAATGTCAAAACTATTGCCCTACATCTTTGATAAATACCAATTATAAGATATTCTCTAAAGCCTTAGCCCTCCGACTTATTGATCATATTCCCCATCTTGCTGGTATCGCACAATCATGGTTTGTTAAAAATTGAAATATAGTTGACAATTCTTGCATCTTTCTTAATATCCTTAGTAAAACCCCAAAGCTTAAGCATTCTATTGTGGTGATAACTTTAGATGTGGAGAAAACCTTTGATAGAATTAACTGGCAATTTCTCAAGCATACTCTTGGCTGGCATTGTCTTGGCCCTCACTTTTTACAACTAATATCCTTACTCTACTCTTCACCCCGTTCATCTGTCATGGTTAATGGAGTCCAGTCTCCATAATTTACTTTATATCATGGTACGCGACAAGGTTTCCGCTTATCACCCCTGTTATTTATCCTTGCCCTTGAACTCTTTCTGTATTGATTAAACCACTCTAATGATATCTCTGGATTCCATTTAAACAATGTGTATATTAAATTAACAGCATACGCAGATGACATCCTTCTTTATGTTTCTAAGCCAGAATCTTCTCTTCCATCCTTTTCTAAAGAGTTAAAAGCGTATTCGGAGGTTTCTAGTCATAAGTTTAATGTGGATAAGTCTGAAGCTATGTCATTGAACAAGTTCTGTTTCAAAAACCCCTTTGCTGGTATGGGCTTATCTTGGAACCCAGATAAAATAAAATACCTGGGGGTCTGGTATAGTAATAATCTTAGAGTCACATTCAATTCTAACATGTATGTTCTTATTTCAAAAATTACAAAACTGACACAGGGCTGCTCACCATTATATTTGTCAGGGTGGGGTCACCTTGATACAATTAAAATGATGCTACTTCCTATTATTAAGTTTTATCTTATGATGTTACCTATAAAAATTTTATATTTTGTAGCCATCGACAAGCTTCTATCATGCTTTCTCTGGAATGAGAAACATTCTTGTATATCTTTACACTGCCTGAGGCTATCTAAATCTCTGGACGGGGGTTAACTTCCCTGAATTTACCATTTATCATAAATTATTTGACATTAAGCAGTGTTAGGGTTGTTTTTATGATCATCCTAACTCGCAATCCAAATTGTGGTATTTATTGGAACTTGCCATGATATCCCCCTTTTCTCACAAGCACATTCTTTATATGCCTCGTCCTCCAAAGTATTAGATACCCTCACTTATCTCTCACTCTTGTTCTTTATTCATGCCGTTTCTGACAGCTCATCCATCCTCTTATGAGTACTTTGTTCAAAGTTCTATTTGGTGTAACAGATGGCTTTTAAAGAAAGATAAATCACTGTTTTGGCTGGATTAGTATAGAAGAGGCTTCCTCACAATCTCTCAATTGCTTCTACATACAAATGTAGTTCTTTCTTTTGAAAATATCTCCCAATCCTTTCACTTACCACCTAGGTGTATGAAACAATATCCGTATTTGCAACCTTTGCTCACGGCCACACTGTGGGCCTCATTTATGGGTTTTTTTCCGTACGGCAGGGCAGCAGGCCATGCTGCTGCACTGCCCTATGGCAAAAGAAAATGGCAGGAATGCGCTGAATCGATTAGATATGGCACATTTCTGTTCTTTTTCCCTGCGCCGGTGCACAATGGGCTGCTGTGCGCCAACGCAGGTACTTTGCACCATGGTGCACGGGTGCCTGCATTGCAGGGATGATTATTTTTGTGCCAGAAGGGAAGCCTTACTGCACAAAAACAATCACAATGCAGAATGCAGCACACATAGAAAGAGGAAAAACGAGGAGAAATAAAGATATTTCTCCTCATTGTGCCTCCCTTACGCCTCTGCTAGGGAGGAGTACGTTTTTGGCACTGCCACAGACTTACGATTTCTCGTAAATCTGGGACAGTGTCAAAAAGCCATGGATGTTGCTGGGAACGCCCCCAGCAACACCCATGCAATGCCCCTTTCACACAGTATTCTGCATGAAAGGGGCACTTATTTATAAGGCCATGAAAAGCCACGTAACGTGGCTTTATGTGGACTCATAAATATGCCAGTGGCACATTGCGCCAATGGAATGTCAAAAAAGTGACGTTCTGGCAGCGCAATAGTGCACCTGGCTTCCTTTTTGTCCTCTTCCATTCAGGATCATGGTGCTTAGATCATCCCCAGATCCATAACCACTCCCTCCAAGACCGCTCCTATTTATATAACACTGAAAACTCTTCCATCAGACAGAACTAAATTTAAAATTAAACTTACCAGGGAATTTGAGTTACAAACTGATTGGTCCACAACTTTCAGGGAGAAAATATGGGACAAAATTTACAACACTGCACACCCTGCTAACCTTACTCAAGCTTTATATTATTTTTATAACAGGCGCTATTATACTCTTGTATATCTCTTTAAACTTAAACTGTCTCAACAAGATATTTGTTGGTACGAAACTCTGGAACCTACTCTTCTCTTCCAGGGGATCCTCATCAATAGTCATAAGCACATGAATATTCCCGCCCATGCGCGGGACCCCGGAAACATATAAAACATATATGTGAAAACCATATATGTAGCTCTATATACATATCCATATATATATATATATAACAATAAAAACACAATGCAGCCTTCCATGTACTAGAAACGCTGAGCAATGCTGTAAGAATTTTCCTTGCGCATAAATACAATTCCAATAAAGCAGGGAGAAAGAAAACACATTTGAAAACTGCTTTAATGCACAGCAGAAAACAATCCTGCAAAGAGGAATGAAAGAACATTGCCAGCACATAGGCTGCATTGTAGAAACATCAGTGTAGAAAGCTGGAAAGCTAACCCACAGAAACACACAGAATAAACTGGCACCGTGCCTTTAAGGCAGCCATGACCCCTAGCTTCCCATCATGCCTCAGGGGTGACAGTTAGGTCAGTTGTTCTTTCCGGCTCCTTCTGTCAGGACCCTGGTAACTTCAGCTCTCAGTTTTTCTGATTTCTGTCAGAAATTGCTACTTATTTTTTGTCAAAAACCTTTTACTTCGACGTTTTTTTGCTGTTGAAGTACTTTTCTGCTAATTTTGATAGAATTGGGCATAGTTTTCCAGTCAAATATGCCCTCTCTTTTGACTCTTGCCCTTCCTGTGGTAAGAAAAAGGCTAAAACAGACTCCCATCCTGTCTGTATTCTTTGCCTTCCTTCTGATCATGCTCCCAAGACTTGCCAGCATTGCCAGTCACAGTTCAAAAGAACACTGAAGGACAGAGAGAGGATTCGCCTCTATGGGCTGGCAGAAAAGGGAAAAACTCCTTCAAGAGGCAGATCTCCGATGAAGAAGAGGAAAGAGAGAGCCAGATCTTCATCTAGCAGTAAAGTCCCAGTCTGCTTTCCATCGGCGTCAGGCTCGGTGCCAAAAATACCTTCATCGGCAGCGAAGACGTCGACGAAGAGACCATCGGCTGCGGGCTCGCCGTCAAGAGAACACCGGTCGTCGACGAAGACTACAGGTACGTCGGATCCTCCGCCGTCGTCAACCCAGCGACGATCGGCGTCGAGGAGTCGATCTCCGTTGGTGCGGGCTCGCCCAACGTCGAGGGATGGGTCTCCGTCGTCGCCGTCAATTCGGCGTTCGACGTCGAGACATGCTCCGCCGTCGCCAGTTCATCGGCGATCGGCGTCGAAGCAGGCGTCTCCGTTGCCGTCAACCAGACGGCGGTCAACGTCGAGACATGCCTCGTTGTCACCAGAGGCAAGGCACTCAGCTCCTTCGTTGTCGTCATCCAGTCGACGTTCAACGTCGAGGGCTAGATCTTCGTCAACGACGAAGAAGGACTCGTCGTCGAGACCTAGGGTCAAGTATACTAAGCGTCGTTCGACATCGAGACGGTGGTCTCCATCGACGGCGAGAAGTGTCCCGATCTCGACTCCGCTGGCTTCCAGTAGACGATCAGCGTCTAGAGAGAGATCTGAAAGGCCTAAAGACAAGACGTCGAGAAGGATTTCTCCGTCGATTCATACTTTGTTGGGTTCTCCTGCACGCTCAACGTCGGAGGCGAAGTCTGTCAGGTCCAGGTGTTCGACGTCACATCACACAACGTCGAAGCACAAGGAGAGGTCGACGTCGAGGAGAAGATCCCGCTCTAAGGATTCACCAGTGATGGTGACGCATAGTCGGTCGACGTCGAGACATTCTCCATCGACGTTGCATCGTTCATCAAGACGCCGATCATGCTCCAAAGATCACAGAGAGTCCTCTCATTCTATTAGGAGCTCTCCCCAGGCGCTCTCAAGCTCTTCTGCTCATTCTCCAGAGCAGACAAGAACTCCAAGAGGCTCTCCACGGAGACAGCGATCTCCTTCGATTCACCTTTCGCCCAGATGGCTTCAACCCCTCCATCATTGGCAGAAAGAACCCTTCGGTCATGCTCAGCGACCTACGGACTATTCCAGTCCACTGCACAGATCCCCACTACAACGTCTAGTGCAGGAGGTGGATAGGTCCCCCACTACTCGGACCAGGGAGCGCAGAAGCAAATCTCCGGAGCATAGATCAACTCATGCTGATCACAAAAGGCGAAGAACACCATCTTGGTCGTCATCTTTGACGCACTCATCCAAAAGGGACTACTCTCCTACCCTTACGGATAGGCCTCCCTCAAGAGTATCACCCATCGATGATGTTAACACCTTCCACGATGTCCTCGCTAGAGGAGCACAGAAGCTGAGCATAGACATGTCAGCTCCTCAGACCACCACTTCAATCATTTTCGAGACCCTCCATCAGAGGTCTGCGGCTAGACCATTACTTCCTCTAGTCCCTGGTCTCCTTGAACCGGAAATGGACATCTTCCTCACCCCATCCTCAATTAAGGCAGCTCCGGCTCGAATCCTGAAAAAGTAAAAGCCTGCTGCATCGGATCCTCTCTTTCTGAAATCAGATCCTCCACCGGATTCTGTCATCATCGCAGCAGCAAAGAAGACACACTCGGTGGCATCTTCCTCGTCAGCTCCTCCAGACAAGGAGAGTAGAGCCCAGGATTCTTGGGGGAGAAAGGCCTGCGGCTCTGCAGCATCTTCTCTTAAGGTCTCTAGCGCTGCTGCCCTGCTGGGCCGTTACGACAGGTCCTTATGGGATTCCTTGGAGCGTTTTAAAGAGAAGCTGCCAAAGGAGGATCAACAAGACTTCGCAAAGATTCTCCAAGAAGGGGCGCTGGTAGCCAATCAAGTGATCAGCGCAGCAGCGGATGGGGCTTCTTTGGCGCATGGAATATGTGCACGGAGGTCTTCCTGGTTGCGCCTAACAGCTTTGAAACTGGAAGCTCAGCAGCGTATTTTGAATCTTCCATTCTCTGGTAACTCCCTTTTCGGATCGCACACTGACGAGGAGATGGCCAGAATGAAGGCCGAGTTGGATACACTAAAAGCTGTGGGCCTTGAGAAGAAAAAGGAGTTCAAACGATGCTACAGGCCCTATAACCGCAAAAACTACCAACAGAGGGTTCAAACACCTCAATGGTCGCAAAACAAACAAACCAAATCTCAATACCAAGGCCGTTGTTCCTCGAGAGGCAGAGGAGGACATCAACAGCAGTCCTCTTCCACCACAGCTAAAACTCAAGGCAAGCAATGATTTTCTGCTTCCTCTAGCACCGTTGTACACTCCAATGGGAGGAAGTATTTCAAATTGCATAAAAGAGTGGCGCAACATTACCAAAGATCAGTGGGTGCTAAATATACTGCGCAATGGATACGCGCTACGTTTCTGCGCGCCTCCAAGAGACATACCTCCGGTAAGGTCACGTCCTCACCACCTGGAACTGCTGCGTCCGGAAGTGTCGACCCTTCTGAAGAAGCTAGCTATAGAAGAGGTCCCTCCTGCCCAGAGGGGAAAAGGAGTTTACTCCAGATATTTCCTTGTTCCGAAGAAAGACCAAGCGCACAAGTTCAGACCTATTCTAGATCTCCGATCCCTGAACAAGTTCATCCGAAAGGAGAAGTTTTGTATGTTGGCGCTCCATCAAATATTCCCACATCTAAGGAAAGGAGATTGGATGTGTTCGGTGGATCTCCAAGATGCGTATTTTCACATTCCAATTGCCCCACGACATCGCAAGTTTCTGTGATTCATGGTAGGCGCGAAGCATTACCAATTCAGAGTCTTACCGTTCAGCCTCAAATCTGCCCCACGGGTATTCACGAAATGCATGGCAGTGGTGGCGGCAGCATTACATCGCCAGGGGCTGTTTGTGTATCCATACCTGGACGACTGGCTGTTGAAGGGATCATCTCCTCACATGGTGCAGCATCACTACCACATCTGCCTAGATCTCCTTCACCGCTTGGGCCTTCATGTGAACATGGAGAAATCAGTTCATCAACCTACTCAATCGCTCCACTATCTGGGCTCCACCTTGGACTCCGGCCTAGGAAAAGTGTTTCCTTCGGAGGAGAGACTGTTATCAATGAGAAAAAAATGCAATATCGTCCTTCAAGCACATCAACCATCAGTAAGGCAAGTGGCATCTCTGCTGGGGTCGATAGCTTCTTGCATATTTCCCATACCCAACTCCAGATTGAGAATGAGACCGTTGCACCAGGATCTGGAGGACAAATGGGACCAATCCTCGGGTCATTGGGAAGACCGAATTCTCATCTCTCAGGCTGCGAAGAAATCCATTCTCTGGTGGACTCAGCCAAAGAATCTTCTAGTGGGAGTCCCATTCCATCAGCCTCTTCCAAAACAATCCCTGATAACAGATGCGTCTCTTCAGGGATGGGGAGCGCATCTGGGTCAACTGCAGACTCAGGGCAGATGGACCAGCAAGGAGCAGACCTATCATATCAACATGTTAGAACTGCGGGCGGTTCATTTGGCCCTCAAGGCATTCCATCCATCGATTCAGTCTGAGTCGATTCTGATACAAACGGACAATACAACCACCATGTATTACTTAAACAAACAAGGTGGAACACACTCTCGCCCTCTGTCTCTGGAATCTCAAGCGATCTGGCACTGGCTGCTCGCCAGGAACCTCTCGATCACGGCGGTGCATCTGCCAGGAGAACAGAACGTGCGAGCAGACGCTCTCAGTCGACACTTCGAAGAACAAGAAGACTGGGTGCTCAACGACGAGGTGGTGGCAGACATTTTTCATCAATGGGGTCGTCCATCCATCGACCTCTTTGTAGACGATCTAAACAGAAAATGCCACGCCTTCGCGTCCAGGTTTTACCGACCAGGAACGAGAGGGAATGCTCTTTTGATAGACTAGTCCGGGACGTTTACATACGCTTTTCCGCCCCTTCCTCTCATCCCGAAGGTGGTGACCAAGCTCATCCGATCCAGGATGAAGATGATCCTGATAGCACCGGACTGGCCTCTCCAATGGTGGTATCCGGACCTACTACAGCTCTCGATCTGTCCGCACAGGAGACTCCCGTGCAGGCCGGACCTTCTGACCAAAATGGGAGGGAAGATTCTGCACCCCAGCCTTCCATCGCTGAGCTTGGCAGCATGGCTCCTGAGGTCCTGCAGTACGGACATTTGAACCTTCCTCAGGATTGCATGGACATTTTGAGGGAGTCAAAAGGCCATCCACAAGAACCTCTTATTCTTTTAAATGGAAAAGATTTTACTTGTGGTGTATGCGTAATGGTTGGAGTCCAACTAGCAGGCAAGAAGAGGTAATCTTGCCGTATCTGCTGTACTTGGCCAAATCTGGTTTGAAATACACTTCCATAAAAGTTCATCTGGTGGCCATTACAGCCTATAGAAAATCACCCAACCAACCCTCTTTCTTTCAACTTCAGGTGGTCAAGGACTTCCTTCAGGGGTTGAAGAAGGTTTATCCCCCTGTCCGACCTCCTTCTCCTCCTTGGGAGTTGAATCTAGTTTTGTCAAAACTGATGGGTCCTCCTTTCGAACCCATTCATAAGGCCACGTTACAACACCTTACATGGAAAGTAGCTTTTCTGGTGGCTATTACATCAGTGCGCAGAGTGAGTGAAATCCAAGCACTCTGTTCTAATGAACCGTATACGGTTTTCCATCACAATAGGGTGGTTTTGAGAACTCACCCTTCTTTCCTACTCAAAGTGGTGTCTGACTTCCATGTCAACCAGACAATTTCTCTCCCCTCTTTTTTTCCCAATCCTGCTACACCAGCAGAAAGGTCTCTTCACTCATTAGACCTCAAGAGGGTTCTCAAATTTTATTTGGAGGGAACAAAATCCATTAGAAAGGCTGATCAATTGTTTGTAAACTACGGCTCTGTTAGGACAGGCTTTCCAGCCTCCAAACGATCCATTTCAAGGTGGATAGTGTCCTGTATTAAATTGGCTTACCAATTAGCGAACAGGCCTCTGTTAGCCTCCCCTAAAGCTCACTCTACTAGGGGAAAGGCTGCTACAATAGCTTTCTTACACAATGTACCGATGGCCGAGATTTGCAAGGCTGCAACTTGGAAGTCGGTTCATACTTTTACCAGGCATTAATGTCTGGATTCTGACACCAGAGCGGATACCCAAGTTGGCCAAGCCTCCTTGAGGAATCTGTTCCAATGCTAGTTTAATTGGAGTCTTTGAAATGTTTTTTAACAATGTATTCTTTCTTGTCACTTGCCCGCAGGATGAGGGGATGGGCTTGCTATTCTATTCATGTGCTTATGACTATTGATGAGGATCCCCTGGAAGAGAAGGATAAGTTACCTGTAATCCTAGTTCTCTTCCAGGGGTATCCTCATCAAAGTCATAAGCAACCCACCCGCCTCCCCGGGCAAGTGATCAAGATACATGTCATCTCTTTGTGCCCTGGCCTTCGGGTCTCCGCAAAGAACAACTGACCTAACTGTCACCCCTGAGGCATGATGGGAAGCTAGGGGTCATGGCTGCCTTAAAGGCACGGTGCCAGTTTATTCTGTGTGTTTCTGTGGGTTAGCTTTTCAGCTTTCTACACTGATGTTTCTACAATGCAGCCTATGTGCTGGCAATGTTCTTTCATTCCTCTTTGCAGGATTATGTTTTCTGCTGTGCATTAAAGCAGTTTTCAAATGTGTTTTCTTTCTCCCTGCTTTTTTGGAATTGTATTTATGTGCAAGGAAAATTCTTACAACATTGCTCAGCGTTTCTAGTATATGGAAGGCTGCATTGTGTTTTTATTGTTATATATATATATATGGATATATATATAGAGCTACATATATGGTTTCCACGTATATGTTTTATATGTTTCCGGGGTCCCGCGCATGGGCGGGAATATTCATGTGCTTATGACTTTGATGAGGATACCCCTGGAAGAGAACTAGGATTACAGGTAAGTAATTTATCCATCTATGTTTTTTCAATGACCTAAGCTGTCTCAGTTTTGGGATCAAGTGTGGTTCTATATTTCTATCATTATGGGTATTAGGTCTCCATTTTCCATAACTGCTTTATTTCTAGGTAGCTTGGGAAATCTCTGGTCTCATGACAAATTGCGTGGCAAATTAGTGGACCTTTTTATCGCACTTGGTTTTCAGGTAACCACCTCTCACTGGAAATCTACGGACACTTAATCTTCAACAATGGTGGAACCTGCTCTGTCATAGCCACAGTTTGGATCGACATTATTTACCACCTGCTTTACTATTTGTTAAACGGGAAGTATTGTGGGAACCACTTGCTAGATATTTGTCCATACATGCATGTAGCAACTCTAGTTAAATGTAAGATTCTGGTAAATTCCTGTTCCTATTAAGGTTCTATATTCACCATGTTGTCCTTTTTTCTCTCTTATTCTTTGGTATTGATTTGAATCCACAATAATTAGATAGCTTTATCAGTCTATACTTTTCCTATTCTCTCTTCTTCTCCTCTTTTATTTCTTTCATCTTCCCTTCCTTTCTTCCATTCTCTTTCTCATTCATTTTTTTAAAATATTTATGTTGGTAAACCTGTTGCATATGACAAGCGTAAAATCCTTTATCTCTGTAGTTGAACATTGGACTTCATTTGTGTTTCTAGTTTTATAATGCACTATTATTGAATTGCTTGTCAAGTTGAGTATAATGTTTATTTCTCTTAATAAGAATACTAAACTTAAAAATGTTAATATCTCAATATTTACTGAACAAATTTACACCAAACAAATGAAAGAATGCTTTCTGAACAAAGCTCTGCTTTCAGGCCAAGTTTGATGTAAAGCTATTCATCAGTGCAGGCTGTGGGCGTTAACAAAATTTCCTATTGCAGCTAAAATAGAAAAACACTTCTTTTATCACCCCCCATCATTTTCTTTCCCATGGGCGGAACTTTACAAACTTGGAATGCTAAAACTTAGCTGACCAAGCTAATAAATTTCCAAAATGTATGTAATGTGGGCACAAGTTATAAGCAAACACACACACACACACACACACTAGAGATTATATTGTATATGAAGACATCTGTCATCAGATTTTCTGAGCCTAACCAAGGAGAAGGCTAGTTGATTCTGAAAGGGTGCTCTCTGGCGTTTTGATGGCTAGTTGGGCTTGTAGGCTAAACAGGTATTAGGTTTTGATCTCTCAATCACCGTATGCCAATGAAAGACCAGCTCTCATGAAAATAATTTAAAGTAAACAAAACCTAAATATACGCACATACTTCATTAACTGCACATTTCAGCGAACTGCTGTAAAATCCCTCCCTAAGCTGGGCAAATAATGCTTTTAGACAACAAATGTATCATCACGAAAATCACACTTACTGCTCTCAATAGGAAACTTCTGATTAAGCCTAATTAAATCATGTCAAATAAAAGGAAATACATGGCAGGTAATTCGTACTATGTCCAAAATTGCAATAGCGGAGTTCTGATGATATTTTTGAAATAATATATGCAATACATATGCGCTAACGTGCAGCGAAACCGACTTTGGAAGTGGAGAACCAGGTTCTAGTCACGACGTCGGATAATCACATTCTCGGCAAATTACTTAATCGCCCCATGCATTAAAAAAATCACCTTGTGTGTTGTAATCTGGTGCTTGTGTAAAGCGCCTCAAAGTCCTTAGTCCTAGTTCGCGCTACATAATACATAACAAAAAAATGCATCTGATGTGAGAAACAAGTGCAGTAAATCAGATTACTGTAGTATTTTATCGTTTGGATCAATTTGGCCTACAGATATATACAAATAGAAAGTGCATAATCCTCTTATGGAAGGGGCCATTTGAATCACTGATTACTTTATCATTTATAATCCAGCACCCAGTCGAAATGGAGGTGGTAGTATATATTTTTCTGGAATACTTATGTGTGCCTCTGTCCTTATCTGTTTGCGTGTGCCACTTTAAGTTAAGCACGCGCCCCTGTGTAAGGTGTGTGGTGAGCTACTGTGTAGATGGAGGTGTGTGGCTCACTTGAAATGTGTATGTTTATTTTATGTTTAGTGACAGTACTGTGCCAGCCTGGGAAAGGTTTGGTGGGTGGGTGGGCGTGTGTGTGTGTGTATATTAATGTGCGCGTGTGTGTATAGGTGCACGTCTGTGGGTGGATTGAAAAGCACATGTGCATATGCTGTTTATGTATCTGTGTCCGCGTATTCCCATGTATGTGTGCTGTGTGAGAGTTTTTAGGAGAGCAGGAAAGATGATGTTTGCCTGTCTGTGAGTTCGTGAGCGAGAAAGAGGAAGAAACGGTGATTCCATACCCACGGCTGCGCTATCTACGCGTTCTGAAAGTGGTGCCACTAAATGAGCATTAAGTCCTGAGCCTTCAGTGTGGCATCCGTCATTTACTCCAAAGTGAACGCTTTCAATGTTTGGGCTCTATTTTCTATTTTACATGGCAATACTGAAGTACGTGTTTGTGTGCAATGCTGAGATCACCGGCTTCAGTACAGGCGAGCTTATTTTAATGAAATATCTTTAGTATTTCCTCCATTTTATCTGGCTTCTCTGTACTCCGATCTCTTTGCCAGGCCTGAATGTGTCTTCTGCCGGAAGGTTTGATGCTAGGCTACACTGTGCTATCCATATTGTGCCCCTCGTGACGTTTCAATCTCACAGTTCGTTGGGCTCCTGCACCTTCAGGTCAATGAAAGTCGATGCCCAGTCAGCCCTTCTCGACTCCCTGGCAGAGAGGTCCACTGGATGCCATGGCCTCCCCCAAGTTGGTGTGGTTCGGCCTTAGCGGTCACTCACAGCCTGGGAGTACTGGGCTCAGCCCATCAATGCCACCCCTCCAGCAGAGACAAAGAACGCCTCCACAGGACAGTGCTCACTGTTCCTGCCTCCCAGATAGCGCTAGGTCATGCAGACCTGGAAAGCACTGCTCGTCCTAGCAGGCCACCGCAGGTACTGGGCTCGAAACATGACGACGGGACTCCGCTGGACCTCGGCGTCGCCCCAAGTCACATCAGACGATTCAGGCATTTCTACAATACACAGGCATTTGGTCAACTTGAACGTGACGGCGGAGACAGCAGCTCCGGTCGTGCTGCGGCCTCCTGGCTTATGGTAGGCATTCACCTTTGCAGATTATTGTAAAGGCACGTTTCACCTTTTGAAAGCGTGCGTTCCCACGGCGATGACGTCTGTCGTTTTTTAAAAAGCATTCGCGATAATTACAATGTTATAATAACAATACATTTAAGTGAATACAAGGGAGCATACCAAGATTTTTTTCTAACGCTTACAATGTGTAATACTCATCGAGTGTGCGTGTGTATGTGTTTTTTCTACATCTATACTTTACGCATATGGTGTTTCTAGTTTCTTCAATGCATTAATATGTAAAAATGTGTGTGTGTGTGTGTGTATTTACCTACAGAATTAACAAACACAAGACATTTTATATGAATAGTACATAGAACTTATATGCTTGTGCGTGTTTCTATATATTCAGTGTATATAGTGTTCGTTTAGAAAGTATACATAACTTAACAAAATATGCGTATCGCTGCCTCGCCCATTCTCGTATATCGTATATTCTCGTATATATGCCTCGTATATTGAACCTTTATAGAATTACATACACATAATACACACACATATACGAATTTTTGTGTACATATATATTCCGACAGATAGATAGCTTAGATGTGTTATATGCAAGAATATTGTATAGCTTGTGTTTCGCGCTGAGAAAGACAACATTTAACTGAAATTATTCAGTCTTTAATTCGTATAGAACATACTGTTCTGGATAAATAAATCTTATGGCGACAAAAAAATGGTTGCATTTTCCTGCTTCGTTTGTTAATTTTAATCGACTTTAAGTCAAACTCTTCTTTCACCGTGTAATTGGAACCGATGTGTGAAACTATCTACTGATATACGCATATTTCGCATTAATTTATATTTACCTTCTAGGTAGTGTTGTGCAGAGATGTGAAGATACTGTTTTAACTGTGTTTGTATGTACTTGACCTCGCAAAGCAATGATACATAAAATTCAAAAAAATATATTTTTGTTAATTTAGTGAATTTGGGAAAATATTTAAAACACCTCCCTAGACCTAAATACCTGCACGTTTTTAAAAGTATTTGAACAGAATAAGCAAATAAGGGCACATCTCACAAACTACTTTTACCGCGCCGTTCGCAGCGTGATCTGTGCGCGTTTAATTAATCATTTAACTAAACATATAGCAACTAGGAGAACCTCTGTTATTAGTTCTGGTGGAAGACAAAGGCTTTGTTGTCCGTATCTATCTATCGATGCGCGCATAAATACCCTCTTACCTTCCCCTCTCCACACACAAGCTAGTACACTCCTTCACACATCTGCCACACATTCCTTTGGCGAAAGACTGGTGTCCCTGCGTGCGTTTAGCTGCACTTCCGCTCTTGCTCTACCAATCCCCAGACTTGTACAGAAAGCTCAACCAAGACACTCCACCCCAAGTTTCCAGTAATGATGTTTAATTCTAATTAATCTGTTGTCTCTACTTAGCTAATATTTGCCCTTCATGACGGTCACTTGCGGGACATTTGGAAGAGTTTTTGTTCCGTCCCTTGGTTTCGTTCGTAGACATGCCTAGTGTGAATTCCTTTGTCTCCGGCGTTCACGGTCAATTCCAAGCCGACCACTGGCCGCCCGCCTCCCCTCACCTCCCCTCCCCTCGGAAGCAGATCCGGTTTCAGCCTTGAACCAATTACTCAAATGTTTCTGCGTGGCTTTTTTCGGCTAAGGTCACGTTGAAAACCGCATTATAATTCGCCTTTCTTCAGTTTGTATGCTTTCTAGAAAGCCTGAATAACAACGTACCAGTTCAGTGTGATGGACAGTTTGCCAACTTATGTGCAATAGAACTCGATTGACAAATGTTTACAATGTTCCTTTAAACCGAATGTTTAGGCTGATTTTAAAAATGAAAGATAGAATGAAAAAGAGAATCTTTTAATACAAAACGCATCAAGGCTGCAGCTAAATCCTACAGCGGCCTCAGTGCGGTCTATGTGTGTCTTTTCTTCATTTATGTACTGTATTTCCTTTGGTGATGCGTAATCAGCACACAAATAGATAAAACAAAAAATAATCGGTAATTTTATACATCTTCAGAGAACAGAAGTATATATATATCCTTAAATGAATCGTATTTAATGTTCATTGCCTTGCATCAATCAATATTTGCATCTCCCGCTCTACTTTGCTGTTTCTTCTCCCTTGGTGAGTCTCTCTCTGACACACTCACTTTCTATCTTCGTTTTTCTTTCATTCTCCTAGTATTACTGGGTCTCCCTCATTCTCTTTCTCACTCTCTCTTCTTCAATCTATGTTTCGCCCGCTCTGTTCCTCACTCCCTCTCCTTCTCACCCTCTCTCTTCTTCCTCATCTTTCCTCACTAAATGACTTCTTGACCCTCTCTTCCTCCAGCTCTCACCCTCGCTTGCTCTCCCCTCTCTCTTTTTGCTTTCAACCTCGCTCTCTTTTTCTGTGTCTCTCTTTCTACCTTCTTCGTTCAGTCTGTCTCCTGGCTTTAGCTCTTCTTGTCGCCCTCTATTTCACACAGGCATTTATTTAGGAACACGCAATTTCTTGATCTCCTATCTATCTATCTATCTATCTATCTATCTATCTATCTATACGGCTGTCCATTTGTTTTATTCCTTCTCTTACTGTGCCATACATGCTCGTTACTATTTCACTCTTATGCTCTGATTTCTGTATGGCTCAATATTTATTTGACTCTAGCAACCGATATACATTTTAAGTATTCGTTCATGGATGAATGGATGGATGCTTGGTATAAATGCATGGATGAATTATAAATAGAGTTATGGAGGGACGGACAGATATATGGATGAATAAATAATATTATAGTACTTAATTTGTAACATTCATAATAAGTCCAGGGTCCCAACGTTTTTACCTTGGCTTTCCCTACCAGCAGTACTCAATGCCGGGCATTCCAAATGAAAGGCTCCTTAATTTATATTCTACTGAATGCCTCTTTCTTCCACCACCCTACACCTCCTGTCTCTTTACCCCACTCCTGAGGGAGGTTTCATCACTGCCGTAGCCCAAAAATAAGTGCCTGTATCTACTACCTGCACAAATTAAACAGTGGATGTTTGGCTTCATGGGAAATTAAAGAAAATGTGGTTGAAGGTACCAGTTTTTAGCACGAGGAGGATGAAACATTTTGGGGGTTTGATAAATTTGAATAATGAGTAAGTAGTTAAAGGGACAGATCTACAGACATTTTAAGGTAGATGACTTAGAGACGGGCAGACAGGTATCTCGCTAGACAGACAACTGAGAGGAATAAACAGATGACACGATCAATCGTGTAGTGAAATAGAAAAGTAAACAGACGGTATACGTATTTTTGTGTATATATCTGTTTTTACTAATTGTTATACACGAGCCACATGTAATTATTTAAATATTTCATTTTCTGAATTATATATTTTAGTTGTGTGTGTATTTGATTATATTAATGCATCCTGCGCATGTTCAATTGGTCGCAGCTCTACTATCATTTGTAACCATGAGTTCACAGTTGGGCGTCCCGTGCTGCTGTAGGTCCTCAAAAAGTAAGCGAGACAAACCATCGCATCCTCAGTGTTTGAACACCTACTCTGCTGCGGCCTGTTTAACGTTAAAGAAGGAAAATGTGTATGTTCATTTGAGATTGTTTTGCCATCTATTTGGTATTTTATCTACTTCATTTGTCCCTTTTTTGGAAATCGGACGCCAAGAATCACAAATCTCTCAAAGCTTGTAATGACATTAAAGGAACAGTTTGAGCGACATATCTAAAAACTGACCTACCGACTAACACAAAAAATAACCAAAATGAATCCAAAACTAGAAATCGAGGCAGACACTTTCTGCAGTTTTTTCACTTTTTATTCTTCATCCGCCATAACGCGTTTCGCCCAAACACACCGGTCCCTGTATTTAAAAGGCGCATCACATCAAAAAGACAATAATGGAGAAAAATAACACGGAAGCTTCATTGAGTCCCGCGAAGCTTAGACGCTGTTGTATCTTTACAGTCTGTGCTGACACATAGAGGCGAAGAATGAAACGAAAGTGAACAAAAACCTCCTAAATACCAATAAGTGAAGAAAGTTACGACGACCGTTGTAATAGCTTAAAGAAGGAAGCAAATTAGGGCACATGTTGACAAAAACAGACTAGACTGTTTTTTCAATGTTGCGTAGTAGTACCCGCCAAGCTACCAATTACCCTAGTAAATATATGCTGAAATGTGGGGAAACTGGTTAAATTTCAGTTGTTTTGCTTGATGAAAGCCATATGTTTTTTATGTGGAGTATGGCGCTCTGGTAAGTATGGTGGTCGCTTTAACGTGTGTGTGGGCGCATGTGTGGAGGTGGTTGCTGGAGGGGGTGTTTGTGGTGATGTGGGGGCTGTAGAGAATGTATTTTTATATTTGTGAGTAGACTTCTACATACGCTAATATTTCGTGTGTGTGTTTCAGTTAGGTGGATTGTCTTTCCTTTGGACTCGTTTGCAGGAGGCTGGCTTTGTTTATTTATTTCCGAGCGCCATTTGTGTATTGGTTGCGCCTCCCGGGCGAGCATACATAATTTAAGTTTGGCAGGGAGGAAAGAGCTTTCTTGCAGAACTGTAGTGGCAATAAATGAAATGACTCAGGATCTCTTCCCAGCCAGTTTTATGAGAGCTGCCAGACAGCGTCTGCTCACGTTCCGCTGATGCTGGGGGGCGCCATAACAAAGTTAAGGTCAAGTTAGTGTCTTATCTTGGGTGGTACAAAAATGCCGCATCTCCTTTATGCCTCCGGATTTTTAAACAGGGGTGTTACACCAGAAGCCTTAATTCTATCTGGGCAATTTTGGATATGTTATGGGGACCTATGCGCTGGGGCACAACTGGAAGCCATTGCAGATGTTTCACCTCTTCTAACGGTAAATAGTCATGTTTTTGTTTTGCTTGTCTGGCTAATACGGATGCATTACATCGATGTTCGACTGTGTTCCTTCGACCTGGAGATTGTGCATAACTCTGTGGGGTGCTTGAATGTTCATTTTTGTGTCAGAGAGCATTTCTGAGCCGTGATTCCGAATCCTAACGTTGCTGATTCCTTTGAAGGTCCATGCTCGATGTCATCGATTCTTGAGCGTGATTTGGCCCTAGTCGGTTGTGTGGTCGTGTGCCCCTGTGTTCTGCTGTGGCAGAGGGGCTGCTTGTTTTGTTTGTGCTCACAATTTCCCTAGATATCACTTTTGTGGTTTGGTTCTGGTGCCAGCTGGTGACCTAACGTGCTTCAGTCTTGTTGGCATCCTAAAATCGAAAGAGTGAATAAAATTCTCTGAAAATGTCGAAAGTGACGCAGCTCGCAGACAGAAATACTCCAGAAGGCGCAAAGAATGATTACTGAGAGAGAGGGAATGGCGTAAGACATCGAATCTCAACTGGGCGGTAAATTTACCACACGTTAAATGCACAAAGAGCGCGGTTTCCTCTGCATAGATGGGAGTCTTCTGTGCTTTCTGGCGGACAAGTGCTTACGAAACTACTGTTACGCTAACACAACTGTTACACTGGCTCATGTAGGTTTCGCTCCCAATGCAGCGTCTAAGAGTATCGATTCCTCCGCAGCGCCTTGCGCTACTCTGTGCAGAGGAGATGACTGCGCTTGTTTCTTGTTGTATCAGTGCAGTAGAGCGCGAATACATCAGACTAGACATGGTCCCTACCTAGGAACCTGAACCTGCGTGTACCGTGTGCGAGGGGATCGATATATATATATACATTTAATGAGTATACAATGAGCTAATCATCATTATGTGTGTGTATAGATAGATAGAACCGTGTCAAGATAGAAATGCTCTGCTTTTGTTTCTAGATCTTGGTGTTTTTATTATAAAATGAAGTCCCGCTAATAGATTCTGGGTCTAGGGGTTGTGTTTGCAGATTATCGGCTAAGTATTTGAATGCTAACGGCTGCTTGGAAATAAACTGGATATCGGTCTAGATTAGAAGTACAGATGAGCGGGTTGTGCATTTTGTGTGCTAGACTCTCGAGGTATGCTTCTTTGTGTACATTCCGTTGTCAGCCACAGATGTGGCTCCTCTGTGCATGACAACATGCCCGCCGTCTGTCATACCTGCAACAGGTTACTTACTACTGGTGGGTATTCAAATTCGGGAAACTGCACATTATTAAAACTGAGCACACTTTTACGGTGTGCCTTTACTGGTGCAGGAAGAGGTAAAAAAAGGTTTTGGGTGTACAAGGAAAGCTTGTTTTCGACATCTATGTGAAATAGGCCTTAAAACACTTTAAACGTGCTACAGCGTACACGCAGTATTTTGTTTCAATAATTTCCTCTAATAAGTATCGCACGATACTTGTAAAATGAACCCAGAAGCCCAGCTTCTGAGGGCACCCTGAGCGCCAAATGCAATCGCTTAATAACTAAAAGAAATAGAGTGGAACTTTGTGTTTTGCACACAGTATCACATGGATTGATTAGATGTCGTCTCTGTGCGAAGAACGCTTCCATGTTTATCGTGAGATGCGTTGGAAGTAATGGAGCAGGACATGTAGGGCGAATCGGCGAGGCTACTAGATTGCTCTGTTAAATGCATCATCCAAGGGTTGTGCTCCTGCGGGTGTGTTCCACCAGCACGAGGTGCCGTTGCGAGAAGATGCGGACCTCCGTTGGGGCTGAGCGCGGAATTCTTGGAGTCACATTAAAAAGGCAGACTAGGGTTGTTTGCAGCTAGGGTGGTAGTTTGAATCGATCCGACACTAGCCTGGAATCCTGCTTTACAATACCCAGGCGAGAAGGAGAGGGTGCATATGGGTTCCAGGTTGGGGCACTTGTATCCTGTTCTCGGGTATGTTGGTTGCCCAATGTCACGAGCACATGTAGCTTCCCGTCTCCTCACAAAACAGCGGGTGTTTACTCTGAAGGCTGCCTTTGTGGCACAGGGCGGACGTGCACACCAGACGTGGCTGCTGGTGCAAACGCCATTTGGTCATGTAAACCGAAATGTATTTACCGAGAAGTTCTTTAAAAGTCGATTTGAGAGAGCATTTAGCGGAATCTATGGGTGTATTTACTTGTCTATGCACACGCACGTCGTAACTGTCGGTGAGCGCTGTGGTTCTGTTCACAAACATCACGTCTGCTTTCTATATGAAAAAAAGCAGCTCAAATAGTTCTTCCCCCTCTGGTGCTGGGGGTTTGTCCTATTGGAAGCGATGTGGCGGAGTATTTCCGCAGGACTGATATAGATATAAGAGCATTTCTGCATCGGATCACGTGACATAATTACCACTCGAATCAATCAAGATGAATTGCACGTCAGCACGCGCTGGGTTTTTTTCTCTTGGTTGATCCCGTCCAAAGGCTCTTGAGCAATAGATGGACCGTGCTCCATGCACTGGAATCTCCCGGTTTCCACCGTCTCCGCGAAGAGGGCGACATGGCCGAGTTTGACGGCTGCACCAACGGCGCCACCAACATGTATCTGCCGGGCTGCGCCTACTACGTCTCGCCTTCGGATTTCTCCACAAAAACCTCGTTCCTGTCCCAAGGCTCTTCCTGCCCTGTGACATTCCCCTACTCGTCTAATTTACCTCACGTGCAGCCTGTGCGGGAAATGGCGTTCCGGGAGTACGGACTGGAGCGCAGTAAGTGGCAGTACAGGGGCAGCTATCCCTCCTACTACCCCTCCGAGGAGGTGGTGGCCCGGGACTTTATTCAGCCGTCCAACCGGCGGTCGGACGTGCTCTTCAAAGCGGACCCACTGTGCGCCCACCACGGCACGCCCAGCGCCTCCTCCAACTTGTACAGCACTGTGGGGCGCAACGGCGTCCTGCCCCAGGAGTTCGACCAGTTCTATGAGGCCGGTCAGCCCGCCTCCGTCCCGTCCGAGCACGGGGGCTGTCTGGACAAGGCAGGCTCCAAAACCCAGGAGGCGCCCCCTAAAATAACCCACAGTCCGGATAGGAAGCTGGGCGCAGAGGGCAGCGCAGACTCGCCTCCTGGGGAAGTGGCTGCAGACAAGAGCACCAGTTCAGGTGGGTCTCGGCAGCGAGCGGGCGAGAGTACGGGGCCGGCGCTCTGACGCGTTTTATGGGAGACTTTATAAGCATCTCGAGCTTTTTACACATCCTGCAAGATTCCCTGGCAGTAGTAAAGTCTGTTTACGACGGGCAACTCATTTAGGAGGCTTTTCCTCTTATAACATTAGAACACATAATTGTATCCCTCTTTACATTTCTGATTGGAAATGCGCTGGGTTATATATTCATGTTGGCGCTGCAGAGCGAAATTAATTTACAACTTTTTTAAGAGGGGTTGGATTTCTCACACCTGGATTACACAAAAAGAACATAACATAGCGCACATTTCAACTGGCCTCCCGTGTCGACTGCTCTAAATTCGCACGAGACTCTCCATTTTAGGCTCAGTCTTGACGTTTTTCTAAAACTTTTTGTCTTTCTGCCTCTCAAAATACCACTGACTCCTTGAGAGTTTAAGGGGGGACTCCATTGTTCCTGTTTATTATCCAAAACCTCCCACGCTAGGAATTTTCTATGATAAATCGATAGTCGGTGAAATAGTTTCAGAGGAAAGCGAGTGCATGACTATTGTGTACAGGGCTAGAGCAGCGATTTAAATGAAATGTGCCCACAGTGGGCCCCAGTACATTTGAAAGTTTTTATGCACATGTCTGTCTCTTACTTTTCAGCCACCCCCCAGAGGTCTCGGAAGAAGAGGTGTCCCTACACCAAATACCAGATCAGAGAGCTGGAGAGGGAGTTTTTCTTCAATGTCTATATTAACAAGGAGAAGCGGCTTCAGTTATCCCGGATGCTGAATCTCACCGACCGACAGGTCAAAATCTGGTTCCAGAACCGGAGGATGAAGGAGAAGAAACTGAACCGGGACCGGCTGCAGTATTTTACCGGCAATCCCTTGTTTTGAGAAAAGCAGCGAACACTACATGCCGCGACGTGGCGGAAATAACTCGTGTAGGAGTGCGATCTGCCTTGATGTTCTTGTGGAAGACGTTGTGTCCTGAAGGGTGGATTTCAAGTTCTTGGCCAGCCGGATCTTGGCACTGGGGTGTATTTCCCCAGACAGCGGAGTCTTGTCGCCGCAGTATTTTACTTCCTGATTACAGTAAATGCAAATACAGTCTCTCTCTCTGCTAAAAACATTGGCTGTGGAGACAAGGACCTTGTATTTAACTCAGCAAGCGAACGCAGCGTTAGTTAAAATGTGGATATGTGCATTCAATGTAGAACACTCGATGTAAGTCCTTTTTACCATCCATGAAAGCATGACCGCCGTTTCTATTGTGAATACATATTTTATAAAATACTTACCTTCCTGAGCAGTCGCATGAACACTAAACTTTGAAGAAGTGATGTTTATATATATCGTCCTTTAATAATATACCATTTGAAGTCTTATATAATCATTCCAGCGACCATGGCGGTTACCACCCATCTAAGATGTCATGTCCGTTTTTTAAAACTGAGGCCGTGCATATTATTTCAAAGCCCTTGTGAGTCTGGTGCCCTGGGGCTGCAAGGGGCTAAGCTGTAATGTGGTTATTTGTTCGGCCTTTGCTAGCATCCAAAAATCTTGCTGTCATAATGTCCTTCTAAGACAAACTGGCCTAATACTGTCTCTGTGTTTCAAAACTATTAACCCATACGTTTGAGCACACCAGCCAATCACATGGTTTGAAAACAAGCCATTGATACTTGAGGCTCCGGTAGTTGGGTAGTAAATGACGAACTCGACTTTTCCACAATTGTAAAGCTTTAGTGGCTGTTTTTGTAAGAGCAGGAGCAGGGTGTGCTTGTTTTCAGTGCAGGTTTGGTAGTGAGGTTTGTTCTGCCGCTTCATGGAGCGCGACGCGCTACTCTGTTTACAAAACCTTGAACTGTCTAGACAACACTCATAAAAGCGGTGGCTCTAGACAGTGGATTGGGGTTATATTGTACACTTTCTGGGCTGCTAGAAAAAGAGATTTCCGCAAAGTGCAATAAAGCAGAGAGAACAGGAAAGGGCGCTGTTTACACCGACAAGAGCAATGCTGCTGATTACCCTTGACAGACTATAGAAAGACAGGAAGTTAACAAGAGAAAAAACAGGGCCGAAACAGTTTCCAGAATCGAAAAGTGACATTTTAAGTCTCGAAAATATGCATACTTTATCTAAAGAGAAAAGAATTTGCAATTTGCCTTTGAACTTCTAAGATGTCAAGGTCATCACCTTTAACCTTTCTGAATAATCGGGCGCCTTAAAGCAGCTCTGTTATTCTTCAACACCACCCAGAATCGCCAGCACATTTATTACTCGAAGAGAGAAAAGCGGCATAATCGGGCCACTCCAGAATGTGTCCTAAATCTGCTTACTTGTTGCCACCTCTACTACCGAACAATCAAAATGTTTAAGTGGATGGACTGCAAGGTGAACATGGTCTGGGAGCTGCAGCTGATACAATACCGACCCAGCGTGATCGAACTGCAAGTCAGGGCAGTCTGTTACAGACATGAACCAAGCAGGGACAACCCCAAAAACAGCCAGGGGTATTCTTGGAAGTGGACTGTGCCAGTGTCCGGCAACTCCCAGACCAAACACAGGGACACAGAGTGGTCGTATTTCGACATTATTTACCTTGGCAAATCAACATCAAACTTGACATGAAGTGTGATAGTATCAGAATTAAGAATTTAAAATATTTCTGAGGATAGTACAAATGAAATATGTATAGTAGTGTAAAAAAGACACACAACTCAACAATAATAAATTAGGCATCACGGCGTGATGAATTTCGCAACAGAATCATTTCAAAAGAGAGTAAAACATAATAAGCTATTGAGTGCACGTGGTGCAATAGGAACACAGCTAAATTGACAACATAAAACGTGTTTCCTCGTTCAGCCGAACGTTACCTCAGATTCCACACGAGGGCGCTTGTGTTCACGAAAAGCAGCAATTTTTATTCTGATGCTGCTTATTGTCTCTTTGAATTAGCATATGAAGTGTAAGTGTTCGGACAATGCAACACATTGTTCTTAGGTTTTTTTTTAAAAGAAACAAAGCCCAAGTATTTTTCAAGACATTGCTGCTACTGGGACCAAATAAAAAGTAAACATTTTTCAAATACTTTGCGGGACATTTTAAATCGCTGTTTTGAACATTGTGTGTGAGTGTATGTTTACATAAAAGCTATTGTCACGGTTTCCCGTCTTTGTAATGTTTTTTGAATGGCGCATCCAATCTCCTTTACCACGTCGTACAGAAAAAAAAGTGAAAGTTATGTGCAGAAAATGAGTTTGTAGTTACCATTTTATTTGACTCTACTGTTTCGAACCATCCCCGCATCCAAGTTCGCGTCATTTTATTATCGACGTCAGTTTATGACGAAACAGATCCACTTCAGAAGCTCGAGTTTGTAACTGAGGGACTTTAACTCGACTGTTGCAAACGAATGAGGTGTTTAAACAAATATCTGTTTGTTTACAATGTACACGAGTGCTGCACATGTAAACACGTGAACTGAAGGTAGGCCGCTTCAGTGTGTTCGCCGTGGTTCCAGATTTGAAAAAGTGTTTCTGCCTGCATAAAGCTCGAGGACTTGCCTCACTCCCCTACGGAGGGGTTTGCGCCGTGATCATGGCAATGGGACGTGCCTGTCCGTCCTCGCCCTTAACCGCGGGGACGAAAAGCAATGTTACAACGGGTGGTAGTGGGGGGTAATCTGTTAAATGTATGCACCCTACCGTAGCTGCCCCAGCCTCTGCAGCAGGAGCCGGAAATCAAAGAATGTTTACACCATCGCCGCCTCCTCATATTGTGACAAACACGAATCAGTATTGCGACCATGCCGCGAATACCCCAATTAGTATTAAACAACTCAGAACGCAGGCTGTAATTTAACATAGCCCTATACGTGTTCTGCAATCTGATTCAAGTGTGTCCTCCTGTAAATGACTTTTCACGCATTCAGCTCTCGTTTCCAAATTATTTACCTCCCAGACTAAGCTTTATTAGTCTGCCTACGATTCAAAAGTACACGTGGCGATCTATCCTAAATGCCTGTATTGAATCTATTTGACAATGTGTGTATCTGTATGCCTGTCTCTCTATCTAAAATATCTAGGTATCCATCTACCTATTGTCTAACGATCCGCACGTCTCGCTTTCTCAGATTTTTCTGTTTCTAGTTATATGTATATTTTACATATATTTCATATAAAGACACTGACGCGAAACGATAGACAGCTAGTATGAGTAAAAGGATGAGCGGACACACGTAATCCTCAAAGTATCACACTTAGTCTGGTCGTCTTCGGTTTATTTGGTCAGTCTGCTTGTCTCTCTATCCATCTGTCTAAGGATCTGTTCCTTATTTGTCTGTTTATCTTTCTGTTTTCGTGTTGGTGGTTTATACTTGTTAAAATTTGCTGCTATTTATAAAAAAAACAATCACGACAAAGAGGAGGCTAAAAAGGTAACAGACTTGGATGGATGGGTGGGTGGATGGATGGATTAAAGTACATAAATACTACTTTTTGGACCGGTGTTTTTGTCTATTTATTTTACCTACATTTCTGGCAATCGGTCTACCTGTTTATCAGCCCGTCCACCTACCCGTCCATCTATCATCTAGCTGGCTGTCATAGATGCAGACTGGGTTGACTTGAGCGAGAAAGAAAGACAGACAGACATATAGATAGATAGATAGATAGATAGATAGATAGATAGATAGATAGATAGATAGATAGATTGATTGATTTGTGGCAGTGCAGTATTTTTGCCGTTGTCTTTCTGGCTGTTGGTGTATATATCTATCAGTTTGTAAATGTAGACTTTCAGTTCTCTTCCTCTTTGATATTGTGTGTGGTTGTTTCTCTCTTTGTGTGACCGGTTGCTTTTCTGTTTCGCCTTTCTGTTTGCCTGTCTCTGATTCCCTCCTATAAGCAATCTCTCTTCCAGCAGCCTCCTCAGTCTTTCTTTCTGCTTTGTCCTTGGCCACCATTGCTTTCTATGGATACTGAGCATGAGACGTGGTCAGGAAGAAATATCTCTCTAGATGGGCAAACGTACAAACTGACGCACATTTTCACATTAGCCACATGCAATGAAAAATGATGCGAGGTTCAATGACACCGGAAAGTGTTTTAACAAATGCATTTTCTGAACGTTTTAGTTTAAAATAACATTCGGGGAGGTTTAGACACCGCACTGCGTCACCTTGGAAGACTGTAATTAAAGAATCCACAGGGTATGCACATCTGGAAAAGAGGCAACAAGAAAGGGACAAAGACACGGGTAGTTGGAGACCGGGAGACCAACACACAGGGGAAGGGAAGGTCACAGGCGGAAGACGAGCTCGCTCTCGTTTCTGTGTATTTTCTATGCACCGGCAATGATGACAAAGCCGATACACTATCTTTCTCATCCATGGGGAGGACGTGCCCTGTGTTCGGATCGGAGGCACTACACAATTCGCCCGATATGCGACGGGGAACATCCTTTAAGACCCCGAGACGTTTGATGACGTGCAATCAAACCCCATTGTAATGAGTGCGTACGTGTATGCTGTGTAACTGGTAATAATACAATAGCCCTTCTCAAAACACAGCGAGACAAAAAGAGCCCAAGAACTGAATAATTGTGTAGATTATTTGGAGCCCTCTTCATTCTGTTAGATGATACGTGTATAGGAAAATCATTTTTAAAAACGACATAAATACTTGTGAATTACAAAGTGTATCATTTCAGAATTTCTGTTGACCCCGGGTAGTCTAGCAGAGATAATAACGAAACATTTCAAACAGAAGACGCAATGCCCATATGCGCTGCTGTCTAACTTCAAACCCAGAGTAAAATAGACACTTTAGTGACAGCTTATTAAACAATTGTTTCCATATTAGAAGGTTATACGTCGAAAGAAACATGGGCTAACTTCCTAGGAGTGCTTTGAAGTTTGCATACAATATTGAGGACCTGACATGTAAAATGGAGTGATGGAGTGGTGACTCTCCTTTAAAGTTTGAGGTCTTTACCTACGGGCTTTAAACATCATGACACTGCTATAATGCACAAAAGAAACTAGAGGTACAGGCTTAAAATGCGTACCGGGTATCCAAAACGTGGGCAATTAGCAAACCTTTCCTTCAGTATCACCACACGTGTTGTCGTTCACGCAGTGTTTGTTACCTGGTTGCTTGCCAGTGTTACAGCTTGTACTTCTTGTATGTGGACTTTGGAGTACAGTGTAAACATAGGCTGTGCATCTGCGCCTTCTTTAACGTACACAGAAAACAGGATTGTGGCGGCCAAGTTGAAATCATAGACTCGACAAAGTGAACATAAGCTCCAAGTAGACCGAAAGTCCGGTTCTTTGGATTTAAGACTGTTCTCAGAGTTCTGGGGTTTTAAGCGTTTTCTGAGAAAATATCCACTTATCTTCCGAGATTAAAGCCCGTCGTTTATGCTGTCACGAAACTCCACTTTTAAAATATGCGATTCGTAGTGTAAAGTCATAGTTTAAATGAGAACCGTTGAAAATATCGCACACACCTCAGAAAATACCCAATTCAAGTGCTTATCAAATGTTGACATTTCCGTATAACAACCTGAATTGGAAAGCCGTGAACTCTAGAGCACAACGTGTTTCGGGTGTTTTTCATTTGAATTATTTATTTCGCATTGGATGTTTGTATTCCACCGCCACGACTTGCAACAGTCTGCAAACATGCAAGTTACATACACGCTCGAACTGTGTTTGTGGGCATCTAAGTCAGAAAATAGAGCTCACAGGATATCTCATGGTTTGGCCGTGTGTGAAACTTTTAACAGGCTGGCATTACTGAGACAACATTTTCACTGTTCTGCATCCCAGAAAGGCTCCCAAATTGTGGCTGTAAAAGATACTGGCTCTTAACCTGACAATGATGTTGTATTTGAACAGCTGCGAGAAGGTTTTAAAAGGTCTGTCTCATTGCCACAGCAGCAGACATTTTATTGTTTACGGGCTTTTATTTAGAGGGGGGGGGCGCCTGGGGGGGGGCGGGGTGGGGGGACATCAAGGGGAAAGTCAGTCTCGGAAAACCCTTGAAAAATGTAAGTCAAGTCTAAGGAAATATGCCTTTCCTTAGGCCTTAGGAATATATGCATATATGTATAATGTTATGATGCCCCTTGTGTGTGCTGTGTCTGACGTGTATATATTTAATCATATATATATATATATATATATATATATATACATACATACACTCACACACACACACACAGAGCGAGACAGAGACAGATATGTGTGCGTGTTTAGAAAGAGTGCCAAGTATAGATGTATGCGCGTGTAATGTGTGTCTCTATATAATATATATATATATGTATATTTGTATATATATATATTTTTTTTTACAGATCATACACGTACACTACACACACACATATATATAATACACATCATACGCGTACACACACACATATATAATACACATCATACACACACACACATACACATATATATATATATATATATATATATATATATATATATATATATATATATATATATATATATATATATATATATATAACGCCCCTCGTTAACTCTGTATAAGTCCAGTGAGTGTATATGAGGGGAAGAGGCATCGATATATGTTTTTGAAGCTCAAGAGGGGTATTTTGGATTTTTGGATGTTGTACATGTTTTGGCAGCTCATAATTAGAAGGACCGGGCGTGTTTTTCACAGAGGTGGAAATTGCTGCCCCCGATTAGGAATTAATACAATTAAAACGTTCGCGAGGAGGTTTAGGGAACTCAGCATTACTATAAAACAAAGTGTGGTTAAAAGAGATGTCTTTAATGTGATATTTGATGATTTCTGCTCTAGGCAAAAAATGTGTTTTCTCGGTGAACAGAGGGGGCGTGGGATCAACTGTGCAACTCTCAATAATTCATATCACCATTATGCAAAATCCCATCTATTAATCGCATCCTTTACTAAGTCTCGATTGATTTGTTAATAAAGTAGCTCCTCGTTTGTAGTAGGAGGGAGCATAACTCTTTTAAAAGGCTCCGAAAGCAGGGAAATTACCAGGTGGCCCTAGAATGCAGATGAGAGCCCTATCGATTGTTCCGAATCTTCTTTATATGTATTCATAAATTGCGGCAACTTTGTACTTGACACTTGCCAGGCTGCGGGTCTTTCACAAAGTGCACAGATTGTGGGGTGTTTGTGGGGGAGAAGTCACGGTTTGTGCACGGTAAACACTTCAGCTTTGAGGACTGTGGGGCATAAGATGCCCGTGTGTAAAACTTCCCCGAAGGTTGCACAGGTGCATATTGTCTGCTCAGACATGTTTTCTGCATCAGGAAGAAAACGGTACAGGCACGTGACAACATTATGGGACACCCACGGTGCATAATTAGGAGAAATTGTGACTGTTTTCAGGTTTGATATGTTAAGGAATTCTTATTTTAGAAAAATGTAGGCTTTATCGTAGTTTGGGAGTGCCTGGGTAAAATATCCTAGAGATAGGAAGATTTTGTCTGGACACATAGGTTCCACATCTCTTAAAGATGTCTGTTTGCACTGTATGGGTTTATTCTCTCCTTGTGTTGCCTGTAAACATGCACAGTGTGCGGCGGAGCGCTTGTGTGTGAGAAGTCTTGTCCTCTTTCTGCTTCTGTACCTCCGGTGATGCTGGATTGTGGGCACCGCCAGGCCCTGGTCCTCGGGCATTACCCAGATCTGCCAGGGGCCCCAGAGTGGCTCTTCTAGCCCGAGAGAAGCAAAAGGTGGGCTCTCCACACAGCGCAGTACGTGTCCCGGACAGCTCGCTCGATCGCACTTCCCCTCGGACCTGCTAGGGGTCGCTGTTGGCCGCCGCCACGCCGCGGCCCGTGGCTGCCCCCGGAGCACGTGACCCGCGGGCTGGTGGGGAGGGTGGCGGCGGCTCAAGGCCACTTTCAAACCCCATTGGCTCGGCTGTCAGGTGGTGGTGCCGAGGCATTCACAATTACACGGGGAAATGTTTTCCTAGAGATGTCAGCCTACAAAGGACACCATCCTTCTCCCTCAAATTCCTCCCCAAAATGTCCTTTCCAAACAGCTCTCCTGCTGCTAATACTTTTTTAGTGGACTCCTTGATCAGCGCCTGCAGGAGTGACAGCTTCTACTCGAGCGGTGCCAGCATGTACATGCCGCCCAGCACAGACATGGGCTCCTATGGGATGCAGACCTGTGGACTGCTGCCGTCCCTGGCCAAGAGGGAGGTGAGCCACCAGGGCATGGGCATGAGCGCGCACCCCTACATCCCGCAGGTGGACACCTGGAGTGACCCCGGCCGCTCCTGCCGCCTGGAGCAACCTGTTACACAGCAGCAGCCGCCGCCGCAGCAGCAGCAGGTCTCTGCCTGCTCCTTCCCTCCCAGCATCAAGGAGGAGGCCAATTGCTGCATGTACTCCGACAAAAGGGCCAAGCTGCTGCCCTCCGAAGTGCCGTCCTACCAGAGGCTGGTGTCCGAGCCCTCCTGTCCCGCCGAGAGCTCCGAGGTGCCCGTGCCAGGCTACTTCCGACTGAGCCAGACCTACGCCAGCGCCAAGAGCCACGGCCAGGAGTACAGCAGCAGCCCCGAGAGCGGCTCCGCCGTCATGCTGCAGCTGAACCCCCGGGGCAGCGCCAAGCCTCAGGTGCAGATGGACAAGAAGAGCAGCGACGCCCCGAGCGGCCCGGACCCCTCGCGAGCCCCCCGCGTGGAGAGCCCGGAGCCCAAAGTGATTCTGCAGGAAGAGCGGGGCTGCCTGGCCGAGGGCTCGGCGTCCAGCCCAGAAGTGCTGGAGAAGGAAAGCAAAGGTCGGTATTATAAAAGTTTACACCAGAGCTGTGTGCGACTTAAAGACTCCGGCCCCATAAAAGCGAGTATATTGCTAACAAGCAGCCCGGCCATAACATTTAACGAGATCTCGGTACAGGGCGGCAGGTACACACACCATAGGGCCACCACTCTAACGTCTTTTGTTGCCACTCATCCACACCCCTACTTTATGCCTAGTATTCTGTTCTCTCGCGAAAAACAGAAAAAGGGCTTCCCCAGAAACAAAAGAAATTGAGAAAATCAGAAAAGAAGGCAAAATCCATTCTTCAAATATTAGAATGTAGTGAAAATTAGCTTTGTATAGATTGCAGTGCCTTCAGATCTATTTTACATAATAGAATAAGTTAATGTCGATGGAACAATGTCAACGTTTATATAAGACTGCTTGGGGAAAATATATTGGGATCGGTAAAATATCTCGTTTGATAGGGCAGAGGAGCATGGCGGAATTCTTTGTCTACCTTCAGGGATATCCAAGGAATTTAGTAAGGAAAACATCTCACCTCCTGAATTTCTGAAAACAATCTTTAGAAGCCACGTATGTACTACAAATCCCAATTTTAGATAAAACAGGCGACTTAATTATCAAAGTAAGTACTTTTTATATCCGAACAGGATCAATTACCATGCGAGTTGTGCCTTTGCACTTCCCATCCATTTGACTAGCTGAATTCCGATTACATGAAGTCCAAAATAGAGCTACTGGTATTTTTGAAATGTCCTGTTTACAAAAACATTTTTGTGGGTATCTGGATTTCGTGTCGGGTTAAATAAAGAAAGCATTGGGCCCGTCTGATTGTTGGCAACTCCCATTTAGATGCGCACATTTCATACTTTCCATTTGGTAGAAGATAAAGAGATAATAACATATAGTTTTGGCTCTGTACTTTTTAAGGCACACATGTGAACTTGCCCTTTAACCCATATCTTTTTTTAGCAAATGGTTCTTCTGGCTAGTGCCAAATGTAAGCGATGCAGTATACAGCTAGGGAATTCTAAGAGATTTCCAATAAACGGTCTGGAACTTCTCCTTGAGGAGTTTAGAGATATCCCCGAGCTAAAAGCTTCCTAAAGATAAATGCCTGATTACGGAATTTGTTAGTAAATTCGCGGCCAAGACCACGGTGTGATTTAATGCGGTTATATATTAATACATATATCTACATGTGTATACATATTCTGTTTCTTTTTTTACTATTGATAGAGGAAATCAAGTCTGACACCCCAACAAGCAATTGGCTAACTGCAAAGAGTGGCAGGAAGAAGAGGTGCCCGTACACAAAGCATCAGACGCTGGAGCTCGAGAAAGAGTTCCTCTTCAATATGTACCTCACTCGAGAGCGCCGCCTAGAGATCAGTAAGAGCGTGAACCTGACTGATAGGCAGGTCAAGATCTGGTTCCAGAACCGCAGGATGAAGCTGAAGAAGATGAGCCGGGAGAACCGGATCCGGGAGCTCACCGCCAACCTGACGTTCTCCTAAGGGCCGGCGGGGCCGGGGCAGCGCCTCCACTCACACAGCACCGCAAGGACTCGGAAAGGACTGTCCACTCTCGTTTTCCTCTCATAGAATGGGACGTTTGTGTCTTACTCGTAGTGGTGCCGGTGTATATGTTTCACCATGACTATACGTACACGAACATAAGTCTAGCACATGCAGCTTATTTTTACCATCGTAACGCAGGGTAACTTGTATTGAATTCTTTGTTTTTTTAAACTTAACTTATTCGAAACTCTTTTAGAACATCCCCACAATGTGACTTTTTCATGTTTTTACTACAGGAGAGATGTATTTATGTGCGCTGTTATACGAGCTATAACATTATGAACACAGTTCACTACTTTAGCAAAAGGAAATAATCTTAAATGGGGAAAAGCACATTACATGTAACTATCCACTTAGCAGAACTGGGTAATGTCCGTGGTAGGATAGTGAATATTTAAGTCGTATTCTATGTAAATAATTTCCTGTGACGCATAACATTTGTTGAGTAGTTAGCAGTGGTGCCAACAGCAAAATGTCATTCACGTGCATGTTCTCTCCGCATGTATAATGCAATAAATTTTGTGATGTACTTGGCTTTCTTTAAGAATATGTTTAAATAAATGTGTGGTTCTTCGCTTAAAATGAGGAAAAAAGTTCCCCCAGTTTGACAGACAAACTCAAGCAAAAAAACAGCGAGATTATATAAATGTTCTAATACTTCCACGTAATAAAAAATAGGCGTGATGTATGGGTGCGGAAAAGGCCGCGCTGCCCTAGAGGTGCTGTTCTGTTATTGTTTTGGTATCAACAGTAAGTTCCGTATTGGTGAGCGCACAGTGCGATGGGCACATGCACAGCCCCTAACCCACTGGAGACACAAATAGTGCACGTGCATTTGACCTCATACCACGTCCAAACTTAGCTTTGATACATTTCACCCAGAACCTGTTACTTTCAATGTTGGGGTTTGGAAGATGTCTGGGTTTCCGACGCTTTGATTCTCCGGTGTAACTTTGACTCATGCGTGGTTGGAGGTTGCATTGCAGTCTTTATTCACAAGACTCAGAAAGGTTTGTCACAGTGTCGTAACAAAATCTAGCAAAATGCATACTCTGTAAATAGTTCTAACTGTTCTAAATAATACATTCTAATAAAGTAGGAGTGACGTTTTGGCTCTATGAACGCCTCGCGTTCCGAGATGTGTCCTGTCACTGTTGTTGCTTTGCTAGCAGTCGGAGAGTGTGTTTTTATTACTTTGCTACTAGTAATAGAGTGTTAGAGTGTACATCGCCGAATATGGTGGTTGGGGCACAGGCAGTCCCTTTAGTCCACTACAGACTCAAATAGTGCGAGGGTGTCTGACCGCTTAGTTACTTTCAAACGTAATGTTGCATCGTTTCACATGTCGCTTGTTATTGTTTTGGTGTGACTCGTGTGCGCTTGGAAGTTGTATGTTGCATTAAATGTATTGTAGTCTAATTAATCCGTCAGTTAAACGCTGAAAGGGGCTTTCTGTCAGTTTGACAAAACCTGGTAAAATAACTGATATTATGTAGGTCGTTTTAAATATTCCAAAAATAATAAGATAGAGGCGATTGCTGATTCGTACAATGCTGCATTCTCCCTAGATGTGCTTCAACGTTGCTGGTGGTGTTATTGTTTTGCTATCAGCCGTCAGGGTGCAGGGTGCAGTTTACTCAGTACAGGCAGTGTCAGTTATTCTTCTATGTTTACTCTCCAAGCTTGCACCCATCCTTGGGGAGGTTTGGATTTGCAGATTCTCACTGCCGTGGTGATTGTTTTTTGGTGGTTGAGGCAGTATGTGCCATTGAATGTGTTCTTGTATATATACATCACCTTTCTTTTAAGTTGTCAGATGTTTTCGCTGAGTATGTAAATCGTTTTAAGTTTCCGAAACAACGCAAAAATATTGATGAATTGTTGGAGCGTCGAAGGTCTCATTTCCCAATATGTGTTGTTGTTTAGCTGTACGCAGTAAGCTGTGCATATCCTCAGTGACGCCTGATCTCCATCCAATGCATGTGTGTGTGTGTGCTTTTCACCACAACTTACTCCAACGTAATGTCTCTACATTTCACAAATCGCCAGTTGCGGTTTGACGAGATGTCTGTTTGTTATGAACATGCCTGTTGTGATTCGTGGGTGGACTAACAGTATGTTTCATTTAACGCATTGTGATATATCCTGGTTTTAAAAGGCTGATGAACGTTTTCGCTCAGTTTGATAAGAAGCCGTTTGTTAAAAAAATAAAACACTTTACGGTAAATTATTCTCTTTTCCCCCCAAAAATAATACGAGGTGAATTATTGCTGCATTTGAGGCTGCTGTGCGCCTGGATTTGTTGCTGATGTTAATAAGTTGCTACGGTCAGGAAGATGTGTATAGGTGAACTGCAAAGTGATGAACACACGAACAGCCACTTAATCCACTGCAGACACATATACTGAGTGTGCATTTGCCCACTAACTTAACTTCCAAGCATAATGACGCCACATTTCAGATATCACTTGTTAAGATTTGGCGAGATGTGTGTTTTAGAGGAGTTTTTCTTATTCCCCTAGAGGTTGTGACTCGTGTGTGGTTGGGAGCTGGGGAGGCAGTGAAACAGGTCATTGTGTGCTTACTGCCCTATACCGGCAGCACTTCACAGGCGTCGGTGATTCATTCGGACAGGAAATGTGCACACCCCGGTTCCGGGTTCATTTCCCTACACAGCTCTCATGTCCCCTCACTAACACATATGTCAATTCTTACGGAGCAGCATGAAAAGTGCATTCACAAATTGCATGTGACTGAAGTGCTTGCCTAGTGTGCGGGGAGGGCATTTGAACACGCACAGCACAGGCGTTTCCGGCAATGAAGCCCTCTCACCCTAAGCAACTCTTAATGATAGGTGCTGCAGAAGATACTCAGCAGTGAATATTTCGAACGTTTTTCTCTTTACTGTTTCGATGTATGTAATTCAAAATATCTAGTTTTGTTTTGGAAAGAACACTTGGATGCGAAGGTGTTCTGAAGACAATTACATTCTACGCAGTTAGAAACACGTAGTGTGCCTTTTCGAGTTTACAGTTGCTATTTGGACTGTGCCCCACTTCAAGATAGGGTAATATGACCAACTGTTGACGATACATGGATATATCATAAGTATGTGCGAGTGTTTCTTTGTGCGCTAACATATGGATGCAATAGTGTGTCTATGTCATTCAGGATCCAGTTTATCCGTGTTATAATCCATTTCATAAGGATTTTATGTAATCTATAATGCATTAGATGTATAAATATATGCATACACGTACAATTATGATAATAAGGGGGTGCATGGAGACATGAATGGGCATGTGCATGTATTTACGTAATCCGGAATCTATCTATATCTATCTATCTGAAATCCATCTTTTCTGTCCACATCCAGGCAGATTACTCAGAAATATATATTATGTGTATCTGTGTGTGTATGTTATATGTGAGTATATATATATTTATATGTATAGAGAGAGAGAGAGAGAGCGTTTAGTATTCCTAGACGGCGACAGCTTCTAGAAGATAGATAGATAGATAGATAGATAGATAGATAGATAATAGCACTTTTGTGAATAAATGCGCATATCTCACATTACTACCAAACAACGTGTCGATAAACTGTGCATAAACGTGACCTTCTGAAACGTGCTGTAGATAGAACGTGTTCCCTATGGCAACTAAAATTCCTTTTCTGCTGTTGACCAGTTTATCACTTCTTGGTTATGTACACTTCATATGTGCGCTCCAGTGCCTCGTTCGGGTAGTAGGCGGTATAAATACCTATACAATACAGTACAGTACGCTCAATAGATAACGAACAGTATGAGTGAAATCATGGAAATATACTACAAAATACAACCGTGTGGAAACCGGTTCCAGTGAGGAGGCTAAAGACTACAGCACATTAGCGGAACCGGGATATACACACGGGAGCCGTGTTCACCCGCCATTCATAAGAAAGAAGTATTCCCTCAGTAGTCTGCGTCGGCGCTCATCAAGACTGCACATATCACTGCTGTGTGCATCTCTTGACAGAGACCGACATGGCATGCGCTAGGCCGCAAACCCTGGCCCTCTGCCTTCTCGTCAGGAATTGTGAGTAGCAGGACGGTAGAGGGGTGGGGGCTTTTTCTGACCTCGTGTGGAACATACGTGAGGTAAAATAGTATGCCAGGCACAGGTGAAATGTCAGTTGTTGTCTTGAACTGTGTTTATGGTGCCTCTAAAGTGGTGTGATAAAGGACTGCGTGTGTTTGCCTTCATAGGGTTTTGCGTGGCACTCTAGTTTGTGGTTCTAACAAACGCCACCGGTAAAATGTACAATTAAAAATATGTTTAAGGAAGATATTCCTGTCTCAAAAGCCCGAGCGCGCGCACTCACGCACACGCGTGTTAAAGTTGCACACTACACCCATCTCTTCGATATTTAGCTCATCAGGTTAGGTTCGGGGAAATTGATTTGCCGAATCTCTGCTCTGTAAATTAGGTACTTTCCTGCTTTCTAAACTTTTGTTTTTTTATCATTAAAGTCATATTAATCTATAATCAAATGCACCCCATAAACGTTTTATTGAACCCCTCACACATTACGGTTGCATTCCGCCTGTTTCTTACCGTACTCTACTTTTACACGATGCACAGTTTAAAACAATGACACAGGGAGTCCGAAACACACACGTGCGCGACTCCCAAACAAAAATACACGATGCTTCTGGTGTACGGGCCACTGGTATATGGCGATTTTACATTGACATGTAGATTTCTTAACCGTGACTGGTAAATTATGTTGTTTTGTTTAGTGCTTTACAGGTCCGTAGCAAGGCTACGCGCCCAAGAGGTTACTGTTGCGTTTTCTTTTCATTGACAACTAAACAACAGCCAAATAACCTCATTTTCCCCAGCACGCTTGAATAGGACAGACTCTACTGCTGAAAAGACGTCAAGAAATAGTCCCCCTGCAGTCTGTGAACCTGCGCATCTGCAGCCCGGCCACCCCTGCGGCAGCTCCCTCGCAGACAGACAGCCACGGCCAAAGGTGCACAAAACCCCGGCGCACTTGTTAGTGTGCATCGTGACCGTGTGTTTTAATCACGGTCTCCCCGCTTAGCGCATTGATTTACTCTGTATTGGTAAATATGATCACGTGGGAGTGGCGGCCAATGGTTGAGGGCGCAGCCTGCAAAATACTATGATTGTTCCCGGGGAGGGGACCGCATACAGTTAACAGTGTCACCTTTTATATGAGTGCGAGGGGAGCCTAAAATGTCGTCCAGTGGCGCTATAAGTAACTATTACGTGGACTCCCTCATGGGGCATGAAAGCGAGGAGGTCTACGGGGCCCGCTGCGTCCAGGTGGGGCACGGCGCGGCCTCCAGGGCCCCGGGTGGCACCGAGGCTTCCGACTTCTCCGCCTGCAGCTTTGCGTCCAAGTCCGCAGTCTTCCCGGCTGCCTGGTCTGCGGTGCACTCGCAGCCGCCTGCTGCCGCGGTGAGCGGTCTCTACCAGCCCTACATGGCCCAGGCCGCGCCGCTGGCGGCCGGCGCCAGCGGTGGGCGCTATGCGGTGCGACCCTGGCTGGAACCGCTCTCCGCCTCCTCCGCCGCAGCCTTCCCTGCCTTCCACCACCCGTACGCGGGCGTCAAGCCCGAGAGCATGCCCGCCAAGAAGAGCGAGTGCTCATCCTTCGAGCCCCAGCCGGGACTCGCCCTGGCCGACTTCCCCTGCCCGGCCCTGGACGACGAGCAGCCCCCGGCGGCCGAGGAGGAGCCCCCGGCAGCAGGCCAGGACCCGGGCAGCGCCGGCAGCGGCGCCCCGCTCAAGGAAGAGAAGCAGCCGCCGCAGCAACTTGACTCAAGTAAGTGCACGAGAAGGCAGGGGGAAGAGTGGGAATAACTTCCTGATTTACTGCGGAAACTGCGCGCCTCGGAGTGGGCAAAACAGAGAGTTTTACTAACCTATAAAGCCGTCTAGACGCCTACCATAGAGCCCGCAGCACCGGGCTGCTATAAACCAGTTATATGACTGACAGAAGCACCTTCTGTCGGCGAGGCGTCCGCGGAGCAGCAAACAAGCCGCCCCCCCCTTACGATAATTCCTGAAAAGCCGCGAATGCTGAGGGTACCCACAGTGCACATGAGTTTATTAATCTTTCACTCCCATCCCCCACTCTTTTGCTTCCCAGATAACCCGGCAGCGAACTGGATCCACGCGCGCTCTACTCGCAAAAAACGGTGCCCCTACACCAAGTACCAGACCCTGGAGCTGGAGAAGGAGTTCCTGTTCAACATGTACCTGACCCGGGACCGGCGCTACGAGGTGGCCCGCATCCTGAACCTGACGGAGCGCCAGGTCAAGATCTGGTTCCAGAACCGGCGCATGAAGATGAAGAAGATGAACAAGGAGAAGGGCTGCAAGGAGCACTAGCGAGGCCGGACTGCTCTGCCCGCGCCCGCTCCCCCGAACTGCCAAATACTTGTCATCATTGTGCTTTCATGGTAGTAGGCCGTTTTCATGTTTTTTATATTTCAGTATGCATTGCTTGGGTATATATATATATTTATGTAGTTTTCTTTTTTCTTCCGTTTATCAGAGTAAAGTAATGTGAATCTACGCCCAGTTCGGCAGCTATTTAAAGTGTCTTAAGTCTCCAACTTTCGGAAAAACAAGTGCTGTAAGGATGGTCTATGTACATAAATACGTATATATTTTCTTTGCCCCGGTAAAGGCTGTAGGGCTGTAAGAGATATGTTATTTAACGGCTTTGCCTTATTGGATTTTTTTCGTCACATATTAAGAGGTGGTGCAGAGGTGGGTTCGGTCTTTTCTTTTTGCTGCGGGTGTCTTGTTGGAGGGATCAGCTCGCTCCCCTCAGAAGAGTCTCTCCTCGGTGCACTTGTATACTGGGCTCAGTTTCCTGTTAGTGAGTGGAGTGCTTTACGACAGGCCTGGTACTCGGCGGTGAAGATTACCCATCAGCTACTGGGACTATAGAATCTTCAGTTTCCAGGAAAAGGGACAGTAGCAAATTCCAAAGCGAAAACAGTGGTCTAGTGCTCAAAATATAGCGAGTTCTGAAAGGCAGACGGGACACATATGTGTTTTTGAGACCCGAGAGCGTTTATACTGCTTAAACAATATTTAACTGAGATCGCTGTAAATTATTTGTTTTGATAAGGTGCTAATATAAGAACACGTATTCAAATACAATTGTACAGTTTAGTGGTTCGCTCTCAGCAGTAATAGTTCATAAAACGTGATGTATTGAAGGCCTGAAAAATGAGCATTTTTGTATTGGTATATGCAACCATCAATGTGTTAAAGATGGCGGGAGGCTGCGGCATTTCATATTGGTGACTTTTCGCTTCATATTCCGAAGCCCGTTGAATAAATTATTATTATTTTTAACACGATTTTAAGATTTGTGAAGACTTGGGGAAAAGTGTCCCTTCCCCCTTTTCTGTTCACATTGAGGGAACATTTGAAGGTGGCTCCATCTCTTTGTGTGAGTCTTCGGCCGTCATCGTCCCATACACAAGGCGGTTTATTGCGCTCGCAAACACGAAGTTCATTGAAATGTATCTTTCATGGATACCGTGAAACGCCCGCGACTGCTGAACGGCTGGCATTTGGGCACCGGCCCTCCTTTTAATCTTAAGCAGATGGCGAGCATTGGCCGTGCCAGTCTTATTGCTAATTCTTGCTCTCCCCATAGCCGAGTGGCTTCGATTTTGCTACAAGAGCAATGTCACCGAGCTGGGGCGCCTCGAAGTGCGGCCATTCATTGTCAACACTATACCTAGAATTTGTTTCAAACAGGAAGAGCTGAGCGCAATAAAGCAATTGAGGTGGCTAGACGTCTGGGCCTAATGAGTTTATGATACGGAGAGGAGCCTCTCTTTGAAAACACTCTCATTTTGAGGTTTCTGTCTGTTCGGAGGAAAACAAAAAATACAGACAAACCTCCTCCTCAGGAATCTGGCCTGACCATAAAAGCTAATGTTTACACCAGGTCTGAGAAACAAATCAAGGGGAGACGTTTAGAACGCCTCTGAAGAGACGCTCCCCAAAACCAGAGGCATACTCGAATTTCATTTACATGTCCAAGTTTCTGCATGTGGGCATTCCTATTACCAGACGTCATAAAGGAGGTTTTGTGTCTTCTCTGGGGTCCCAACTTTGAGATATATTGGATAAGATTCGATCTGAGAACTCTTAGCGGTTGAAAACAACTTGTGAGGCTTGCATCTTGCTATTGAGAGTTCGCTGCTCTAGAAGGGTTGTAATGGTGTCATGTTTTAGTATGAAGAAGAACAAATATCATTTGAGTCCACCTCCAATCTTTACTAAAATATTCTGTCCATAACTAAACTAAACGAATATTTGTACCGAACAGATAGCATTAACCAAACTGAATACATCGGTAATTTAAGCTGCATCTGGGCTAAAGGGTGATGATAAGTAAAATAATAAGAGGCAGGTCAGTCAAGGTTTCATATTTGTGTGTCTGTAGATAGATAGACAGATAGATAGACAGATAGATAGATAGATAGATAGATAGATAGATAGATAGATAGATAGAACACAAAAAGTACGCGTTCAACAATGCCGAATACAGTTTACGGTGCGATGATAATATGAAAAAAAAACGCGAGACCTAAAGCCATTGGCGAGGCTTTGTTGGACCATTTATAGACCATGTATAGACGTTGTCCACCCTCTGTTTTCATAATGCATACCTAATTTAGGTCAGTTCGCATTACATTTATTTTCATTCAAGTAGGAAAATTATAAAATAGGACTTTATATTTTATTCTCGCGGTGAGCGCAAAGCAAGCAAGAGTAAAACAAAAGCTAAATCATGTAATAAACTGCATTTTTAGAAAACGCGTTGTTTTGTGCACACACGTATGGACTGAATATGTGAAGAGCTGTTCGGCTCTCTCCTGTAAGCAGCTACCAATGGGGTGCCGGTGACATTACAATGATCAGGCCTGTTTACTTTATCAGGATGATGTTTAAACAAAGAGCAAAGATGAAGCTGAACAGCGTGTCTTCGAGTTTTCTTTAAGCATCCCCTGAAGTTTGAGAGCCATTTAGGTGGTGAGAAGAGAATCGGTAGGAGAAACTCAAATTGAGGCCCCAATCTGCCGCCCGGAATTCCAGAATGAATGAAATACACATTTCGCAGTAATTTCTCAATTTCCAGCAATTATGGAAAATCAGTGATGGGGTTGGTATCAACCTTATGAAATGTGGTCTTTGAATCCACTGCTTTTTGTGCAATAATGGTGGCCAAACATGCAATATGTAGAGGATACATTACGGGTAACAGTGCCTTATGGTCCAATACTACTGTCAAGAGGCTCTAGTGACATAATAAACCAGAAGGGAGCATGGGCAGTGGTTTGTAACAGTTACAGGACCTTCGGTTTACTGGGTTCGACCATAATGCAAACGATAAGTGTTACTAATGCTTTACTGCATGTTCATTTTGTTACAGGGGGCAGGGAAAAAAGCGTTTTTTTCCCAAACAAAATGTTTATTGAAATTAGTGAAATACACTTTGTAGACAATATTTTAACTTTACGGTTCAGAAAAAGGTATTTTTAGTGAAACAATGTTTTGCTGTTAAGAAGCACATACTCCCTAAAATAGAGAGATCCTTAATTTAAATCTGCTCTTAGTAAGATTCGCTTAATAATGCGGATTGCAATTAGAATATTCATGTTGTATTGTATTAACCCTTCATAAAGAGAAGGGTGGTAAAGCAAAGCAGCATGGCAAAGCCTAGGAGGGCGGTTTGGTGCTCCTGTCGGCTAAGTACAGGGTCATGCATACAGGCTGATAAGAGGGTGTGAAGGAAATCAGAGACGACGCGTCCCATTGGACGGAAATCCAGAAAGAATCATCAATAATAATGTTATTTTGGAAAGTATGGAAAATAATTCACAGGAATTACATAATCCCTGTGGTGAAATATGTGTTATGAAACCACCGGGGGTGTGTGTGTGTGTGTGTGTGTGTGTGTGTGTGTGTGTGTGTGGTGAGGAGGCAGGGAGAGGGGGGAGGGGGGTGATATCCTAAACTGGACACATTTTTGGCAGGGGTCAGGGTACATTTTTACTCAGACTTATCACAGGAAGCCAAAGTTGAAATCGTAACAAAAAATTAAGTAATTCAGTGAAAAATAGTATTGAGCCATAACTTGCAGAATCACTATTTCTCCATACATGCATGTGTATGTTTGCATGTGTTAATGAACAAAAGGAATGAATGTACGTGTGAAGGTGTGTAGGGGGCGGTGTGTGTGCACACCATGCCATCCTAAACTGGGCACAATTTTGGCAAGTGTACATTTTTCCTCAGACTTATGCAAGGAAGCCAAAGTTGAAAGTGAAACAAAATGAAGTCGTTCAATGGAAAATAATATTGAGCCATAACTTGCAGAGTCACTATCTCTACATACACGTATGTTTATGCTTGGATGTTACCTGAGAAGGTGTGTGTTTGTGTGCGTGTGCAGAGTGAACTGTGCTATTACCCTTGTTGAGTGTGGTGGGGGTCACTACTCCCTAGATATCCAGCCTGGAATGGGCCATGATTCCCCTACCCTCCCTCAACCATAGTAATAACTAGCATATTACACACACCACATCTTAGTATAAGGATTGTGTCATGCATTTTACCTCTGTTAACAAGAACAGGATTCGGGGTGCGAATGTATGCAGTAGGGTAAAATCACATTTAAGAGGAATCGTGACTATCAGAAAAGCTGTTTCCCTTTATAAGGTACAATCTACGAGTGTGCACGATAGTTGTAGGAATGTGAGTTTATTAATACAGCTACTCTAAATAAATGGTGTTTCGGGTCACGTTGATTTTCAAATGCCATGGCATACATACACATCACACCAGGCAAATGGTGTCATGTGTGTGTCCGATACAATTGCTGTATCATGAGTGCAATATTGTGTGTGTGTCTGTGAGAAAGAGAGTGTCTAGTGTGATACGTATAGATGCGTTTTTAAATACGTGATTAGAAAAATGGAGCTACATACATATTTAGATATACCTTTGCCAGCTCTAGGTGTACAGAATTTGAAAGTAAGCGTATTTCAGAATAAAGAAAAATGGCCACACGTGCACACACAGAGGCAACAGGCACACCCACGCATCTAATATTTGCCTATTGGATATATACAAGCATATGTTTGTGTGTGTATGTATATGATTGCTTACATAGATATTTATTTTGAAGTGTACTCACAAACACTTGCTTAAATGAATATGTCGTGTTATTCGACACACAAATAATAATTAAAACAATAGGGTGCTTCAATAGTCTACCTCTCATGTATAGATTATTTTGTATATTTTGTTTATTTTGTACAGTGTGTATTTCTTGCTTTACTTGTTCATTTATATGTCATATTAGTACAATCTGTGTCATCAGTGAATGTCCTCAAAAATAAATTAACCCAATATGAACTGTTTGAAAATAAACACAAAATGCATACGTGGTGGAAAAAGGATGTTTGGCCTACTATTTATTTCGCCACTAGAGGGCAATGTTGTTCCATTTTTATTATATGCTAGTCCGGTGTGTTGGCGATAGGAGCAGTTTCTTTTCACTCTCGTGTCTGCGTTAAAAAACAAGATCAAAGATCATGTAAGAAAAGAAAGAAACCCATTTCACGGAATTAATAAAAAATGAAATCAAAGTTGGCCAAAGAAAAAAGTCAGAATGTGAATACTAATGTGACAGGACTGTAAGTGTGTTTTTTAAAAGAAAGAAACAATACCCATGCCTCCTAAATTACTTTCAACAACTTGCAACTCGCACATAGTTAATATATAAAACAGGCACTGCTGAAAACAGAAATTAGAATGAAAGGTGGTACGTATCTAAGGTATCAAATGATGTATTTATTTGTAGTATTTCAAAATGTTTTGTCCTAAACGTTCAGCTTCCAACCGAGCCTTCCGTGTAATTTCATGGAACAATTGCTGCATGAGAGCCATGCAACTGGCACTAACTGACCACATCGCATTTACCAAAATCAGGGCTGGACAGGGGCGAACTACAACATGCCGCTCATGATTGGCTGAAACGTGAATTTCTCTCAAGCCCTCCCGTGCACCGGTTGCCAGCAGTGGTATACATGACGCAATGCACAATCATGGCGACCCAAAAACACCAATCTGAAGACGGCTCGTGCTTCACTGATTATGGTTGACTGCTTTTACTTGCACTGTAAGTTGGAAGAGAACTGATGATTTCCGGTTAAATTACGTGCACGGGCCTAGTTTAGGCAACTCACTAGGACCCGAGTCATCTTTGCTGCCCACTAATGTTAATGTATTCAAATGTAATCACTGACCCTGTTGCCCCTGTCTCAATTTGCAGTTGTTATTATTCTGCCTCCATACTGCGGGTTATTAATAATGTACTGTAAAAAACAAGTTATCCTGAGCACTACTCAGTATGTATTATGAAATCAAAGTCCAGTCCGTCTTCTTGCAACTCCGTTGTTTATTCCTGAGATATTCCCATCACAGATCAATATTCTCCAGGTAGAAAAATAGCCAACACGTGTTTCGTCAGATCTGATGCGTCCGCATCTCTGACTTCATCAGGGCTTATACAATATCTCTCTAATCCAGACATCTACTGCTTGAGATAAACTTCTGTACAGTCACTAGTCTTCTATAGTCCACCATCCAGGATATTCAATACTCACAATACGATTTCTCTAACCCGAGTGGCAGAGAGTACTCCTCACTCGTCTTACCAGCGTAATAATGTACTGTAATACAAGCATAGAAATTCCGAATGTCTCTATAGTGTAAGGCATGACTTAAATTCAGTTTGTATCTGAGAGAGAAAGAAAGAAAGAAAGAAAGAAAGGTTGATTGTATGAAAGTGAGAAATGTGAGAAGGTATAAAAATACGAACAAATAAGGATGCAGGAGTGAAGCACAAATACGTTATGAAATAGTTACACGGTCATGGGAAGCACAATCCAGTGTTTTTTTTTGGTTTTTATTGGAAAAGGCCATGGGCTTGAAAGCCGCAGCCTGACTTAGAGGGCATGTTTAACTGATGCGGCTGTATGTGGGTGACACACCTTTTTGAAGATCATTCTGTTGAGACGGTGCGGAACAAAACGGAATGAGCCACTACCCACAAAGTTTATGATTTTGTTATCCGGACAGTATGTGCCTAAGGGAAAGCGAAAGCCTTTTCAAGCATGAACCCATTTTTAACGTTACTAACAAACAGTTCATATTTACATCGGGAGCTTTTGGGACAGTGCGGGGTCAATATAAAGTGCACGCGCACAGTTATGGAGAAGCGCGGGGCCTTGGGTTCATTTGAGTTGACCTCCCCCTGGAATCTGTTTTTAACGTACATTCCGTCTTGCAGCTACGCTGTTTGCTGTCTTTCCCTTGTAGTCGATTTCTTGTGCTCCAGTAACGTCGTCTGTCAAGTGTGAAATGATGGAAAATGTATTCATAGCCACGGTTTTCATTAGGTATCAATTAAGCTGGGAGTTCCAGCCATGCGTGCAAAGCTCAAGGGCAGAAAGTTCATTTCGTTACAACGGCATAGGCTAGGCGCCCTCCCCTAAAGTCCAGATTGTATTCCAGTTTCTTTAAACAAGTGAGGAATGCTTTTCTTAGAAAGTCGAGAAATATCAGATGTACAGCAGAATTATATTTCTCTGTATTAGCAGCGCGGAATAAATCATTTTGCAGAGTGTGTGCTCGAAAGGTCGGTTTCCTCAGTAGCGTGTGTGTTTTCACTAGCAGCAGTAGCACTGCATTGTTGGACCTGGGTCGGGCACAGGGCACTGCACACAGCGTTGGCCCCGGGGCTGCAGCACGGCGCAGCTCTCTGTCTGCCTGGGTGACGCGGCCTGTGTGCACGCTTCACTGGCCTGCGCTATGGTTCCATATCCTTCCGCCGCCTATCTAGAGCCAATCTCTGAGTTGAAGCCGGTGCTCCTAAATGTATTCAGAGCGCAGAGGGGGGTAGTTTCTAGCCTCGGGAGCGGCAAATGTAAACCCAAGCCAAAGATTCCCCGAACTATACGAACATTTTCACAGTGTGCCTAATAGGAAATGGTAAAAGCAGCGAGGCAGGTCACCCCAGAGCAATTTATATCCAGCACCGGTCAACACAAGTTGCCTGGGAGTGCGTTGAGCACTATGAGCGCGAAGTAAAGGCTCCTCCGCTGGGCTGCCTGACAGGACAGGAGTTGGCTGCGTTACTGCTGCAGTCAGCCCTCGCTGACTTTGAGACTTTTGACGGCTGCAGGGATGAGTTCGTACTTTGTAAACCCGCTGTACTCCAAGTACAAGGCGGCGGAGCCCATAAACCCGGGCTTCTACGAGTGCCCCTTCTCTGCAGATGTGGGCGGCAGCAGCAGGCACGCCGCCTTGCTCTACAGCAGCAGCGCTGCCGGCTACCAGCAGCAGCCGCCGCAGCAGCACCCGCCTCAAGTGCAGGACTTCTACCACAGCGCCGGCCCCAACCCGGCCGGCTACCCGCAGGCTCCGTGCGGCATGGCGTGCCACGGGGACCCCTCCCGGCTCTACGGATACGATAACTTACAGAGGCAGACGCTTTTTACGAGCCAGCCGGAGGCCGAGCTGCTGCAGTATCCCGACTGTAAATCGTCCAGTGGTCACGTTGGCGAGGACCCAGAGCACTTAAATCAGAACTCGTCTCCTTCTCAAATGTTCCCTTGGATGAGACCACAAGGTTGGAGGCTGTAAAATTCGCTCCTCATCTTCGCTTTAGCAGTAAAACTTTTCATGGAGCTGCGGCTGCTGGCTGCTAAATAGAAAATGCACAGAGAAGTCAGAGCAGCTTAGCCATAGCAGACACTCCGACGCACACACACACACAGGCTTACTCCCGTGCGGGCACACACTGCATGCATGCACGACACACACTGGCAGACGCGCGCACACACTGCACGAAGTATCTCTTCGTACACGCGCTCACACAGACACAAAGAAGCATAAACACACTTCAAACATCCGTACATGGCACATGCACCGCCAACACGCGCAAGCATGCGCTCTGCACACACACTGCTTCTAGCAGCCAACACACCATGCATGCGCTGGGAGAACAGGAACCACGCACACAAGCCGCAACCTCTTGGGTAAAACTCTATACCAAATGTCTGTTTTTGTTTTGTTTTGGTAGCGGCCCCTGGCAGGAGGAGAGGAAGGCAGACATACAGCCGGTTCCAAACGCTAGAACTGGAAAAGGAGTTCCTCTTTAACCCCTATCTGACCAGGAAGAGAAGGATCGAGGTCTCTCACGCGCTGGGACTCACCGAGAGGCAGGTAAAAATCTGGTTTCAGAACAGAAGGATGAAGTGGAAGAAGGAGAACAACAAGGACAAATTCCCAACTTCTACCGAGGAGGGAAAGGAAGGGGAGGCGGACGAGGAAGCGGGGGATCTGCAAGAAGAGGCGGGGGACGGCGAGGCCAAATAATGACCGTTTTCAGGAGTTTAAGACACTGTTGACATGCCGACCGCCAGGAAGCTGTAAGCATAAGCCCCTCTCCGTCGTGCGGGGCCTCCCTGGCTTCCACACTGCCTGCTCGCACAAGCTACTTTCCGCTTTTCTCAGGGTACTGGGCTTGGGATAGTCTCTAATACTACGTGGCACGCGCACCCGCTCTAATCAAGATGTAGATGTGTTCATGAAGCCTAGTTTAATTTTAAAACTTGATACTGATTCCTTGCCAGCACTATTGACTACCTATTGAATAAACACAGCGAGGCCTTGTAATCTCAGAGCAGGCGTACAGCCATGGCCGCAGATTGCTTCCCTGTGATTACCTATAGATCCGTAAGTCACATTAATGCGAGGACTGCCAGCCGCAGCTCTCGCTGAAGTAGCGCAGGCGCTAATCGCATTAGAAATATTTATAATCAGGCTTTTCGTAGGCGTTCTGAAATGCTTTCCTGCTGTTTTGGTGTTTATGCAACATTGTGCCTTTTGCCCATGGCTTGTCCATGTCTAATACACTCTAAAACAAGCTGTTAGAAGTCAGGGCTGTTAGATCTGCTCTCCATGTGTTCGTAAGACACTAGACTTGTCACACTCGTGTATGTATGTATGCCGCGGTGGCGTGGGACCAATAGTTAAAGCCCTACATTTGTCTGTGCCTTATTTAAAAAAATAAGCATACCAGCAATACTACTATGCAATGTATACCATGATTTTGTTGTACGGTTGTGCATTGTCAAGACGTAACCCGTGTCTTCGTCTCACGTTCATGCGCGACACAAGTCGGCCTTCTCTTCTTGTCTTCTGTTATTGTCAGTTTCTTGTGTCAGGAACGTTACGTTTTTGCAGAATATCTCCAGTATGTTCACAATAATGATGAAGCGACACATACTGCATCGTTCTTTTTTCCTACAAAAATCGTGTTACATGAATGATTCCTCTACTAAATTATCGTTGTCTCTTTTGTTGTATGCCCTTTACCAGTTGTCATTTTATAAATGAACAATGGGAACTTCATCCGTGTCATCCTTCCTGTGGAGAACTCTTCGGAATACTTCAGACTGTGTTTTTGTCTTTTTATTTTTTTAAATTGTATATTTTCAAGCGAACTCTCTCTGCTGAGGTTGCGGGTCCAAATCATGTTTTTTGTTGTTGTGACAATGAGCTCTTTGCTGTTAACACTTATGTGGAGAAATTCAAGTTAAAGGGGGCGCCAAGGAAGAGCTGTATGCTTTACAGCATTGCATTGCGGCCTTCTTGTAGCCATCAGTTTGGGATTGTGGTGACATGAGGGAGAAAAGTCTTTCATTAACACATATTTTCCCGGATTTGTCGCCCACTTCATCCACTTCCTCGATATGCTTCCCCATTAACTTTCTATTTTAAAAATCGGCATTCTGTTATTTTTTTTTACTGTTGGTTGTACTGTGACCAGGGCCACATTTCCCAGTGTTTTGAATTGAAATATTTTCGGTGCTCTGCGACGATCTTCTGTTATGCTGTTTTAGTGTTACTCCAAGATGTGTATTGAGGCCACTTGGTAGTTCATTTGTCAACATTCAACCTGAATGCAATGCACACCAATAACAGTATCAGATCATGAAAAGATGGTGCATTTGAATACCGCACAACTGCCATATCTTCGTGATATAATAATATATGTGGAATGTGGCTCACTTAATCCATACACTCAGGCAGCCATGGATGGCAACATTAATACAATGCATTCATAGGTAGCAAGCAGTGCGTTGGCCGACTACCCTTGCATAGCATACAACGCACTTAACCCGTTCTCTGAGTACATTATTGAAACAAGCGGCAGTACTAAAATAAACTAGCTATAATGCTGCATACCCCAAACCATTCACGAGTGCTCCAGTCATTGTGTTCAGAAACGATGCCCTTTGTTCAAGGCTACTTCCATTTTATCGCAACAAATGCGGATCTTCATGAGGTTTTCAGCATGGAGTCAAGATAGCAATGTGCCACAGCCACTTCTCTTGTTGATTCTACTTTTCATGCAAGAAAGGCGAAGCCAGGTTGATTATTATACTACAGAAAGCGAGGGCCCGATAAACAGCTGAACCCTCGCAATGAAGAAACCTAAAATGGCGGCGCGGCGCACATTGAAGTGCCGTAGTCCCTCACGACCTCTCTTATTTGACATATTCTATTAACTTCCTGCCTTTGCAGACATCCCACAGTATTAATCCAGTAACACGGTTGTTGCACTCATCCGTTGTCTAGTACACGCCCTGGGTTTCCCCCTTTTCTCCACAACATGGATAAGCTTTGTTAAAGTATTTCGGTGTTGAGGCATAGGCCTGCACTAATGTTACCGAGGTCCAAGGTTTGTGAGAATTCATATCTTTGTGCGCGCTTGCGAAATACACCTCATTTCCAGAGCATGCCCTGTCAATGACAAAGAAAGCAAAACCAGGCTGCATTCTCACACAGCACAGACGGCCTAAAGTACCAAACTATATTTATTGGCACAAACCATCCAATTTGGTGCATGTAACACAATTTTGTTGTACAGGAAACACAACCTCCTGCCACTGACTTAGCTGTTCTGACTGAAAATGGTCTGTTGAGGCCTGTGTACGAGATGAAAGGGCACCCGACTCACTGACTGTAAACATCTTACAGTGTATGGCCCAAGCAATCAAGCTGTAAAACTGAAACCGAGCAGCTGCTGCTTGTGGGAAAGTAGAGGGTAATGACAGCAAACAGGAAACATTCCGGCAACTCCTCTGATTCAGATCAAAAGGCACACAGGCTGACCACAACACCGATTGTCTTCTTGGCAGTGGCATGCATTAATGAAGCATAATATGTGTCTGCCACGATATATCAAGTATTCAAAATAGGTTTTAGCAAAAATCTGTTATTCATGAAAAGCATGTCCTGCTTTCCAGACAAAACCACAACTGCCTGCTTCCTAACAAAAGGCAATCATGTAAAACACACATAGATGCCTGTTTGTATGTTCTGGTATGTGTGTGAGCACGCGTTCACACCCACACAAGCACACGCATTTAGGGCCCCCTAACTCCCCACGGACCTGCAGGAATCCTGATATCCGTTACAGATATTGGATGGCTTCTCCTATCGTGAACTATTCTGCTGTGCTTGACAAGTATGAATGCTCACATCCTTAGATGCCCTCTTTCTTCATTTGAAGGTTTGAGTAGGTTCGTTAAAGGGAGAATCGTCCCAGAGGGGATTGCATTTATTATTAGGCCTATGTCTGTGGGTAAGTGTGAGTGTGTGAGACGGAGTTTCCAATGCTCGTTAAGGTTCGCATGGTTAGTGAGTTAAACAACAGAAAATACAAATTAATTTCGGAATGGACTGAAATGCACGTGTTCTGTTCATTTTTTTAAAGTCACATTGCCCTAAATTTGATATGCTGAGACTAAGCCAAATTAGCGCTTTGAAGACGCCACACGCCTATATCCAAATCAAATCAAATCAAACACGTCTATATCATAGTGCACCTACATGGTGCCTTCGCCACCTGACCACTTGTGCAGCCTAGTAGATGAGACATCAAATGGAAAGAGCACTGGTGGCGATGACTCAAAAGTGAAACTTATAAGTTCGCTCAACCTGCGTAAACCCTATGCCGCGGTTGTTAGTATTAAAGGTAAGTTAAAGCACATTTTACAGAGCGTTTTGATTCCACATTAGAAGATTTCTTGAGGATTCTTTTTACTAGAAGACTACTCTCATGCCGTTGACAGGGTGTTTTAGCACTCATGACATGCATATAAGAGTGAAAGACAAATGGCAGTGTTTGGAATAACTGCAAAGCTACAAGCAGCGTTCTTCATTTAGAAATAAATAAGTGCATGGTGACTTACTACTTAGGACATCCATTTACGAGATAGCTTCTCCCTGCATTCAATATATTTATGGAGTTGGAGGTTCAGCTAAAATTAAATTTTCAATGTTATGTTTAGGAAGCAGTCTGTTACACGCCCGTGCGCACACACACCCGCACCCACACACACACAGGGTCGGACTGGACTATAGGGCAATCAGGCACTGCCCGATGTGTTGGTCTGACAGGGTCCGTTTTTTTGCTGCTTATGGGCCGCTTTTACTCTTGATTTGACCAGATAAGCAAGCTAAAACCCATGCAGTCTCCAACACCTCGGAAAACACTTGTACAGCCTGTATTTCCAAGTCTCAAACTGCTCCAATTTGAAAACATGGGCAACTTTTTCAGCTATCTAAAAAACTAATAAGGGCCATTTTTATTTTGGTTCCTGGGCCTATTTTTGGTCCCAGTCCGACCCTGCACATATACACACACAGACATAAATGTTATCCTCTGTTTGCAACTCTAGTCACACCAAGAGATTATTTGCACATCTCAACTAATTTATTATAGTGCATATGGCAGCAGAAGATGACACGTTTCTGCTGAAATGTAGCCTTACTCTGGCCCCCTCCCCAACTACAAGTCACCTCTGGACAATCAACACCTCTGATTCCTCTCTCCCCCATAGTCACCACATTCCAACATACTCAGAAATGTAACCATTTACCACCACCTCTTGGCATGCTTGGCAAGTGTTAAGGCCCAGTCAACTGGAAGATACACTTTGTCCATTGCGTGATCACATGACTTCAAGAAACATACCTCCCAGTAAAACTTATAAGTTTCACTTTTGAGTCATCACCACCAGTGCTCTTTCCGTTTTATGTCTCATCTACTAGGCTGCACCAGTGGTCAGGTTGCGAAAGACCTATTGTGTACTTAAAAAGAACTTAGAGTGGGCTTCAAACTCGCCCATTGCTTAACATTGATTGACTTTATTGTCATTCTATTTGCTTTCTTCTTATTTTACTGCTTGACTTCACATCTTGTCCATCGTATCTTTGTCCCTCCCATGGAGCATAGCCTCTTACCATCCTTTTGAGTTACTGGTGCGTATCCTTCTACTAACCACTTATAGCGAACTATTTTTTCTATTTGGTTAAACATTCCATGAGGGTGCTGCATGTGTTTTCCAACAGCCTCCCTCGAGGGCTTCTCCCTTCGCCAAATATCTGCCCCCTGCTCTGTGTTGCTCTCTCCCTCATATGCTTCTTGATCTCGTGTGTGCTTTTCTACTTTGTATGCTGCTTTTATCCCTCCACTGTTTGTTGCTCCCTCCTTCCCCTTCGCTGCCCATTGCTTCCCCTTTGTGAGCATTCCCCATTGCTTTCCCCCTCCCGCCCATTCCCTGTTGCTTTCAATTTCCTGTCCACTTAGCTTTGCTTCCCCCTTCCACTCCTCCTTTGGGTCGAACTTTTTTTTTAAAGTTTTTTTTTAATTTTTGGAGGGCTGGCAGCTGCTATTTGCTGCTGGGCTGCTCCACAATGCATAAAGTACTTTTGCACATTTTTTTTTCATTCACCGATCCAGGTGGTGTCTATCATCTTGGATCAGTAAATAAAAAAAAGAGAAAATGCCTTGTCTTTGTCATGTGAGGTGACACATATGTGCATTAGAGAAATTACATGGGTGGCTTTGGCAGAAATTGGGAAAGCCAATAGGTCAGCAGGAGAAGACTTAATGTCTTTGCCATTGCTTGTTTACTGATGACCCTTGATGTCCCATTTAAGCAGTTAATATATGCTTTCTATAGAATTTCTGTTTAAAGTGTTCATCTAAATAAAAAGTACTAAACAACACATAGTTATGAAAGACAGAAGGAGTCGTGCAGACAAAGAAAAAAAATTTGAGCTTCTGTGAGGGGGAAAGCAAAACAAAGGGATTTTTAGTGGCAAAACAAGGATAGAGCTCAATTGATATGCTTTTGTGAACCAGAGACTTTAGCAAATTTGGTGAAATGGGTTTTATGTCATTATATGTGAGCTTATACAATGTCAAAAACAAGGACCCCCTGCCACTAATGTAGGTTCCAAGGGCAGGGAAAATACAATAATTGAAGAAAAACCCCATGGCAACTATCGGTCTATACCGTATATAAGACCTAGTTAAGCACAAGCATGATATTGAGGACTCAGTGTTCAATGCAAATCAATAAAAATTCATTTAATTAATACAAATTCTTTTAAAATTATCATTGCAAATTTTTCAATAATTCCATGAAACATAAGTGCTGAACAATAACATCACAACGTAACCCACAGAGTGGACATAAATGAATACAATCAACAAACATGTTCATATCGACTAAACATAATAATCTCTATGATAATTAATCTTCAAGTGAATTATTTATAACTGTACATAAAAATATATATGTGTTCATTTGCTAAAGAAAGATCAAAAAACAAAATAAATCAGAGAACCAATAATATAATCCAATGGCTAAACGTTTAATGATGAATCTTCTCAATTGATATGCTATTGTGAACCAGAAATGTCAGCAAATTTGGTAAAATGGGTTTTATGTCATTATATGTGAGCTTAACCTCCCAGCTGAGATATCAATAGTGAAGCAGTTTGAAACTTAGGTACTTATACCTTAGAGAATATATTCTAAAAAGTTGGCTGCCTCAATCAATCAATTTATCTTTATTCGATCACATCACTGATCATAAAAGACACAATAAAAATACATGGCAAACAAAGGATTAGAAACATTTCATCATGTCATAAAATTACACAAATAGATTCGCGATTACCAGACAAAAAAAAACAAGCAGAGCACAGGTTCATGTTCTTTATACAGTCATAGCGGACCTCTGCCTAATATCCTTTGGATGGAGGGTGCAGTTAAATATGATGTCTGCAAATCTGGCAATGACTGTAGATAAATAAAAGCTGTGAATATTAGCCTGTTTTTAAAAAGATACAGGATAAAACTTCCTCAAAGATGCATACAATTTACAAAAAAACATAAAGTGCAACATGCTTTGCCTCAAGTAGCCATCACAAGGATGCACATATACATTTTTTAAATAAGAACCCTGAGTGGGAAAGGCCACCAAGAAATAGGCAGTGCCAAGCCTGAGTCTGACCAATAAAAAGATATGGTGTTGATTCCCCACCCAAATTAAATCTGGAGCCAGACAAGGATTAGCCATGATATCACGTATTCCTGGACACATTGCTTCCCTCTGCAGTCTGTGATCTCTATAGTGTATAAAGAATCTGGTCTTCAAAATGGTGGCAACATTTGCTGTAAGGCTACCTGAGGACCTGGGTGGCTGCCTCAGTTTTTCAGTATTGAGCCTACAAAACATGTTCTAAGTGATGAGGTGCAAAGAGTCCGCTGTGTGTCCTCAGCATATTGATAGGCAGGGGACGCTTATTTGATCACAAGGCCTCCCAGGGGCTCAGGGCAGATTTTTAGAAGTATCATTAAAAGGCATTTTAGCACTGGAACACACTCTGGGAATTAAAAAAAAATACTTGGATGGTACTGAGGTCCTATGAGAACTTGTAAATAATGACCCAGAAGCTGTCACAGGAAAAAATACATTCCTTGACGGGCACGTGTCTGGGTAGTCTAGTGATGTTCAGGGACTGAATGATGTGGTGGAGGAATGGCTTACTCGGTCAGGATTGACAAGAATATCTGTTTAGCCACTGCCAGGGTTACAAGTCAAGTTAAGGACATCGAATGCAGTTGTGAGAACGGGTACACTTGTGATGCAGATTTTTTTGGCTACAGTCATCTTTCAGAAATTATGGAAAGGTTGCTAAAACTGAGAGCTAATAATTGATGATTGCCAGCCATAAACTATATGTATGGCATTAGACAATTTCATATTGCATTAATGTCTTGTTCTATGAGAGAAATGACTGCATAGCTCTCTCATAGTATATAGAATACAAAACATATGTGAAACTATACAACAAATACCCGTACAGACGGAGAGGGTCCAGTGTGTAACCGAATCATGTTATATCTTACAATAGAGTAATTCACAAGTTAGTAGGAAGAGCCATAATGGCATACAGCATAGCAAAGAGTTCCATGTCCCTTGTTGATCCACCCCTTTCAACTAAAGGTTCCAAAATTCTTAACTGTACAATTACATTTATCTTCAAATAAAAACACATTAGTGGGAAATCAGCTGTTTTTACATGTATTCATGGACATGCATACAAATAGAAAAACAGTAATTTCATGCCTTACACACAATTACTTCACCATAACCATACACACAATTACTTCACCATAACCATAACTTCACCATAAGCATAACTTCACCATTGTAGTGGCTACGTAAGTGTTAATAGAAAGAGGTAAAATTTCAGAATCATTAATTTTTCTTTCTTAGTGGCTAGATGATAGGAAAAAACAAGCCTTGTGATTTGGTTCAAATAAATTAAAAGTACTTTAATTCCAGTGGTAGTGTCCAATTTTTCAATATCTGTTCAGTATGATGCATTGTGTATAAACATCAGCTCTGGCTTACACAATGCTTCATCACCAACACAAATGAACTTATATTATAAAAGAGGGAGACATATTCTCATAAATGTATTTAACAATGAAACAATTTCCCTTCTGTATTGTGTTGTTTGGTAGTTGAGTAATGTTAAAATGAAGCACTTTATAGATCAATGTTTCCTTATCAACCGAGAAACATGTGTTACCTATTTTGCTAACTAAAGAATAATGTTTATCTGAAAGGTGATGTTCTAAGTAATGGGTAATAATCATAGGTCTAAAAAGGCTGAATTGATGCCACATTTTCCAAATAGGCATGGCTTTATAAGTGAGTCAAATTTGGATTCACTCTTTGAAAATGTATCTGCATGTCCTAAAAATGTGGAATGGATCTGGTCCTTCTGGAATTACATTGGCTATCTCAGTCAAAAATCCTGAGTCCATTCATTCTGAAAGTCTGCTATCTTTTTTTTGTAAAGTGATGTCTATGCATACAGTACAAACATCCTGAGTCCATTCATTCTGAAAGTCTGCTATCTTTTTTGTAAAGTGATGTTTATGCATACAGGACACACCTTTGTATTGTAGATTTACTTGCTTTGTACATTGTACTAAAATCTAATACTTCATTATCTGATGGTCTTGTAGCATGCATATGACCATTTCATAATGCCTGCATAAAAGTTTTAATTTGATTTTATAACAATATATAAAATCTAATGGCCAGTTTTGGAAATTTGACTTTGCAGCAGGGTCACCCTGCATTTTTATGTCATTTTGTTGAGCCTATTTTTGCTGGCTTGAGAACTCTGTGCATTTTACCTCTGATAACCAATGGGTAAAGTTCTTGTGCTCATCCTTTCCACATGATAAAATTGGTGTGCACCTGATTGGTTTATTTAATTGCCTACAGGTCCCTAGTATATGGTACAAATTATTCCTGGGGCATTTAAATTGAATGCTACCACTGGACTGCAGCACTCAATATGCCATCCACTGCAGTGGCACTAAAAAGCATAACTCCAGGTTTACCGTTGTAGCCTGGCTGTGCAGTTTCAAACTGCAAATTCGACCTGTTAAAATATACTCTTTAGAAAGACCTAAACCTTATTTTTAAACATCAATAAGTCATCCTTAATGTATGCCTTATTGGCAAAAAGGCAGGGTACATGGTATTTAAAAGTAGGACATGTGACAAAGCTGGTTGCTTTGACAGGAAAGCACTGTATTACATTATTACACATTATAATGATAATTTCAGTTTCATAGTAGCTAGAAAATATTTCAAGGACTCATTTTAATAGTTAAACAAAATCCAATTGAATGGTAAAGTTGAATTTTGTTTAACTATTAAAGAAAAGGGTACTTTGGAAAAGTTATCTGTCCCATGACAGTGACAATGGGCCTCTGGTGTGGTGAGGTGTTGTCCGCCCCTTGGCAGGATGCCCAGTGGCTCTGCCAAGACCCTTGTTGCCTTTGATAGAGGTCTTCCCTGTCACAGGAAAATGTTAGCTAACAGCCAAGCCTGCTCCCTTCCTTTCTCCGCCCGTCAACCAGACCTTTCCCCAGCACATTAGGCCTCTTGTTGACATCACAGTGTCAGATCTTGCTGGAGTGTAAAGACCTGTTTGAAAAGTCTGCTAGAGACTTGTAACATTTGGGGGACACTTCAAAGGAGGGAAACAGAATGCCAAAACAGTTTACGTGTATCTACACTCTGGTTGCTGAGAACTGAGTTTTTGGTCTACCAGACCCCTGTCTCTGAGCTTGTTGGCAGTACAAGGACTGCCTAAAACTGGGTTTTAGTGCTATGTGTGGAAGGACACTAGGATTATCATAGTACACTCCCCACCACATTCCCAGCTCTCGAAGCCCACGTTTAGTGCGACTGAACACTTCAGCCATCTTGAAAATGACCAATATTGGTAGGTTAGCCCGTGAACCTTTACCACATTGGTTAGGGCATCCTGGGGGACCATTCCCACCCACACGTTTGTGGCAGGTATAGACGTGGCATCTCCTGCCATGCACTTCAGAACATACCCAGACCTGTGGAAGACGAGAAGGTGCTTGAACCTGATGCCTAAGACCTAAAAAGAGCCTAGAAGGCTAGACCTTTCCTCCCTCTAGTACCCAGGACAAAGAGGTGCACTCCAAGGGTCATAGACCTGATCTCCTTTTAAAGCTGCAGGGACACAACAAGCTACAAGAGTCCTTTTCCTTCAACAGCCCAGCTTACCAGCGTCAACTGGGCCTGGACTGGACCCTCCTATAGGCCTTTGCCTGCCACCCTTTGAATCTATACGTTCCTCGCCTGAGGTCCTGGGGGCTTTAGAAGTGTACTCCTGCAGTGGATTGGAACTTAAAGCACTAAAGTCAGAACGTACAATCTTTGACCAGGATGAAAGTTGTTTACTGTATTCGACCCGCTCCATTGCTGTCAGCGTCAGATTGCACTTAGGTCCTGTTCTACCGCAACCATTGACTTATCATTGGCACTTTGCCGTTCTTGGTGCTATTTCTACTTATAATTTTAAAAATCAAAATCTCAGTTCCCCTTATTGGATTTTTGTCATTTTGGTGTCATTTTGTATAGTACATTTTACTCTATTTTTCTAATTCATTATGGGATTTAAATTATTTTGAATTTATTACTGTTTTAGTACTTCATAAATACTTTACACATTGTCTCTAAGTGAAGCCTGTCTGCTCTGTGCCATAGATGCCAGGGGATAGAGTTCAGGTTAATCTAGTAACTTTGAGGATTCACATTGACAAGGATTGTGATTATTACTTGAGGTGGGTATTTACCCCCCTCAACCAATAAGCCAGTTTCTTACATTGGTGTTCAGTGATGGGATCCAGGTCTTGTGTTTTGCAGTACGACTTAGTGATTTACGTTAAAATCAAAAAGCCCTTTTTGAATCTCACATCAAAATCAGCTTTTATTTTTTAAATTAACCTTTGAGTCGCCACTTTTTCCTGAATTTCACCACTACTCTCCTACTTTGCACCTGTGATTTTTGAAAGAATGAAAGTGAATCTGGGTAGCATTAAGAGCTTTAGACTGGCAGAGTTGAGGAAGCTGTGTAGGTAGAGAGACCTGAAGCTGGCATGGGGTCCAAGAAGGATGAGTACCATATAGCCCTCAGAGCCTGGGAGGAAGTGTGCCTGCCACAGTCCATCCTGCAAGTGAATGATGAGGAGGTGGAAGTGACAGAGAGAGGCGAAGAGAATGACCTTGCAGAGGCCCCAGAGCCAGACGAGGAAGAGGAGTTGCTCACATGAGTGAGACCCCACACATTGTACAGAGTTGGAAGCATTGTGTCTTTTTGCAGCTTGTCCCAATCAGATATGGAAGACAGACACATGGAGAGGGCCCTAAAGTTGCAACTAGCTACCTTGGCTATTGCTGCTAAGGGTAGGAAAACAGCAGTGGCAGCAGCAGCAGCAACCCGGGCCCTGGTGGGAAAAAAGTTGGCACTGGAGAGGAGGATAAGATTCTTGCTGGCCCATGAGAGGAGCCAGCAAGAGCTGGACATGAAGGCAAAGAAGTCCTCTGAGTCTTGGGATGATGGTGACAGCGACACAGAAGTGCATATGAGAGGTAAACGCCTCAAAGTTTAACCACAAAAAGCTGCTCCTAACTGAATGGCCACTATGAGGTTTGGGATGTATTTGTGAGTGAAGACATCTCACAAAATGTAATGGACTGGTCTCAAACACCACCTGTTGTCATGCTTCATCATTGACCAGTCCTCGCCCTCTAAAACCTTGGTTTGATAGAGGGCAGGCATACACCTGACGACAGGGATGCACTTCTAAACTAAGTGGGGGCCCATAAATAAGTGAGTGTGGTTAAAAATCATTATAGTTATCCTTATCGTATTTTTAATGTGAAAGATAACTATATGATACCAAAATCAAGTGACGGTATATGGGGGAGTTAATGTCCCCTAGCCGTTATGTGAAAAGGTCTATGTGAAAAGGTCAACATGTTTCTGCCTTAATGGCCCACTTGGGTCCAGGGCATTCGTCAGGACCTACAGAGAACATAAAGGGCTCCGTTCTTACCAGCTAGTGGCAAGAGTAAACCACTGTGTGGGCGTGAGCTCTGCCACGCTCCACAATTTGATGGCTTCTAATATTCAAGCCCTAAATACCAACGCTACTTGCCCCACCCCCCAGACAAAATGGGCTAAAATAGCATTTAATTGGCAGAACAATGTAGGTGTTATCGGATAGGGATGATTCTGTAGCTGAAAAGGAGACGAGGCAGGGAAATCATCTTAAAAATGGCGGACCTGCCAAAAAGAGATAAAGGTAGGTGGGACCACACTCGTGTTTGGTTGCCCATCTGCGCCCATAGGGGGGCGAGATTCTTAGACCACGCCAGGGCCTGAGACGAAGCGAGATACACCCCCAAGTATTTAAAACCGCCCGAGACCACCACCACCTCTCTAGCCCAATCTCCCAGCTGTTCTCCGCCTCGCAGCGGCCATAGGAAGGATTTTCCCCAGTTCATATAAAGGCCGGAGGTTTCGCCAAAGATCTGCATAATGCGGAGAAGACGCGGACCGGTCCGAACCAAGTCAGTAAGAAAAAGCAAGACATCATCCGCATAGAGTGCTATACGATCGGAGATGCCTGGCGCCCACTCGAAGCCGCGCAGCTGCGCATCTATCTGTACCCATGCCGCAAGCGGCTCCATAGCAAGTGCAAAAAGGTAAGGAGAAAGCGGGCAGCCTTGGCGCGTCCCCCGTCTAATAGAGAAGCTTCTGGAGATCGAATCAGTCACTCGAACTGAGGCGGTTATATTTGTATAAAGTAAGCGAATAAAGCTGAGCAGTCGGGGGCCAATATTAAGGCGATCCAACAAGGCAAAAAGATACGTCCAGCTAAGGGAATCAAAAGCCTTGTTCATATCTGCCAAGAGAAGTGCAGCGGGGGTATCAAGTTTATCAACTGCAGCAATGGCATTGTGAGCCCGTCTGATATTGTGTCGTGTGGCGAGGTTCGGCATAAATCCTGCTTGATCCGGGTGGACCAATTCCATGATAGGGGACTAGGCGGTTTGCAATCACCTTGGCTAGAAGCTTAGTTTCCACGTTAAGCAAAGAAATTGGATGATAGGACGAGAAGTGTTCCGGTGGGTGGCCCGGTTTCAGAAACACAACGATCTCAGCATGTCGCCAATCTGGCGGAAGACTGCCGGATTCCCAGGAGATCTCCAGGGCCGCTAAATAGGGTTGTAAAAGCTGCGGGTGATATTTTTGAAAGAATTCGCAGGGGTAGCCATTCGGGCCCGGTGCCTTTCCCACCCGCATATCCAATAATGCAGACAGAAGTTCATCTGCCGATAAGGGGGCGTCGAGTGCATCTCGTGCTGTATCCGATAAGGCACGGGGAGGAAAGTCATCAATAAATTTCTGTACCAAGGCTGCAGGCATCACCTCATGGGGGGCATAAAGTTCAGCGAAGTACGAGGCAAAGCTATTAGCAATGGCAGACGGGTCCGTAAGGGCAGTCCCATCCGGGCCACGTATATGTGGAAGCATCTGTGGGCGCAGTGTCTGCTGGCATAGACGATGCAGCAGAGCACTGGATTTGTCCCCCCACTGGTATATCCGGCTACGAGTGGCGAGCCAATAGAGGCGGGCCTCATTGATGAGCTCGCCGGTGTATGTCTGCTGCACTGTCAGCAGCTGTCTACGTGCAGCCTGTCCCGCCACATCTGTACTAGCTCGCTCCAAGTCAAGTAGCTGGGCTTCAATTCTGAGCAGTGTGTCCCGTTTCTCTCTGCGCCGGCAATGCGTTTTTTCATTGATGGGGGGGAGAAGAGAAAGCAGGTTCTGATAATCATATCATTCTAAAGCACATTTAGAATTAAGAAATGTGTCTGAATTCAAACTTAGAGATGCAGAAGGCGTGAAAAATGGGACCTTAGGATATTTATTTCAGGACAACATATAACTCACCAGGCACATTTTGGACCTTCCAGAGATCATAGGTCTAATGGTATGAAATGTGTTTAAAAGAGTTCTTAGTGACATCCAACCTGGGGCCAAATCATGAAGAGCTAGAGCATAATTTTATGGTTCAAATTTCTTTATTGGGATTTTGCAAGAAATCATAGAGACAAAACAGAGAACATGGGGGTTGCAGAGCCCTAAACATAGTACACAAATCAATTGCAATGGAAAACCTTATACTATTCCCCACCCCTCACCCCCAAAAACTGGAGGATCACATCATAGGCATCGATGGTGGAAGGCATTACTCAATCAACATGAATTAGTCGGAATGATTCTAACAGTCTACGGAGGGTCACCAACATCTGTCAGACGCAGAAGGAGCAGTGAGGACCAGGATAAGCTTCTCCAGCCAGCCAAGGTGTGTCGGAACTTTATCTGTACCCCAGTGACTGAGGACATTCTGGAGAGCCGCTCCCAGCGCCAACCCTATCTGTCATCCCTTATGCAATTTGAATGGAAATGTAAGTGCATTAGAGAGGCATAAGACAATGTATGTGTGGAAGCGAGGTAATTTAGTATTGAGGTGGATATCAATATCGTTCGGGATTCCATCCCAATATTGTTGGAGTTTGGGGTATTCCCATAGTAGGTGTATAGGTGTTCCCAGGGACTTACAGTGTCTCCAGCAGTCAGTGCTGTGAGGGGTTGCCCTTATGCAGTTGCACCGGTGTGAGATACCAATATGTAGCTATTTTTGTTGCCATCTTGATGCTGGCAGTGGTACGTGCTGTGTGGCGTGCCCTATAGAATATATCCTTCCATTTCTTTGTTGTTAGCTGCCGTCTCAGTTCCCCCGTCCAGCGTTTCTGCCCAGGGGACTTAGTGCCGGTGTAGCCTGCTGCATACGACTGTATAGGTCAGTAATGAGATGCTTGTCTGTGGTTTTGGTGATTAACTACCTCTCAAATGCGGTAAGAGGCCGCTGTGCTGCCAGGCGCACAGAGGAATGCATCACCCTATGTCTACCCTGCAGGTATCGCAGCCGCTCCATCTTCGGGAGGCCGTAGTCCACCTGGAGTTGCTCAAAGGGGAAGGGATCCACAGCGTTGGAGAAGTAGGCAATAGAGCAACAGCCCGCGCACCGCCACACCTGAAAAGCAGCCTTGCCAATTTTTACCTATCACTGGTGCGAGGGGGTAGTGAAATGACACCAGAGCCTTACGTGTGGCAACTAGATCCCACACATGCAGAATGGATTTAGTGACTGGGGAGGAATAAAGCCCCCATGCTCTCTGTGGGTGAGACAAGAAGGGAACCTTCCACAGAGAGGTTCCCCATACCGCCCTACCCGAGAATATCCAAGGCTTCTCAGATTCCTCTCTGGACCATTCAACCATATTTCGGATCTGCGCTGCTTGGTAGTACTGCATGAGGTTGGGTATTCCCAGATTCCCCTCTACCGGGGGCGATAGCTCAGATCTCTGCTTATACGAGGCCGCCCCTCTGCCCAAACAAAATGATGTATTTCTCCCTGCAGGGCCTGTATCATGCTAGAGGAGGCTCGGGCGAGAGCGCATGGAAGAGGATTCTAGGGGAGAACTGCTTCAGTGCTGCTACCCGGCCAAGCCAGGAGAGCCGGTACAATTTCCATTGTGCCAGGTCTCTTCTAATTTGTCGATGGAGGAGTTGGTAGTTCATCTTCGTTTGTTGGTCCTCTCACTGCGCTCGTGTGTTCCGTTCAACCAGCTTGGACACAATCGCGGGTGCTATTTGTCATCAATAGCCGCCATCTTGAGGTCAGGCAAGCTGACTCCGGTATTGCCGATATCGCCAGGTAACGCTGAGCTTGCTTAAAAAAGAGAGCGTTCAGTACCTTGCCGCCAGCTTAACCCAGTTATTCTCGGCTTACAGCAATACCTCCGTCATCTTGTTGTTGCCATCTAGCTGAGAGGAGCCTTCTTGGGTCGCGCGCTAGCAGCCGCCATTTTGTGCGCCCTCACTCGGGTCATAGCGACTTTGTAAAGCTTCCTTCTTTTTGACATCTAGGCCACTGCAATACCCGCCGATCACCTCAAAGTATGCAGGGTCTGTTCCGGTGCCGAAATCTGCGTTCGCGGGGTTTCATTCGTTGCTGTGACTCCAGGATTTCCAGCTTCGCTTCTCCGTTACAGATGAAAAGACGGGATCAGGCAGCCATCAGCTCTGCCGTCCAAGCCACGCCCGGCGCCTACGCTTAAGTACCCCCCCTTATCTACTAAATTCCTGAGGCTAAATTTATGGCTGAGCTGACCCAGCGCTGCGATCTGCTGGTCCAGCTCCTTCCCTGCCTACCTTCCCTTGTCTCCGCCCAATACTGTCCGGGTTCTGCTCCCTGGGGGTGGCCTCCACTAAGACCCCCGGTCCAGCCACTCTCCCCCTCCCCCTTGGGGAGTGGGGGGCCGAACCAAGGGGCATAGCAGAGGCACTCCCCACTTGGTCGCCCCACCCTGATCCCAATAAATTCAGACCACACCAATTTCATGTTTATGGAAGAATTGAGGCCGCAGTTTATTAGGCATTTTTCAACTTACAAGCGATCCTTTAAACACCATTTGACTTATTAGGCGAGCCTGTGTCCTTGACCCATAAGCTCAGCACTGTGCCCTACATTCAGTGCCGTTCCGATTACCCCAGTTAACCTATCCCCTTGGAACGCAACCTTTCACTTTCACTCCGGGCAAGCGTCTGCTTCCAGCCCGACCGGGTAACCTTTTACTTCCGGTATCCACACACTCCCTTTGGGTAAGCGTCTGCTTCCAACCCAACCGGATGACCTTTTCATTTCCGGTGTCCACACACTCCCCGGGTAAGCATCTGCTTCCGACCCGGCCGGGTGACCTTTCACTTCCGGTGTCCACACATTTCCATCCGGGTAAGCGTTTGCTTCCAACCCGACCGGTTGACTTTTTCCTTCCGGTGTTACCAAACTTTCATCTTCACCTTCTCCTGAACAGTCAGGGCTAATTGGTTACCTAAGTAGGGTATAGAGATGGATTGCCATTGAATCGGGTAGTATCGGGCCAGGAGAGCTTTCGTCTCTCTTGGGACTGAGTGGTTTAGAGCCTTCGATTTCTGGATGTTTACCTGAAATCCTGCCACCCCACTGAAGGCCTTCATCTCAACACGAAAGACAGGAGGGCCTAGCCGGGGTGGTCCAATGCCACTATGACATCATCAGCGTAGAGGCTGATCATGTGTTCCTCCCCACCAAGGGCAACTCCGGTGATGCAGGGATTGTCATGCACCCTTTGAGCAAAGGGCTCCATGTACAGGGCAAAGAGCAAGGGTAAAAACAGAGACCCCTGCCTTGCCCCCTACAAATAGGAAATGGGGCCAAGCTCTGATCGTTCACTGGTACCGTCGCCCAGGGTTAGTCATAGTTGCAGACTAACCATGTGTGGGAGGTAGTTGCTCTCCTAAGTTTGATCTTGCATGCATTGAGTGGCATGGATTTGCAATACCACCAGGATGCTCCTGTAGGAGTGGCAGTGGCCTCTACAAGTACTCAATTCATTAATTTGGAGTGTGCGGCCTTGTCGAGTAGATGTAGAATCCACTTCGTATTATCACTGCATTGTCTAAGTGGGACAAATCCCACCTGATTGTGATCTGTAAGCCCGGGCATAAGTAGGTTTAGGCGTGCTGCTAAAATACTGGTAAATAATTTGATATCCACATTGAGGAGGTATACAGGGTGGTATGATCCGCTCTGTTTGGGGTCATTGCCTGGTTTGGGAATGACGACTATGAAGGTGTCCATCATGGAGAGTGGGACTGTATCGGGCCTGTCATGTAGTTAAAAAGCCAGGTCAGAATCGGAAACAATTTCATACAGAAGTTTTATAAAACAGTGCCAGAAATCTGTTGGGCCTCAGCAATTTAAGGAGCTTCTGTATTGCAATGGTGGAGATCACTTCCTCAATATGAATCTCATTGCCCAGCAAACTGACTTGGACCGCCATCAGCCGCAAAGTATGTGCTTTGCTCAGGTAAAGGTCTGAGCCCTCGGTAGTGAAGGTTTGCCATGAATAGAGTTTCGCATAAAAATTACAGAAGACAGATGAGATGGCAACATCTCCCTTGATCTCTGTGTCGTTATGCGACTGAAGGGACTCTATTCCAGTAGCTTGTCGTTGCGCCCTCAGGCGGCTGGCAAGCAAACTCCTGCATGTGTTCCCCCAACGTAAAAAGAATGCCGAAGTCAAAGCAGCTTGTACTCGGTCTTGTCGAGTAAAAGTCCTGCCAGTCGGGCCCTCGTGGCTTCCTGATGCCGCCACACCTGGGGAGCGCCAGTGCGCTTATGTATATGCTCGATCTCTTGCACCTGTTGAGTCAGGAGTTCCCTCTTTTTGGGTTGTATTTTACTGTCCGCCACAGATATGCCTATGAACTCCCCCCGGATGACTACTTTAAGAGTAGAGAGATTGGGATGTCAGCCGTATCGTTGATGTCAAGGTACCTAGTAAGGAGGGAATACAATGACTACGGGAAATGGGCCCTCGTTGTCATCGCTGTCAGTATGGTGCTCCGTGCAGGCAGGAGGAGGTTTGTCTCCTATATGGCTCCTAGTTGGGTTGATAAGCATTTCTTTTAGGGAGCGGTCTTTGTTAGCCTGTGCGGTAGCCATGGCCATCCCCGGGTTCATGTCTCTCATCCGGTTAGGAGACCACAGACGCCACTCTCTGAGTGGCTAGCAAGGGGGATCCCAATGGTTCAGTATCCAAGCGCCTGTGTGCTGCACTTCCAAGTTCGACCAGGCCCGCCTCCACTACACCCTGGTGCTGTCAGTTGCTGTGCCACTAGAGCAGGCTCTTCATTATGCTCTCGGGCACACCATTAACTCTTCTGCGCAGCCGCCGCCATCTTGGCTTTCGCAATCAGCTGCGACACGATGTGCTACTGCTATGGGGCCTAGGCTGTAGTAGGTTGTGCCGCCGAGGGCCTCTGCAGTGCCGGGGGAAACCTCACCTCATTCACTTCTCCCCCCGCAGTACCTGGGTACCTTGCTCCGGAGTGCGCCGAAGGAGCATGCGCTTCACTGGCCTCCTGGCCTCATGGTGTACGCTACTGCTTGGCACGGCTGATCCAGAGAGGGGGCAGGCCAGTAGGCCCAGCATTCGGTCACAGGCCACACTCAATTTAGAACAGGCCTTGAAATTGCCAGCCGGCGCGTCGCTCAACCATGCAGGGCCCCTCACCTCGTCCCCTGGCAGGGCAGGGCTAGTTGTAAGGGTTCTCCCCCAGGGCTCTCTTCCTGGGCTGGCACACCTCAAGAGCCAGCCAACACACGTGTGTAGAGGGTGGGGGGGGGTGGTAAGCAGGCAGGCCCATGCTCCTAGGTCTGTCTGTGGTCGTCTAGGTCTGTCTGTGGTCGTTCAAGGCTGCTTCAGGCTCCCTCTAGCTGAAATGGGTCTAAAGTGCCACACCAGGGCCGTTTGCAGCTCCCCCATCGGTCGCCAGTCGTGCTCCACGCTCCTCTGACAGCCTCCGCTAAGAGCATCGGCACTTCACTCCAGGAGGCTGCACCCGCCCCTCACTGCCACACTATCTCTGTGACCTTGCGGTGGCCACCAGCCCGGGGAGCATGGGCAGGCCCCTGGTCCTTCACTTCACTGCTCCAAGGGATCAGCCAACACAAGTATGCAGTGGTTGGGGGACAAGCATGATGCCCATGATCCTGGGTAAGACTAGGGTCTCTCAAGGGTGGTTTCAGGCTACCCGCGGTGGAGATATGTCCACAGTACCACTCCAGGGCTCTACCGGGCCCCCCAGCAGTCACCAGCTGTGCGCCTCTCTTCTCTGGCAGCCCCCGCTCGAGACACCTGTGCGTCACTGCAGGAGGCCTCCTCTATCCCCTCATCGCTGACTTATTGTTGTGGTCTCGCAGCGGCTGCCATCTTGGGAAGCACAGGCGGGCCCCAATTCCCACACCTTGCCACCACTGTGATGCCTGGTGGGGGTTTCTCGCCATCACTTCTCCCCCTCATTGCTGTAGGGAGCAGCGTCTATTGGGAATGCCGCAGGGGCAGGTGTCGGAGCCTTTCCACGGACCCCCTCAGTGCTCCCCTGCAGCCGCTGCCGTCATCATGACTGTTGCAATCGGCCGTGGCACCATGAATCTTTGTTGACAGATCCCAGGGATCTCTCCCGGTGCCAAGCCGCCTCAGGCGTTCAGTTGGTCTCAGCAGACACAGAGGCTCTTTTGGGGCATTAGGCAGGCAGGGATGCAGGCAGTAAGCGAGGCCGCTCGACGGTGGGGCGGGAGGGACCAGGGAGTGCTTCCCACCCGTCCGCCATCTTGGCCACACCCCCTAGTGGACTATTTTATACAGCACAGCTCAGAAACATAAAGACAATCCTGTTCACTGTTTCCGAGCTGTCCTGCCTGAAATTCAAGCTCTGGCTTGGAGAAATACCAGGGTAAATTAATTCAGTTTACACACTACAGGAACATAAAACCAGGCTCATTAAAAAAGCATTCAGCTCAGCACTCTTTATTTTCTTTTCTCCATTTTGCTGCTGTTTACTTCAACACTGTTTTATTAATGATTATTGGCATGGCATAGAGGAATGGTGGGGGAGCACCTATAGAAGTACTTGAGCTAAGTGGAGACTACCTCACTTCTTCAATTATTAACATGGAGAAAAAAATAAGGGGTTCATGCTGCAAGTGTTACTCCACCAGGTCTTATAATTATACAATACCTGCATAATTTTTCATGAAACTAACCTCCTTTGACCCGGATTCAGCATAAGGTACTCTCTTCATTTATAGCCAGTTACAATCCCAAGTCGAAATTTAAGCATGATAAGCATCTATCAAACAGCAAGGCTCCCAGTAGCCCCCCATCTTCCGATATGGCGGTCTCACAAGACATCCCAGCAACAGCAATAGACAATTTACTGAAAGAACGTTTGTCTATTAAAGCCTCAATTGCTTCAGTAAAAAATGCAGTAACTACAAATACTCAGGAAGGACAGTCCCTAAGGGGAGAGGTAGCCTAGTTTCATTCACATAAGCAATTGGTAGATGGTCTCCTCACTGAGGTTGAATCACGACTTGATAAAATTCCTGAACATGGTCAAGATATTTGGTATCGCCAACAGAAGACAACTAACTTGGAAGATCGCAGCAGAAGGGAAAATATTAGAATCACTGGTCTACCAGAACAATTGGAGAAGGATGATATCATGCAATTTCTCACTATTATGTTTCCTGATCTGTTGAAGCTCACCTTCTCCCCCCAACTTCAATTTCAACGTGCCCACTGCGTACGTTCTAAAAACTCTACTCGTACCTCCCAACCTCGGCATATCCTGGCGTGCTACCTTCGTCATCAACAGGCTTGTCAAATCACCAAGGAAACATGGTCCATATACCTACGATGGCACACTTATTATTATTACAGTTGATTTTTCTGCTCCTACTAACCTTAAAAGGAAACCATTCTTGGCTCTTCATCCTAGGTTAAATACGAAAGATATCAAATATGGCCTTTTGGAACCGGCGACCATGATCATCACATATCAAGGACAAACTAAGGATTTGGAATCTTTTCTGAATAAGCTGGAAGAAAATGACCCAGAGATGGAACATAAATCTGCCTCTTCTTCAGCTACACAGGATCTGCCCAGTCATACTTCTCCAGACTCAAATGATCAGGGCAAATGGGAACTTGCAACTGGTGGGAGATCGAAATCTTGGAAGAACTCACAGCCAAGGGACAAATCAAGATCACCGCTGAAAAACTGATAATGTTCCTGTCTGATATCCTTTTATCTTTCTCTTAGAGTATATGGTTCTTTTTTTTGGTCTGCAATGTAATTTAGTTCTCCTCTCTCTTTTTCTTCTTTTTATATCTCTTTCTGCTTCTTATTTTCCTTTCCTTGAACGATATTATGATATACTTTGTGATAACTACTTTTCTTAATGCAATTCTGCTTTCTGATATAGAATGCTTCACTTGCCACACACCTCCCTTCACCATACCCGATCAATGCAACTGTTCATATACTGGGTATTGGTCTTTGATCTATACAAGGCTGATGGTTTTGCGCCCTCCATTTCATGCCGCTACATACTCTCCCCCCCACTTAAAAGTTACAAACTGATGTTTGAAAGTTTGAATATTATTGTCTGAACGTTTACTGTTGGACATATTTTTGATCCTTTTTTGCATATTTGTTTTCTCCTTTTGTTTCTTCTCTTTCTTCTATATTCTTCTTTCCCTTTTTCTTAGTGCCATATTATATGGTTCACAAGCACCTTCTAACGAACTAGCCTGACTTTTGATTTTGTTATACAGCAATATCATATTTTGTATTACATTTCTATTCAGCGTATTTTGATTTGCAACCCAATTTCATTTTTTTTTTTTTAGAGTTTTATATAGCTTGAACTAGACCCGAAGATATCGGGTATCAGAACGCTTTACATGAGCATCAGTTTCATTACAGATGGACACATTCATTTTTGTTGGGCATGGGGAGATTAAGTGATTTGCCCAGAATTACAGGATGTTGAGCATCATTGCCGAGACTCGAACCCGGTTCCCCAGCTTAGAGGTCGACCGCTCTAGCCGTAAGGCTACATCCTCTCCCCATTGATAATTTTTTTCATTTTCACATCCACCCATGCAGTCCACTCATTCAAAAACATTGTCTCTTTGAATGTGCATAGTTTGACACATTTTATCAAACGAAAAAATATACTTACCTATATTGATCATAATAAACCGAATATTGCATTATTGCAAGAAACCCACCTTACTCCACAAGAAAGTGATAAGTTAAACGAGATTGGGTAGGCCTAGTGATACACATGAGTGCCAACTCTAAGATACTTGCTACCACCTCAGCAACATCCAGGAAATGTGGTTTAGCCATTCTCTTTCATAAACATCTACCTACAAAATATTGCAGACATGGGAGGACGTTGAGGGACAATATGTTTTCGTGAGACTTCAGATCTGCAATACTTTTCTTTCTAATAGTGGGATCAGTGTATGGCCCCACAGACTCCAAACTCACTTTCATATCTCACCTTAATAGATTATTAACAGCATTTGGGTCCAAACATGTGTTAATTGGGTGAGATTGGAATGTCACTATTGATCCATTCATAGGGGGTCATTATAATGACGGGCGGATCGCCACCGCCCGTATGGCGGTGGCGATCCGCCCGCCATTTCCCACCGCCCGCATGCCATATCCCCCCGCCATATTACGATGGCGGGGGGAGCCCGGCGGACGGAAAGTCCGTCCGCCGGTTTTCCGCCGGTACCACAGGGGACCGGGCGGTAAAGGACCCTAATATGGTGGCGGTGTCTGCAGACACCGCCATCCATATTAGGATGCTGGCGGAAAGCAGCCTTTCCATGGCGGTGTTGCCGCCATGGAAAGGCATGTGGTCTTTGCTTTTGGGGGCCCGTTGCGGGCCCCCAGGATTTGGGGGGTGTGGGGGGTGCACATGGATTTGAATGCACAAGGTGGCAGGCACCACGCGGTGCCTGTCACGTTGTGCATTCAAATGCACAACATGTGTTTTTTGCATTGCGGCGGGTGCTGGTGACAGCACCGCCCGCCGCAATGCGAACAATACGGGATGCCACCGCCACCGTGGCGGTGGCATCCTAATACCCATGGTGGGACCGGCGCACCCCTTGCGGACGGTCCCGCATTCCGTTGCAGTGGCGGGCGGACTTTGTCTGCCCGCCATCGTAATGTGCCCCATAGTTAGAACTGGCAAACCTGACATTCATCATGCCATAGATAGGTATGTGCTTAAAGATCTTATTGATGACTTTTCATTACAGGAACCTTGGAGACTGGTACATCCTAATGAGAGAGATTGCACTTTCACCTCCTGTCCCCATTCCATACGTACTAGAATTGATTATTTCTTGACATTATCCTCTGTTTTACAATTAGTGACCCACACAAATATAGTTCCCTGCAGCATATCTGATCATGATCAATCTTTCTTCATATAAGTCTCCTCAAGAAAAACAAGTACTTTGTTCGTATGTGGAACAATTTTTAAAAGATAATGAGCATTCAGTCTCTAACGTGCATACACTTTGGGGTGCCAGGAAAGCAGTTTTGAGGGGTCTAATAATGAGAGATACTGCCCTTACTAAAAAATGTATAAACACTGCTCAAATCAATCTCAAGTAGGACATTTTAACTCTTACGACCCCATATTCTCAATTGTAGTCCCCTGTAGTATTGAAAAATCTGCGTTCAGCGAAATTTGCTCTCAATAACCTTTACGCTTCTTATGCCAAGAAATGTTTTTTTCGGATTTGTCAACGTTATTACGAACGTGGTGAAAAGGCTGCGAGATTGCTAGCTTATAAATTACGTCAACAAGAATCCGCTAGAGCATGGGTACTCACAAACTTTCTCTCAGGGGCCAAAATTACAGTGTGGTTTGTGGCCGAGGGCTGCACCGGTGGGGCGAGGCCAACAGGGGCGGGGTCATTGGGGACGGGGCTAGAATAAAGAAAAGAAATCACCACTGTTTCAAAATATTGCTAGGCAATGTATTTTACTACCATCCGATCAGTATCTCCCTCATACTTTTTGACATATATGTTAATAGTTTGAATTACAACTTTTTCAAACAGTTCAATGGTAATATGTTATTATTATTATTATTATTTGTTAAGCGCAACGAATCATCCCCAGGGGGATTTCTCGGCACCGCAGCCTCAGGCAACAGAAGCAGAACCATGTCCAGTTAGAGATTGAATAACCAGGTTTTGAGGAGTTTTCTGAACTGAGTGAGGTTAGAGCAGGAGCGAATGTAGAGCGGCAGTTTGTTCCAATGATGGGGGGCCAGGTAGGATAAAGAGCGACCACCCACTCTGGTTTTATTTATCCTTTTAGGGCACAGTAACAATTGATCACTAGATCTGAGTTGTCGGGTGGGGATGTAAGGTTTTAATTTATTTTTTAGATACACTGGTCCATTCACCTGCAGTGTTTTAAAAACCATACATAGGAGCTTAAACACCGCTTGTTTTTTTATGGGCAACCAGTGGAGCAGGCGCAGAAGGGGTTCAAATGCCGATAGTGGGGGGCGATTTAGAGCAAGGCGAGCTGCTGTGTTTTGAACCACCTGGAGCCTTGAGAGAAGTCCTTCCCTTATCCCTACCAGTAGGTAGTTACCATAGTCTAATCGGCTCACTAATAGTGCCTGAATTAGAGATTTTCTAGCTGAGAGAGGTATCCGTGGGAACACCTTCTTAAGCATTTGCATCAGGCCAAAACATGTTCCCTAGATGCTTTTCACATGTTCGTCCATGGATAAGTTGCCATCCAGTATGACTCCTAGATTTTTCACCCATTTTTCGGAGTCGGGGATGCTCCCAGTTCTGGAGGCCACCAATCTGCCGACCATATCTCGCCTGCCTTTCCGAATAAGAGAATCTCTGTTTTATTTGTATCGAGCTGAAGAAAGTTTGCTGTCATCCAAGCTGCCGTGTTCAACATGCAGTTTTTAAATTTATCCTTAGTGATGGAAGGGTCGGGATCAATCGTGATCATCAATTGTGTGTCATCCGCATACGAAATGGTCTCAAAGCCACATGATCTAATAAGCTTAACCAGGGAGGACACATAGATGTTAAAAAGAGTGGGACTAAGAATAGACCCCTGAGGTACCCCTTTGTCGAGGATCATTGACTGTGATGTGAACGAGTCCAGCTGCACTACATGCGTTCTATCAGAGAGAAATTTTTCGAACCATTTTAACGCCTTTCCGCTGACACCAAACTCCCTCAGTCTTTGAACCATGATTCGATGGGAGATGGTGTCAAACGCCGCTGACAAATCTAGAAGGATCAACATGGTTGGGGTCCCCTTATCTAAAGCTAGCTTTATTGAATCAGTTACTTCCGTTTGTGCTGATTCTGTGCTGTGTGACGCACGGAACCCTGACTGAGAGGGGTCTAGTAAGTTATTCAGTTCTAGATAGTCCGTCAGTTGATTATTGACTAGTGCTTCAATAATTTTGGAGAAGAAAGGAAGTAATGATATAGGTCTGTAGTTCTGCAGGTCCTGCGGATCGGCCGAGGGTTTTTTCAGTATTGGTCTGATTCGGGCCGTCTTCCACTTCCGAGGGAGAGTGGCAGTTATTAAGGAGAGGTTACAGATTTCTGTGATGGGTGATGTTAGTGTCGAGGCCAAAGATGAGATAATATATGGGGGCGCCAGGTCCAGAGGGGAGCCTGATTTTATTTTATTTAGTAGGGCCTGTACTTGGTCTGGGGTAATTGTCTTAAAAGATTCCAGTGAAAAAGGGGTGGGATCTAGAATGTCTGCATTAACAGCTGCTGTATTCGATACATCCTTATTACTGAATGAGCAATAGATTGTGTTAATCTTTTGTTGAAAATGATCTGCCAGATCATCACAGAGCTTTTGAGTTGAAAGAGTAGATGGACTGTTTACCCTAGGATTAGTAAATTCTTTTAGAATCTTAAACAGCTCTTTTGAGGAGTTTTTTGCTTAGCTGATTCTGTCCCCTAGGTGGGATCTTCTAGCAGTGTTACAATTTTTTAGATATATTCTGAAGGCGGTTTTATAGACTAGTTTATCTTCTTCCAGCTTAGATTTCCTCCATTTCCTTTCCCATTTCCTACAGGTGGATTTTTCTTTCTTGAGGGTTTCGGTGTACCAAGGTGCTAGAGCGTTTTTTTTCTGAAACTTACCTACTTTTTGTGGGGCAATAGTGTCAAAGATCTTTGCAAATGAATCCTCCAGAGCAACTAAAGCTGACTCCTCATCCGCACAGTCCAGTATGGCCGGTGGGGTGAACGAGGCAACAGTCACCTTCCTCCAGAGTCTTGAAGACTTCAGAGCAACCTGAGATTTTCCACTATCATTTGGAGTTTTCAAGGAGAATTTTAAGGCAAAATGGTCTGTCCATGTCAAAGCTATGGGGGGTTCCACTATTATGTTTGGTATATTGGAAAAAATGGTACCCAGTGTGTGCCCCGCTATATGAGTAGGGCTAAATACTTTTGGAAAGAGACCAAGAGATTCCATGGCCGCCGTCAGACAGCTAGAGTCTGGGTCTGAAGGGATGTCAAAGTGGTGATTAAAATCCCCAACTAGTAGAAAGTTATCTGCTTGAAGAGTGAAGGGGGCTAGGCCTTCCAGAAGTGATGAGCTAAAATCTTTTTTGTCACCGGGTGGTCGATAGACCAACGCTCCCATCCAGTTTGACCTGTGGGCTACCTCAAACCTGAACACCATCATTTCCAAGCTAGGAGTGGAAACTGTGTCCAAAAGTTTGATGTTTAAGGGGGTGTGAGCCGCAATAGCTATTCCTCCTCCTTTTTTATTCAATCTATCCAGTCTTATGACTCTGTATTCTTCTGGAAATGAAATTGCCAGTGAGGGGGAGGCATCCTTGTGCAGCCACATTTCTGTGAAGAAACAAATGTCTGGTTTAGTAGTGTCTAAGATGTCCCAGACTTCTAATGCGTGCTTTGGGATGGAACGGGTGTTGAGGTAAAGGCCCTGCAAGTCATATGGTAGCCTTCTGCTTCCATGTACATTCTTCCCTAGGGAGCTCTTGCCTGTAACCCGGAGGTTGGCGAGTTTGAGGGTCGATTGCCTGCTTATTAGGGGGGAAATAACAGGGAACTGGTTACATTTAGAACATTGCCCGAATCCCTCCTCACTAACCAGGGATATCTTTTCTTTACAAGCGGTCCTTTCGAGATTGTCGCCAATCTCCAGGAGCTCGGTTCTCGGGTAGGTGCGGGGGAGCATTTCGATCTTCATAGTGTGTAAGATGCAGCCTTCCTGGTGGCTGGCGGCATTCAGGCCCGGACGGCCGGCGCGCGCTGCAACGCCAAATCGGCGATGCAGCGCGCAATGTAATTCGTTTTATTTATTTAGTTAGTTACTCAACTCCGTCCGGCCGTATTCCGGAGTTTACTACCCCCCACCCTGCCCCTCCCCCGCCCCGCCCCACCGCCCCGCAGCACTCCCTCGAGGAGCCGCTACTGTCTAGCTAAGCCCAGCGAGGGGCATAGAAGAGGATCGTCTTTGTCCCCTGCAGTACCGCAGCCAGATCGAGGACCCAGGTAAGAGGGCCATCATAAGGCAGCCTGCAGCGGAATATGCCTTCCATTGAGCGCCAGACAGGACCGAGGCACAAATACTGGACATTTGTTAATATTTTAAAAATCTCCAAAGGCCTGCTCATGATATTTAAAATTAGGACTCTACTTGCCCGAATGCATTTTTAAAATGGCTTTTCTCCCCGCCCCCCCGTATTTATCAGTGGAGGATAGCCAATACAGTTCGAGCACAAGTTTTAAAAAGCTTTCTTTATTTTCTGTTTTAAGCATGCAATGTTAAAAGGGTAAAATATCGACTTTAAGTGATTTTCATAATGTTTGTACTTGCTAGGCATTGGCCATGCCAGTAAAAAACCAGCCAGGTGGCAACCCTTATTTACATAGCCTTGAACTCTCCAGTGCACACAAGGATTCCTCCAAATCCGGTGTGGCCAGGGGTTTGAGGGGCCTGAAATGGGTGCAATAGTGGGCCCTATATTCATGTCCACTGGAGGTGGCTGCCACGCTAAAGGAGGACCAGCCTTTTCTTAGTTTGGAGGTGAGGAGAGGGGGATAAAGAGAAAAGGGGTAAAATAAGTGACTTAGGGAAGAAAAGACTTATAGAAAGGTCAGAAAATAATAAGCAGAGTAGTGAGATGAGAGAATGGCGCGCATCCTCCAGGTGTGTGATGAGATCAGGAGCATTTGGACTTGATAAAGAAAGTGTGAGAGTCTAATTGTGCCTGCCAGTGGGTCACAAAGGTGTTCAGACAACATGCACATCCAATCCTCGGCCTCTCAGCGGAGTGTACAGAGCAATAGTTCCATATGTGGCAGTTTTCATTATGATTCTAGGTAAGTGTGTGTAGGAGGCATGCAGCAGATGAAATGTCATCAGTAAAAGAAAATGTTGCATTTACAAGTGAGAAGAGAGTGAACAAGTACATGTTTATGCATGTGAGAGGGCAGGGTGAAGAGAAGGTGAATCAAGACTGTCACGTAGATGGAGATAATGTGAGAGTTAAAAGTCTGCCACTAAGATGGAGATAATGTGAGAGATGAAGGATATCAGAGAGGAGAAAAATGATGCATGTGTCCCACAATAAAATGGTGTACAGTGGAGAATGGAGATTAATTGGCAAATACCAAAAACCACTACCCCATCCAGATCTTACAATGTCTAATACGCAAACTCATATTTTCAGACTTGAAACATTTTGAATTCATGTGGATCTCATTAAATGTTCGCCCCTAGCTCCGTCTCCTAGCCACACCCACCTGCCCCGCCACCACACCAGCAGCCTAATTTGCTGAGTACCTGCACCTATTTTCTCCCATTTAAAGCACTGCACCTATGTATCTGCTTGGAAGGGGTGTGACCCAGTACATCCCCTTATATACCTTGTATTCACCTTGCCTTTTCCTATCCCTACCCTTTGGCTTACTGCCCCCTTCTTCGGTGCGGAGAGGACGTCGTGGGTAATAAGGAAGCAGGAAGCTTTCCAGAAGGCCCCGTAAAAGTGAGCTCTGAAAGCGCAACAGCTGACTTTTAAAGGGCCTTTGCTTCCCGTCATGTGTGATGTCACAGAGGCGGGCAGTAAACACAGAACAGGGCCGCTGGAGAATACGTATTGAATCTGCACAGGCACTGGCGGCCATCTTCAGTATTTACTGACACTTTTTAAAAAAACATGGGCGCATTTCCTGCAAGGTCCGCGGGTCGCAAATGAAGGCCTGCCGGGCCGCTGGCGGCCCGTACTATGAGTACCATGGCTCTAGAGCAGCGGTTCCCAAACTGTGCGCCGCGGCACACCGGTGCGCCGTTAGAACTTGCCAGGGGCGCCACGCCCGTCTAGGAAAAGTGGAAAAGGTAATAGGCTCTGAAGAAGATTTAATGTGCGAAGTGTGTAAATTAACTCTCTGCGGCCCCGAGTTTCAGTGCAACATATGTGTGGGGTGCCGCACATATGTTGCACTGAAACTCGGGGCCGCAGAGAGTTAATTTACACACTTCGCACATTAAATCTTCTTCAGAGCCTATTACCTTTTCCACTTTTCCTAGACGTGCGTGGCGCCCCTTCACTCACACTCAGGCGGGACCGCAGATTTCTTTGAGCGCTGTGGCGAGAACGGGTTTCAGATTGGGTTCCTGTGAGGGACTTGGAAACTCTGCCGGTGCTGATTGGTGGAGGTTCATCAGGATTTAGGATTGGCTGCAGAAAACTGCCCATGCCCCTAAGTGCCCCTGTGTAGCCTGTGCTGTGCGAAGGGCATGTAAGCAAAGAAGGCGGCGTGGGACAGAGCACAGAAGAGGCACCCCTGAAGTGTGAACCCCCCTCCAGCCAGCAACCTATCGACTAGGTGAGAGTACCCCAGTGCCTTCCTAGACGTGTGAGGAAGACCCGAGTAGCACCCCAGAAGTGTCAGTGCTCCAGAGCCAGGAACTTGTCTGCTTGCGAGGACGCGAGAGAAAGACACCCCTCACGTGTGAACATCCAAGAGGCGCCCTTTTGCGGATGAATAACCCTGCGCCAACCACAACTCGATGTCTGAGGGCCCCAGAGCCTCCCTCGACTTGTGATTGTACCCGACCTGTGCTATGCGGGAGAAACGCGCTGACCTGTGTTCACCCCTTTCACGCATGTCTGGACAGGGTAAGAGGGTTTAGTTCCTTTCCTCATAAAATGCTTTTAATTCTAGATCTTTCCCTCCAGGTTCTTATATGAATATATATTATTTCTAGTATGTAACCCAATTCTTACTTTATGTCACCAATTAAGTTATATACACATCTTTCTGGGGTTAAGAAGAGTGATTTACTTATTTTATCTTGTAACTTTTCAATTGCTTGTGTAAAGCACTTTTAATATTTTGGCCACGTTTGAGGTATAAAAAATAGCATAAATAAATAAAAACTCCTACCCCAGGGCTCCTCTGTACCAAGCTTTGCCCCACACACCACCCTTACCTTACTGGTCTCTGTACTTTCACAACACTCCATCATATCCCAGCTGTGCCCAGCACAGGCCCTTCGTGCTTAGCACTGTCTTCTGTCGCCACAATTTTCAACCTTACCTTTTCCCCTGTGTCTCTTCTAATTTTAATTATTCTCCATGATATTCGAGTGTACTTTTAGATTTCAGTGCCTTGTGCCCTACAACACATTTTCAGTGCCACATTTTGGCACTTTCCTTCTCTAAATACAGAGACCTCCAACACCTCTCAACTTGGTGCCCAGCGGCTTAAAATTAGTAGCATGGTGGTTGTTGGAATGGGAATGTTTCCCACGTAGAAAACGCGTGTACCCCTGGCCTACTCTGTGTGCCCGGCTGCATGTGAAACTAATATCGTGATTCTGTTTAGTTCTGGCATCATACTAACCTAGGGTGTGCCTAACGTGTTTATGGTAATGCAGGGTGCAGAACCTATGTTGAGACTTTGAGGGGTGCACAGTGATCGCCCTCATAGCAGGCATAAAACAACTTTCCATGTTCTGGGTAAGTTACACAGAGAGGTGGTGGCAGCGTGCCTGGCTTTTGTAAATCAGTTGAGTGACCAGACATTTTTGTAGTCTACCAACACCTCATGCAAATTACTGCTGTTATGCGAATCCTAGATTCTTGTTCTGATATCACATACATGCATACAGTGTGTATATATGCAACAACAGCTTGGTGCATGTTTGTTAGTGGGACTGTGTGTGTGGTGAGAATTTTGTACTGGGACCAGTGAGATCTATGTTGAATGGCCTCTTGTTCAACACAGAACAAGATGGAGGGTTGATACAGCTTTTCCGAACAGTGGGATGTATTGATTGCCTTCCTGTGGCTGGAATGCAGAGACACAGACATTGATGTGTAGGAGAATGGAGCCAGGGCACCCTTTTTAAAATTGAATGAAAGCCCTGTTAGTTAAGTGATGCTGATAAGTTCCTCTGGAACACTGCTGTTCTATGGATGGTAGGGGCAAAGTTGGGACTGCAGTTTATGTTGTTCAAGGTGAAGAAGTTTCTAGACGGGGCTTGTCCTTTAGTCTGTCTCTAATCATTGCTACAGGAAGGCTAATAACTGCCAGGTGCACATAACTCACTTCATTCTGCCCATGTTTTATATTCCTGCTTGAAGCCAGCATCGTTGCCAACTGCTTCTAGAGCCATCACCTACTACAACTGTAATTCAGTCTTTGCTAGTCTTCTTGCATTACTAGCCCATAATCTCCAAAGACCTCAAAATGCTGTTGTCCATTTGCTCTCAGGAGGAAGAGACTCTACATAGGTTCAGCAAGAGATTGTATATTCTTCAGAATAGTTTGCTGTGTCTTCAAATGTATTCACACGCTTTCCTCATGCTATATAACTTAGATAGTATACAAGGAGCAAATGTAAACTCCCTAACCCACCTTGGAAAGAACTCAATTCAAAAAGCAAAAGGTCTGCTCTTCTACAATTTCTTACCCAGAAACATTTGGAAAATCTCCTCCCTTGGCTCCTTCAAAAAAGGAACTACATACGGCTCTTTACGAGGGTAACTGAAATATCTACTCCAAGAGATCCTAAGGTAGCGAGCCGAGGCTGGGCTTACATCCCCACACCCAAATAAAAAAGTAACATAATGGGGAGCCGCGGCCAACAGCCAATGGGTCAAGGGAGCCGTGGGTCGAAAAAGTTTGGGAATCACTGCTCTAGAGTGATCCCTGCTATCAGGAATTCTACCAGTGTTTTGCTAACAGATCCTTCAGAAATATTGTCCCAATATCAGACATTTTATGAAACGTTGTATACATCTATAGATAATTCAGATTATTCTGAGGAAAATACTTTTTTTCTAAAAGTAATCTTCCAAAACTGACACAGAAACAGGGAGATGAGCTGGAAAGGGAGGTCACAAGTGTTGAAATATTGATGGCAATTGACCCTTTGGCTTCTTGGAAAGTGCCGGGTGAAGATGGGTTCCCTGTTGAATTCTATTAAATAACAAAAACCCACACTGTCCAGATCCTGGTTTCAGTCTTCAATGAAGCATTGTGTTTGGGACATTTACCTACTGATTTTTTATGGGCTCGTATCACAGTTCTTCCTAAACAGGGTAAAGACCCTTTAGAATGTTCCAGCCATAGACTGATTTCATTAATAAATTCAGATGTTAAAATTCTGGCCAAAGACATTGTTTTGGGTCGGTTATTACCTCTATATTAGTAATAATAATAAGACAGTTTATAAAGCACATGGTTACACCTTGTGGTATGTCCCAGCTGTAGGGCCTAACCTACCAGGTAAAAACAGGGAAGCAGTAATACTGGAGGGGAGAAAAATTCCCCTAAGGTCTATCTAGGAAGACTTAAAATGCCAGGTTTTAAGTCTGTGTCGGAAAATCTTTTCAGATGGTACAGCTCTCAGGCAGACCGGTAGGGTTATTCCAGATCTTAGCTGCCAAGTAGCTAAAAAATCAGGCCCGAGGCACTAATACTAGGGGGGCCCTTGAGGATCTCAAATTACGTGTGGGCAGGTAGGGTTGCACCATTGGGAGCAGATATTTGGGGTCCTTGCTATGAAGGATTTTGTGGCAGTAATACATGGCTCTGAAAGCGATTCTCTTTTAGGTCGAGCCTAACGTTGCAGCGCATGCGCTAAGAGCTCTGCGAGGCATGCTGTAGTAGGGTATGTTTTAGAAGTAGAGTGGAAGCCCCACCCATATTTTTCATTGGCTGGTGGCATTGTCTTTGGTAAACGCTGGCTTCCGATTGATAATGAGGCTTCTTAGTCCCTCCTTGTTACCGCCCTGTCTCCTTTTGTGACCGCCCATCAGGACTGGATCTTTTACTTGCGGCGTTACACTGTCTCCTTCATTAGTCGGTAAGCACTCTTTTTTTGTTCATTCGGCTTTGGCAATGGCGGCCGTGAAGCGCGATGCAAATATAAACAAGCGGCTGCCTTTCCGCAATGGAGATAGCTTGTTTATTTTTGCATCACGCTTTCACTTTAACAATAGCTGCCGGCCAATCCTGCGAGTGCTGTGTGGGCGGCAGCTGTTGATGCTTGTTTTCATTTCCTGTAACGCCGGAATGATTGACAATGGTAGGAGCTGAAGGGCGCCATTTATTCCCTGGCCAGGTAGAGCTTAGCAGCTGCAGTGTTAGCTTTCCCTACATCTCCGTGTCAGTGACCCCCACGTGAACTACTCTGACCAACCACATCAGGGTGGGGAGCTGCACTTGCCTGTTCTTGCCTGGTGACTACTTCAGTTTGTGCGTCGAGGAGGCCTTGGGATGGGGGTGACTAGAACATGTGCAGTGAATGCAGTCTTTAATTGCTCATATCCCTAATTGTTTATGTTCTGACAAGCCCTTTCGCTCTTCAAAAGCGAGGGCAGAGCTGTAGCATTTCTACGTGATGTTCTGGAAACAGTAGTAAGGGATTGATCAAGGTTCAAAAACAAGATGTGCTTAGCCCCCAATGAGCCCTTGCCTAGGAGCTCGCTTCAGAGAAGAGAGAAGAACAGCCTGTCTTGCCAAGCTCCTTTCTCTCGTTCTTTTATCCTGTCGAGCTTTGTTGATGGCTTCTGAATGTGAAGAGCAAGTAACAAAGGGTTTGTCTTCGCATGCTTGGTCCAGGCCTGGCTCTCACGACAAATGGAAGTAGCACTGTTTGACACTCAAGATCCCACGTATTCTGATCTTGCTTAGACATATTTTGTAGATGGGAAAGTGCCAAAGGCTCATCATCAGTCTAACCCCAGCTCTTATTGCAGCGCAGAAAAGCCTGCTTCTGGTGGATACTTATAAGCGCATACTCCTCACCTTTTGATTCCTCATGTCGTGAGTCTTTCCAGGCACTAGACTGGATGTAGAATCTCTTGCATTGGCTTGTGCATTCCAGCAGGTGAAGCTAACCCTGTGCCTGATGTCAGTTCTCCTTTTTCTCCACTGTCAAATGCAGCTTTGGAGCAACGCTCCTACAGAATTTGGTACTTTTATCATAACCTTTTTGCTTCATCAGATTTTTTTGCCAGTGTGCCGGAAAGTTGTCCCCGAAAACAGCAGGCTTCAAACCCTGCCCTGCATGTCAGAAATACATTTCTCCTTGAATCCCACATGATGTTTTCCTGTGTCGCTTATGCACCAAACATTACTTCAGTTCCGGTGACTAATGCTCCCTGGTGCACTGCAAAGTCATCAGGGAGCAGGAAGCCAAGCTGTAAGTCACTGAACAAAACAAGCATTTGCAATGCAATAGGTCTCGCATTTTAGAAACTTTGACCTATTGGTATTGTAAATGACAATGCCTTTTATTATTGCAGGTTTTTTAAACACATAACTAAAAGGCATTGACATTTACAATGCCAATAGCTAAAAATCTCTCAATTGCGAGACCTATTGCATTGCAAATGCTTGTTCTACTAGGAGCCAGTGAAGAGTAGCAAGGGCATCAGTAGTCAAAATCCTTCGAGGAAGATTCAGAACTACGATTGCTGCCCTGTTTTGAATCTTTTGGAATTTCTCTAAGCTTCCTTTGGCTGCTTCAAGATATAAAATCTTGCAATAATCTAACTGAGAAGTTACAAAAGTGTGAACAGTGGTTTTCCTTGCCGCTATGGGGAGCAGGTTCAGAGTCTTTCTCAGGATTTTAAGGATCTCGAAGCATTTCCTCGCATCACTGCTAATCTGTCTCTCAAAAGACAATTTGGAGTCGAACCATACGCCCAGATTTTTGGTTTGGTTGGGGAGAGGTGTGGCGCCGTGGCCAGGGCGACTGACGCTGGACGCTGGGGATCACGGTTCGATCCCTGGCTCCGGCGGCAGGGGTCTGCCCAGCACCATGCGACTCTGGGCAATAGCTCGCTTAATCTTCCCAACGGCCCTCAGCGCCGAGAGACCCCTTCGGGGGTGATTCGTGCGCTATACAAGTACTGGATTTACTTTTTGGGGGGGGGGGATTTGGGGACGGGAGTCTGGCCTAGGACATCAGGCCATCAAGCCAATGTCCAAATGGAAGGGGATTTGCCGACGATCAGTACCTCAGTTTTATTAGCATTCAGCTTCAGACAGTTGTTAGCCATCCAAGAGGCCAATTCCTACTGACAAAATTTAAACTGTGTTGCTGCATCAACCCCAGCTTGGGAGAGTGTTACAATTAGCTGAGTATCGTCTGCAAATGACACAATTTTCACATTGTGTCTTTTAACGATCTCAGCTAAGGGACAGATGTAAAAATTTAATAAAGTAGGGCTTAAGATAGAGCCCTGCGGCACGCCTTGTGATAATGGTCTCATCTCAGACATAAACGGTCTTTGGCGGCTTGAAAGCTGTGAAGTTGGAGAAAAGAGGCTATCCATCGTAGCGCAATGCCTCAGTTGGAGAAAGCCATGGAAAACCATGTTGAAGGCTGCGATGAGGTAGAGCATTATCAGGGCAGCAGTTTGCCCTCCATCTGCATAGCGCCTTAAGGTTTCTGTGGCCATCAATAATGCTGACTCCGTAGAGTAAGATACCCTGAAACCTGATTGAAAAGGATGTACCAAACTATTTGATGCAATGAAGCTCATTAGTTGAGTGCTCACATTTTTCGGTTATTTTGGCAAAGAAAGGAAGGAGTGAAATGGATCTGAGATTTTCTAATTGCATGGGATCAGCTGTAGGTTTCTTCCATAGGTGAAGCACAACTGCGTGCTTCCATTTTTGAGGGACACAACTTAATTGGAGTGACATTGGGATGAGCTTCTGTAAGTGAAGGAGAATAGCGTTCATCCCTTGAATTAAAATACATCCCTCCCAAGTTGGATTTGTCCCAGGTCTCCCATCTGCTAATCATCTTCTCACCATCTCACACTTATTATGGCAACTACGAAATGATAAAGAGGAGAAAGTCCTCCTCTCTTTAGATGCAGAGGAAGCATTCTATAGAGTAGAATGGGGCTACTTATTTTGTACTATGGAGAGGATGGGTTTCGGCCGAGACTTTCTTACTTTAACTAGTGGCATGTAACATGTGGTGGGTTTATGTTTCCTTATTTTAATATGTATTGCGGAACTAGGCAAGGCTGCCCGCTTTCCCTCTTATTATTTCTATTGGCTTTAGAGCCCTTGACTATAGCTATACGATCTAATACAGATATCAAGAGAATTGACCCTACGGCTTTGTGAAATCAATGATTTCTATTATGCAGATGATATTCTTCTCACTCTCTCACGTCCGCAATCCTCAGCACCTCTTCAATTTCTCAATTAAACACTTTCTCTAGTTTTTCTGGTTATAAAATTAATTGGTCTAAATGTGAAGCTCTGCCTTTGACTCCTGTTACTACTTTCACTAACCTCAATGGTCTTCCATTTAAATGACTACATTTGAAATTAAAATATCTAGATATGTTCCTTAATTGTGGCCTATGATTGCTGATAATTTGAAGAATGGCTGCTTCTCAATTTAACATTATAGAGTAGGGTTCAGATTATAAAAATGAATACCATTCCTAAATTCAACTATATCTTTGGTATGATTCCACTCTTCATCTCAAAATCTATTTTCAAAACATTGCAATTTACTATCTCTCGGTTCATATGTGGAGGTGATAGACTTTGTTTGAGTGGGTCAAAGCTACATTTATCATAAACTAAAGGAGGCCTACGTCTTCCGAATTTGGAATATTATTGGATTACACAACAGTTGGCCCACTCAATTTGCATGTTACCTACTTATAGAAATACACTACTCTGGGTAACACTTGAACGGTCCCTATTACAATCAGACACGGATCTGGTTATTTATTGTACTAGATGCCTGAAATTTACTAACTCCACTTACCCTATCATTTATTCTTCACAATTGGCATGGCCAAAAGCACATAAGCTTACGAATACTCACATCCATCTTCACTCTGAAGCCCTCCTGTGCAATAATAATGCAGAAATCATGTACAATGGGGCTGAACTCAAATGGTCTACTTGGACCCAACATAAGATATACCGTATAGTGGACGTGTTCATGCATCTTCAATCCTTGAAATCTTTCTCAAGTTTAAAACATGACTTCAATCTTCCTTCATCGCAATTTATCAGATACACTCAACTCGCCTCTGCCTTCGGTCTAAGTGCAGCTAAAACTCACAATGTACCATCTCATTTTCCGATTGCACGATATCTCCATACTTGGAAACATTTCAAGGGTACTGTTTCTGGACTGTATGCCCTTTTAATTTATTCCTCATTTTCTATAGAAACTTTAAATAATTTAAAATCACGGTGGTCCACGTGATTGAATGTGGAATTTACAGACAAAGTATGGGATACTATACTAGAGTACTTTACTAGAGGACTTAGAGACTCCCATCTTAAATGTAATTATCTCACAATTTTATATTGTTGGCATTGGTCTCGGGCTAAATTACACTGAGCTAAACTTAGTCCAGATTCCCTCTGTTGGAGATGTAGATCACGGGACTGTGATATAGTTCATATTCTATGGGAATGTACCAGTATTCATACATTTTGGCTCCAGTTTGAAGACTACTTGAAGGTACATTATTTTCTTAACTTCTCTCTCACAAAGTTCTTCCTTTTACATTATACTTCTGAAATACCACATATGTATCGCTAAAATTAATATTTTACATTTTTGGAGAACTAATGCTATACCAACGCTTCATTCCTGGTTTGCAGATATGTTTGATGTGGCTCACTTTGAAAAAATGATTTATAAATTAAATTATAATTTACATCACTTTGATAAATTATATGGGACCCTTCAACGTACTTCAATGCAGATGGGTTTCAATAAATCTGATATGTATTATTTGCATGCCACTTTATTTTTCTTATAAAAATAATACATTTACATTTTGATGTATCAACTTATCATCTTTGTACGTTAATGCGGTACTTGCACTGATTTTTCTTATGCTGATTTCTTCTTATTTTTTGTATTATTACTGCTTATATTTCATATTGTAATGTTGCATTTTATGTTCCTGTGCCCATAAATGATTTTTGATCATTGTTTGCTTACTATTGTTAAAATGTAATAAAGAATTGAAATACAAAAATAAGTCTATTCTCAATTTGCGCTCCCCATATGGATGTGGAAGCTGCTGTTTGTATGGGATCGATTGCCTGGATGGTAGATATGATCGTGCAGTGGGAATGTGAATATTATAGAGGGGCAGGGCAAAAGATGTGACTGACCTCTTGAAGTTGGAACTTGCAGAGTTGCCAATGAAGATACCATTCCAGGGAGCTTCATTCTGCCCCTGGTGAAGGTGGTTCTCACATATTGGACCCAGTGCAGGGAAATGCAGAGCCCAGTGATCAATAAATACATGATTATACCCCACAGCAAAGGGAATGGTGTCATAGGAGATGAAGACCTGGCGAAGTAGCCTGCATGTGGCAGAAGTGACGAGGTAAACAGGGAGGGGAAAGTGCCAGGGGTAACTGGAGCTGCCTGGAGTTTGTGGGTTCTTGGTGGATATTTGGATAGTAGACTGTGGGGCAAGTGCCTTAAACTAGATTCTCTCCAGCAAGCTGTTACCTTTACTCCTCATTTGAGGCTGCTCTCTAAAGACCATGATTGACTGCCTCATGTCCTCAGCCGATTCATAGACAACCAACCACAAACTTAGCCTACTCAATATGGATACTCACCACATATCTGCAATAAAGACAAAGATACAGTTGGTGTTCTGAAAGGCTGTATGTGTATTTATCTTTTTTATTAAGGGATCATCCATAGTAAAAGGACTATGGATCAATGACACTGCAAATGTGTCAATTCATTCCTTTTACCTTTCTCTACACCAGCACCTGCTTAGTATGGTCTGATATTCTTAACTTAAATTCTTCACAAGATACCATATACATTCTCCAAAAAGAAAATAGATATCCTACATCCATACTCAAATGGAAGAAAACTGGCGTTACTGTACTTATTAATTGTACAAAAAAGTGTGTTATGTTCTTATAAACATATTAGTCCTCCAAGAAGCCAGGCACTCCTGCAGACGCCTCGAGAAACTCTGGCAGAACAGGAAAACCACTGAAGACCAGAACAACTATAGAAACGCCATGAACGAATACCACCAGCGCATAAGACCTTTATCAAGAACAAAATCCACACCAACGCAAGCAAAGCAAAATAACTTTTCAACGTCATTCATCAGTTCACCAAGCCCCCCAGCAAAGCCATGGACATCACACCTCAGGACCTCTGCAACAAGCTCAGCTCCTACTTCCACCTGAAAATCAAGGCCCTCTACGACAACTTCAGCGAACAGACTCCGGACACCGCGCCCCTCCCCGCCACCGGTAACCAGCCGACCATCACCACCTGGAAACCTGCCACCACTGAAGACACTACCACGACCATGAAGAACACCCACTCAGGAGCCCCCACGGACCCCTGCCCACCGCACATCTACCACAGAGCCGCGCCGCCATAGCACCCAAACAAGGCCGGACCATCAATGCCTCCCTCGATTCCGGCATCTTCCCTGATGGCTGGAAGCGGGCAGAGGTCAAGCCCCTCCTCAAGATACCCTCGGCCGACCCAACCGACCTGAAAAACTACCGGCCCATCTCTCTCCTTCCCTTCGCAGCCAAAGTCACCGAGAGATTCATCAACACCCAACTGACCACCTTCATCGAAGAGAACGCCATCCTCGACCCCTCCCAGTCTGGATTTTGCAGCAACCACAGCACCGAGACCACCCTCCTTGCTGCCACCGATGACATCTGCATGCTACTCGACCATGGCCACACTGCGGCCCTCATCCTACTAGACCTCTCCGCAGCCTTCGACACCGTCTCCCACCGGATTCTCGCAGCCAGACTCCACGACGCCGGCTTACAGGGAAATGCCCTCGACTGGATCCGCTCCTTTCTCTCCGGCAGAACCCAAAGGATCAGACTCCCTCCCTTCCTCTCCAAACCTACTGAGATAAACTGCGGAGTACCCCAAGGATCCTCGCTCAGCCCCACGCTCTTCAACATCTACATGGCCCACCTCGCCGCCATCGTCAGACAGCATGGGCTCAGCATAGTATCCTACGCCGACGACACCAAGCGGTCATCCTCTCTCTCACGAGGAACCCCGAAGACACCAGACTCAGCTTCCAAGAAGGAATGAAAGATGTCGCAGCCTGGATGAGCAACAGCTGCCTAAAACTGAACTCGGAGAAGACAGAGGTCCTCGTCCTCGGACCCTCCCCCACGACGTGGGACAGCTCCTGGTGGCCCCCTGCCCTCTGACACCCACCCATCCCGACGGACCACGCCGGAACCTCAGCATCATCCTAGACTCCACCGTCACCCTGACCCGCCAGATCAACGCCGTCGCCTCCACCTGTTTCAACTCCCTCCACATCCTCCGCAAGACTTTCACGTGGATCCCCCCCAAATGCAGAAAGACCATCACCCACACACTCATTACCAGCAGATTGGACTAAGGCAACGCCCTCTACGCCGGAATCAACAAAACCCTGCTACACAAGCTACAAACCATACAGAACACTGCAGCCAGACTCGTCCTCGGAACCCCATGACACGAGCACATGACCCAGCACCTACGAGACCTCCACTGGCTCCCCATCGAGAAGAGAGTGACCTTCAAGCTACTCACTCACGCCTACAAATCCCTCCACAACATCGGACCCAAATACCTCAACGAAAGAGTCTCCTTCCACGTACCCAAAAGGAACCTCCGCTCCGCCAACCTCGCCCTGGCAGAGACCCCACGCATTCGCAGAACCAGAGCAGGCGGAAGAGCCTTTTCCTACGTCACAGCAAAGACCTGGAACGAGCTCCCAGTCAACATCAGACGCTCCCCCACTCTGCACACCTTCAGGAAATGCCTCAAGACCTGGCTCTTCGACTGATTGGGAGCTGCACCACCCCCCTAGCGCCTTTAGACCCTCACGGGTGAGTAGCGCGCTTTAGAAACCCCTGATTGATTGATTGATTGATTGATTGATTGAGTCAGCCAAAGGTCAAAATGAAACCTTTACTTGTAATAAGATATTTAATATGTTGTTCGTCCTGTGTAATCAAGACAATTATGTATATGCATTTTTTGTTTTATTTACATCACAGAACAGTATAGCATTAACATAGAATGGCCTTCGGCCCTAATCTATTCCCAGTTTTTCTGCCCCACAATCAACTGCACACAGCCTTCTTCTATGATGTTTGAGGTCACGAGCAATGCCTTGGGGTTTATGGGTGCAGAGCTTACCATAGTACATTAATTTCGGTGATTTTATATTCTGTCTTCTAACCATCCTTTAGCTGAAACGTTTAGGCAAATATCTATGTGTTTTATAAATCACATTATTTTACAAAGTGGTCTATGAAACCAGAACCTCCCTTTAACAGTTTTCTGGAGTGAATTGATTTGACTTAGTTATGCTAAGCTATGTTTCCTGGCTAAACTATTACCTGTATTCATGATTTTCCATACCAAAGGGGAAATTGAAACACAGTTAAAAGTATCCAGCGTGTGACATCATTTGAGGGGAAATGTCGAATGTCTTATATGTTATTTAGAAAACAAATAACAAACAAAAATGGGATTTCGTATGCAAAGGTAAACGTACACATTACTACAGAGAATATACTACCTCCAACATAATTGCTGTGATTAGGGCATAACAGAAGGTCATTACCTACCCAGAGCAAGCTGAGCATGTCCAAAATCTAAGGTGTGGGGTCTCTTGGCCGGGGAACCAGATGGAGAAGCAGGTGAAAGGCATGGCCAAATTGACGTCAAAATTCCCGTCTAGAGCCCGGGTGTGGCTCAAGTTCATGCCTCGCTGAGAATAGCCAAAGTGTGTGTGCCAGAGTCATGTGCCGCATCCATAGCCTGCTGTGCTCTTCCAGAGGTTGTATTTTGAGAGCTTGCAGGCTGGCAGCCTGGGCGAAGGCGTAGCAAAGAACCGTTGCCAGTTGAAATATCTAAGCAGAACCCATACTGCCCCATAAGGAACCAGTTGCGACTAGGTCAGTAATGCTAAAAATAATTTCTACTTATCTGATGAGGCATCAGTGTACCAGTTTGTGGTCCAGGAAACTTTGCCTGCATTTTGCAGACTGATTTTGCAACTTTTGAGCAGCTATTTGAAAATAAGGGTGACTAAAATAAGCTGCAAACATGAAAAGTGCTGCCACCCATTTGAGAACCATAATTTGGTACACAAAAATCAAGGGGTACAACTTGCATCCAGTAAATTAGGGCATATGCATAGATTTTGCAGTGTATTTGATTGTGCAAATGCCTGGTGGGCAGTAAGTCATGCATTGGATTGTGCATGTTTATTCACTGGCATGGTATTGGGTTCATGGCGTATGATTGTGTGGGTTTTTGCACAGATGTTTTGCATTTGTAATTTGTTGAATTTATGGAGTTTGTGCATCTTGTATATTACAAACCTGGCTGCAAAGCAAAAAGTGGGTATATATTAAAGGAGAAGCAATGAGAAAGTGGGACAAGCTTTAAGGGAGGGGTAATCGGACAGGAATTGTTGATAAAAAGAAAATAACATGCAAAAGAAATAGCTACTCTATGCACTGTAATGTCCTTGAAAAATGAAATATGGGTGAAGCACTAAACACACCATAAGCAAATTCGAAAAGTCAATCCTGGAATACCAGAGGGAAATAAAAAACGAGACGCTTAGAAAATTAGCAGTCTCTATAAGGTTGTAGATTAAACATGGTCTCAAAAAATATAAAAAGAGGACATATTTGTGTATTTAATATTTGGGGTACTTTTAAAGCATCAAATCCACAATGCGGTAGCCTCAGAGCACTTGGGAAACTGCTTGGAGGGAGAAGGATAATGTCCTTGGTTGGACCTTACGGCAATCAGTAATGTGATTACGACAAGCAGTAATGTGATTGCCACTGATGGGAACCTTCATCCGTCTATGCTGATAGAAATGTGATGAAGTCTTGGAGAGAGCAGAATCAAGCGGAACATGAAATGCAAAAAGTCTCTTTTATGTGTTTAGCCAGAAGTGCTGGGTTAAATGGGTGTGGACTGCTGGCACATGGGCTGGTTAACTATAAGCTTGTTAAAAGAGATGTGCTTTGGGGGGGTGTGGCCAGCAACATGGCCGGTTATACGCGTTTGCCGGAGTTCCGGCAGCCCGACACTTATCCTGAGCAAATCCTACCTTCATCGCCACCATCCCTTGGTGGTTTTCGGTGCCCTTCGCCCCTGCACTTCAGCAAAGTGTCCAAAATGGCTCCGTCTGCGTGGATTGTTGACTGCGAGAGGAAAGAAGGAACGAGCTGGCGTGGAGCGACACTGCGCAGGCCGGCGCCTGCAACACGCCACCCAAAACTGCGGGCCCCCGCCGGGAGATGTGTCAGCGGTGTGCCCCCACGAAGCATTCCGCTGTGGGGGATACATGCGGGAGGAGCGACCGCACATAGCGAGAGAGTCAGCCCCCCCCTCCGGAGTGCATAGTCGCAGCCCTGCCCCAGTTTGCAGAAGAAGCGAGCGGCAGCCCTCCCCCATCGAGCTGAAGACATTGAGGTGAGAGACGGCCTGGGGACCCCCATCCTGTGAGTACAGACTTGATTGTGTCAGCGGGGGGCACCCGGCGGTGACCAAACCGAGACAGAGCGGAGGACAGGAGCAACGGCCCGCCGTGAGAGCTACAGGAACCTGGGCCCGACTGGTGCCTGGAGAAGGGATCTGCAGGATGGTGGCCGAGACCTCGGCAGAAGAAGACAGCCGGAGGGGACCGTTCCCCCCATATAGTGTGAGTGGCCGACCCCGAGGAGAGGACCGAGCAAGATAAAAAACATATACACGGCTCAGGGGAAGAGCGGCGTGACGCAGGGCTTATTCCAGCCCCAGGTGAGGGATACTGCGCCGGGGAGGAACGGAAATAGGCTGCTTCATAGCGCTGAGACCCTGTGGAGGCGAGCGGCTTAAAGAACACAAGCCCCAGCCTGGAGGCCGTGCAGATCAGCGATGGATCTCAAAGGAGTGGGATTCTGATGCCGATCACAGTGGCCTAACCCACGCATTGTGAAAGGAGCTATAAACTGAAACATAGGGGTGAGCTGTGACCGGGCCCCCGGTTGACAAACAGATGAAATCCCTTCCAGCTGAGGGGTAAAAAATCCGGGTTGGCCCACCACCCCTAGCGCTGTGAAACACAGATAAGTGAGGCAACGCACAGACGCTGGATACAGGGCTTTCTGGTATCCACGCAGCAGCCTGCGGAAAGGGCAGACAATAGCTATTTGAGTGCAGCTACGTACAGCGCTGAGAACGGGAGCAACGAAGGGAAGGCAACAACAAATACTGGTATACTCCCCCGACGGGCTCCAGACGTGGGGTGGCACCGATCCAACAGCATTGCAGGACATAGATGATACACTGACAACCCCAACAATTGATCCTCCAACAGGAGAAAAATGAAAGTAGCTACTAACCCGCTGCCAGTTTGCACTTTGCTACCTGCATCATGGCGGGAGAGAAAGTACCCAAAACCCAGAAACAGGGCAAAATGGATAAATTTACGAAGGTACTTCCACCACCTATGGAAATGGAGGGAGGAACCTCGGGACTTCCAGAAAATACAGCCATACTCCAGGCGATCCACGCTTCTAGAGATGCCATCGAGGGCAAAATGGCTGAAATAAGATCAGAAGTCTCCCTCTTACGCCAGGACATGCATAACATCGCGGAAAGAGTGACGCACGCTGAAAACCGCATCTCAGAAGTGGAGGACACGACACACAAACTACACACGGATGTCAAAGACCTCAAGGCAACCATGAGAGAGGTCGCATGGAGAGTAGAAGATGCGGAAAACAGAGCATGGAGGAACAACCTACAATTTATTGGGGTTCCGGAGGGAATGGAGGGCTCTGATCCAAGGACATTCCTGATGTCGTGGGTACGCGACTCTCTACTTTTGGCTAAGTTTTCACCCTGCTTTATCATTGAACGGGCCCATAGAATGCCCAATGCACGACCGCCGCCTGGGGCTCCGCCGAGACCCTTAATTGCAAGGTTCCTGAACTACCAAGACAGTGACACCATCCTCAGGGAGTCACGTCGCCTGGGGGAACTTAAGCTTGCTAATGCCAAGATCATGATCTTTCCCGATTACTCCAGGGAAGTGCAGAAGATGAGGAGATCATTCGACTCAGTAAAGGTTAAACTGCGAGCCATGCAGATTCAATATATGCTCCTCTTCCAGGCTAAACTCAAGGTGATCTTCCGAGGCACTTCGCAATTCTTCCAAACCCCTGAAGAGGCATGGGCCTGGATAGAGGAATGCCCCATATCGCGACAACAAGGCAACAGAACTAGCGAGGCACAACCCAAAGATACAACAACACAGTGGGAGCCCAGGCCACAAAGAGTTAACAAGCGACGCCTCCTTAGGGGAAGACACAACAAACAGACGGAGACCCCTCTGAGAGGGACCCAGCACAGAAAAGGGACACAGAGGCATTCAGAATCAGATGAAGACTCACTTCAAGAACAAGCCCGGAAAAAGCATTCCAGCCAGAGAGACAGTACCCACACTGATCAATCCGATAAGGAGTCTCTTGCGGACACAGACAGTGATCATCCACTCCTTAGAAATATTAATCGTCTTAAGCAACAGGGCACCAAAGAACAAAATACAGAAGACACACGTCAGCAACAGGAAAAGAGTGGCGAAAAAGGCTGAAACAGGGGCTACGACGATGGCAGACGAAGGATCAGAGCTGCCAAAAGCCCCCCAAACACTATTGTGCTCTATTTTTTTTTTTTTTTTTTTTAGCGGAACTTCCTTTTGAAGTTCATATCCTTTGTTGTTTTGTTTAAAAGATAGGGGTATTAGGGAAGGGGGGGACGACGACAGCCCTCTCAAACGAATCCTACGCCAAAGTTGTCATGTTGATAGTTTCGGGAATAGACGTACGAAGTGGGAGAGAGGAGGGTGGGGGGAACAGAGTTAAGATGACAAAGTTTTATAGTTTGGTTTTCGCACAGGTTTTTCACCCAGCCAGAAGTAACAGTACTACAACTGACAGACAGACACAGAGGGCAAGAGGCCCACAGGCAGACCCACAAATACATAAAATGACAAACGGCACCATGCACACAAATGATGGAACGTACACAGCTCTAACCTGGAACGTTAATGGATTAGGTAGTAAGATTAAAAGGGGATTGGTTACCAGATACCTTAAGAGACTTAAGCCAGACATTGCCCTCCTACAGGAAACACACCTCCGGGGCACACAATGCACTTTCATTGGAAGGGGGTCCTACATAACCCTAGCCCACGCAGGATTCTCCCCGGGGGCACGTGGAGTCGACATACTAATAAAAAAAACCTCCCCCTTTCGCACAACTAAAACATGGATAGATCCCAACGGGACCTTTGCCGCCGTTCAGGGGAACTGGGGAAGACGCGAAATTACACTGATCAGCGTCTACGCCCCGCCGCGACTGCAAACTCAAACCCTAGACGCCATTGCCAAGATATTATTAGAATCAGACGCGCCCACACACCTGATAGAAGGCGATTTTAACAATGTGATCGACCCGAATATAGACCGCACACACATAGCCGCAGGAACGCGCGTTCCTACCCCACTGGCAGACTTTGTAGGCTCACTAGGGCTCACCGACCTCTGGCGACAACAACACCCGGTAGAACACGCCTATTTCTATTTCTCTGGGGCACACAAGGTCTTTTCTAGGCTGGATCATTTCTTTGCCCCAGCAGGTGAAATACGAACTGTGGATAAAGTGGAGTACTTGGCGAGGGGTATATCAGATCATTCACCACTTTGGTTGACAGTGGGAGGCAAGAGCAACAGACAAAGACCAGACTGGAGATTGAACGCATGGGAACTCCGGGACAAATCTATCAGAGAAATAATAAGAACAGAGACTAAGTTATTTTTCCAAGAAAACGAAGGGTCGGTAGCCTCGCATAGTACCCTATGGGAAGCTTATAAGGCAGTACTCAGGGGCAAAATACAAGATGCTATAGCGCGCAAACACAGAGACGAAACTCATCAGATAGAAACACTAGAGGATAAACTCCTGGAACTAGAAAGAAACATAATGCCAGATACTGAAGCCACTCACCTAAGGCAGTTGGCAGTGACACGCAGGGAACTCCGTGACCTTACAGAGCAAGAGGTACAGAATCAAATACAGGCCACACATCATAGACTCTATGAGGCGGGGGATAGGGCAGGAAGACTTCTGGCCTGGCTGGGCAGAAGAGAGCGGGAGGCGAGCTGGGTGTCCCAAATACAGGAGCAGGGAGAACAGCACACCACTGCACAGGCTATAGCAGATGCGTTTGCACGCTTCTACACGGGGCTATACAAAGCTAGACCCCTAGCAGATCCTGTTCAGAAAGGGCTATACCTTAATAATATAGACCCTCCCTCCTTAGACTGTGAAGACAAGGAAGCCCTAAAGGCAGAAATTACCCTAACAGAAGTGCAAGACGCAATAAATAGACAAAAATCAGGAAAAACCCCAGGACCAAATGGACTTCCAGCAGAATTTTTTAAACAAAATGCCATGTTGCTGGCCCCCCACACCCTGCGGATGTTCCAGACGGCGAGGGAATAGGGAATACTACCTTTAGACCTCCACCAGGCCACAGTGGTGGTCATACCGAAACCAGGCAAACCTCCAGAGCACTGCGGATCTTACCACCCTATATCACTCCTAAACATCGAAACGAAGATCCTCGCCTCCGTACTGGTGACACGACTCATAACGGTGATTACATCCCTAGTTCATCGGGATCAATCGGGCTTTATGCCTGGCTGCGCCACACGCTTTAATCTCCGCCGACTTGCCAATTGGCTAGATACGATGAAAGACAGGGCCACCCCACAGATGCTGCTTTCCTTAGATGCAGAGAAGGCCTTTGACACCGTCCACTGGCCTTTCATGAGATCCATCCTTACGCGATTTGGGTTTGGCCAAACATTTATGACCTGGGCGGAACTATTATACACCCAACCTAGAGTCAGGGTTAGAGTAAATGGGGTGAAATCAGCTGACTTTCCCATTCAAAGAGGAACCCGCCAGGGCTGCCCCCACTCTCCCTTGCTCTTTGCGTTGGTACTGGAGCCGCTGGCGTGCCAAATCAGAATGCACCCAGGACTTAGTGGGTTTCAGGACATCGGAGGACAGCTCGTAGATGAACGGATCTCTCTGTACGCAGATGATATCTTGCTATACATCACTAACCCTGACACAACACGACCCCTGATATTCCAACTAGTTGAGGAATATGGAAAACATTCCGGCTACAATATTAACTGGGGGAAGTCGAGCCTATACCCCATAGGAGGTCCTAGAGCTACACATTCAATACAGAGATACACATTCAATACCGGAACACTTACATATCACTGAAGAGGGCTTTAAGTACCTGGGACTGTTTATCTCGACGAACGTGGCCGACTGCCTGACTCATAACATCAAACGAGTCCTGGGGGAATTTAGGGAAGATGTGGCTAGATGGAGGCGGCTCCCCCTACTCCCCCTAACAATAATAGGAGGAGCAGCCATGTACAAAATGATAACATTGCCTAAACTACTTTATATACTTCAAAATACATATCATAAAATCCCGGAAAATATCTTTAGGATGATTAACAGTGAACTGCGCACACTCCTATGGGATGGGGGCCATCCCAGAGTGGCATTGCAAACATTACAACGAAGCCAGTATAACGGAGGAATAGCCCTCCCGGACATCCACCCTACTACCGAGCGGCGCACCTAATAGTCATCAACGAATGGTGCCACGCTCCAGGAGACCATTCCACATGTGCTCTCGAGAGACTCCAGTTTCGGAACTCCTCCCATCTTCACTACCTATATGGGGTGCTGGGGTACGAGACCTACTGCCCACCACGCAGAGGGCGATCAAAGCATGGAAGGGAGCAGAAAGACAGATGCACTGGGACAAGAAACTAACCAGAGTGACACCGCTGTGGGAGGGAGAGAGGCTGCCAGAGCTGGCGAAACTACGAGGCTTCAAGGGCTGGGATATGGTCGGGATTACGGTACTAGGAGACCTACTTAAAAAGGGGGAGTTAATGACGTTTACAGACCTCCAAGCTGAATATCAACTGTCAAACAAACATCAATATAAATACCTACAGTTACAGCATGCATGGAGGGAGCAAAAACCAGACTTAACGGATATTCCCGAATACGCACCACTAGAAGGGAGACTACTGCAAGAAGAGATACCTTCAAAGGCAGTCTCCTGGACATACAAAACCCTAATAAATAATATCCCTGATAGACTGATAGCCCTTAGGGGTAAATGGGAGGAAACCATAGGCACACTCGAGGACATAGACTGGGAAGCGGCGCTGATGCACCCACGGGAGGTGGCAATTAAGCTTTGTCTCAGATTAATACAATTCAAAATACTACACAGGGTATATTATGATATAGCGCGACTCCACACAATGGGCAGGGCAGAAACACCCAACTGTCTACGTTGCAAAACGGTACAAGGCACCTACATACACACCCTATGGGACTGCCAACAAATACAGAGATACTGGTCATGAATAACTAAGGAATTAAGTGACATAGTGGGAACTTTGATACCCATGGATCCAAAATATGTTCTCCTGGGCATCCCCACAGATATTGATATTCCCAGATACAAACTGTTATTAGGTAATCTAGGACTCATAGTGGCAAAACGGGACATTGCCAAATACTGGGGGAAAATAGAGGTGCCTACGATGAGGGAATGGCGGGCCCGTATGGACTTATATATGGGGGCAGAGAAAACCATATACGTGGCTAGAGGGTGTCCCAAAAAGTTCAGGAAAATCTGGCAGCCATGGCTACAATACTATAACCTAGAGATGACAGGGCCAGAAATAAACAATGTAAGCTCCTATGTTCAAGAAACACAACTGGCTGATTGATAATCTCGATACCTAGGGAAATTTACCGGATGTGGGTCATGCCTAACCTAGTGGGAGAAAGGGGGGAGGGAGGCTAGTCAAGAATCGCCTGTGATGTAACCTCTGTATTCATAAATGTTGTATTTATCAGTTATGATGTCAAACTCGTTTCACATAAGACTTTAATGCTCCTGTGCTGGCTATTGTTTAAAAATAAAATAAAAATATTTATTAAAAAAAAAGAGATGTGCTTTTAGCAACCTCCTGAATTTGAGAACATCGGTTACCAGTCTCAGAATACCAGTCTCAGAATAAGTGGAAGGGAGTTCCAATAAATGAGCCTTGCCCATTGAAAGGCCCTTCCTCAAAATTTCTGGTAACAATTAGTCTGCATGGAAAGTAGACTTTGACTGTGAAGCCTTCATATTCTGGTTTCTAATTCAGGGATGAACAGCTTGCAACGTAGTTCAGGAAACAGCTATGTAATGTTCTGTGGAGAAAGGAATTTGAAAACTGGCCTCTCCTTTTGATGGTTTCAATGTATGGACTTCAGCATAGGTGTGATGTACTTAGTGCCTTTCAAATCAAACAGGATATTTGTCTTGGGCTCTGGACGTTTTGGTGTTTAGGGAGTGATTTGTTTGCAATGTTGATATGGAAGCTATTGCAAGAATTAGTTGGTAGATAAGCAATCAGCAGCAGCCAGTGCAGCTAAGAGCGGTGGGGTCGGGTGTGGGGGGATTTCTACAGACGACGATGAAGGAAAATTAATTATTTATTTAATTTTCCCTCGTGGTTGTCTGTCGAATCCCCCCCAACCCGGCACACCACTCTTACCTGCACGGGCCGCTGCTGTAAGCAATGCAAGGATTATGACATCAGGCACAGGTGGTGAAGGACAAGTTACTTGCCTTCGGTAATACCTTATCTGGGAGAGACATAATCTAGCCGCAGATTCCTTACCTTAGAATATCCCAGGCATCAGGATGGATCCAGAAGAATTTGGCTTGAGCAATACCCTTGCGCGCCAGAAGTACAGTGCCACCTCTGCGCGCTGACGTCAGTTACTTTTCACGACTTTCCACGCAAGGAGCGCGGAACCATGAAGTGCACTGACAACTAGGGCCCTCAAAGGGATCAGCCTCGACCCTAAAAACCTGTCCGCAGTGCGGGGAGAATGGGTGGGTTGGTAAGGAATCTGTGGTTAGATTATGTCTCTACAAGATAAGTCATTACCGAAGGTAAGTAACTTGTCCTTCTGATAGAGATATCTAGCCGCAGATTCCTTACCTTAGAATGGACACGCAAGCAATACCATCCCCGTAGGAGGGACTGCGGACAAGGTTACACCAGGAAGTACTGCAGAACAGAGCTGCTAAAAAGGCCATCTCTGTTGACTTGACTGTCCAGGCAGTAGTGCTTAGTGAACGTGGGCAGTGACGCCCACGTTGCTGCCTGATAAATGTCAAGGACTGGAACACCACTTGCAATGCTGTGGTCGCAGCCTTAGCTCTAATGAGTTCTTAAGCCTTCGGGAAGCTGTTTCTTGGCCAGATTATAGCAAATTTTGATGCAGAGCATGACCCATTGCGAGATAGTCCTCATCTGCACCGCACAACCTTTCTTTGATTGAACGTACCCCATGAAGAGTTGATTGTCCAGCCAGGACTCTTTAGTACAGTCAAAGTAGAATGACAACGCTCTTTTTGGGTCCAGGTGGTGGAGTCACTCCTCTAGAGGTGTGCGGAGGAGCATAGAAAGTGGGAGAGGTGACTGATTGCCCCACATGGAATGGTGTTGCCACTTTTGGTAAGAAAGAGGCCTTAGTGCAGAGCACTAATTTATCAGGGAAGATGGTCAGGTAAGAAGGCTTGGAACACAGAGCCTGCAATTCGCTCACCCTTCTGGTAGAAATTATTGCCACTAAAAAGGCTGTTTTGATGGAAAACAGCCTGAGGGAGTAGTTGTGCAGAGGTTCTAAAGGGGCGCCCACAGGAAGGTGAGAACCAAATTTAGGTCCCACTGAGGCATGATGAATGGGGCAGGTGGGAACATATGCACAAGCCCCTTAAGGAATCTGTTTACAATAGGGGATTTAAATAAAGAGGGTTGTTCTGGCAGCCTCAAGAAGGCAGACAAGGCCGAAAGGTACCCTTTAAGAGTGCGGAGAGCAGAGCCCTGCTGGGCAAGGGTAAAAATAAAAAGGACTTGACAGAGGGAAGCAGAAAAAGGGTCAGTAGACCTTTCTGTACAATATTTTACAATTTTCTGCCACCGACAGGCGTACACGGTCTTGGTAGAGGGATGCCTGACTGCCAAAATCAAATCATAGGCTTTGGGAGGAAGGTTGAATGCTGTCAACAGTCGCCGCTCAATCTCCATGCAAGAAGGTTTAGAGTTGACAGGTTCACCTGCTGCTGGCACAAAAGAATATTCTCCTGAAGGGGCAGCCTGGTCGGTGGATCGATGCTCAGTTGTAGAAGCTCAGGATACCAGACTCTCTGTGCCTAGTCCGGAGCCACAAGAATAACTTGGGTCCGGTTGCTTCTGATCTTCTTGAGCACTCTAGACAGGAATGGTATTGGCAAAAAGGCCTACAGGAGGCCTGAGCTCCACTTGAGACGAAAAGCGTAGCTGAGATAGTGCCATCTTGGAAACTCCAGCATGCAAAATTGCTGACATTGCATGTTCTCGGCAGAGGTGAACAAATCTAACCATGGCTCTCCCCACTTCAGAGAGAAACCTTGCATCACCTCTGGATGGAAACACCATTTGTGATCTGCTAGGCATCAACGACTGAGTTCGTCAGCCCTGGCATTCAGAGAACCTGCCAGGTGGTGAACCACCAAGGATATGCCCTGCTGTTCCAGCCATGTCCAGAGACGCAGGGCCTCTAAAGGGTCCAGGACCCCACTCTGCCCTGTTTGTTGCCATACCACATGGCGGTGGTGTTGTATGTGAACAGCTGAATCAGATTTCCCTTGATGGAAGGGAGAAAAGCTTTCAATGCCAAACGAATCACTCGGAGCTCCAGCAAGTTGATCTGGAGTCCGCATTCCGCCGGAGACCAGAGTCCTCTGATCTCCACCTCTTCCAGTTGGCAGCCACATCCAAGGTGTGACAGATCTGCCACTACTGTGTGATCTGATTGGGGAAGGGAGAGGGGCTTACCTCTGAACCAATCGCCATTGGTCAGCCACCACTGCAGATACTGTGCAGTTCCCTTCAAGATCTGGACCATGTCGGAGAGATTACCCTGATGCTGCGCCCACTGTAGCTTCAGGTCCCACTGCAAAGCCTGCTTATGCCATCTGGCATGTGTCACTATCAGGATGCAGGAGGTCATGAGGCTCAGTAGCCTCAGAGTCATTCTTACAGAAATCCATGATAGAGGCTGAAACATCAGTATCACAGCCTGAATATTCTGGACTCGCCACTCTGGAGGATAGGCCCAAAACTGCACTGTGTCCAGAACAGCTCCGATGAAAGGGAGCGTCTGAAAGGGAGTCAGGTGTGATTTGGGCATGTTGATAGTGAACCCCAGCAAAAGCAGGAGATTCGCCATAGTCTGCAGGTGGGAGAGGACAGTCTGGGGCGAGATCGTCTGGCACCCCTGATCTGAGCAGATGAGCTGCGACCACCGCCATCACCTTGGTGATCACTCAAGGGGCACTAGTAAGGCCAAAAGGGAGCAATGTGAACTGAAAGTGCTCGTGGCCTACTGTGAACCGCAAATAGTGCCAATGGTCAGGTAGGATGGGAATGTGAAAAGAGGCGTCCTGCAAGTCCAATGCTACCATCTAGTTTCTGGGGTCTAGAGCAGACAAGACCTGAGCCAGAGTGAGCATTTTGAACTTTTGCTTTTTGAGGAAGTAGTTGAGGGCTCGCAGATCTAGAATAGGACAAATGCTCTTGTCCTTTTTCGGGACCAGAATGTAGCTGGAAAAGCAACCACAGGCTACTTCTGGCGCCAGAACCCTCTCAATGGTACCCTTGGCCAAGAGAGTCCTGACTTCCTCCTGAAGAAAGTTCAGGTGGTCCTCCATCAGCCGTTCATAAGTCAGAGGCATGGATGGAGGGATAGTTTCAAAGGAGAGGGAGTAGCCCCTTCGGACTATCTGAAGAACCCACTTGTCCGATGTTGATGTTTTGCCAGTGGTGGAGGTGATGGCTGATCCTGCCACCAACTGCTCGCCCATGATCTTGAAGGGCCGGACCAGGAAGGTTGAGAATCTGCACGGTGAGGAGTGGACTGACTGGACCTCTGGCCACCTGACCCACGGGGTTGAAAGGAGCAGCACCCATGGCCGCGCAGAGGTTGCTGAACTTGCGCAGTCTTCTGGGTGGCAAATATTGGGACAGCTGAAAGCCCCTTCTGTGGCTACAAAGGGGCAGAAAGCAGCCGGGGGATCGGTGGACACTGAGAGGCTCAAGTATTTGGCCGTAGCCCAGAAGTCCTTCAAGCGCTCCAGTGCCATGTCTGCCTGGTCTCCAAAGAGACGGGTTCCATCAAAGGGCATATCCATAAGGGAAGCTTGGACATCCCCAGAAAAGCCAGAAGTTCTGAGCCAGGTGTGGGTTCGAACGGCCACTGTCAATGACATTATTCTGCCCAGCGAGTCAGTGGTGTCAAGCACACAATGAATGGTGAACTTTGCTGCATCTCTACCATCTGAAGCAGCTTGAGAGAGAATTTCACCATGCCTCCTCCGGGACCTGTGGCAGCACCTGCACAACAGTTTTCCACAAAAAGTGGCTGTAACGGCCCAATAGGCATGCAGTGTTCATCGACTGCAATGCAAGGCTAGTGGAAGAAAAAATCTTCTTACCCCAACTATCCAGCCTCTTGGATTCCCTGTCCGGGGGTGCTGAGGGAAACACACCCTGTGAGGTTGAGTCCTGGACCACCAAACTCTCAGGGGTATGGTGGTTGGTGAGGAATTTCGGGTCGCCCAGAGCAGGGTGATGGCGGTAGGCAACTGTCCTATTCACAGGGACCCCCCTTGCTGAGCTTGGACCATAGTTCCAGAACGACATCAGTCAAGTCTTCGTTGAAAGGCAGGAGGGGCTAAAAAGGAGACACCTGTCAAGATGTTCGTCTTGACTTCCATCAAAGGGAGCTGAAGGTCCAGGACCTCGGCTGCCCTTCTCACCACCATTGCATATGAAGCACCCTCCTCCATAGCCATGTATGGGGAGAAAGCAGGCCAGAATCTTGGGAGACATCCAGGCCACTGGCCTCACACAATTCCTCATACCAGTACATGTCGTGCTCAGGCTGGTCTTGTAAAGGGTCAAGCGACCCCTCCCAATCATCCTCCATTCCTAGCTCCACAAAAGAAGGCTGAAGAATCGACCTATGACCAAGGGTGCAGTTGGCACTGAATTCGACATCAATAGCTGCCGATCTAGCTCCAGTTCAGCGGGGATGAGAATGGGGCTGGCGCAGCCGGGGGCTCTGGTGGTGCCTGATGTCTCAGCTTGGCGGCTGGCGCCGGGGAAGGCTGCTGGGGAATGACCGGTGCCGGTTTGGATCTGCCACAGGATCCATTTTGGGGCATCAGCGACTGAGCCTCTGGCACGGAGCCCGATGGAGTCCCTTCTGAGCCTCTGGGGCCCAAAGTTACGCTGAGAGGGTCAGGTCGCCCAAATATGAGGCACATGGCATCACAGAATTCTTTAAACTGGGAGGGGGTCGCTCCGGCTCCTAGAAAGGCAAGGAAGTGAAGAGCCGACCCAGGCACAGGTTCCACAGAACGAGGCCTAGAGCATCAAGGCTCCCTGTCACATTGGCCAATCGACTGAGAGAAGTTGAAGCATGCTTCGACTTCTTGCGCTTCTTATGTCTCATACCTGACCAACTGTATGGCTTCGAGTGGTAGAACGAGGACTTAGGACTCCTGGAGTGGTGCCCGGACCTGCCCCTCGACCGGGACCAGGACTGTGAATGGGACCTCGGGGGTAAACGGCGTGGAGTCGAGTGCTGGGCCGCAAGCAGCTTTAGGGACCTCTCGATCAAACTCTTCAGAGCCATGGCCCCGCAGTCGGATCATGATTTCGAGTTGTGGTCACTCTCTAGGCACCAGAGACAAACCAAGGTTGGATCCGTCACCAACTTGGCGCGATGGCAGACGCCGCATGGCTTGAATCCAGAAGTCTTCTTCAACATCAAAGAAAAAACATACACACCAAAAAGTTTCGACAATATGTCGAGGAAAGCATGTCAAAAAGTGATGGAGGATAGCTCTCTTCACGGATCTGCGCTTGCTGGCGCAAAAAGAAAATAACCGAAGTGCCTATATAGGTTACGCGGACATCATTTCCGCTACGGACTTCGTGATGACACCACGTGGAGCCGACTGATGCCACCTACCCGCGAGCAAGATTATTTCTCGAGCAAAAGTCTTCCGGATCCAGCCTGACATATTCTAAGGTAAGGAATCTGCGGCTAGATGTCTATTAGATAAGTCAATTTCGAGACAGCTTTTATTTAAGGGCTATGGAATAAATCTCTGTTCATAGTAGACCAAATATAGAGAAATGAGTTTAAGGAATTTAAACTTCAGGTACATTATTGATATATGCACAAAGTCCTTAACGGAATGAGGATCTCATTATACATCTGAACTAAGCTAATAGTACCAATGGTGACCTTAGGGCAAACTTGATGTAGTTAGGTATCCGCACCAGAGGGTGAGACAATAAAACTTTGAGGGGATGTAACTCTCAGTCATAAGTGTGACAACATTTTGGCACAACTCACTAAAGGCTGATCCCGACTAGCATTATGCACCAAAGAAAAAGACATCAATAAAATGCCAATGAGTGTTGCTTCAACAATAAATTAGTTCAAGCAGTAAGAACCAAACTTGGATAGAAGCCTCGCCACACTCTACTGTAGACACATATTAGATTAAAAAAATGAAGAAAGAATATCCTCAAACATTAATGCATAGTGCTATATGCAATGGAAAGAATATATTTGAGAATATTCACTTTCATCCCTTAGAAGGGATAGTTGCACTTATGAATGAGATTGGTGAATGTGTACACAGCATCATGGAAAGCAAAAATGAACGGCTTGAAATACTATGGATTAGATTATCCTGAACACTTTTGGTAGAATAAAACATGAAACAGGAAGCAGTCATCCTGGCTTGATAGCCCTGGCAAAAGAAAATAGGCAATAGAGATTGATCCAGCGCTCTGGGCCAACCATCTTACCATTTGTCGTCCAATTAATCTTTTGTTTCCCACCTGAGAGGTGATGGGAGTTAACATTATATCAATCAATTTCAATTAACAGTGTACCCATTTGGCTACACAATAAGGACTAGGAATCAGTAACTATAGCTAAGAAGCTTTGTACAGGCTAGCATTCAAGTTAACGTATACTAATCTTAGCACCATGCTATGAAGATACAGAATAACAACTGGAAAACCCAACCTCCTACAAGTTTAGGCGTACCAGTATGAGACAAAAAAGAAGTTCAGTCACAGCAATACAAAAGATCAACAATAAGATTTGGTGCTCGGAGAAAAGTTTCTGGTTCTCTCTTCCACACATGAGTAAAATCTGGAATCATCTAAATTAAAGTCCAAACTGAAAAGATGGTCCAATAATCTGAGGAATCTCAAAGTTCAGGGAAATGCAGAAAAATAGGAAAATACAATAAAGTGAGGGAATAAGGGAAGGTGTCAGCATATCAGAAGCTCAGTCAAGAGTCTTCTTGGGTCAGGAGGAATAGTTTTAGCCTAAGCCACACTCAGCAAGAGTCAAAGGGAATACGCATAGAGGTCTAAACCTCTCAAAGTCTAAGGAAAAGTGGCGGTAATCTCAGACAGTGTAGACTCCAGTTATTTGCACCAAAATCACTCAGGTACCACTCCTCTGTTCACATCATCAGGGGTCCCGTTGTCCTTTCCCATTCTCATGTTGTAAGCTGCAACATTTAGGAAATGTCCCACACTGAACATGGGAACAACATCGTCCTTTTTCAACCAAGCCATGTTGCAATAATGCTGAATAGGACTTTTCAGTTAACGCTCTGGCTCTCCATGTACCTTTGTCAAGGTTTTCTTCTCCAGCTCTCTCTCTCTATCGCTAGTACAGTGTTGTCAAATTGACAATCTATGTGAACGCACCTGCAAGGGAAAAGGCATGCAAGCAGAAATTGAAAATAGTATTTTATGTAGAATGGATAACAGGCCTAATCAGGATAACTTTTAAAGTATTAAATGAATCGTGCACATTTAATATGCGTGTGCACTTTCAAACACAAATTAATATAACTGTCAGTACATTAGATTCATATTACATGTGGCATACAGTAAAATCTTTAATATGCATGTGTAAGTATGGCTAAGAACTACATTTGAAATGAAATATATGAAACATTAGTGCACACATTACATAAACCCATTGTCGTTTCTAGAGCAAACACATTCTAAATAGGTGAGGATTGTTTATTCCTCAAGATCTCCAAAGAATATCTCATTTAATACGGTCAAGGCACACAGCGTATGTATGAATTCTCTAATTTTACAGTGATTGCACTTCAATAATGATGTCAAGTGCAACAATTTATATTAATGTTGATAGGTCACACAGGAAACGTGTGCTAAGTGTATATTTATGTTAAGTATTTGTGATGTGTAAAGGTGGAGCTAAAATTACGCTGCTCCAAGATGGACTAAGTGATTGGCTTTGACTATGACTCAAATTGGTTGAAATTAGTAGGCATCATGTTTTGTTTTTGTGTGTTTAAGGTGCCAATAAAATAAATATACTTTTAACCAGTTGTCTGGGGTAGAGTTACCCCACCTTCCTGTGAAAGAGTAGCTCACGGATATTTAAGGTTTTCCCTAGAGAACTGCTCCCATCAAATGAAGTTCTGCACTGCCAAACAGACCACATTGAAATGTATAGTTATAGTTACATCGCACTCCACACAGTAACACTTTTTTTTAACGATTTTAATAATTTTTGTGCTTCAGTGCTCAAAATAATCATAAACTTTGACTCATTCACATTGCCTTGATAGTGAATAATTTTGTGCAGATCAGTAGAGGGGTGGTCAGATGTTTTCATCTGGCTTCCTTCCAAAAACTCTTGCACCAACAGCAGAAACACTGAACAGATTTCCAGGGTATTTGGATGAGGTCTAATGACTTGGTCCAACTTACCTTAATGATTAACTTTTCATTTTAATTTTATCCCATATCAAAGTGTCACAATTACAAGCAGCAGGCCTTTTGCTCCCAGTGACCAATAGACACTGTGCCACATTTATAACTGAAAAATAGTCATTTTTTTAAATGGGAGAAATGTAAGCAATTAAGCCAAATGCCTCTTAATGTTTTATGAGGCATGTTTATTCACTTTAACACCCATTTAAACAAATGTATTTTCTGTAATAAATATGGCACCAAGTGTACAGGCCACTGGGAGCAAGATGCTTGGTGTTTGTAAATGTGACACTTGGAAATGGGAGTAAATGTACATGATGAGTTTTATGGAATCCACATAACAAAGTAAACTCTTCAGTTTAATTTTCTCAATACAGTGCCATAATTATAAGTGAAAAAACAGCCTTTATTTTAAGTTGGAGAAATTTAAACTGCAGAAAAAAATGTCCATACTCTGATGAATTGTGACCTTGTGTAATGTAGCAGGGTGTTTATGTAAAGCACTGCAATACCTTTGTGTCGAGTTCGCACAATATAAAAAGAGGTAAAAACAAAGTCTTAACATAAGGAATGTTACTGTTTAATAATCTGGGCACAATTGTCTTGCATCTTAGTTCACAAAAGGTTCATGTTTACAAAGTATAACTTTTAATAAAGTATTTCTCAGTGCTATACTGTGATGCATTAATGCTTCCACATGCAAAAGAATTTTTAAAAATTAATTTTGAAAACACTATCATATTTTCCTGGTTTGGTCTATGATTTACATAGCAAAGATTTTCAGTGCTTGGCTTGTGCACAGGTCTGGCTCTGCTGTGGCTCTCCCCGTTAATTAGTTGGCTCGCCCACCCCTACTGTAACAGGAGGTACTGGGCCCATCAGAAATCCAACTTATTGTGTCTCACATGGTGATTTTGATGGCTGAGGGTACCCGACATCGCCTTACGAAAAACCAGGGGAAACATGTGAGAATCAAACCTGAAAAACGAATTTTGTATATCATTCCCCAAAATGTTATAATCTGCGAAATTTTCACCTCCATAACTACCAGGCCCATGGTAATGCTAATTCCAATGGGAGAAATTCTGTGGATTTTAACAGGCCACTCATAATGAGGGTCTAATTGTCAAATTAGGTTAAAAGAACAGCTAGATATCTCGGCCATCGGGCCAAATCTGTTAATCAAATCTTAAAAAATAAATGCACGGATTCAGTGAGGAAAAGTGTTTTTCCATTGGTCAGATGCAAATTTGTAGAGCCTAATTGGCTGATAATCAACCATTACAGGCTGAAAGGCACAGAAGTCTGCATCAATGATAAAAGAGTCAGGGAACACATAAGGAAGCAGGGGGGCATCCAGTGACTCTAGGGAGGATGTGTGGTTGGCAAAGGAGCAGATACTGTCCCCTAACTTTAAATCAAAACCTCATTTTTATTGCATGATTTGCATACCTGCGATTTTGGACTTGCAGATTTCCTCATAGGGTGCCCGTCAGGCATTGCAGCGCCGGTCTGACGAGGAGCATGCCCTATGATGAAGCATATGCAAAAGAAACAATTGATGGACGGAATGCTGGACAATGAAAACATTCACCCCCAGTCACAAGGATCTGGGTTTAATCCATCATTCTTTTGCTCACCACACCACCCCAGTTTGGACCCAGCCATATGCAAGTCAGTCTTGACCCTGTTCCTTATGGGAACAGTCCAGCCCGAACTGCCAAGCCAGGTCCTCCATGGAACGGAAACAAGCATCCTGGGACCGGTTTCAGGGCATCACCCTTCATCAGCCAGGCTAGCTTGAATCCAGTGGTGTAGTGAGCACGGGACCCACGTCTGGGCATACCCTTCCGACTTAGGGCGACATATGCAAAAGAAACAATTGATGGACGGAATGCTGGACAATGCAAACATTCACCCCCAGTCACAAGGATCTGGGTTTAATCCATCATTCTTTGTCGCCCTAAGTGGTAAGGGTATGCCCAGACATGGGTCCCGTGCTTACTACACCACTGGATTCAAGCTAGCCTGGCTGATGAAGAGTGATGCCCTGAAACCGGTCCCAGGATGCTTGTTTCCGGTCCAGGGAGGACCTGGCTTGGCAGTTCGGGCTGGACTGTTCCCACAAGGAACAGGGTCAAGACTGATTTGCATATGGCTGGGTCCAAACTGGGGTGGTGTGGTGAGCAAAAGAATGATGGATTTAACCCAGATCCTTGTGACTGGGGGTGAATGTTTGCATTGTCCAGCATTCCATCCATCAATTGTTTCTCTTGCATTTGTCGCCCTAAGTGGGAAGGGTATGCCCAGACGTGGGTCCCATGCTCACTACACCACTGGATTCAAGCTAGCCTGGCTGATGAAGGGTGATGCCCTGAAACCGGTCCCAGGATGCTTGTTTCCGGTCCAGGGAGGATCTGGCTTGCCAGTTTGGGCTGGACTGTTCCCACAAGGAACAGGGTCAAGACTGATTTGCATATGGCTGGGTCCAAACTGGGGGTGGTGTGGTGAGCAAAAGAATGATGGATTTAACCCAGATCCTTGTGACTGGGGGTGAATGTTTGCATTGTCCAGCATTCCGTCCATCAATTGTTTCTTTTGCATTTGTCGCCCTAAGTGGGAAGGGTATGCCCAGACGTGGGTCCCGTGCTCACTACACCACTGGATTCAAGCTAGCCTGGCTGATGAAGGGTGATGCCTTGAAACTGGTCCCAGGATGCTTGTTTCCGGTCCAGGGAGGACCTGGCTTGGCAGTTCGGGCTGGACTGTTCCCACAAGGAACAGGGTCAAGACTGATTTGCATATGGCTGGGTCCAAACTGGGGTGGTGTGGTGAGCAAAAGAATGATGGATTTAACCCAGATCCTTGTGACTGGAGGTGAATGTTTGCATTGTCCAGTATTCCGTCCATCAATTGTTTCTTTTGCATTTGTCGCCCTTAGTGGGAAGGGTATGCCCAGACGTGGGTCCCGTGCTCACTACACCACTGGATTCAAGCTAGCCTGGCTGATGAAGGGTGATGCCCTGAAAACGGTCCCAGGATGCTTGATTCCGGTCCAGGAGGACCTGGCTTGGCAGTTCGGGCTGGACTGTTCCCACAAGGAACAGGGTCAAGACTGATTTGCATATGGCTGGGTCCAAACTGGGGTGGTGTGGTGAGCAAAAGAATGATGGATTTAACCCAGATCCTTGTGACTGGGGGTGAATGTTTGCATTGTCCAGCATTCCGTCCATCAATTGTTTCTTTTGCATTTGTCGCCCTAAGTGGGAAGGGTATGCCCAGACGTGGGTCCCGTGCTCACTACACCACTGGATTCAAGCTAGCCTGGCTGATGAAGGGTGATGCCCTGAAACCGGTCCCAGGATGCTTGTTTCCAGTCCAGGGAGGACCTGGCTTGGCAGTTCGGGCTGGACTGTTCCCACAAGGAACAGGGTCAAGACTGATTTGCATATGGCTGGGTTCAAACTGGGGTGGTGTGGTGAGCAAAAGAATGATGGATTTAACTCAGATCCTTGTGACTGGGGGTGAATGTTTGCATTGTCCAGCATTCCGTTCATCAATTGTTTCTTTTGCATTTGTCGCCCTAAGTGGGAAGGGTATGCCCAGACGTGGGTCCCGTGCTCACTACACCACTGGATTCAAGCTAGCCTGGCTGATGAAGGGTGATGCCCTGAAACCGGTCCCAGGATGCTTGTTTCCGGTCCAGGGAGGACCTTGCTGGGCAGTTCGGGCTGGATTGTTCCCACAAGGAACAAGGTCAAGACTGATTTGCATATGGCTGGGTCCAAACTGGGGTGGTGTGGTGAGCAAAAGAATGATGGATTTAACCCAGATCCTTGTGACTGGGGGTGAATGTTTGCATTGTCCAGCATTCCGTCCATCAATTGTTTCTTTTGCATTTGTCACCCTAAGTGGGAAGGGTATGCCCAGACGTGGGTCCCGTGCTCACTACACCACTGGATTCAAGCTAGCCTGGCTGATGAAGGGTGATGCCCTGAAACCGGTCCCAAGATGCTTGTTTCCGATCCAGGGAGGACCTGGCTTGGCAGTTCGGGCTGGACTGTTCCCACAAGGAACAGGGTCAAGACTGATTTGCATATGGCTGGGTCCAAACTGGGGTGGTGTGGTGAGCAAAAGAATGATGGATGTAACCCAGATCCTTGTGACTGGGGGTGAATGTTTGCATTGTCCAGCATTCCGTCCATCAATTGTTTCTTTTGCAATGATGAAGCATGACACCCAGCCGGGTGTGTGAGGGCCCCAGTTCCTAAAGTGGGAGACAGCCTCTCCCCCTTTTTGGACATTTACCTATACTGACCATTCCTTCCCTTTTCTGCTCAACAATACCTAGGAACTGCATACCTTTGTTTTCACAGTTATCAATGAGTACTCACATTTTCCTCTAGAGGAAGACTTATCATCAACCAAACATGACAGAGTCATCGAGAGGCTGGATGACATTTTCGCAACATGGTGTGTTCTGTCCATTCTCAAATCTGACAACGATCTAACCTTCAATAGCAGAGAGTTCACAGACTTTTTTAATTGTTCGAACATCAAACATCAATCAATCAATCAATCAGGGAATTGTAAGCGCGCTACTCACCCGTGAGGGTCTCAAGGCGCTGAGGGTGGGGTCCGCAGATCTGGTTAGCCGAAGAGCCAGGTCTTGAGGGTCTTCCTGAAGGTGTTCAGGGATGGGGCGCGTCTGATGTCTGCCGGTAGCTCGTTCCAGGTCTTGGCTGCAATGTGAGAGAAGGATCTTCCGCCTGCTCTGGCTTTGTGGATGCGTGGGGTTTCGGCCAGTGCGAGGTTGGAAGATCGGAGGTTTCTTTTGGGTACGTGGAAGTTGATTTTGTCGTTGTGGTATTTGGGTCCGTTGTTGTGTAGGCATTTGTAGGCGTGAGTGAGGATTTTGAAAGTGACTCTTTTCTCCACGGGGAGCCAGTGGAGACTTCGTAGGTGTTGGCTGATGTGTTTGTGTCGGGGGATGCCGCGGACGAGTCTGGCGGCGGTGTTTTGTACTGTCTGGAGTTTGCGGAGTAGGGACTTGTTGATGCCGGCGTAGAGTGCGTTTCCATAGTCCAGTCTGCTGGTGATGAGTGCGTGGGTGACTGTCTTCCTTGACTCAGGGGATCCACTTGAAGGTCTTGCGGAGGATGCGGAGGGTGTTGAAGCAGCTGGAGGTGACGGCGTTGACCTGTCGGTTCATGGTGAGTGATGAGTCGAGTACGATGCTGAGGTTCTTGGCGTGGTCTGGGGGGTAGGTGGGCTTCCGAGGGCGGTCGGCCACCAGGTGCTGTCCCATGCAGAAGGGGTGGTACCGAGGATGAGGACTTCTGTCTTCTCGGCGTTGAGCTTCAGGCAGCTGTTGGTCATCCAGACTGCGACGTCTTGCATTCCTTTCTGGAAGTTGAGTTTGGCAGTGGTGGGGTCTTTGGTGAGGGAGAGGATGAGCTGGGTGTCGTCGGCGTAGGATACGATGTTGAGGCCGTGTTGTCAGACGATGGCTGCGAGGGGGGCCATGTAAATGTTGAAGAGGGAGGGGCTCAGTGATGAACCCTGTGGGACTCCGCAGGTAATTTTCGTGGGGTCGGAGAGGAAGGGTGGGAGTCTGATACTTTGGCTTCTTCCGGTGAGGAATGATCGGATCCAGTCCAGGGCTGTTCCTTGTATGCCTGCGTCGTGTAGTCTGATGATTAGTGTGCGATGGGAGACGGTGTCGAAGGCCGCTGATAGGTCGAGTAGGATGAGGGCTGCAGAGTGGCCTCGGTCCAGGAGGGTGCGGATGTCGTCTGTGGCGGCGAGTAGTGTGGTCTCTGTGCTGTGGTTGCTTCGGAATCCGGATTGGGACGGGTCGAGGACGGCGTTCTCTTCAATGAATCGTGTCAGTTTCCTGTTGACTGTTTTCTCTGCAACTTTGGCTGCGAAGGGGAGGAGCGAGATGGGCCGATAGTTCTTGAGGTCGGTGGGGTCAGCTGTGGGCTTCTTGAGCAGGGGTCTGACTTCTGCACGCTTCCAGTCGTCTGGGAAGGTGCCTGTTTTGAAGGTGGTGTTGATGGTGCGTTGTAGTTTGGGTGCGATGGCGGCCACGGCTCTGTGGTAGATGTGAGGGGGCAGGGGTCGGTGGGGGCCCCCGAGTGGATGCTTTTCATGGTCGAGGCGGTGTCTTCAGCCGTGATCAGTGTCCAGTTGGAGATGATGGGCTTGCTGGTGTTTCTGGGGGGCGGGGGGCCGTCTATGGCGCCTGGTGGATGGTCGATGAAGTTGTCGTAGAGGTTTTTGATCTTGAGGTGGAAATAGGTTCCAAGCTTGTCACAGAGGTCTTGGGATGGGGTGATGTCTGTGGCTTCGCTGCGTAGGTTGGTGAATTCTTGAATGACACTGAAAAGTTCCTTGGAGTTGGTGGAGTTGGCCAGGATTTTGTTCTGGATGAAGTTCCTTTTGGTGGCTCTGATCTGGTTGTGGTAGTCCGTCATGGTGTCCTTGTAGGTGGTGTGGTTTTCGGTTGTCTTGGTGTTTCTCCAGTTCTTCTCCAGGCGTCTGCAGGTGCGTCTGGCTTCTTTGAGAGCGGTTGTGAACCAGGAGGCTTTCCTGGGGCGTTGTCTGTTGGGGTTGCGTAGCGGGGCGAGCTCATCTGCGCAGTTGGAGATCCAGGTGTGGAGTTCTCTGGCTGCGTCGTTTGCGCTGTTTGCATTGGGTGCCCAGGTGTGGTTATCTCCGGTGAGGGTGGAGTTAAGTTGCTCGTCGGTAACCTTGCTCCAGTTCCTTCGTGGTGGGCGTGGGGCTGGTTTGGGTGCCTTGGGTTTGTTGATGGCGAAGTGTACGCAGTGGTGGTCGGTCCATGGCGGCTGCGTTGTGTGGCTGAAATGGACGCTGTTTCCTGCCGTGAAGATGGGGTCGAGGGTGTGTCCTGCTCTGTGGGTCGGTGTGTTGACGAGTTGTTTAAGTCCGATGCTGGCGAGGTTGTCATGAAGGATAGTGGAGTTGGGGTCGCTGGGGTTGTCGAGGTGGAAGTTCAGGTCTCCAATGAGTATGTAGTTTGTTGAGGCGATCGCGTGGGGTGCGATGAAGTCGGTGATGGTGGTGGCGAAGGGTGTTCGGGGGCCGGGGGGTCTGTAGACGAGGGTTCCTCGGAGTGTGGCTTTGGGGGTGGTCTGGATCTTGAAGTGCAGGTGTTCGGCGGAGGGGAAGGTTTCGCTGGAGGTGGTGAGGCGGAGGGTGATCTTGTGGGCGATGGCGAGGCCCCCTCCTGTGTGTAGAAAAGTACACCTCTCTGGCCACAGGCAAATGGTGTTGTTGAACGATTTCTGAGAACTTTGAAAATGATGGTTCAGCATGTTGCGCTGGAAGGAATTGACCTCATGCCAGCTTTACATCCAGTCCTCCGTGCCTACCATTCCATTCCTCATTCCACAACAGGTTAAAGTCCTACCACCTTGCTGTTCGGGAGAGCTCTTGGAATGAAGCTACCACAATGGACCACCAGTCAGTCAATAGACCCTGACGAGATTCATGTCACTGACACCTCTCGCAAATGCAAAATGAAGACTTACGCTGATGCACTCAGTACACGGACTTCAAGAAAGGAGACAGAGTTCTTGTCAAGCAAAAGCGGACACACAAGATTGACACTCCGTTTGATGCTGAACCGCTAAGAGTTGTAGCGAGCAAAGGACATATGGTAACTGCCTAACAACCTGGAAAATCCATAACCAGAGACTCATCATACTTTAAGCATTTGCCTCGATCTATGTCAGCTCCAGACCTCGTGAGTGAGGCAAGTCCACCTGAGTGCCCAAGTCAAGCATCCGTCACCTCTCTGGAGATGCCAGATGAAGGCACCTCTCCTCTAACTCGTACAAGTAGATCTAGTAGACTGGCGCTAGCACCTCAACGACTCATTGAGGAGTTATAATGTGAATATATTTGTTTGTACTTTTTATTTAGCAAAGGAGGAGATGTCATGTCCTGTGTTTGTGTATATAAGGCCTCTAGTGGTCGTCAGCAGACTCCTAACAAGTATTACGTAATCTGATGGGTGTAATTAATAAAGTTTGTGACGCAGTGCGTTCAGTTAACGTTGGCATGCTGAAGAATAAAGACCTGCAAACCAAAGCTCTGTGTGTGGCATGGTCTGTTACGTGCTCCCAGGCTGGGGAGGACGCTACAGTCAGCATCAACCAAAGTGAACTATTATGATATGAATCACAGGTGCCATTGTTCAAACCTCAATGAGGAAGACAAATAATCACTTTTAAATACTACTAAATATAATAAGGCACACATGCATACATGTACATATTTATGTAATTCGAGGGCTAAGTAAAGCTTTTCAAGCACTCGGAAATTACTTTTTAAGGCCTTTTAAAACTCTAGGAGGGAAGGTGTGCCTGAATAACTGGTGTTAGTTAGTACTAATGGGGAGAACCTAAAGCAATTAGGGGCCAGAATCTGATACAGCACAGCCTGGTTTGGGTGCGACTAGAAGGCTACAACAAAAACATTAATTTTAAAAGAAGGACTTAACAGAACACCGGAGTCTTTATCAGAGGATGGAAAGTTAAAGTGCCCAGAGGGAAGTAGACTGATTTAGTTAGAGAAATGGATAGAGATGAAGAGGGAAAGTACAAAACCTGTGTTGGATAGGTTAAAAATGATGCACCATAGAACCATCTAATGACGAATGGAAGTCAGGCAATAGGGAGTGTAAAGGCAGGAAATAAGAAGATTTGGGTATCATCTGTGTAGAGGTAGTTTCAGAAAACAAATGAGTAGATATTGTAAAGGAGGGAGGTGGAAAGGGAGAGGAGTGATAACTGACGCCCGGGACACCAAATGGAAGTGGGGTGTGCAGATAGCTTGGTGCCCCAAGTGACCACAAAAAAGAGTGGTTAGAGAGGTAGGCGTGAACCATTTATGGGCGAACTTGGTGCCGCCTGAAGTATTACAGGGGGGTAATGTAGTGGGCTGATCAACAATATGCAATGGTTCACACAGACCCATCTGGGGATGAGCGAGGAGCTTTTGATAGGCTGGAGAGGTAAGATTGAGTGGTCTGGATGAAGTTTCTAATGATCTTACTGTATGCAAAACTGATTGGAAGGGACTGAGGAAGTTGTCTGAGGATACATAACAGGTAGGTTGTTTGGAAACCAGTGACAGGATTTTTGAGAAAAGGATAGCTGGGACTCTGGATGGTAATTAGAAAGACAAGAAGTGTTTTTAGTAGCAGTGGGATCACTGCAGGTTTGAAGCAAGATATCAGATTTGAGGTGACGGATTAAATAGAAAAGTTGAATAAAGAGGGATCTCGCAGGTGAGAAAAAGAGGTCTGCAGTGTGAGCTGCAAGCATCAGTTGTGGCGAGGAGCTCTGCGGTGATGTGGAGTAGTGCGGAGTGTAGCAAGATGCGGTGGGATTCTTGGGGACACAAGAGGTGGTGGTAGAACAGTATCGAGTGTAGCAACGGTTTCTGTAATAGTGTGATTGTTTACGACAGGTAGGAGCAAAGTCGTTTGCTGCTTATGAAGAATGTATGATGATGACACCTGTGCATGGCGTGTTCCACAGGATACCCAGAAAAACTCCTCTCTGGTGCCAGACTAAATGACTGCACGGTGAATCCACGGCTAAGGGCGCCACCGAATGCCCATTGTAGAAACATGTCCACCCTGCGATCTAGTAGTCCACGTGGCAGAAATGAATGGGCAACCGGTTGAACGGAGCATATGCCCCTTGTCCTACATGCCACGAAACATTCTTCAGTCCTCGTCCCCTAATTTGAGATGTTCACCCGCCTTAAAGACATTGAACTATTTAAAAGAGGCGCTTGTCTCCAGCTCCGCTCTTGTTTTTGTGGCAGTCTTTCCACTGTATTTTGTACCAGCCCTATTTAAATTATTTAAATTCTCATCTCGCGTAGCAAAAGGTGTGTGTGTCTGTGTGTTTCCTCACTCTAGCGATTACAATATGTTATATCTGTCCAGCTCCGTCCAAGACAGACAAGATGTTTATAAAACATTTCTTGATATATCTCGAAAACGCAATGCGCACAGAGGCCAAAAGCTCACTTGGCACAGCATGTAACTGCTCGTGTCCAGAAGGAATGGGTGTGCCCTTTAATGCTGCCACACCGTCCTGTGCATTCACGTTTATAACCGGCTCGCAGGGGGTGGAAGGGTTCTGAAGACCTAGCATCGATACACAGATTGTATTTTCATTAAGGTATTCAATGCATGTCAACACGCCAGTGCTTCGTGTGACTGTTCAGAAAAATGAGAACATGCTGTCGTCATATTGCAAACCTCGAAACTTGGATTTAATGGAATTCTACACTCTAGTAAACGTCGAGTTTTGCAGAGTGCCTTGGATCTTTGAATCTAGTAATGCGGTATAGTAAAAAACAAAAAAACAATGCTAATACGCATTTCGCTGTAATAAAGAGTGTTTTTATTTTTGTTGGATGTGTATTGAGAAGCGAGTCTATGTGGTCTTAGAAAGAGTTCCTATGACGACTTGAGGAAGTAAAGTCCGTAAAAAGAAATGTTGGACGTGTGTCAAATGTAGTGCGTGTGGTCGAGCAGCGATCCCTAGCTTCTGTACGTGTGCCGTGTAAACACCAGATTGCTCGGTTTGCCATGGATGCATTCTTGTAAATATAAACAGGGCTCTTTCGATACTGGGACAAATTATCAACATGGTATGTGATGTTCTGCGCTGAATTTAGTAAACTGTACTTTCACTTCACTTGAATTCATATTTACTCCTCTAATGATTGCGAAAACAGAAAGCTACTAAAAACGCCATAAGGTTGCAAGGAGGAAAATGGCGCATGTAAGCAGATTGTGGAGAAAAAAAAACGCAAAGAATGCAGTAAATTCCTTTTTGTTTGAAGAAAATTTACAACTTAGTTATAGCCCTTTTTATGGGCTGCCTGGGCTCTGGATTGGCTGTTGCCGGTCATGTGCGCGCAGCGCTCGCCTCCGTGGCCTTTTCCCCGATTTCCCTGGCGGATTTTTCCCTGCATTCTGCCTTTAGAGAGACCCTTTCCTTCTTTTTCTAACCTTTGTCTCCGAAGAGGTGTCCTAGAGTTAGTGTGCCGGCCGGCGGTTCGCAGATTCACTGTATTTCCAGAGTCTGAGAGCCTCTGGCTCCCGCTGACTGCGTCCGACGAGCTCCCGGAACCCTTCCCTGCTGAGCCCTACTGGGCAGCACTATACCACCCTTGCCCCACTGCAGTCTGCCCCCGACGGCTCCCGGTGCCGGAAATGGATTGGACGGCCAGTGTTGTGCCCGCACCTTTGCCTGGATACTTTCAGGGTAAGTATGTCTCTGGTCTACACATACGTCTGTGGTGGGGTTTGGAAAGAGCCGCCAGGGTGCACGCTGGAGCACGGGTGTGGGGAGTCAGGTAGGGAGAGCAGTGCCGGGCTTGCCCCTCGGCTCACCGCAGCATTGCTTAGTCTTTCGCTGAAGCCCTTAGCTGGGGGCTCCTGAGAAGCACAGTTGCCTGTGCAGATAGATGTGCGACTTGCAATCTTTTTTGTGCCCATGTTACCCGGATTGCTACTATTTACATGAGACCTCGAGCGCCTCGCCGACGAACACCATGGCAGCACATTGAGGTCAATAATTTAAAGTCTGTGAGGCACCTTGGCTGCTGGAATGTTATCCCCGGATATTCTGATGTTGTGGTTTTTGATCACAGGGTTGTTATTGCACGCCATTAAATATTAACAGGTGTTGCTCAGCTTCGAATTTTCGCTGTTAATAATTTGTGAAGCATAAAGTGGCCGATGGCTTCATGTGGTTTAAGACTAAACTGAAGATTAGGCATTCCGTGAGCTTCGATGCACAAGACTGACGTCACCAAAGTATTTCACTTGGAAAACCGAAAACGAATAATCGGTTGCATTGGGAATATAACATATTCAGCGAATTTCCCTTCCTTGTTTACTAATATGTCACACAGATGTTGTGTGGTAACGGAATCTATTGCTATAAAGTGGGCATGTTTGAAACCCCCTCCCCCTTAGGCTCAGGTAATTAATTTCACAGATTCAATGGGTCTATTCTGTGTTACAAACTTTGCAACCCATGTTATTGTCATGACTCCTTCCAAACAGCGCACCCGATGAGATATACCGAGAACAGCACTCGACGGTACAGAAAGCATGACTGTCCATTGTTAGTGTTTTTTCAGCCAGTGTTGTTAACAAAAAACGAAAGTAACTTGCATGTCCGTAATGTTGGTTGTGACTTAAAGTTTCAACGTTTGACAGCACTAGATGGCTGTAACGCTGTAACATTTAATACAGTAAAGTTGGATTTGTGACTTTTGTTTATAGAATTATCAATTCATGCATTTTCTGTTAGTGGCGTTACTGCTTCTTGATAACCTCTGCAGATATCTGTCGGTAATTGAGGACCTGCAGGAATGCCCGTCAGTCTTTCTATGCGTGATCTTGTCTGTTTCGCCGATACAGTGTCAGGAATCTGTGTGTTTCTGTGTTGTCTGCCTTATCTATCTATCTATCTATCTATCTATCTATCTATCTATCTCTATCTATCTTTCCACCCATCAATATCAACCTGCCTCAATGCTCACGCTTTTTGGTCGCACACATTAAATACTGGATTAGACAGAAAATATCAATCGTGCCGCGTGTTTTTACGCAGTAGAAGTAACCGTGTGCTCTGAATGCCCGGGCGTATTTAGTGACCTTATTACATACTCCGACAGTATCAGAGCTCATCTCTCTCGCTGCATTACAACAAACGATAGGCAGACGCTGCCTGTGGTCTTCTCAGAATGTAAAATACGATGCTCATCGCAACACTGAAAGATCACGGTTATAACGTCATCTGCGCTGCATTTCTACAGCTCCTACAACCCCTCGCTAAGTCGTAGACCGTCTAGTCACAACTAGAATGCCACCCGCCCCACATTGCAGAGTTTGGGGTAGTGCAGGTGAAAGAATGACGTCTGCGAGGGTGTGGGGCGTGATCCCCTGCAGCTGCGGATGTGACCTGGTTTTTAACCAGAGCCTCTTTGCCGCACTGCGGCTGCCTCCATTTTCAAAGTCACCGGCGCTTTCTGAACGAGCAGCCTCCATTGCAAAGTATCAGAGCTGCTTTTGTAACGAAAGCAGTTCGCAGCGTAAATCAGCGCGAAGCACTGGACATGGCCTTTTCTAGGGAGAGATACTGGCTCGATTCCACCCAGACACCGCTGCTGCCGTGTAATATTCCACAAACACTTCAAACAAAATGCCACTTCGAGGTGTATATTGTTTATTATCGAAAGCAAAGAAAATACGAGTTTGCACGTTCAAAACAAAAAAAGCACTGCCGCCAAAATCTCTAAGTGACCAAAACTCGAAATAGTTTTAGTACAATAACAGTGATAGTAGAAATCGTTTTTGCCAAAAGGCCTGGTTGGAGCTTTGTTTTGTTAAACGGGGTGTTTTTTAAAGTGAGGCGTTGGGGCTGGAAAGTTTTACGATCGCCCTGAGAAGAGAAATGTCGAACAAAGACAGTATTTCACTGCAGGCTGGCAGACAGCTGCGGAAGGTATTTACAGCTTTACTGCAGTGCGGCACTGCGTGCTGCTGCGGCCAGGAAGTGAGGGGGGCAGGGGGCAGGGGGCTGGAGCAATCCGCATACACATGTAAATTGGAAATGAGGTGCAATTTGTAAAAAGTACCAGATCCAAAGTGTTTTTTGAAAGAAAAGGAAGTGTTATTTCGGATATGCTCTTGAGATGGGAAGGTATCTGTGAGCGATGCCTTCCTGAATGAGCATGGAGTACATTTTGAATTGTTGTCGTCTGTGTGGCTTTTAACCCCTACATAAAACAGAGCTCCTCCCCACTATGGATAGCACACATTTTTGTGGATGTCTGCCCCCAGTATGGCTAGTGTAGCAACGGCCGAGCTCCAGACCTTTGCAGATGAAAAATAGCGAAATCTGTTTGCCAACTGATTGCCAATAATATGTTATGTGTTCAAATGGTGAATTGTAAACAGTTGAATGTGTCCACGTTTTTGTGGAAATACGAGCGCCCTGTTGTCTCTACATGCAGAGTCTTGGCGTGCATGCGTGTCACGTAGCCCTACGGCAAACAAAAACCGCACCTACCATGCACTTCTCTTTATTCGTACGGAAAATAAAATGGCGCATTCCAACCAATCCCTGGAAATACAACTCCTTGATGTTTCTATTTCCCAATGTCTTGCTCATCAGACACATATTGCAAACGCACACAATCGGGAACATTTTATGCAAATGCATCTGCATACTTTTATATACTAAATGCGTACGTCATCTCTCTGAACAAAAGCAAAAACACGCACACAAGCAAACACAATGCCCCACACTTACGAAAAACTGCATAGAAAGCACACATATTATATATATACGCATACAAAAAACAGGGAGCAGTCATACACCACACAAAGGCACATACATTACACAAACGCACACAGACATGTATTCTCAAAAAAGACAAAGGGCACACAAACCAACAGAGCTCGTAGCCAAGCACGGAATACAAACACGCAGTGCATACACATATTACACACGCATACTTATCTATAAACACAGTCATTCCTATATATAAAAAATAATAATAATTCACACCATGCAAAGGCATTAGAGAAGCTTTTGTATACAAGCACAAACGCACAGCTCAAAGTCACACTCATATTTTACACATAGTAGCACTCCTACAGAGCTATATACAAGTACAAAGGCGGATACAATCTACACAGACACACAGGCATGCACAAAGGCACAAACACAACATTCGCACAGAAGCACACACGCCATAAAATGTGATACACACATCATTGTACACATTTATTGCACAGGCATACACGCACAAGCGTTTACATACACAATGACTCGTGCACAAACTCACAAGTAACGTGCAGTGGGGGGTACACATAGAAAAACATGCTCTTCTATGCAAGCACACATATATAATACAAAGAAAGACACATTTTACACACGTAGACAGTCGTTCCCAGGCTCGCATACATTGTACACTTAGGAGCTATCTACACAGACACACACATTGCACGTAAGCCCTCACACACCGATGCAGACGGACCCTCCTTTGTCTCTACTTTTAATGGCCTCTCCTACATTCACGGGCAACACTGACGCACACAAATCTCATGTGCACTCACCCGTGTTTCTGACTCTTTAACACGCAGTGATATCCCAGCAACAAACAAGCAAACACACGCATGCATTGCAGATGCCCTGGTCGGTACTGCATACTCCCTAAGTGACAGAAGTGCATATGCCTGGTAAAAACAAGAGCCTCGATATAATAGAGAAACGTATAGGGGAAGAGGCTGCAGCGAAAAAGCAGGAATGAGAACGAGAGAATAAGAGCAGGGAAGACGCCATACACACAAGATGAAATATATAGGGGCAATGAGCGCTGCATGGCACTAAAGAATGCCAGTGACAAAATACACAGGGGCACAGTGTGTTAGAAGGGAGGTTGGGACAGTGGAACAAAGAAATATAGCAAAGAGAATGAACGGAGGAATTGATGCAGAAAAGTAGGAATGAAACGCTTCAGTGAGCCATGGAAAAGAAGGAAAACGTGCATGGGAAGGGAAGGAAGCAAGGTGAACGGCAGGAGTGTAAAAGGAGGAGAGAGGAGAGAAGAAAAAGGGAGGGGAGGGAAAGGGGCGGGAAGAGGAGAGAGGGCATGAAGGGATCGAAGGCAAGACAAGGGAAAGAAAGGGGAGATGGACGAGATTAAGAGGAGGCACAGATGGATGGCAGAAAAAAGAAGGGAGAAAATGGTGGAGGAGAAGACTCGAAAACACTGGAAAGAATAGCGAGAAAAGAAAGAAGGGCTGGATGAAAAGAAGGACATGAGAAAACAAGAACAAACGGGGCCCTCGTCAGGAAATAAAGAAGCAAGTAAGAGAAGAAAGAGCTAGAGAGAGAAGAAAAGAAGGGGGATTTTAAAAAAGTGCAGGGCGCGAGACCGAAGACTTAAAAATACTTAAAAAGAGACTGGCTAGGGCTGGAGAGGTGCTACATATCGGAAGCAAATAGAAAGCAGCTGAGCTGACTGTGCGGGGGAGAAAAGGGTCTGGTCCACTGCAGGGACAGAATCAGAAAAGAGGCGTGGCCAAGGCGAGAACTCGGAAGAAACTGGGAGAGAGGTGGAACTTAGGCATGCTGAAAAGGAAGTGGCTGTAGGAGAGAGTGAACGAGAAAGATACATCGATGATGTGCAGGGTGAGAGAAGGGAGCCGGAGAAAAAGAAAACATAGGGAGATGAGAAAGAGAATGCGAGGCAAGAAAGGAGAGTCTGCTAGAGAAGGGTAGAAAGGCGAGAAAGGGAAAATTAATGAGAGTAGGGCTGCGAAGGAAAGAGCACGGAGAAGGAAAGTCAAAAGGGAAAGAGAGGGAGGGAAAGAAAGAAAGAGCGGGAAGAGATGAGGCCCGAGAGCGAGTGAGAAAGAGAGAGATGAAATCAAGGAAAAATGAGGGAGTGAGAGAGATGGCGAGGACAATCAGAGAGAGGTCTAGAGTCAGCCAACGAGACGCAGAACCAGAAAGAAAGGAGAGAGTTCGAAGAGGATTAACCAAGGAGGCTGGGGAGAAAGAGATAGAGAGTGATAGAAAGACAAGCCAGACATTTGGAGACATGAATTCAGAGGTGCGAAGAGAAAACAGAGCACAATAAAGGAAAGGGGAGGCTTGGGCAAGAGAGATGAGGGAAATAAAGGAGAGATTAAAAGTGGCCGGAGAAGAAAGAGACCAGAAATACAGAGGGGGATAAAAATAGAGCGAGAGTGACAGAACCACAAAAATGTAGGGGTGGGAGGCGAAGGAGAAACAGGAAGTGAATGAGCGAGAGAAGCGCAGAATCACCGAGAAAATAGAAATTGGCGGAGGGCAGACACAGCTGGACTGGATAAGAAGGGACAGAAAAGAAATCGGCATTAGATGGAAGAGGAAAAGAAGGGAGAGGGAGGGGAGATTAGAGGAAGGAGATGGGAAGAAAGAGGGAAGACAAGATGTCAGGGGAGAAAGAAGAAAGCAGAAGGGCAAAATGGATGGAGAAGGAAGCAAGGAATGAATAAAATGAAGGATGTTAAGGGTGGCTGCTTATCAGAGCGACGGCAGAGCGAGACATTATTAGAAATACACCGACAGGCTACTGTAAAAGAGAGGTAGGAGGTAGGCGAGTACATGAGCACGATACCAGAAGGAACAAATGAAGGGAAAGAACAGTGACTGCAGCAGGCAGGATGGAAGGTCACGAATGCTGCTAAGGAAACGGATGCAGAGGACATCTGTACGTGGGGAAGGAAGCACGGGAGGGAATATTGTTGATAGAAGAGAGAATGAGGTTATGAATGACTATTAAACCACGAGTTGTAAAGAAACCGTCCTGCGAACTCAATCTTGTGTTTTTTGAGATCAGAAGAAGGGAATGTGAGGGGAGACAATAAGGGAACGAGTAGAGTGGAGGAGAACAACCCGACCGTGGCTGTGACATGCTGTTGTGGGAAAGAAGTGGAGTAGTCGACAGGCCCCACAGCTATTCACATTGCAATTCAAATGAGAGAAAAGGGCAGGAGAGGTGGGTGAGCAAATGCAGGAAGGCAGAGGGCTGCACTTAACCAGTAGTGAAAGTGAACACAGATAGACTGAAAAAGAATGCAGGAGAACGTGTGACAAAGAGGAAAGGAGGAAGACAAGAAGTGAGTGAGGAATATGACAGCAGTGAATTAAAGGGAGAGGGAGGGAATGGAGTAAGGTAGAAATAATGGAGTTAGGAAGGAAGAAAGGCAGAGGAGATGGAAGAGACGGAGGGAGCAATGGAGTAATGAATGGAGGGGATACATGGAGGAATGGAAGGGAGGGAGTGGAACGAGGAAAGAAGTAAATAAGTGATGTGCAGGGGCATAGAAGGAAGGGAGGGAGGAAATGAGCAAGGAAGGGAGGGAGGAAATGAGGAAAGAACGAATGGAGGAAGGAAGGGAGGTTATATAGGATGACATGGAGACTTACAGGGAGCCGGTGGCAAACGCTGATATGAAAAGAGGTTGTAGAGAGAAGTAATTAAGGAAAAAATGGGTGAAGGAAGGAAGAAGTTAAACAAGCACTGGCGAAGCCAGTAGGTCTTCTCACTAAGAACTATTGTCCATGCATTGACACGTCATTTTATAAGTGCATGCCTACAAAAGGATACAGGCTTTTTTTCAATCAATCTGAGATGAATCAGTAAATTAAAAAAGTAGTGCGAAAACACTTTATTAAAATGTAGCGAGTAAGCCACTTTAAAAAAAAAAATTAACAACAGATGAGTGGGTTGAGGGAAAGGGTGAAGCAACACGGCGGGGAGGGTCAAGCAACACTGGGTGGGGGAGAAGCAACACAAGGGAGAGAACATAGGCAAAAGACATCAACGTAGAGTGAGGATGGGAGAATCACAAGCGGTAGAATGAGCAACACGAGGACGGTAGGAAAAAGCACAAGAGAATGACATCTGGAAAACATTCACTCTCATTGAGTGCTTGAACATAAAGAAAATTGTGGTTCCCTAAAAGTGGGCAGAGGAAGCATAGAAGTCAGCCAATGAAAGTGACGGAAAAAAGGCCATGCTTCAATGGGGAACAAACACAAAATGGACAGGCTGAAACAAGAAAAGTAATCCAATAGAAAGCAAGCAAATAAGTCTAATGGTAAAGCCAACCAATGGTAAGTAATGGGTGAGCTGCAAACCTCTATATGATCTTGGTAAGCCCACAGTATGTCTTTTGGGAGGGTATGAGAGGGAATGATGAAGGTAGATGTAGATAAAATGACAGAATAAAGAAGGAAAGAAAGAGAAAAGAGAAGGACGGCAGTGAGGAATAGAGGAAGTGACGAAATATTAAATGTAGGGAGGGATAGAGGGGTGAACGAAGGTATGAGTATAAGTTAAAAAGTACAAAAAGAAGGAAGAAAACAAACAAGGGAATGGGAATGAAAGCAGGGAGTGCAGAAGAACAAAAGGAAGAGGTAGGGGTCATTGAGGGAGGGATAGGAGAATGCTAAGAAGGAGAAATAAATAATGAAGGAATAATGGAGAGGGGGAAAGTGAACAATGGAAGCAAAGAAGGCAGTATGAGATAGAAAGGTGAGCAGCGGCAGCTCCTAAGTTAAGGCAGAGGGGTGTCACCCCACTGCTTTCTCAGCAGTGCAATCATGAAAAATGAAATGATAATAAAATAATGTTATTAATTTATTTTTCCTCACTGAGCCGAGTCTAGGGCAGGGCCATCCTGACTGGCAGCATTTGCAGCAGGGAGGAATAGTGGTGGGCACTGTAAGTGTGCATGTCATTTTGACCGGCTGTCTTAAGACGGGCAAACCGAAAAGCGCACTTAGATTTCTCCAACCCGAGCTGTGTTGCACAGTCAGGTGGAGAACAGGCACAGGTTCCCAGGCCCTGACTGGGCATCAAGCCAGCCCGCTCAGATCAACCCCAGCACTCCTCATGCTGGGTAATACTATTACTAGCATGAAAGGAGCTTTTGTATTGGCGTTGAGGAGTTTGGAAGCCTGGGTATAGACTGCTGGGAGTCGACAGGAGTAGAAGAGCACCAAGGCGGCGGCCGGCAGATAAGTTCTATTTTGTTTTTTGTATTTTTCTCCCCTGCGCTGCCCCACCACTATTCTTTCACAGCAGTTGCCACTGAAGGTGAGATGGAGACCAGATGGAGACCAATGGAAAAAGGGAATGCGAGATAGGAAGTGAGTAGGGCCTTACACAGAAATGTAAGGATAAACGTTGGGAATGAAGGAGGGAAGAGAAGAGGAAAGGAAAGAGGAAAATTAGGAAGGGAAGGCAGAAAGGAAGGGAGGAATTATATTTTGAAATTTTCAGTGCTGTAGTGAGTAAAAAATGTAATATGGAGCACCCAGTATTTAGACATAATTCTTGGGGTTCTTGTATACCTGCTCAGGAGGCACAGAACCACAGCATAGGGTGCGAGTATGACATGCCCAAGCCGTTTTTAATGGAGGTGGGCGAGTCACTGAAAGCTCCAGCTAGGCTCAAGCTTGAAGTCTGGATCTGGCTCATCGCGAGGTCCTCTTGGAACCAAGAGCTCATAATGAGCCAAGCTTTCATTTGGCTTTTGCCTGCTTCTCACCCTCTACCCAGGATGGGGTATTATTGTCAGAGTTGCCGACTTTGCAATTTGGGAACCATGGTTCAGTGAGTGTCAGCTCAACATCCTGTGAATCACTTTATCTCCCCTTGCTAATAAACAATGAATGTGACCTTGTGTAATGTAAGGTGTGCCAATACCTTCGGGTGGAGATTGCACTATATCAAAACTGCAGGAAAATGCTCAAGGAGGTCAAAACAAAGCCTAAACATACGGAAAGATGAATAGATACCCATTTACTAGCTGATTTGTAACAAGTGAAACCAGAAAACCTGGATAAATCATGGCTTCAAGATTTAAATTGTGTGATCCTAGGCAAATATTTTATTTAAACAAAACCCTTTTTTTTCACTATTGTGGATGAAAGCACTTTCAAATATGGGAGTTCAAAATACCAATTGTACTATAACCTATTGTGTTTGATTCAGTAGAATATAATGTTTATAATAATGTCGAATGGTTCATGTTTAAAAACGATTACTTTTCCTAAATACGTCTCAGTACAAAGCTATAATGTGAGGTTTTAATGGCAAAGCTTCCTCGTGTTAAAGAAATACACTTTGTGGAATTTTGAAGAGACTTTATCATATTTTACATGATGTTTGTTGTATGAATTGAATAGCAAACATTGTATGAATTAAATAGCAAACATATTCAGGGCTCAGCTCTGGCCCAGCCCTACATGTTAATCTGTTGGCTCACCCACCTCTAGTTCTTGAGAGACCTACACATCTTAGGGAGGTGAAAAAAGAAATGGAAGAAAGGAATGGGTGCTGAAGAAAACGGCTAGGAGAAACAGAAATACATTGGTTGTGAGAAGGAAGGATAAAAAGGTGGGTGAAAGGAAATGACGAAACGGGGCTAGATGAGGCAGGAGATGGCGAGCAGCAGTATCACACAAGACACAGGTGATGCGAGGAGGCTATAATAATAAAGTGACTGAGGCACATAAAAAAAGAACAACAGTGGTCCAGAAGAAGAGAAAGAGGGAACGGGATTAGTGTGTCGGTTGGGTGGGAGTGGGTATGAGAAGGGAGGTAAACTGGTGCAATCGGTACATTAAGGAAGGAGGGTGGCTGGACGGAAAGAAAAGATGTGGACAAATGTGGCCAGTATGGAGAGAAGTGTTGTGGTGGAGTATATGTGGATGGTTCCAGAGTAGGTAAGTGAGCGGTATGGTAAAGAGGGTTAATGAAAGCAAATAAGGAAAGAGGGACGGGGTCATGGGAAGCCCAGGAATGGCGAATTGTCCTCCAGTGGCTCCACAGACTGATAAGAGGCCTGGAAAAGGACGCTGGTTCTGCAACATGAAAACAAGACACAGATGGCAGTGGCATAACCTCATCTTGCAGAGGAAGAACCTCAAGACAATGGGAGGGATAAAGGGTTATAGCGCGAGGGAGGCCACCGACGAGACTATCAGTAGGGGTAAAGGGTTTAGAAGCTTAAAGCAAACGAGTCAAAAAATGAAATCTGGATGGAAGAAGGGGAGAAGGAGAGGATATGCAGGGAAAGGGAACCCTTCCTGTGATCTGAGGCCACATGGTGTGAGGGGGTTAGAGTGGGATGCAGAAGGATGGGTTTGAGGGATGGAGAGGTAAGGTAAGGGAATAGGGGCACGATGTGGGGCTGGGTGGGGGCGGGGGTAACAGGAAATCTTCTAAATTCTGTTGAGCTAGCTTACACCACGCTATCCTTATGTGAGACGTAATCCCACCACTTTTTTTTTAAATTCAATAAATTTGTATTGATTGTTCGAAGCAAAACCATATATAATACATATAGCATAGCAAATAAATAGAAAAACAAGATACATAATAACTAAATAAATAATATACCAATTGCAAAGGAGATACAGCACATTTTTAAATCTTAGAAATCGCAAATAGGGATAGAAGAAGTGAATACATCATCAGCACTGCGACATCAGAATGACATAAGTGACGATAGTATAGATGGCATAAGATATTTGTCTTAAGGCAGAGACAGATAGCAGGGAAGGCTATGTATTTTAGGCGTGCGTCTTGTGGTTGCAAGACTTTCGGCTATTTCTCAGAACAGATATAGCACCCCGCATTAGATATGGGCAGCAATTAGACGTCAGGGATCCTTGATGTGTGCTTCTTTAAGTGGCATGGTAAGGATGTTTGTCATGAAGGGTCTCCGTTTGGTATTGTGTGGTAGCGTAGGGTATTATAAGAGACTGTTCACGGTGGTTTGTAGGATTCAAAGAAGAGATCAAGGGATTCCCACATGCCTCTATTGGGGGACTTCACGGGGAGTTGTGGAGCGCTATATTGTCAGCTCCTCGCAGGTTAGTGACCCAATTCAGCCAGTGTTTAAAGGATGATTTACTAGTATCCTTCCAATTATTGAGTACTATCTTAAAAGCTGCTGTGAGAAGTAGGTCAAGGAGTGCTTTGTCATCATCCCCCAAGGAGTCTGCTCTAGTAGGGGCAAATATTAGAGTCTGGAGGTCCCTACTTATATCTAGGGGGAAGAGTTTAGATATGAATTTAAGAACTTTATCCCAATAGGTAGTCACACACGGGCAAAGGGTCAGTAGGTGCTCTAAGTCTCCCACTGCTCCATTGCAGTTCCAACATATATCGTCTGCGCGTGATTTTGTGTTTGTGAAGTCGGGCTGGAGTCCAATATGCCCTGTGTAATAGCCAGAATTTTGTGTGTGATAGCACTGGACTGATTTTATTTTTAAATACTGCGTTCCATGTCCAGGACCAGTCTGAGTCTGAGATCGGGGTTTTGGATTTCGATTCCCAAAAGGCTATGGCCTTCTTATTAAGTGTAGAGTGTTGGGGGCTTAGTAGTTTGTAGAATCGGGAGACCTGGTGACCTAACGCGTTTACTTTTGAGAGGTATTGCGGGAGGGATGGTGTTAGGGCTGAGAGATTTGCCTTAGCTAAGGCAGCTTTTATTTTTAAGAAATAGTAGAATTCAATTGGCTCAAGTTGGTAGATGGACTGTAGGTCCTTAAAGGATAAGGGTTGTGTGCCTGCGTAGAGTTGGTGGGGAAAATATATGCCCTTACTGATCCATGTTGCATTGTACAAGGTGCATTTTTTATATAAAATTTTGCTATTATTCCAAATGGATACCAAGTTAGACTTCTTAACACTGATGTCTAGTAGTTTGTCTATTTTCAAGAGGGAGGATTTAGTGTTTTTGAGTATAGAGCTTGAACAAGTAATTCGATTCATATTCATGGTTAGAAGGGTTGCCGGGGGTATACCATCAAGGATATGTTTCTCAATGTCAAGCCATACAGGTGTGTATCCTACTGGGGTTGTCAGCCAATGAGAGCCCTGTCTTGCGAGGAAGGCCGACTGGTAGCGTTTAAAATCAGCTAGATTAACCCCACCCTAACCTTTTAGGGAGCCTGAGTTTCTTCATGCTAATTCTTGCCTTCTTTCCTCTCCATAGGAAGTTCGAGAGAAGTTTGTTTAGTTTGTGATGGAAATCTTCGGAAAGAACGAGGGGCAGCATTGTTATCAAATAATTTACTAGGGGAGACCATCATTTTTATGGTTTCAACTCTGCCCCACCAAGTTATGAATCTGGGTGACCAGGCATCCAATAATGATTTGATCTTTTCCAGTGTTTTGGTCTCGTTATGTTGGAGTGTCTCTAGAATAGTGGAGCAGAATTCTATCCCCAGGTATTTGATATGGTTCGGTTGCCATGTGAGGCCCGAGTTGCCTAGCATTTCACGCGTACTATGTACATTAAGCGGTTTGACCTCAGATTTATCGCGATTGAGTTTGTAACCAGAGTGTCTAGAGTATGTGTCTATCGTGGTCATCAGGCCTATGATGGATTCTTCCGGTTGTTCCGTGATGATCAATATGTCGTCCGCATATGCGGCTAGTTTTACTCGCAAGTCGCCAAAGAGAACCCCGGTGATGTCCTTATGGAGCTTAATGTCTTGGATCAGCGGCTCCACTGCTAGGAGGAAGAGAGCCGGAGAGAGGGGGCAGCCCTGTCTAGTTCCTTGTTCTAAATGGAATGAATCCGATAGGGTGCCATTAATGGCTATCCTGGCCGTCGGGTTAACATATAAGGCCATTACCATGGAGATGAATGGTTCACCTAGGTTGAAAGTTTGCATACATTGTCTCAGGAACTGCCATGACACTCTATCAAACGCCTTTTCCGCGTCTAGCGTGATAGCAATTAGGGGTGTCGGAGCGTTTTTGGCCTTTTCTAAGATGTGACATAGTAGTCTAGTGTTGTCATTAGACATACGATGTTTGAGAAAACCCACCTGTGAGTTGCTGATCAGAGAGGGAAGAAATTTATTTAATCTATTTGCTAGGACTTTGGCATAGATCTTACAGTCTACATTTATTAAGGAAATTGGTCGATAATTTTTGGGTAGGAGCGGGTCCTTGCCTTCTTTGGGTATGACAATGATATTGGCTTCCCTCATTGAGTTAGTAATGTTGCCCTCATGGGCTACAGAGTTGAAGAAGCCTATTTAGCGTCGGCTGGAGTGAAGTGCCAAATTCCTTATAAAAAGAGGCAGAAAAGCCGTCTGGCCCTGGAGCTTTGTTACTTTTAAGTGTTTTTATCGCCGACGATATCTCTAGATCCGAGATAGGTACCCCCAGCTTTGAGCTATCTGTGTTTGAAAGTTTGGGGAGGTCTAATGAATGTAAGTATTGTTCGCAGGCATCTGAGTTGACTATTAAACTGTTACTATAGAGGTCCTTGTAGAACGTTTGGAAGGTATCCAAAATTTCGCTATGTTTGGTGTGGGTGATATTCTTGTCATCTTTAATCGAGGAGATCGTGAATTGTCTCTGTTTATGCTTAAGGTAGGAGGCCAATAATTTCCCCGCTTTGTTGCCCTCACAAAGTTGGAGCGCCTTGAATTTGTTGATCCAGACACCAGCCCTTCTGCTTATAATCGTATTATATTCGTACTTCTTTTTGGTCAACGCGTTTAGGGTAGCCTGATCCTCCACTCGCTCCGAGTGCTTTTTTTCCAGAGTCTTAATCTCACATTCTAGATTTTTAAGTTCTAGATTTAATTTTTTATTTATTTGGGCCTTAATTCCGATAATAACGTAATCCCACCACTTTAATATTTCGATATAGTGCTTCCTTCAGATATGAAAAAGTTTCCCAAAGCCACCCAACCCTAAATGAGTCCCTAGTATTAAAATTACAATTGTAGTGAAAGCACGGCAATGACACGTATGAATCCAAACTGCGTGCTTGTAATGCCAGTGTTAGATCAGAGGGTCTGGAGGAAGCCTCTCGAATCTTTATATCTGTCATTACTTCAGCACGACTTTTAACTCCAGGGGTCTACGGAAGGACTGCAGCAGAGCTATGTTATGACATGTCATGTCATATGCCGGAAGGACTGCAGCAGAGCTATGTTATGACATGTCATGTCATATGCATTTGCAGCGTCATGGGCCTTAACAGAAGCATGGAAAACCCCATCCCTCCCTCCCCACTCCCATGGTTGTAAAAGACAGACATAATTAGGGTGCAGTGGACCCTTCTCACACTGCCTCCTTGGAGCCACAGCTTCCGAGCACTTATAATAGCCACCCATGTCTGTACGTCACATACAGCTGAGGGAAAGGCCAAAGCAGGAGCAGGAGTTAGAGAAGAGGCTGGAACCAGGAGAATATGCTTCCTAGCACAGACCAGCATCACCTTGTAGACTGGCCCAAGTGCAAGAGGGAAGAATACCTCCCCTTCTCCGGTTAAGTAGTGAGAGAAAATGTAAACAATACTTGTCAGAATTATTAAGACATTTCAATCTTGAAAAATACATTTTTTGAGTGACTGACAGGCTTGTTGAATCAAATGTAGACATATTAGTTAGTAGTAGTATGGGGCTCTGGCAGACGTCGATTTGGAGACAGAGTGGCATTTTGGGACCATATTTCAAGTTTCTGAGGGCATGATTTGCAGTGTGTCGGGTCTACTCGGAAAAGTCTTTCGGCACGTTTTCAGTTTTTTTTTTACATAGAGCATTTAGGGGCAATAAGGAGTACTCGTCATTTCAACGTAAAACATTTTACTAGTATTTGGTATTGTGTTTTATGACAACTAATATTTTTTGGGGATGTGGAGTAGAGTGGAAGAAAGAAAGGAAAGAGAGGATAGTTTGAATAGATGAAAGGTTGCGAGTAAGACGAAGGAAGGAAGGAAGGAAATGGAGAACGAAGGAGGAAAGAAAGAAGAAAAAAAGGGGAGAGGGAAAAGTTAAAAAAGATATTTGCAAGGAAGAGGAGGGAAAGGGGAGAAGAGAGAAAGAACGCGAAAGAAATGGGTATACAAAGCAATGAAGAAATAATTCGAGAAAAAAAGCAAAGCAGGAAGGCATGAGAGGGTAAAACGGAATGAAGGATTAATTGAAATAGAACAAGTGAGGGAATGATTATGACGGCATAAAGAAACGACGTTTAACATATACATACCCAGCTCTGGTTTTTACCGAAAGATATTTATGAAGCCAAAGTTCTCATGGTGAAGAGTATACTTACATCTTCCCCCGTGTCTATGGGCCAAATCTGCGCGAGAGACATCACACGAGTCTTTAAACAGCTGTTGGATACAATGTTCTATGCATTCATAGTCCAATATCTTAAATTGCATATGAGGATAAAAGATACTTTACGTGTAGGCAATTGTTCGGGTGTAAATTACATTGTTCGTCAAATCTGCGGATTAACACATTTATTAAAATTTAAAAGAACATCGCTGCTTTAATATGTAACGAAATGGGATTTACAGGAGATAATGCAGAGCCATCACGATTTATATCAACCGATGTAAAATGACAGATAGATTCAGAGTATGACTATTAGACGAAGCAAAGCACTTGCTCGGCATTCCTTTCCTCTGGTCTAGTGAGCCTGTTGCTGTACTGGCTCTTGTCCAGTAGAGGGCGCTCTAGGACAACCCTCCCCGCCCTCGCTAACTTAGCAATCGTTTCTTGTGGTTGGCCTCAGACGTCCACCTGCTCACGTGACCGCAGAAGAGAGCCATTATTACTAGCGCGAAAACGTGGAAGGTCGACAAGTGCGATGCACATCCCTAAGCACCGTCTGCCTTTCAAGATCAGGTAGCAATGAGCTGGCATGATAGGTGAGGGCTATTTAAAACATATGGGACCGCACTGCCAACGCCTGCGAAGAAGGGTTTATAAACGGAAGCTCTCGCTGTGCCTGCCGAGGTACACACCGCTCCTGGCTCCGTTCCCAGCAGTCCATGGAGAAAGTAAGGGGGTCGGAGATTTCACTTCACCGGTTGGAACTGGTGGCAGCTTGAATTCTTCCTGTTTTTCCATCTTCAACCCAGCAAGCTGATTGCACCTCGCATGTGAACATGAATTATAAGTGTTGTGAACAGGAGGGCTTTAAGTGGGATGAAAAAAGTGTGTGTGTGTGGGGGAGGGGGGGTCTCTAAAAGGAGCGTGGCCTGTGTAGTTATAGGCTTGGCTTAACCACATGAACTACATTTCTGTGATTATCATAGTGTGCCACCCAACCGGTATTTTGGTGTCTCACTGGACTTTTGTTATTGTGTCCAGATATAATAACATAACAACCAGGGCTTTAAGTGGGCCGGGTCTCACCGGGTCTGAGCACCGGCAGTGTTTTTTACGGAGGCCTCTAAACGGGTCTCTATCGGGCTCTGTTTTGTGACCTGGCACAGGCGGTCCGTTTTTTGCGGACTGCAGTGGCAGCAGGCACATCGATGTGCGCTGCTCACACTGCTCACTTCTCACTAGTGGAGAAGTTAAAAAGGCATGACATCATGCCAGGTGAGAGTTGCAGGGCAAGGGAAATCCTTTAAAGAGAGTCATTTTCTCTCTGGATTTCCCTTCTCTTTGAAACTCAGGGGCAGCAACATTGTCGTGGTGTCACCGGGGCTTTAAGTGGAAGCCTTTTCAATAATATATACAAGCCATAGTTGCTGCTCATTTATCTTATGCAACTAACAACCACTGACAAAGCCAATAGTCCTGACTTGTTCTAGATATGATGTTACTTGTTGTATCATATATCTAGATGCAATGACAGAAACAGCAAAATACAAATCGGGCGGCACACTATGCTCAGCACAGATTTTTAGATTAAGTGTTTTAAGCCACGCCCTTAATTACACTGGCCACGCCCCTTTGAGAGACCCCCCCAGTTTTTTCATCCCACTTAAAGCCCTGTTAACAACTGACCTACACCTAAAACCAGCGAGGACTATTGGTTTTGTCGATGGTTGTTTGTGTGTGCTCTGCAGAGAGGTCAAGCATTGAATGACCATGTGATCTGAACACCTTTTTGGCACTGCAAGAAACTCGCACTGCCTTCAGCCTCAACTCCTGACCTCTTAATTGTGGCTGCTATAAACACCTGGAGGCGACTCATTTCAGAGCTTGCACTATACAAGAGCAGTATGCTGACCTAATGCAAATACACAAAAGCAGAACTTCTTGGGAATAGCTAACACTCTAATCACGTTCAAGATTCGGTAAAACACGTGAAATATAAACCAGAACTAAATCACTGACGTGAATTACCTGAACATTTATTATGTTAATTGTTCAGAAATCATCGTGTTTTTCCCCCCCAGTAAAGTTATGGACGTGAATATGGGACCCGATAAGGACACGTTTAAGAGGCCCACTTAAACCCTGGCTGTGAAGATAAAATGAAGCAATTGTATTGTATTGTAATTGCATTTATATAGCGCTTACTACCCCTGACGAGGCGTCAAAGCGCTTTTTCGGCGAGTAGCACGCTACTCCGGAACCCCTAAAGGACTAGTGTTGAATTAATATAGTGAAATATGAAAGTAATTTGAGTGGTGGATAGGTTAGTCAGTTATTTGGATTCAGAAGGATAGCGGAAGGATAGAAAAGGGAAAGAGGTTTGCATTTATATAGCGCTTGCTACCACTGATGGGGTGTTGAACTGCTTTTTTGGCGAGTAGCACGTTACTTTGGAACCCATAAAGGATTAGTGTTGAATTAGTATAGTGAAATATGAAAGTAATTTGAGTGGTGGATATGTTAGTCAGTTATTTGGATTGAGAAGGGTAGGGGAGGGATAGAAGAGCGAAAAAGGTTTGCATTTATATAGTGCTTGGTACCCCTGATGGGGTGTTGAAGCGCTTTTTTGGCGAGTAGCACGCTACTCCGGAACCCATAAAGGATTAGTGTTGAAAAATTAGTATAGTGAAATATGAAAGTAATTTGAGTGGTGGATATGTTATTCAGTTATTTGGATAGAGAAGGGTAGCGGAGGGATAGAAGAGGGAAAAAGGTTTGCATTTATATAGTGCTTGCTACCCCTGATGAGGTGTTGAAGCACTTTTTCGGCGAGTAGCATGCTACTCTGGAACCCATAAAGGATTAGTGGTGAATTAGTATAGTGAAATATGAAATTTGAGAAGTGGACATGTTAGTCTGTTATTTTGATTGAAAAGGATAGTGGAGGGATAGATGAGTGAAGGATTTACATTTTTTTTTTGTTTGGTTTGGAGGTTATAGCAGTAGGATGAGGCTTGGGATGAGTAAAAAAGGGATGTGGAGGGGAAGAGTCAGAGGGAAGAGTTTAGAAAGGCTTTTTTTGGGGAATCGGTATAGTAAAAGCTGTCATGATGCAAGTAGGGGAGAGTCTAGAACGGGTTATTTTGGGGATCATAGTAGTGGTATGGGGTTTGGGATAAATGAGAGAGTGGATGTAGAGGATATATTGATAGAGGTATAGGGTGAGAAATAGGGTAGTGCATTGGAAAGAGTAGTAGAAATAAGTTTGAGATGAGTCAGAAAGTTGGGGCAGAAGATATATTGAGAGAGGTATAGGGTGAGAAATAGGGTAGTACATTGGATATGCTGAATTAGAAGAAAGTAATAAATATATAGATCCATAAGTACATGGAAAGTATATAGATGCATAAAGGAGGTAAGTATATGTAGATTAAAGATATTGATAGAGGTATAGGATGCGAAATAGGGTAGTGCATTGAATATGCTTTTTTAGGAGAAAAGTAATAAATGTGTAGATCCAAGTACATGGAAGGTATATAGATGCATAAAGGAAGTAAGTATATGTAGATTAAACATGCATTAGATAAACTCTGGTTTTCAGGTGTTGTGGTACTCACTGAGTGTCTCGGATCCCTGAGCCCTACTCACTGAGTATCTCGGATACCCTACCCCTCCTCACTAGTACTCACTGAGGGTCTCAGATACCTGAGCCCTGTTCACTGAGACTCACTGAGTGTCTCAGATGTCCGAGCCCTGCTCACTGAGACTCACTGAATGTCTCGAATACCCCAGGCCTGCTCACTGAGACTCACTGAGTGTCTCGGATACCAAAGCCCTGTGCCCTGGTATTCACAGAGTGTCTCAGATACCCAAGCTCTGCTCACTGAGACTCACTGAGTGTCTCGGATACCCGAGTTCTTCTCCCTGAGACTCACTGAGTGTCTCAGATACCCGAGTCTGACTCACTGAGACTCACTGAGTGGCTTGAATGCCCGAGGCCTGCTCACTGTGACTCACTGAGTGTCTTGAATACCTGAGGCCTGTTCACTGAGACTAACTGAGTGTCTCAGATACCTGAGTCCTGCTCACTGAGACTCACTGAGTGTCTCCGATACCCAAGCCCTGCTCACTGAGATCCACTGAGTGACTCGAATACCAGAGGCCTGCTCACTGTTACTCACTGAGTGTCTCAGATACCCAAGCCCTGCTCACTGAGACTCACTGGGTGTCCCAGATACCTGAGTCTTGCTCACTGGCACCCACTGAGTGTCTTGAATACCTGAGCTCTGCTCACTGTGACTCACTGAGTATCTTGTATCCCGAGCCCTGCTCACTGAGTATGTCAGATACCCGAGCCCTGCTCACTGAGTGTCCCAGATACCCAAGCCCTGCTCCCTGAGACTCACTGAGTATCCCAGATATCCAAATACTGCTCACTGGTACTCACTGAGTGTCTCGAATACCCAGGCCCTACTCACTGTGGCTCATTGAGTGTCTCGGACACCCAAGCCCTGCTCACTGAGACTCACTGAGTATATGAGATACCCCACTCTTCCTCACTGGTACTCAATGAGTGTCTCGGATAACAAGGCCCTGCTCGTTCTCGGATCCTCGAGCCCTGCTCACTGTGACTCATTGAGTATCTCATATCCCCAAGCCTTACTCACTGAGTGTCTCGGATCCCCAAGCCCTGCTCACTGAGACTCACTGAGTGTCTCGGATACCCGAGCCCTGTTAACTAAGACTCACTGAGTATCTTGAATACCCAAGCCCTGCTCACTGAGACTAACTGAGTGTCTTGAATAACTGAGCCCTGCTCACAGACTCCCTGAGTGTCTTGAATACCCAAGCCCTGCTCACTGTGTCTCACTGCAGTGACCAAAACTAGGAAGAGAAAGAGAGACTCACTGATGGTGAAATGGACCAAATAATCTGAAAGTGTGGGGAAAGCCAGATGTTTCTCACCTTTCACCTCTGATAATAATACTATACATGAAGCTTAATAATGTCCACAGTTAGGGTTTGCAAACCTCAAGTAAAGTGTCCCTTACATCAGAGACCTTCGTATTTAAGACATCACTACGAAGGTCGTTGCCATCAAGAGGATGTTAGGTTGAGGGTGCGCTGCTCACAGTTGGCGCTCAACTCACTGAGCTGTCCTACTGCTTTAATTAATCCCACAAGCCTGTTCAGAAAATTAAGTGACATGGAATGTAAGGGGGGGTCTATTGGCAGACAGCGAGATAACCGAGCGGGTTAATGCACTCACTTCAGGTGCTTGTGATGAACCTGCAGCTCACAGAGTGAACACAACCTTTCAGTATTTTCTAAGACATATTAAAGCGTGTGCTTAGGTCACAAAAGGACATGTAATTTGCAGCCTCACTGGACAGCAGACTCCTTAAGCAACAGATTTAAAGCGCAACAAAGTGTACCCCAGATTTTCCATGTACATGCACCCTATAGGAGGGTTTTTGGGGGGTGCATTCACTGAAACAGGCCGGTACCTATGGATGATTTTAGATATTACAAACAACGCGCCTCTTTCTGTTTTCGAGCTCGGTTTGTTTCCGGACATAGGAGCCGGTTCTACAAGTTGCTGGCGGGGCCCAGGTCATGTGAACATGGGAGGGCAGATGAGGACGTGCCACGCAGGATGCCCTTCCTCACACACATGATGGTCCATGGCAAAGACCCAGGAATGAAAGAACTCACCCAAACTCAAAATCAATACATAAGAAAGTTACTCACTCATTTACTGCATCAGCCAAACCGTGCTGGGCGCCCAAGCTGGCTATATCCCATGAGCCTGGAACACGTCCATCCAGTGAAGTGTGAAAAGTGCTGGTTAAGGCGCCTGGACATGCATGAGCCTCGAACACGTTCCTTCAAGGGGAGAGGATGTGGCCTAACGGCTAGAGCGGTCGACCTGGAAGCTGGGGATTTCAGTGAAGAGTGTGAAAGATGTGGTGACCAGGTTTGAAAACCGAAAACGGGGACTTACTGAAAATATAGAAGTAGGACTACAAATTAATGTTTGCATCGAGAGCGAGCCACAGAATGCCTTAATTGCGCGGCTCCTCCTACATAGAATTCCTTAATTGCCCGGATTCTCCTACATAGAAAGCACAGATAGCCCAGCACCAAGGGGAATCAATTGCAACTTTAACACACAGTATCATCTGTAAGAACTAAATTGCTTTCCGCTAGGGCTGCTGATTGTGCACTGAACGCATGTACAGTCTCTGAAAACCTGGACGTGTTCAATTTACTGAAATTAGCCGGGGCAGGTGATGAACAACCAGGATTGTCCCGAGAAATCGCCCTACAAAAGTACCACTTGCTGAGGGATGTAAACTGGGGATTTCCAAAGTTGACGCCTCTGTTAAGATTGAGGTTCTAGAGGGGTCAGATTTTACAGAGCTGTCGGTTTCTAGGGTCCATGTTTGAATACCTTATCCACTCCATGTATTTTTCTGTGTATTCCGGTAATTATAGCCGTGATTTTATAATTTGATAAACAGGACTAAAAATACTAGAATGCAAGGATATTGCCTGGTCTGGGAGACCTACTCACCCATGGATCATCTGAAGACTTGTTTCTTCAGGTATTTTATAGGGGGTGGCTGTGCCAGCCCTAGCAGCCTTTTCGATGCTTCAGATTACCAGGACAATCCCGCATTCAGGGTCGAATTGGTAAAGCGGGCACTCGGGCAATGGCCGAGGGGCCGGTATCGAAGTTCTAGCTGTAGGCTGCTTTTTTGGGCAGCCTGGGGCCGATTTGGGCTGTGTCTGGTGTGTGCAGATGTTGCCAGCAGCCCAGTGGGGCCCTGAGTGGCCTTTCTGGAGGCAGATGGGTGTCCATTACCTCCCTTTTATCAACGGGCAGAGGTGTCACTCCCTTTCTCTCGCTGGGCCGTCCCATTAATGTATACATATTGAGCGGGGGCAGGGGGCCTAAGCAGAAGTGGCCCCACTTGTTTTCAGGTGTTTATAAAACTTCCCCGAAGCAGTGTTTTGAGGAAAGGCAATATGCAAATGTAAGCCACTTTTTTTTATGGCGTGCCCGGGCTGATTTCTAATCCCAATCCAACCCTGCCCACATTTAATTAAAAGTCTCTCTACTTCCGTTTTATGAGTACGAACAATCTTTGAAAAAGCCATGTTCTTGATTGGCAATAATTTGGACAGTTTGGGGCAGATTTACCACTTTTTCGTGCAGTGCAGCATCCGCAAATGCTGCGCTGCGTGAAAAGGAGAGAGGAGGAGAGCTCTAAATTTACTGAAATATGGCACTCTCCTCCCCTTTCCCTAGCGCCAGTGCTGAAATCAGCTGCTTTGTGACACAGAGACACATTTGCGCCATGGTGCAAGGGTGTCTCCGTGAGTCTAGCATAGGTTTTGTACTGTAAGGGTACCCTTCCAGTACAAAATACTATGCATAGACTGACTTAAACCATTTTCCCTTTTTGTATGTGTGCTGTAAAGTGCAGCAAATGTACAAAGTCGGAAAAGGAAGGAGAAATGTTTTTATTTCTCCTTCCTTTTCCTACTTCAAAAAGGCGCAGTTTTCTGACTCTAAAACCTGTCTACTTAACTAGTAAATTGGGTTTAGCATCAGAAACCTTGGGTAGTTGCATGTGAACGTCCATGCACCACCCATGGTATGCCCCCTTGGCGCTAAGTAATGCAAAGCAGCGCTATGCGCTGCTATGCGGTACTTTCACGTTATTTCCAGCACTAAACAAGTTTCGCACTGGAAAGTAAATCGGAAAAAAAAAGATTTTGCACCAATTTGCGTAACTTTTGTGATGCAAACGGCACAAAATCTTAGCAAATCCCTCCCTTAGTTTGAAATGCCTTCAACCTAGATTCCTGAGATTAATGGGTGGGGTGAAAACGGATTCACTTGGCTTGGTCTGTTAATTGACCAAAAAGATTACTAGCATAATGTCCAATCAATGCGTCTTGAAATAATATTTTTTTTTAAAACATACAGCCCATGGGAAAGCATTCATACCTATAAAGAACAACTTGATCACACTCGGGTGTGTTGGGGTAAAGCCGCCCTAATACACTGTTATGAAAATCGTGTTATCTGAGCTGATTCTTGTCATGAACCTAATTGTGTGAGCGGCACAAATCATCTTTAACAGAACTCGCCTCCCACCCATATTGTTACTTCTAAATATAAAACATGGTAAAGCATTAGGAGGAGATTTCATAATGATAGTGTGCAAGCCGCAATGAGAGTGAAGCGTGAAGCTTGTCCGAATGTATTGTTACAATGTAAAATAATACATCTGCACTGACAAATTGCATAGGGGATGGGGTTGCATTTATTTAAAGCAGGTTGTTGAGAGTGACAGATGTGGAAAGAGAGAATAACAAAGTATGAATGTGCGGAGAAGGGTGAATGAGTAGGTGTGGGAGAAAGGTCACAGAGGGCATGTGTGGGAGAGATTGTGCTGTTGTGTGAGTGAATGCTAATGTGAGAGACCCATGTGTGAGTCTGAGGAAGGGGTTTGTGTGAGAAAGAGAGTCTTAGTGTATGTCTGATGGTGTGTCGGGGAGAGGAGAAAGAAGTGTGTGTGTAAGAAAGTGAGAGGTAGTGTATGAGTGAATGCGTGTATGAGAGAAAACAAGGGTGCAAGTGTGTCTGACATTCTGTGGCGAGGGAGAGTGTGAGTGAATGTGTATGTACATGTTAGAGTGTGACAAGTATAGAGTATGTGTGTGATAGTGTTTTAATGTAACGCAGGGAGAAAAAGACAGAAAGCAAGAAAGATGGACTAAGGGAATTGGAGAGAGAGAGTGTGTAAGAGGGAGAGTTGGAGTGTCTGTGTCTTTGGGATACAGAAATAATCTGTGTTTGCATGCGAAAAAGCATTTGGTGAGCCATGTGGCATGTATGTAGGTGTGTGTGCGCATTTGTGTGTGTCTGTGCCGGCGCGCGAGGTGGGGCTGTTGTGAGTGTAGACTATGAAAAAAATCTGTATGAGATACATAAGTTCAGTCTAGAACTACAGTTCCTGATTTATGTTAGTATACAATGTGCTGTGATTTAAACAGACATGTCAACGTAAGTTTTGATGCCACCTTTCCCCACTGAAGGTACATATATATATACTTTGTCCAGGTGAGGAGGGGGGTTGTGTGTGTGATATTAGGTGTGCAAATTAGGTTTGTGGAAGACATATTGAGCACAGAATTGTTAAGGTGACTTTTTTATTGATACTGTACGATTATATGATGATTAGAACTGTTCATGTGACAGCGCTGTAATAAAGGTTTTCTATAGCCAGACAACGTGCTTGTGCGCATATACGTCTATATGTGTGCAGTGCTTTCTCTGCATTTTATACAAAATGTGTGTAGGAGAGCCAAAAGCTAAAGAGAGCTGTCTCTCTTTTTCTGTTTCATCCTCTCTCTTTCTCTCTCTCTCACTCACACACTCACATGCACCCATGTATATTGCCAACAAAGGGTCCTGGTGACATCATTAACAACAAGGCCAAAGATTGAGTGGTTTGTAAAGGTCAATAGAACCCCACGATGGCAATATGGAAACTTATTACAGAGTTTACCCATTATGTATTGTTTATATGACATGTTTACTTTGGGATAGTTAGCTCGAAAATGTGTTTTTCAAACAGTGGAATTTTATTGAAAAGATTAAAATACTGGACAATACTGTTTGTAAAAAAAGCAATGGCAAAAATAATATGCTTGACTGAAATGTTCAAATGTGTGCAAACAAAGGCATGCAGGAAAGCTGGATACGTGAATTGCTCATGCATATGCTGTTAAGATGCCAAAAGCCAAACCTCTTGACTCTATCAATGCTGGTGGAAAAAAGCAACAAAACGGGTTGCTTTCTGTAAAGCATGTATATAGGAGATATAGAAGTTATTGTGACTATTTGTTGATTGTACATTTCAGATAGAAAATATATGTCTGGTTTTAATGGATGCAAAAAGAACAGATGATGAATAGCCTACTGAACAAATCAAACATTCACCCCCATTCACAGATCTGGGTTAAATCCATAGCTTTGTTTGCACACCACCTCATTCCTGTTCAGACCCAGCCATATGCAAATCAGTCTTGACCCTGCTCCCCATGGGAACAGTACAACCCGAACAACCAGGCTAGGTCCTCCCTGGCCCAGAAACAAGCATCATGGGACAAGTTTCAGGGTATCACCCCTTATCAGCCAGGCTAGCTTGCATCTGGTGACATAGCGAACACTGGACCAACATCTGGGCATACCCTTCCCACTTAGGGTGACAAATGCAAAAAGAACAGATGATGGACGGCATCCTGAACAAATCAAACATTCACCCCCAGTCCCAGATTGGGTTAAATCCATCGTTTTTTTGCACTCCACACCATTCCAATTTAGACCCAGCGAAATGCAAATCAGTCTTGACCCTGCTCCCCATGGAAACAGTCCAGCCCGAACTGTCAGGCCAGGTCCTCCCTGGACCGGAAACAAGCATCCTGGGACCGGTTTCAGGGTATCACCCCTCCTCAGCCAGGCTCGCTTGAATATGTTGGTGTAGCAAGCAGTGGACCCACATCTGGGCACACCCTTCCCACTTAAAGCGACAAATGCAAAAGGAACAGATGATATGGGGTGATACCCCAAAACCAGTCCCAGGATGCTTGTTTCCAGTCCAGGCAGGACCCAGCTTGGCAGTTTGGGCTGGACTGTTCCCATGAAGAGCAGGGTCAACACTGATTTGCATATGGCTGGGTCCAAACTAGGGTGGTGTATTGAGCAAAAGTACAATGGATTAAACACAGATCTCTTGACTGGGGGTGAATGTTTGATTTATTCAGCATTCCGCTCATCATTTGTTTCCGTAGCAATTTTCACCCTAAATGGGATGGGTATTGCCAAACATGGGTCCCTTGCTTGCTGTGCCACTGGATTCAAGCTAGCCTGGCTGATGATGGGTGATACCCTGAAACCAGTCCCAGGATGCTTGTTTCCGGGTCAAGGGAGGACCCGGCCTGGCAGTTCGGGCTGGAACGTTCCCATGAGGAGCAGGGTCAACACTGATTTGCATATGGCTGGGTCCAAACCGGGGGTGGTGGAGTGAGCAAAAGAACAATTGATTCAACCCAGATCTTTGACCAAGGGTGAATGTTTGATTTATTCAACATTCTGTCCATCATTTGATGCTGCAGAATTGTTCTAATGGAACCACTTCCTAGGAGGCAGACTGATACACCAAACAGCCAATGGCATCAGGTGGGAGAGGAATACTCTTCTAGGAGAGCTAAAGCCTAACCTATATAGATTTTAAATAATTAATAACAGTTCTGTTTGCAGACAGAAAAAAATACTCAATTATGCAGTTAAGAATGTAGAATTTTAGAAAATACACCCCAGCTTTCTTAAAATACCTTTTGCTTGTAGAAGGGAGAGATTATTTAAGCTGCTCATTTCAATGTGCAGCTAACAATAGGCACTCATCGAAATTAGAATGTTCAGGTTTTGTTTACTCTGCATGAATAAAATGTTCATCAGAGAGTGGACGAAGTAAAGCTGTGGAGCGTGGTTTGGGGGTGTCATAATGCAATGCGAGGAGAGACATGGCGTAAGACACAATGAGAGAGTTGTATGAGTGAGGTATTTAGAGCGAGGGAAAGAGAAGATGGCAAGTCGACAAGTATGTGTTTCTGGGTTCGGTAATGGTGCTCATGAGAGAGAAACGCGTGCATACAGAGAGAAAAAATATGGTGTTCTGTGATTTAAACAGACATAGCAATGTGGGGTTTGAGACTCTATCTGCTCCCTTGTACACAGCAAATGTTTTAGCCAAGCAGATGCAATGAGTGAAACAAAATAGGAGAAAGCATGTGAGAAAGAGGATCTGTGTGTGTGTTATTGTGTTTGTGAGATAAGAGAGTGTGTATCAGAGAAAAGGGAGACAATAGAAAGAAAAATGGGTCTGGGTGGGGGATAATGTGTGATATAGAGTAGAGAGGGCGTGAGGGAGAAAGAGTATTTGTGATGAGATTGTGAGAGACAAAAAGTCTTTGTGTGAGGCTGATTGCAGAGTATATTTTGTGTTTGAAAGATAGCACATGTGAAAGAGATGTTTGGTGTGTGATATAGTAAGTGTGAGACAGTGTGTTTGAGGGTGTTGTAAAAATAAGGCTGGATGAGAAATAGAGAAACATTTCTTTCCATCTGTGTCGGTTTGCATGAAAATGTGTGAAGGAAGGGTGAGAGATGGTTATAAGTATGGGTAACGACCTGCGACAATGCAATTCCATAGGTCAATATGAAAGAGTAAGAGACACAAAATAGAGCTGGTGTGTGTGACAGAGAAAGTATTTGTCAAAGAGGAAGAGGAACAGTGTATGAGGAACAGTTTGTGCATTTGACCTCAAGATAAATGCGTTTTAGGGAGTGTGCGTGATAGAGACAATAAATGTGTGTGTTTGGGAGATGGAACAAGAGGCAATGGCTGTACCTGTATTAGAGAGGAAGAGGGGGTGAGTGTGAGAAAGATAGTGTGTGTATGGGTATCTAATGGCAGGAGAGAAGAAATCATTTCTGTGTGTAAGAAAGTGAGAGATAGTGATTGATTGTGAAAGTGTGTATGAGCGAGAGAGATGGAGGAAAAGGTGCGGGGCAGTGTGTGTATGGTGGGCGATACTGTGAAAGAGAGAAAGCGTATGAATGAGCATATTTGCATGTGAGCAAGAGTGTGAAGGACAGTGAGGGTCTCATCAGGGTTGGATTGGGATCAAAAATAGGCCCGGGCATGCTAAAAAAAAGTGACCCACATTTGCATATTGCCTTTCCGCAAAACACTGCTTTGGCGAGCAAAAGCATGTTTTCTTAACTTCACTTAGATAAAAAAAAAATGCATGGATTTATTCACACTGGTGAAACACTTCTGAATACAAGTGAGGCCACTTCTGCTCAGACCTCCTGCCCCCGCACAATCTGCATACATTAATGGGCCGGCCCAGCGAGAGAAAGGGAGTGACACCTCTGCCCCGTTAGTAAAAGGGTGGTAATGGAGGCCCATCTGCCTCCAGAAAGGCCACTCAGGCACTCACTGGGCCCCCCCCAGGGGGGGGCCCAGTGAGTGCCTGCTGGAACTCGGATGCTGATCCCTTGGCCATTGCCCGAGTGCCCACCTTACCAATCCGACCCTGGATCTCATAGTGAAAGACAATTTAAAAGGATCTGTGTTATGAGAGCAAGAATTTATGAAAAGGAAAAACAATTTGAAAAAAAGACATAGAGATAAGGAGCAGGTGTGTGGGATATAAGTGTTTAAATGTGTCTCGTTAGAGCATGAGTGTATAAGAAGTAGAAAATGAATGTGTAAAAAAGCAGTAAGAGAGATAAGGAGTAGGAATGTGTGTGTTTGTGTGTAAGTGAAGGGGCTAGACAAACAGAAACAAAGCTGTATACATAAACACACATACATATATAAATATATCTATCCTTTTTGTGCTATTAGTGCTCAAAGTGCAGTGGTATAAAAAACATATTTCACAGGGAACCATAACATATGGAACTGTTCCCTGTGAACTAGAACGAAGGCAATGAGACAGGAATTGGCCAGGAACAGTGCAGAAAGTCGTAAGAAAATCAAACTCATGTGGCTTAGTAGAAAATCAGGGTTTAGTAAATGTGGAAGGTGTAAAGCCTGCCAATATTGCAAAAAATGAGTGAATATAAGCTACCATTAACGGCCCAAACAAAAACGTATATGAGGCTTTTACACCTGCAAGACAGAATTTGCAGTATATGTATGACAATGTCCCTCTGGCTTGTCCTTCATAGGTAGTACCATCTTACCAGTCCACAAGTGAATTGTGCGACATCTATGGCCATAAAAAATTGAGACAGGAGTTACCCAGTGACCCGCCCTTTTGAAACAGAGCCTTGCTGGTGAAACAACAGGTTTACTGTATTTTGTCCTAGACACTTTCCCTCCCAATATATGAGGCAGTAATAGAGAAAGACAGCTCAGATGCATGGAATCTAGATATATCATACAGTTAAACACAAAAAATCTGTGGGGTTTCAATATTGAGGAAGACCTATACACACACACCTGTAGAAAAAATTAGGAACACGTCAGCACTCCGCTAACTCTGAAATTTTTGTAATGTTTTTAAAATATAACATAAGCACTTTACACTGAGCACTTTATTTGGCAATTAGTTTAGATTCGCTAGAAAGAAGGCATACTTTCACTTTAGTAATTAGTGATGGGGATACAAAGCCCACTTGGGCATGATTGCACTACCAGGCTCCTTTTTGAATTAATTGAAATTGAGATGAATTATTGAAAAAATGTTTCAGAGCTGGGTAATTGATGATCACTTAATAGAGATAATTTTATGGCAAACAAACATACAGCATGAAATAATATATAAATGTATGTTATTTTATTTATGTGCTGATTGTTTTAGGATGGTTCTTAGAAATTTAATAATATTAATTTTATAACCATATGTTATATAACCATAATTTTATAACCATATTTTAGGACGTATCCTGGTACTGTATGCACTTTACATTTGATGAATTATAAGAATATGTTTTTACCATATCATGCAAATATTAATGCATTCTGCATAAATAATTTTATTTTAATTGATCTGATCTCCATTCACTACAAAGACGTTTTAATGACATCTTACCGAATATGGTTATATTTATAATATAGATCGTTAAATATGTTAACTGCTGGTTATGTTTAGCGAGAAAACAAAGTCTGTTTTCACTTTTTTCTGCACACGTCGCAGTTTCACGTAAATAAGGAAAAAATATGGCACCTCCATATCGCTGAACAAGGCTGGTGTCAGCCGAAATGCGTTCGATGTAGCACGTCAATAAAAATATCATGTCCTCACAAGGCGTCGTCATCCTTTTGTTTAAGAGGAAATCGCTGTGTGTTTTACGGACAGTGCTGAGTCTGTCCCAACGACGTGCCCATTGATCTGGTGCACAGTGGCAGTCAGCAAGCAAGGAGAAGGAATATATATGTATATCCTCCAAACAGTGCATACGGATGGCAGGCAGCCTAATCGTCATGGGTGCTCATCAAATGCCTGCATGTGCATAAATCCGAAGTACTTCTGCAAGAGTTAAATCACAAAACGGCACTCCAAGTAGTGTTACGTTTTTTATTCAGCACGGCAGATCAAAACGTGTACAGCGTCAGAAGCGTTTCGGCTTCAAAAACTTTTTTCGCGGCGACTGCGCACAGAAAGCACTTCCTATCTACACCGACACTTCGACACTGAAAATGGAAAAAGGATTCTATGAATCTGTAGCAGCCATGTTGGAATACTCCAGTTCATACGTATTGTGCATAATTTGCTAATACATTTAATCCCTTCTCCGTAACTGTGATTGTTGCTGACTAATGCCCCAGTGGGCCAAATACTGATTGTCACAGATTGTAATCAGAGTAACGAGTCACACCTACAGGCATGATAATGAAACTCAAATAAGAAATTGAATCATTGACACAATTAAAGTACTACTCAAGTCCTGACTTGAGTAGGAATTTAATTATGTCAACCTGTTAAAAATGTGCTAGTTTCAACATATCATGTAGGGAATTCGAGTCAGATGAGTTTCAGCGCTGTCTAGACCTAATATGCATTCTTCATGTACATAAATATTCAGTATTCTTCATGTTTTGATTCAATATCTTATTTGAGTTTCATATTTATGCTTTTAGGTGCAAATCGTTACTCTGATTAGAATCTGTGAAAATCAGTATACGTATGAACTTGAGTATTCCAACAAAGCTGCTACAGATTCATAGAATCCCTTTTCCATTTTCGGTATCGAAGTGTTGGTGTAAATAGGAAGTGCTTTTTGTGTGCACACGTCGTGAAAAAAGCTTTTGAAGTTGAAATGTGTCTGACGCTGCACACGTTTTGATCTGCCGTGCCAAATAAACAATGTAACACTACTTGGAGTGCCGTTCTGTGATTTAACTCCTACAGAAGTACTTTATGTGTGTATATATATATATATATATATTGATATATATATATATATATATATATATATATATGTATATATATATATATATATATATGGTCCAGTAGAAGGATGGGTGCCGAAACGCGCAGACCGTCCGTCTTTTTGCACTAAATGCACTAAGGAAAAAATAAGAAAATAAAGAAATTTTAAACTGCATCCGAGTCTGCAGTGCCGTGTCTTCTCATTGGAGGTAGCGAGATAGTGTGGATATATATATATATATATATATATATATATATATATATATATATATATATTTCAAACACAACTCCTCAGTTTCTGGAAGCCCACACCTCTAGCAGGGCAGCATCGGTAGTGGGAAACTGCAACCCATTATTTATTAAATCAGTCTCCAAGACAGAAGAAAGCTGTTCACCTGATTTCCGGAGTTTACAAACAAAGGCACTTTATTAACGATCTTGGTGCATGGCAGGTTGCCCCAGTCCAAAGCGTATATTTTTATTTTTTTTCACTGAGAAAACCAAAGGTTAAAGCAACATTATAGTTAAGGAATTTGTTTGTGACAACATTAACGTTTTGAACTAAAAAACACACAGAACTTTGCCAGTTATAGTCAGAGAGACATGTTCTGTGGCATCAATAATGACATCACTGATGACATCTCAAATGACATAATTGATTACATCACTGATGACATCATCCAATGAGTGTGTTAGTTTGTTTTATAGTTTACATAGTGGCGGGTAACTACCATGTTACTTTTCTACCTAATTTTGTACAGCTTGTGTTCAGCTAATCGATATAAGGGATTACAAAACGCATGTGCTCCTAATACACCATAGGTGTGTAGAGATATTGAACACATTATAAATCTTTGTATTGAAGAGTAACTCTGTGTGCAGGTGACAGTTGGCTTGTGTTCACTATGCTCCAATCAAGTTTTTTGGTACTGCAGAAAACGTTTCCAGCAGGGAAAAGATTCTACGTACTGCATACTAAGTATTGTAAGCAGCCTTGAGTTATTAGACAGAATCAGCTCAGCATGAACATTTCTACTTAACATAGAAGAACTGTATGCACCAGTTATTACCCTATGGACACGTGCCTGTTTTGCTTCAGAAGATGGGCTATTTGTAAACATTTCGCCCCAGTATGAAGGCTGCAGGTAGTATGATCTCTAGCACCTTCAGACCTTTGTTATTTTAAGTGAATAGTTGCTCTTTAGACAAATTTTACCTGGAGCGTACTGTACTTAGTAGATGTTTTTTAACACTCTGTGGTGTATTTCCCATGACTGTTTCACTGTCTGCAAACAGTGTGGCGCAGAATAAACTTTCTCATAGAGTAAACACCATTAACAGTACCCTCTTTTCTACTCGTATACACTTCATTTCCTAAAGTATGTTCAGTGACTGTCATGGGTTTGATACAGGTAAAGAGTGTCAGTAGTAGGGCATTAGTTCTGTAACAGGGCTTCGAGTATCTGGAGTAACTTGGTTTTCCCTGAACAGTTGTATACAGATTGAAGACGGTGTGCAGGATAGGTTAGTCTTTCATCTGTGGCTCATAGTCAACATGAACTCAGCAACCCATAATGTGTATGATGTAGGGTCAATGTTACAAATAACACAAGTTGCTTTACCTAAGCGGGGTTCTATGTATGATAGCAGTAAAGATGCTTTATATTATTCTGAGGTATTTTGTACTTACTCTTACCTCTAATGATATACCTGTTTAAAGTGCAATGTGTACAGAAGAAGCTTGGATGATGTCATCAGTATTATCATTAGTGATGTCATCAAGGATGTCATTTGAGATGTCATCAGTGATGTCATAAATGATGTCATAGAACATGTCATGGGTGTATCATGTGAGCTCATAAGCAGTACATGGTGAAGGTGCTTGTTCCAGTTAGCTCTGCTAGCGAAGGTAAACAAACTTCTGTGCTTTTTAGTTCAAAACGTTAATGTTTTCAGTGACATATTCACCTAACTATAACATTACTTTAACCTTTAGTTTTTCCAGTGAATTTCTAAGGTTTTTTAAAAACCATAAAAGCTTATCTTTTTATCACACCTAACTATAATGTTACTTTAACCTTTGTTTTTCTCAATGAATTTCTATGGCTATTTTAATGTAAAATAATATTTAATTACGATACGTAAATCCAACCCCCACATGCAGCCAATCCCTTGCTGTGCAGGGAGGTTGGCCACAAGGCCTGGTCTGCAGCCAAGCCTTGTGGACCCCATCCTCAGGGCCTTATTTATTTTAAAGGGGAGTGGAGCCACATGTCTCCCTCTCCCCGAGCCTCATTAGGCCCTGGGGAACCCATCCCGGAGGGGAGAGCGGCCGCATGGCTCCTCTGCTGAGCCTTATTAGGCCCTGGGGACCCCCAGGGGGCCACTTGCCCCCCCTTCCGGGCCTCATTATCATTATCCACCAGGGCTACTCCTTTAAATAAAGGGAGGGGGTTACACATGTCCACCCTCCATAGGCTGATTTCAGCCCTGAGGACCCCATCCCCAGCCCAGCATGCTTTTTAGGGGACTAGGTAGTTGTAGTTAGGTCTACTTTTCCATAGCAAGAGTGTTTTTCGGTTTACTAATTACTTTGGCTCCGTTTGACAAATCTTCACAAAACTTTTCCAGAAAATGTTCATCCACTTCAGCTCCTTCCTGTAAAGTTTTGGAGTGCTCAGTCAAGCGGGGGGCAAGAAAAAGGGGGTCTCAAAAAGCAACATTCCTGTGCATTTTCAGTAGACTTCATTAGACAAGGCTACAGCCAAAACTGCTAAACGGAATTACACCAAATTTGGCAGGAAGCCAGATCGTGGTCCGCTTTTTGTGATTTGGTGTAAATCCGTTCAGTAGTTTTTGAGAAATTACGGGACAAAAATAATTGTAAATCTGGATAGTTGGGTCTATGAGAATCTCGAGAGACTCTCATGGGAGCGCCAATTTACAAATAGAGAGTTCTAATTGGCCCAATGTCCCTTCCGCCATCTCACTCCTGTGGGAGTCAGGCTTCCGAGGGAGTGAGCGCTCTAATTGGCTGCCAGCAACATAAGACAAATGTTGCTGGCAGCCATTACAAGACTCAGTGATTTAGTCCCCTGCCCTGAAGTAAAAAATATTTATATAAGAGGGCAGGGTAGGGATACTGTGACCACCTCGACCCTATGGGGGGGTGGAGGGGGGTCAACAATGGACACCTCTTGGTCCAAAAAAGAAAACAAATTGGCAAAAAATGCAGCGATACCGTGAAACTCTTGTTGGATCGGGAAAAAAATGGCAGCCAGGCCGCATTTAAATAGCTGATCCCCACTGTGCCCACCTTCGGGGCTGAATTCATAAAGGGGAGGGGGCTACGTTATTCTCCTCCCTGAGCCTCCAAAAGCCCCGGGAAGCGCACCCCTAGAGATAAAATTTGTTTCTATGGGAGGGGGCAGCACGGTCCCCCTCCCCAAACCTCTAAAGGACACTGGGAGCCCTCCCTGGGCCCGAAATTTGAGAAAATGGGGAGGAGGGCAAAGCAGTCTTATCCTGAGCCTCCAAAGGCCCCAGGTAGCCTGCCCCTAGGCCAAAATTTTACAAAATGGGGCGGGAGCCTTGAGTCCCCCTCCCCCTGAACCATTAAAGGCCCTGGGAGCCCACTCCTGGGTCGATTACTTAAGGGGAGGGGGTCCACGCGGCCCTCCTCCCTGAGCCATTAATGCCCCCAGATACCCACTTCCTCGGGTGGCTCAGTAGCTATGTCCTGGGAGCCCACCCCCAGGACATGGCGGTTTCCCTGCCCGCAGCAGTGCAGACAGGGAAACCTGTGTTTGCTCTTGCATGGCTGGAGCATTTTTTTATCTTTTGCCAAGCGGGAGCAAACTCCATGTTCGCTCCCAGCGGGCCGGAACTTTAAAAATGCTCCCGTCTGACGGGAGCGGACTTTTGATCTGTTATGGAAACAGATCAAAATATTGTTCCCGTCCGGAGGGAGCAGCCTTAGGAGTCATTTGAATTGTCATCAGTGATATCATAAATGATACCATATAACATGTCATGAGTGATCACATATGTGAGGGTATAAGCAGTGCATGGCGGGGGCCAAGTTATAGTTAGCTTTGCTAACTATTACTGGTAAATTTGTGTGTTTTTTTAAGTTCAAAACATTAATGTTGTCACTGACGAATTCACCTAAATATAACGTTACTTTACCTTTGGGTTGTTCGCTGAATTTCTTAGTTTTTTTTTTTTTAATGAAAACAGATATTTTGGTACAGAAAGTATGTGCCTGCATGTGCGACTATTTATGAGTGTTTGTAAAAGATAGCATATGTATCAGAGAGATTGTATGTGAGATGTGACAATAAGAGTGAATGACAATATAGAAACAGCTCTTTCCTAGTGTGTTTCTTTGTCTGTATTTGTTCATGCATGTGTAAGCACAAATGGATAGGAGTGAGATCGAAATAATGTGGAAAATATGTCTGAGAGATAGTGAGGGATAAGAGTTTCCATAAAAGCTAAATGTGTGCTCGTGTGTGTGAGAGACAAATTTGTGTGTGTGAGCTACAGAGAGGGGGTGGGTAATTGTGCAGTTTGTGTGACTGTAAGAGAAAAATATAATGGGTGTGGGTAAAAGAAAGCTTGAGTCAGAGTTTGTGCATATGTCAATGTGTGAGTGAGACAGAAATACAGAAAAGTGTTGCTGTAGGTGTCTGTGAGAGAATCGAACTTTGTGTGAAAGTGAATCAGAAATGATATATCAGTGTGTGTGAGAGAAAGGAGACAGAAGAATTAGGTAGTGTTTGTGTGTGTATGAGAGAGAGAGATAGAGAACGAAGCTAGAGTCTGGCTAAAGATGGTGATGGTGTATGTGTATATATGTGAGGCAGAGGGTGTGTGAGAGGAAGATAGAGGTTAGTGTGTGTATGAGCATTTGTGAATCTTTGTGAGAAACTGCATGTGTTTGTGAGGTAGAGTGTGTTTTTGTCAGAAACCAAATGTATTATTTGTGTGTAAGACAGTGGTCAAGTGGAGGAGTGTGTGTGAAAGTGAAAGAATTTATGAGTTCAAGAGACCTAACTTGAGGCAGTGTGTATGTGTGTGAGTGTGTGTGTGTGTGTGTGTGTAACACAGAAACAGGACTGTGTATTTGTGTGTAGGGGCAGAAGTAGTTTGTGTGTGCTTGAAAGACAGAAAGGAAGAATGCATGTGAGGCAGGTGGTGTGTGAAAGAGAAAGCGAAAATAGAGAGTAGTGCATCTTTATGTATCAGATAGTGAGAAAGACATGTGAAGGGTGCGTGAGTGAGAGGAAGAGAATGTCGTGTGTGTGTGTGTATGAGAGACAAAATAATGTGGGTGTACCTTAGCGTAAGAGTGTATGTTTGTGAGAGATGGTGAGAGCACATGTGTGAGATAGAGGAAGATTTGTATGTCTGTAAAAGACAGTGAGTGTGTGTATTTATGTATGAGGGAAATTGTGCCAGGGAGACAAAATAGTGTGTGAGTAAGAGGTAGAGTGTGGGTCTGTGAGAGTCAAAGAGGGTGTGTGCGAGTGAAAGATATGGTAGAATGTGTGTGAGATTGGGATGTATGTGAGAAGGAACGTGCGTGCGTGTATGTGTGTGTGTGTGTGTGTGTGTGAGAGAGAGACAGTTAGGATGTCTGTGTCGGTGGGATACAAAATTACCCTGTGTGTGCTTGAAGAAGCATTGGGAGAGCGATGTGTCATGTGTGCAGGCGTGTTAAAAAGGGACATAGAAAGGGGGAAGAGCGCATGTGTGTGTGTAGGTGTGTGGCGAGCGCGGGGTGGGGCTGTTGGGAGTGTAGACCATGAAACAAAGGGGCTTATTTACAAGCCCCTTGCGCCACTTTTACGTCACTTTTAACATGGGAAAAATGACGTAAAAGTGGCGCAAGGGGCTTGTAAATAAGCCCCAAAGTCTGTATGCAATACATGTGTTCAGTCTAGAACTACAGTTCTTGCGTTATGCTAGTAATGTGCTGTGATTTAGACAGACATGCTAAGTTTCGATGCCCCGTCTCCCCCCTGAAGGTACCGATACATACTTGGTCCAGGTGGTGAAGTATGAGAGAGGAGGGTGTTTGTGTGTGTGTGTGAGAGAGAGAGGGAGAGGGAGGAGAGTATGTTTCGAATTAGGTTTGTGGAAGACATTGAGTACAGAATATTTAGATGACTTTTTATTGCTACTGTGGGATCATAAGATGGTTAGAACTGTTCATGTGATAGGGCTGTGATAACGGCTTCCTATAGCCAGGCAACGTGCTCGTGCGCATACACGCCCATGTGTGCGTGCTGCTTAGACATGTTATACAAAATTACTTGAGACGGTAAAAATAGTGTATCACAATATTGAAAAACAAATGATGCGCCTAAAGTTCGTATGTTTACGAATATCTGTAATTATTTGTAAATTACGTAATACCTGAGTGCATGTAAATAAGTCTGTATTCGTGTGTATTAGCCATGTATTTATTTAGCAGTGCACTCACAGATCGATACATCTATGATTAGGTACATTGAACCGCACAGGGAACAGAGACACCCGCGCTTTCATTTAGGAGAGGCGCAAAGCGGACGTTGGAGAAATATATACCGCAGGAAGTAAAAATGAGGCGACCTATTAATGTAAAAGGTCATATACATTTTGAAAGTCTGCGCTGTCACGTGCAAGGTGGTGTCCTTTCTTGTTATTGACAAACATGATGTATCCGCCGTGCTGGCTTCAGACCGATTGAAGTTCTCATTTACTGGCTGACACTTTGGTGCCTTCACACTCAGGATGGTTTTGTTGTTTGCGCGGAGGTTTATGGCTTTTGCAGCTCAAACGATCAAAGTTCTCCGTGGGGACACGTTGTTGCTTCACACGCCTCTGGTCTTTGGTGTTTTATTTAAACCGTTTGGCCAACTGCATCATATGTAAAAATAAATAAAAACAAGCACATTGTTACACACGTGACCCTTGCCTCGCAGTAAACATATTGAACAGAGTTTTTTTACGTGTTCTCATGGGACTCCAAGGGCAATAGCTGTAAAAAATAAAAATATGGTATACATGGTTTAGTAGTGAAATATATGTGCAAATGATTTTCACACCTCAGTTTAACCCCTCCCCATACACCGCCCTCGTTTCGTTTTCTCTCGTAAAATTAGTGTATCAGACACAACATTTTCCCAGCATATACTCTCGAAGGACTTTCACACATTTCTATGCAAATCTCCTAGGCTGTTATATGCAAGTGATCCCTAGTGCGCACACTCGCCTGTTTTGTAGCCTTTTTTTATTTTAATACCATTCGGAGGCCATGGAGCCATTTCTGTGGCCTTTTATTTGGCGGATAAAAGTTTTAGAGATGAGGGTTATTTATGGGTCCGCAGAGATACGTCCTGAGTGGCTGCCCGCGAGCACGTGATTCCAATAAACTTTGTTTTATGGCTTCAGTTGACAAGCTAAAATATAATTCCCACCATAAATTAGTTTAAGAGCATACAAGTGCCGATGCCTTGCTTCCTGGGAGCAGAGCGTGGGGAGAGTTTGCAGGGAGCATGGTGCCGGGCCCTGCTCGCCGCGGAGGGGTCACTGGAGTCCTGCGCTCCGCCCGCCGGGAGAGCTCCAAGTAAGTTCCTCTTCAGCCGACTATTTCCCGGGCCTGCACTCCCCGCCACGGCGCCACCGCGGGCGGGGACGTGCTTCGCTCTGCCGGGGCCTCGCGTGTGGGTGTGAAAGGGGACGGTGGACTTCAGTCTAAGGTTGCTGAGCCCGAGCCGGTGTGCATCGCATGCCACCCACCGACTGTAACATAGTGTGAAGAAATCTTTCAATGTTTCTTTTCAGAGTTTGTAACGGGAGCTCGCTGTAAGGCAGGTGTCATTCAGATACAATGCACCTTACTCCCAATGCACCGTTTTGGAAATCTTCTGTTAAAACGTGGGATGGTTTTGCAGAACCTTTTGTTATAAATGATACTTTGTTGTGACTGTTAGATTGCTTCCCATCGTGTACAATAAAACGTCAGCATAGCTCCTGTCACTTTCTGCAGGCCGTGCACGCGCAAGGTATGATGCATTGAAACAAGCGTCAGCTCTGACAACGGCCTGCAAGGCCCGAGGTGTGTTTGTTCTGTACTGAGACCTGTGTGTAATGCAAATAAAGACATTTTAGAGAACTGATAAGGGTCCGAGGGCGATGCTCAGCCAGTTATGCGTCATATTTTCAGCTGTTCCTTGTTTTCCTAAGCTACTTAAAATACATATAGCTACCTTATTACAGTAGAGTCCCGCGTAGGGCTGTAAGTTTGGAAACCGCGCAACAACTCGCGTTTCCAGGTAACATGGTTAACTATAATATTCATGAAGCATTCCGTGCTCTCAATAACGTCACTTGGCAAACGTGGCTTCAGAGGGGCGCATAGAATGAAACGACGGCCTCATGGTCGGTCTGCTTGTCATGCCCGAGTCCTGTTCATTCTGACTTTTGAATTCAAATGTGTTCTTCGAGTGAACGACATAACGACCTCTGCTTTTATTTCAACAGGTGGCTGGCCATGGACGGACGCCCACGGTAAGTAAAGCTTGAATGCTGCACGACTTGCTGATAAACAGTTTCATTTAGCAACATTTGGATGAATTCATTTGATTCCACTGCCATATTTTTTTCCTGAAAGGGGTGTGTTGCCTTAAAAAGTGTTATATTTAGTGTTTAGATCTAAAGAGAATTGAAATGCACGCCGCCACTGTTACTTAAGAGGGGTGCATTTATACTGTGCATCGAAAGTGTCCCGTGAACGAATTGGCGCAGTAACACAGCTCCTCCCCGCGCATGCTCAAACCAGCAGGCTTTAGATTAAACATTTCAGTGGTTTAGGCGCCATCATTGAAACGCTTCGCTGTTAAATGAATATGTGCTAATTCCTTTAAGATTATGAGCCTTTCTACCCATGTTTAGTCTGCTCCTGCCATGCGAACATTGACCTGGTTGTAGCAGACACAGGCGCTGTGCACACCATGCACGATTCCTGCACGACCTCCCTTTTATACGGTCCCTTCGGACATTGCGCACTGTAGAGAGCACAGACGGAAATCACCCCAAGGAGGCCAACACAAAAGTACTGTTGCCAAAACAGGTCATTTGAGGCTGGCCTGGCTTCAGCCAAGATCCACATTTTTATTGGCTGCTGACGTCAGGTTCATGGCTGCAATAGATGAAAGATTGTGCTGCGTGTTATTTACGCCAGACTTACATAGTAATATGCAAATCCCTGCAAGTAAAATGTAACAATAACCTGCAATGAAACGTGACTTTATATTTGCGCGTGTTGAACTTGTAAACACGGTTCATTTTTTAAACTGCCTGAAACGACCCGAGGCGGAGTTTTTGTAAGATTTTAGAGAGTTTGAGGGATCACACGACTGTGTCCAGGGACATTCCTGCTCCTCGCGGAGACCCAGCTTGCCCTATCTGCTGCCCCCCTGTCACCCACCGACCCATCATTGTTTCTGGGGCCATCTTTGCTTTAAAGCTGCTTTATGTTGTTGTTGTTGTTTTTTAAGTTTGCGGGGCCCCTGAGCGATGAGTTACGCGCATTTCACCAGTCTTACCCCGAGCCCCGGTTCTGAAGGAGACACAAAAAGAGACGGCAGATCAAAGCGCTTGTATGGGCAGCGGAGGGCGCGGGAGATGTAACGCTGCGTTCATCAATAACTCTGTGGCTTTGACCTGTCTGAGCAAGTCGAGCGCTGGGGTGAAATGCAGGTCAGAGAGTCTCCCAGAGATGCAGCGCGCAGCGCTTACTGCCGCGAGAGCCGCCACAACGGCAGGCAGCTCCACTCTTGGAAACAGGGAGCTCGGAAAACAGTCTAATCAGACACTGTTCAGGACAGATAATTGTTCGCATGACCTCCACAGAAAATACCAAGTGAAGAGGTATTCGGAAAGCCAGGAAAATGCGCCAACTCCAAATATAAAGTCACATTTCTTAGTCTCAAATTGGGAAAGAAGAACAAGAGAAAGTAGCATATTTTTGCATCCATATAAGGTTTGTTATTTCATACATTATCTAAAAAATATGGAGAAGTAACTAGATGCAGGGGTTGATACAATATGCATTCTCTGAACAACATATCCACGAATTGAAATAAAATATCAGACATGCAGAGCCTTACTTTGGCGTCAGTGTGGGACGAGAGAGGTGCTCGGCGCGCAGTTCCTCGCCTTTAGAGAGGTCGGGGTGCAGGGGACGGAGCCGGAGACGGGCACAGAGGAGCCGGGTCAGGCACAAGCCATGAACTTTTGTACTCCTCGCGGCTGTCGACCAAGTAAAAATAATGAAACTTGCTGATATCTTTGTAAATGATTTCGATGACCTTTCGCCCTGGCCTTCACCATAAACGCTACCACACTAAAACCCCCAGACAGTCGTGAAAGGGAGCTCGCCCTGAGCCGGCCGGAACAGCCATGCACACATCAGAGACTCAAGGTAACTCTTGGAGGTAGCATGAACTTTACAACTACAAAGTCACTGGAGGTGTGCGCGGATTATTGCGAATGGTTGGCGAATTCATGGGTTCCATTTAAAGGGACGGCTCTTTAAAGTCAGAGGGCTCGCCATGTGCATTTTTCAGGGATGGGTAACATAAGAAAAATGTTTGTATTTCACGCGTTACTTTAATTTGGTGAATGTACACTTCCCTGAGGTTATTAAGAGCGTATTTCATATCAGGGTAAACGTTAATATTTTGTAGTGCAAGATTTTACTGCTTTTCTTACATTCGAGTGGCACTTAGAAAGTGGGGGTTACTGTCTACCTAAATATGTCGTTTGTAAATATCCTGCATGAACACACCTATGTAATTGATTTTATACATCCAGTCTGTTGGTACGAATTTTCACAGTTGCAAGATCTTAATTTCTCAAGAAGGTTCTTGGGGATGAGAAAAGCGACGCCGCTGAATGGCAAAGTCACGGAAAGCGGTGTTATTCGGTTGTCTATATGTACCCTGTAGAACCGAATTTGTGTGGTGCTCACAGAGTCACAGATTCGATTCTAGGGGAATATATGGTCGATGCAAAAACTTCAGTTATGCGGAGAAGGTTAAGATCCCGAGCTTTCGAATAATGCGACTTGTGAGGATGTGTCTCTTATATTTTCTTACACGCCAGGTGTGCAAGCCATTGCACCTCTGACGAATGTGTGTTTTCGGTTTCAAGTTAACATATTGCCTTTGATTGTGTAAACAGCCCATCAGTTTAAGTATCTTCACAATTGAATGTATTCAAAATTACTGTATGTGTTTTGTTATGAATTATGTAAACGAATGCTCGACCCACATTGAAAACAGTCCCTGATTCCGGAGCAAGGCGCACCGAATCTTACAAAAATGTAAAGTTTTCTCCATACAAGGATTATTTTGGGTCTGAAAGAAAACACTTTTTGAGTTGTTTTAAACGAAGTGTTGGAGTATGTAAAATATGAGTTTGTGTTAAGGTTTTTTTTAAATAGTTGAATACGTATACTCCCCATTTGCCTCAGAAGGTAATTATTAAAATAAAAAATAGCTTGTTAGTGTTGGCGCTTCTCTGCTCCATGTGAACGTGTGCGAGGTGCCAAGAAGTTACATATTAGCTGATCATGTTCACCCTGAGTAGATGCGAGTAACTTCTGGGTGACCCCTCGCGGGACAAAGGCTGGGCAGCTCTTTTGTACATCTTTTTCTACCCCCGCTGGTGTACTTTCACCCCCTGCCGCACCCCTCCCCTTTCCTTTTCGCGTTTATACTCTGCTGTCCGTGTTCAACTTTATTAGATTAGCAATTCGTTATTGAAAAAAATCCCTTTATTTACATTTTTATCGAATCTAGCACAAAGGTGTGATCTCTGGCAGCAAAGGTTACAGAGGGGTCGGGTGGGGGGTATCCTAAAACATGTTTAATTACCTTTAGGGCACGGACATCACCTTTTCATAGCTGCACTGAATACACATTGTATTTTTAAAATGTAGATTTATTTTGTGTTCACTTTCAAATTCACTTATTTCCTATAGTTTAATTTGTGAGAATTATCTGATGCCCACAAATCCGGTGATAAAGTCCCTACGCTCCCATTGGCTGGCCTGGTCACGTGGCTGCCTAACTTTATTCAGTTGACAGCGAGTAGGAGGGCTCTATGGAGGGAGAAAAAAAGACAACACGAGAAAAATTAGTATTTTGTACCTTCTGAAATTAATGGCCATGAGTTCGTATATGGTGAACTCTAAGTATGTGGATCCCAAGTTCCCGCCGTGCGAGGAGTACCTGCAGAACGGCTACCTCGCCGAGCAGAGCCCGGAGTACTTCGGCCCCTCGCCGGGCGCGGAGTACCAGCACCCGGGGCTCTACACGCGCTCAGGTTACAGCGGCGGCGAGCAGCCGCCCCCGCCGCCGCCGCAGCAGCAGCAGCCGCAAGCCTTCGGCTGCGCCCCGGGCCCCACCGTGCCCCCGAGGGGCCACGGCCAGGAGCCGCCCGCCCCCCAGAGCCTCTTCCCCGGCCCGGCCGAGCCCCCCGCCCTGGCCGGCCCCCGCTCCTGCGGCCAGCAGCTCGGCCTGAAGAGCCAGAACGGGCCGGCCACCAAGCAGCCGGCCATCGTCTACCCCTGGATGAAGAAAGTGCACGTCAACACGGGTAAGCGCGGCTCCTTCCCGGCACGAATAATTTATGAGGCAGCAGCAATTACACTCATCATAAATTTTTATTGCTGGGGAAGCAGGCCAGGGCCCATGTGCTGGCTCCCGGTGCACCAGGCACGACGGACCAGCGGGGCGTGAGCGGCAGCTTTACGGGGAGAGCAGTGAGGGTGGCATACGTGCATATGGGTCGGTAATTCCACACGGTGTATGGGTGTAGAACCCAGCCCGTGTGGTACACGGGCAGATAGTGCCATGTGATGTGTGGGTATAGGATTGAAATGTCATGTGGCATATGGGTTTATAATTCCATGGGCATATGGATGTACAATACCCTTCTGTATATGCCTGTGTAATTGTCTGAGGCATATTGGTACCTATTACGTTGCATAGTGTGTGGGGAAGGGATCTGTCGGGGTTAGTGTGGATTTCGTAGGGTTATTTTGTAGGGATTTCCAGATTACTGTATTTTATTTTGGCGTTGGCGGTACATTATTGCGGTGGCTGTGGGCGTTATTAATGTCAGGTTTGTGGAGTTGTGGGTGGACATGGTGTGTTACTGTGGGCAGTGGGAGTGATTCTGGAGGTTTATCACCGTGCAGTGTGAAGGAGGTTGTAGGTGTGGTGGGTTTTTGTGTTTTTACTCGACTCGCTTCCCCAGTTTTCAACTGTTTGCCTCTTCTTCTCCACAGTGAACCCGAACTACACCGGAGGGGAGCCGAAGCGGTCCCGGACGGCGTACACCCGCCAGCAGGTCCTGGAGCTGGAGAAAGAGTTCCACTTTAACAGGTACCTCACCCGGAGGCGCCGCATCGAGATCGCACACACGCTCTGCCTCTCCGAGCGCCAGATCAAGATCTGGTTCCAGAACCGAAGAATGAAGTGGAAAAAGGACCACAAACTGCCCAACACGAAGGGCCGGTCGTCGTCCTCCAGCGCCTCGAGCCTGCATCTACAGACTGTGTGCAAGGAGCACCAGACGGACCTCACCGCCCTCTAGAGCCGGGCCATGCCCTGCCGTGCACCCCTCGACTCTGAACTGCCTCGTGCCCCCCAAACCAACCGCAGCCAGAGCCGGCATGCCACCAGCACAGACAGTGGGCCAGCCGCCTGCACCCCAGGTACGGATGCCAGCAGGACCAGACGTCACTCACACCTATGGATCCCTTTGCGTTTTGACAAGAGCACATCAACACAGCGCCTAGATATGGTTCGGAGAGCCCGAGGCGCAGACGAAGTTCTGCCCAGTTATTGTTAATCCTGACAATGAAACAAACCACTTCTTGACTCATATTCTTGCAGCGAAGGCAAAGAGTGGCTCGCCACGTGCCAGCCCTTTCTAAAAACCCAAATAAAGCGACATTACACCGGCTAAATGAGCACACAGACCACACTAAGACTTCACAATGCAGGAAGTGCGCGGCTTTCGTTTCAGACGGATGCTGCGACTGCAGAGGATGGGCTCGGGGCCATTTTCATGTGATTCATTTCCTGGGTTTATTCCTTGGGTAATGTTCCACTTCTGTGCATTTCAGTTCATTTCTCGGTTGAATTTGATCGAAATTGGACAGAGGTCTGCGTGTTTCTGCCATTGTTTACTGCTCGAGCCAATCGTGTCTGGGAATCCCCTGGCGCTGCTTTGATTCTTTCTTATCCTGTCTTTGCCATCCACTTCTCATCGTTTAAGAGAAACCAAAAAAATATGAAAAATAGGCGATTCGTAGGCCTTGCTTCTGACTTTGTAATGTTTTGGCTGTCTTTAGTATTTATTTATTTTTCACTGCTAAGGTACGAAGCGGATTAAAACAGCCAAACCAAAATAATGTCGTGGACATTTTGAGGATTTTCCCACTAAGATAAGATGTAATTTTCATTTACCCACAACAGATCTTTTTCTCTATATATCAAAGCATAAAAGATCTAGCCTTTTAGGATAAAAACGTAGCATCAAAATAGCTTCTTAAAATTGTATCTAGATATGTAGGATTATATTGATCCACGATTTTATATGTTTTACATAATTGTTAAACTCAAGTGGACTCCGCGCCAATTTTTATCCGATTCAATACAGTTTTGTTAAAAAATAGAGTTTTCCACGTCAACTAAGGCCGTTTTTTTAAAAGTACATTTTGGGATATTTTCCAATGGTCTGGTTGCAGATATTTAATTAACAGGGAGCAGCATGCAAGGAAGGTTGTGAGGTTTATATGGTTAAGCAAGGTCAGTTGTAAGATTCCTTCTCTTTATTAAGTTTGGCATTTTATCAGCTCAAGCAGAAGTGTGCCTCTGTGCTGGAACAGTACGACGTGCGAGGTCCACTCTCTTGTTTGTCTCGGGGGGGATTTAAAAAGCATGCTTTTTAAAAGTGTGACCCCATTAAGGAAAAGTGAATTCACTTGTTAGGCGAGTAGGGAAGGAGGCTGGCAGAGGCCAGAATATTCTGCTTCAGGTATGCGCGTTTGCACTGATGCCCGCTGCAGAAAGGTCATTTTGCACCAGGCTTGGAGCAGTCAGCTCAGGAGCCGTGCGGCGCTTGTGAAGGAGCCGTATTCTGACTGCCCTTTAGCACGGGGATGCGATGCGGCTTGTTTTTACAGACCCTTCCAGTACAAATGGCCAGGGCAGGCTGAAGAGGTGTCATGCCTTTGATTCCAGGGTCACTGGCTGATAACATTCCAGAAAGAGTGTTAAAAAGGAGGGAAGCGGGTAAGCTGAGCGCTGTGGAGGCTGTCGAGGCGCTGGCTCGCAGGCAGGAGCCATCGCTCACGGCTGCACCCAGCCCAGTGCTAGGGGCCCAGTCTCTCTGAACAGGGCCGGCTCTTTGTGCGCCAGCCTCGGCGGCCCTTTGTTCCCCCTGGCACGCCTGGCATTCTCAGGGCCCAGCCTGACTACCCACACGTCGAGATATTAAAGATGGATTTTCGGGCATTATGCGCAGCATTGTGGCGGCCACAAAAAGCGCCGAGTGCACAGACAGTTGAGCCGTCCCTTGCCCTGACGCCTTCACGTCGAGAAGCTGAAAAGGTATGTCACCGAAGTCCGGAGCCCCGAGCGGCGCAGGTTCACTCAGAGGACATGTTTTCAGTCCGACGAGCTGTATTTCAGCCGGGGGAGCTGACCTCTCAACTCTTGACCCGACAGACCCTACTCCCTTATTTTAGACATAGACAGCATTCATATTCAGAGCCGGCAAAGGATTCTTCGGCCCCCAAAAGTTGTCCGGTGATTACATGTCACAGTTTTATAATGTTTAACCCTGGGCCCGGCAACAGATTGTGGCCTTTCAGAACACGAACACATGCCCCACTGTTACTAGAAACGAATTGGGGGGCATTCGATCGCACGAGTTGTGCTTTCATTTTACTATATGGGTGTATGTAAAGCGAGGGACGTGGCAAAAATGTTGTGTATTTTCGCAAGATACTTAACTGAAAGAGGGAAGCAAGGAAAGGATAGGAAATGAAAGGAGGATAGGGCGATGGAAAGAACAGAAAAAAATAGCGAGCAACGAAAAAACTGAAAACAAGAGAACAGAAGAAAGGATTGAAAGGAGGAAAAATTAACCAAGTAGCAAAAATGCCAAGCAGGCTCTGGCAAGAAAAAGAAAGCGATAGAACACAAATAATATCATCAGAGGACGTGAGAAATAAACACCAAAAGAAAAAAACGAAAGAAAGTAAAATAGAGAGAATGGAATAAAGAAAAGTTAAGAGAGAAAGAAATAACACTTAACAAAGAAAGAAAGTTAAATCCATGTTTTTGCGCTTACGCAGTAGGAATATCCACAGAACGCGACCCTCGAAATATTACTATTTTTTATGGTACTTTTCCGTATTTTGAATAATCGCATTTGTTTACAAGGTTGTTAAAGCTCTCGGAGGAGTGAGTTCAAGTTGAGCACATTTGGCGGCTGACAAGGTATGGGCGTCCTTAAAGGTACGCAAATGTGCATTAAATGATCACAGACGCAGGGAGGCAAGGTCAACATTTACCTATAGTTTCTGCTCCGACTGTTCATAAGAGGCGGGGACCGAGCTATACGGGCCGATTCACGCCGTGTCTAAGTGTGCGCACAGTTATTTCTGTGCAGTGAAAGGGGGCTCTTTTTTAAGATAAATATAGGTGTTTAAAAGGAGCAGGATGTGTATTGCCCTATGGAAGAAGTGCGGTGAGCACACAGTGTACATACATGCACACGCGCGCGCGCACACACCTTTTGAACAATCGATAGCTTTGCATACACCTTACCAATGTATTTTCTCCAACGGTTAAAATATTATTTATATGAATGGTTGCTTGTAGATTTATGTAATTCTTTCATATGACATTGAAATAATAAAATTCCTTGTATATACAAATGTGTACTGTTCTATGTGTTCTCTGCGGCAGCACGCGAAGTCCCTGGTGTCACGGATGTCTAAATGCATGTTACCGTAAAAACTAACACATTTTCCGACGATGGAAGGGTTTCTGCAGGATGACAACAGACAAGCTGGCGGTGTGGTGATAATAAACGGTGCAGGTACAGCGAAGTGTTGGTTTTTCTCATCGAAATATATATTATTTGTGAATGGTTTAAGCAGAACCTGTACTTTGGAAACGATATGCATCTGAGAGATTTGCAGCGCGATCCCTAGCATACAGACAAGCCACCGGAAATGTGTCTTTTCTTGGCGCATAATTCAGTCAACCCTGCCACATAGTTTGGTGCTCCCTTGCCGCATAATTCCAGTGGCCCTGCAGATAGATTCACGTGTACAATCTACGCGAATCCACATCAGGATTTATGCTGCAAAACTACTGTTACAGGTAAGTAATGTGTTTCTGAAGACAGGCATGTGTGGTAGTCAAGCAAGGAGTGCTGTGGTGCAAGTGACCCGGTCCCCCCACCGTATTCCCGTGTACGGATCTTTCAGCCACATCCTTTTGGGCAGACGCTAGTCACCTACATGTACACACCCTCTCTAAAGCTCGCCATGCCACAAACACACCACAGTCCTCGGATCTGCTTTTCCACGGAGCCGCTGTGCTCTCTGCTTCCCATGCTGTGGAGATATGACGCGATAGGGCCCGCCATTTACATCTCGTGCTCAGTGTTCACTTCTTTGTGTGTGCAGTGCTTGCCTGTTTGTGGATATATCCATGCACACAAAGCTACAGGCGTGTAACTGCAGATCACAAGTGGTGGGACACGTCACCAATCTGCAGATCTGGCCTCACCCTATTGGCTCGTTGTACAGCCTACAAGGGGGGGGCGAAACATGCACTTTTCTTCGCCATATGTGACTTTCATTCTCCCATGCACCCCTCACCATGTGGCCTTTTGCTCGCCATTTGTGCCTTTGAAGCGCTTCTCGTGCGGCCTTTGGAATCCGTGCGCCTCCTTTCCAGGTCACACGAGCCTTCTTTGCACACATATGAGCCTTTTAAACATCATCTTGGCCTTTTACACTTCGCTCTCACATTGTGCATTTGTTCACTATGCCGGCTTTTCACATTTCACGTGTGCCCTTTACAATTCATATGTGGCTTTTATCATCGTCTACATTTCAGTTTGAGTGCGCGCCCTTTTCTCACCTCGTGTGCTTTTTACTTTCGTGTCTTGTACACTGCAAGCGTGGCTCCCATCTGTGCGCGCGATTTACTCTCCATAAGTCCCCTTCTTATACATTTGTATGCATTGTACAACCCATTAGTAAATATTGGTCTCCATATGTGCCTCATCACTCGTGTGTGACTCTTACAACTCACACATGCATCCTGTTCCATACGTGCCTTAAACACCCATCCATATGTACCCCAATGGCTATATGTGCTTTGTATGTTCTTTTACATTCCCCTCTCAATGAGCGCCTTTTACAGTCCAATCGTTGGCGCCTTTCACTGCCCATATGTGCCATGTGCACTTAATGTAAGCCTTTTACAAGGGACAAGAACTTCTTCATAACCCCTGAGAGCCCCCTCTCAATGTACGCCTTTCATAGCCCACTCGTACCGTATTCACTCTATAGGCGCCTCTTATTGTCTTCCTTCAGTGTGTTCCTTTTACCCTTGTATATGCTTTTTACATTTAACGCACGCACGTCCTGTTTTTTTAGTTCCACCTTCAACAGTAGGTGTTTCCTGCTCCAGCATAATGCCCCTTTCACTCCGATGTATGATATGTACACACCATGGACCATGTGTGTTCACCTCACCCTCTTCCCACATGTCCTTCCCTGTTCATAAACTCGGCTCACCTCTGTCTGTCCACCTCTGGAGACTATGTTCACCTCCAGGCTGCCTGTCGTTTGGGTGCAGGCCATACACCCATTACTGCTCCAGGCTTGTCTCTGATTGCTGATGTATCTTCTACTCGCAGTGGGCCTCCTTTACTCTCCCTGTGTTCCCTTACTCTCTGCGTTTATGATACCATTTACACCTGCCTTTTACTCTCAGCTGTGCTGTTAAGACAAGTTGGTTTCTTAAATGATGCATTGTTGCGACTCCCTTTGGACCCCTACATTTTAATTTGGAGATATACCGCCCACTCCACTCTGTATGCGCCTTTGCTTTCAGTTTGTGCCTGTTGTTCCTCAGGCTTGAGTCTGATCACTAAGGCTGGGTTACCTAGCCCATGTTTCTTTTACCCCCAATATGCGCCTTTATTCCTCAGGTGGAAGCTTTACTCCACATAGGCTCTGCTACTCCCCGTAGGAGGGTTGTAACAATATTCCCATATGTGCCCTTTTACTCCAATGTATGCCTTTTACTCGCCCCTTACGTCGAGCATTCTTCGTGGGCTTGCACTGCCCGTGTGCATCTTGTTCTTCGCACGGGTGCCATGTTCTCTCCATAGGTGCCTTCAGTATACTTACTCATGTACCCCTTTTACCGTTTGAAACGTTTACTTCCTATGTGTGACCTTCTAATCGCCATATGTGGGTTTTACTCCCCATAAATCCCCTTCAGTCCTCACCATAGTCACTGTGGTGGAAAAAAATACTCGGCTATGTGGCAAGTTCCAAATACACTCAGTTCAGATCAGGCAGGAGAGTATCCCAAGTGTAAAATTCTTACTTAACCCCCCACCCCCTCTTCAAAACGAATATCTTCACGTTATGATGAAAACATATGGCCATTTCTTTTCCAGGTGTGGTCCTCGGCCTAGAAGTTCTAGGAAGTGTTTCCATCAATGCTGTGGTAGAGTGCGGTTCTATAGCCTAGTTACCGTAATTCATATTATAATAGCGTCAACGCAGTTAAAATGTTCTCTTCCGTTTCCAAGTACTACATGGCACAGAACAGATGCCAATCCAGTCATGTTCGGGAGTCATTTGTAACTGTGTGTGTGTTTATCCCTCTGTTGAATCTCTTAAGTCTGGGTGTGTGTGAGGCAGAGAGATGTCATTGCGTGTCTGTGTGCACGAGTGTGCAAGTGTGTGCCTGTGTATTTGTTTGGTGTCTCGTCTGTATTTCAGAATCTATGCCTGGATGCAGTGAGAGCTAGAGTGCCTGTATTCCTCTGAATGTGAATGTGGTGTGTCTCTTAGTGTGTGTGTGTGTGTGTGTGTGTGTGAGAGAGAGAGATGGAGAGAATGGGGGAGGCTATATAATCATGTCGCCCCATGCTCGTGCGACCATGTGTGTAGTATATGCATAACCGCGTGTGTGCATGTGTTTATCTGTGTTGGTAAGATCTAAGTGTGCGCGTGTGTGTATATTTTTCCAAAGGTGCTTGCTTGAGTGTGTGCACGTAAGTAACTGATAAACCATGGCGTGTTCGTGTGTGTGCATACATGTTTACCAATGTGTCCCGTTTTATGTGTTTGGGGACTTTTATTTATCTCAGGAGCTAGGGGGTTGTGTGGCTGCATCCATCTAAATGTGTATCTGGTGTGTGTGTCTGTGAGTGCGTGTAGGGGAGGATATATAAATGTGTCACTATGTGCCTGTGTGTCGCTGCAGATGTATGGAAGCGTGGTTGTTTACGTGTATGTGGGTATTTCTATGTAAGAGGGTGTGTATGTGTATCATTTCTGCGTAAATACATATACTTGTCTGTCCATGGGTGCGCAGAGTGCATGAGGGGTTATTATGTGACTGCATATGTAGGGGCGTTTACATTTGTTTCACTGTTTATGTACATGAGGCCTCTTTCTCGGTATATTTATGTGTGGGGGGACTGGGCCCGCATAAATCATGTGGTGTGTCTTAAGAATGTGTGTGTGCATTAGATCTATATACATGTTCGCGCATGTGTATGTGTCTGTACACATGATGCCTCTTCTGTGCCTCTTAGTGTATTTGCATGGACGTGCAACAATGTGCGTGCATTTATATGTATGTTTGTGTGTGTGTGTGTCTGTTGGGTTCTGCGGTACAAACTAGGGAACCTGAAGAGAGAGAGGGAGTGCGAGTGTGCGTGTGTGTGTGTGAAACTGTAGACGTATGTCTATATAGTTCCTTGGTCAGATCAAATATTACACATGTGTTGTGTGGAGCAATATGATCCAATGCACTAACTGATTACCTGCACAAACATTAGTATATTGCTCAATGTTCACACTGTCTAAAATGTTCGTTCACTTTGACACTACCATTATATTCCATATTCCTCATGAACAGTTGCATGTAGAAAAGAAATAACTAATGTGTAGAAATATTGTGTACGCTTGCCACATTAGTGAGAATAAATAGGGCTTATTGCTGTGACTTTTTTTTTTTATTTAAGTGCACTCTTGCAATTAAGACAACAGGGCCTAGAATAAGGAGGCCCAGTAAACAGGGTGTAGCACCTGAGGACGTGTGAAGGACGTGCGTTCACCCCCTACCCTCGACCCTCTATGTATCTGCCCGCTCAGACTCCCTCCGCCGCGGCCCGGGCTCACATGGCCCTGTCAGATGCCTTGTGCATTCTACGAATAACTCCTACAGAGGGCTGGAGTGACAGACGGACGGACGGAAGCTGCGTGCACGACGCGCGTCACTGATGCTTATATATCATATACGAACAGTAGCGTCTCTGTTGAGATAAGAAACCATTAATAACGGATCGGTTATGTGCACTTATCTAGACAGTGTATACACATAACCCATGATAGACGGGGACAGCTGACAGACATCTCTTTGTGTTGTGGCAAATGTTTGCTTCGTTGTCTTTATGCATTTATGCTTTGAAGGTTCCTATATTTGATCACACTCAGTACATTTTGATTCATTTTAAGGGCGAAACGTACATTACATGACGGCTGATGTATAAATGTAAACAGTGTCAATTGTGGGAGAGACCGGTTTGTGCTTGCGTGGTGCGTGTCTGTATATGTGTAGTTGTCTGTTAGGGCATAGTATAGAAATGTAAGAATGTGTAAGTGTGAGTGTGTCTTTGGGTGTGTATCTAAGTGCGTGTTTATATCTGTGTTTGAGTTTGTGAGGGCTATGTGTGTACGTCTGTGTATTTGTGTGAGTGTGTATCTCTGTGTGTGTGTATTTGTAGGAATATCTGCGTTTGCGTGATTGTGTATCATTGTATGCGTGTGTCAGTGTGAGGACGTTTGTGGGTATCTGCGTGTAGTAGAGGGTAGGTGTATGTATTAGTGTGTGAGTGTGTCTTTGGGTGTGTGATGGGGACGTGTTATGTGTATTTGTGTCCTTGGGGGCGTGATTTGGTATATATGTGTGTATTAGTTTTTGTGTATGTCCTTGAGTGTGTGCCAGTGTATATGTGTGTGTAATATCTGCGTTAGCTTGATTGTGTACTAGTGTGTGTGTGTGAGAATATCAGCGTTTGTTTGATTGTGTATGTGTGTGTGTATGTGAGAGAATATCAGCGTTTGTTTGATTGTGTACGTGTGTGTGCGTGTGTAAGTGTGTGTGTCTCTCTCCAAGTCCTTTCTGCACCGGTTTGCCTCGGCTGGCTCTTCCTATGCAACACCAATATGTCAATAAAAGACTGTGTGTTATATCAGCACTAGTGGTAAGGACTTACAGTGCGGGGCGGGTGAAGGGGCAGGGGGGGGGCAGCCAACAGCAGGCCGTGTACAGTGTGGCAAGTGTGGCGCTGCGCCTGCAGTAGAGAGAGCCTCCTGCGCACGCCATGTTTGCAAGCCCTCGCCCCTGATGTTGTAACCACACAGCCCCCAAATAAGCCGCCTTAGAAATATTCATAACATGCAGCATCTCCGAGGGGCAGGAAGATGGTAGGAGTAGATTTCTACAAGTCCTGGCCCACGTGATTGGCGAAATAATTAATTCAGCACGTCCCTTAAGAAACACGGCGTCGTCATTAATCTGCCAAGCAAAAAGGACTCTATCAGACTTGAGACCTGAGGAGATCCCAAGAATATAATATACAAAGGGTTAGCCGTCTCTATTCGCGGCGCTCCCGTCTCTTTGAGAGCAGCATCTCGGTACGTAAAGACTTTTTACTTTATTTCGTGAGTTCTATTCTTAATGAACTTAGCTGTCATATGCTTGATAAATCGCACCCTTTGCTTCCTGCTCTGCGGCCATACGCCAGCCAGGAGTCAGTATGGATGATATACCGACCTTCTCGCTATAAATGAAAAATTATGAGAGTGAGCGTGTGTGTGCGGCTCTTGCTGTGGTTTGCATGGAGGTGGCTGCCGTTGGGGGGGCTTTCGGGGGAGATGTGCTGTGCTGTTTGTGTTTTACTGCGGACAATAGTCACTGTCAGGGCATCTGCCGTCTATTCTTACCGCGCGAGAAAGGGCCCGAGCCTCTTTTCATGCCAGGGTCGTAAATTTCGCTTCGCGTCATAATAGAAAGGCTATAAAACTGGCTTGAAATGTTACCCAAGGCAGGCTTTAAGCAGCAGATAATGGGTTCCGAGCGCGCTTTCCCCGCTCCCTTCTCTCATTATCGCCTCACCTACTCGGGCGCTTCCCACTCCAGGCACACACATTTATTTACAGCATTTGATTATTAAAAGGACATTTGTGGACGCTGCTTCTGCGCCTCCCAAGTCAAATAAAAACGGCTTGCACGACGCTCCGTTGGCAGGGCGGACGTCCAAATCCAGCACCGTTCCTCACACTGCTTCTCTTCCCCAATTCAATCTTTATTTGCGCGAATTAATTTGTAAAATTCGTTTTTTAAACGCTATGCTTAATAGACTGGCTTGAAGTACTTGTATTGCTTCCGTTTTCGATAGCAGGATACTGTCAGCGTTTCCCGCGGAGTGAGTTATTGCTGAAATAATAAAAAAAAACGGTCCGCGGACTCCTGGGCTGAGATATATTTCTGTTTTTGGTGGGTGTGAAGGCGCGTTCAGCACCACGATGCCCGCAGCGGGTACTGGTGCCCACAAGGAACCAGAGCCCCGAAGCCCGGTGTAAAATAAGCGCTTTGGGAGCCGGTGAGTGGGGCTCCAATGGTACGGGTGATTCGCGGTATTTCATCAGCGTGACAATGGCCGGCCTGGCGCGATACATCATTTCCAGTAATTCCTGGAAGGGTGCGAGGCTGTCGGGGGCCGGCCGGGGCTGTAAATCTCCCGTTTTATTGCCGTATGAACATATGCCGCGATTGAAGACGGCTCAGATCTTTTACCCAAGACATTCCCACAACTCTGCCGGCCCGTCAGCGGCCAGCGTTCACACTCCGGCTTGTTTTCTTTCACTTACACCCCTCTTTAACTCTGGCCGGAGCCTGCTTCAAACAGAAAACTTGCAATTCACACCACGACGCAGAAATCGATTGTTTCAAATATATATTTTTATTCCCGGCTTGTTTTCTTTCATTTACACCCCTGTTCAACTGTGGTCGGAGCTGAGCAGATTTTGTGTCTGCTTCAAACAGAAAACTTGAGATATTCACACCAATCTGAAATCGATTTTTTCTAATATATATTTCTGAGAATCGCTTTAAATATAGGGGGGAACCGAAATGCGTTTTTTTTCTTTTGAAAAAGGTTTTCATGTAATAGTTAATTGTTGTATTCGAGGCTCATTGAAATATTACATATTTATCTCCTTATTTTGTTTACACGCACACACACAATAACAATACATATTACAGCCGGGCCTGTTTTTAATGTTATTATGACAGGTCCGCAGGTACAAGTTCTCGTTTGATAAGGCAGTCTGTCCTCGAGTCCCCGTAATGTAGATGAATGCACCCGCACAGCTATCATTTACAGCTTTGACGGTATGTTAGCTGTCACATTTACATGTTCCGAAGTTCGGACTTGTTTTATTGTTTTACGTGTGGTATGCTGGCGGGGCTGATTTATAGCAATATATGATGCGGGCGAGAGCAGCTTCTGGCAGCCGCGACAGAGGCCGACACCAGGAACAGTGGAGTGTGTCTGTGCTCGGTGGAAACCTTCACACAACTCCTATTCGTCCATTTGCTATAGAAACAAGCACCTACTCACTTCCATTGAAAGGGGTGCGTATATATATATATATATATATATATATAGCATTTACACAAATACTAATTAGATGCACATATTCGCACTCTCCAATCTATATGTGTGTGTGGAGTTGTATATGGTGGTGCATATACGTGTATTATATATGAGACGATTAAAAGAGATCAATAACCTGAATAAACAGATATGTCCGTATGTCTTCCCGACCCAGACGCGTATTTGAACACACGCTGACTTGCACATTCAAGGCATTCCCAATAGCTCGGTGGCCCTATATTGCTAGGGCCAGTTGAGCATGGTATAGGCGCGTGGACTTCTGAAATAAATGCAGATCTGCAGAGATGCACATTGGTTTTTATTAAAAATGTAAAGAAAAGGATCAAAGAACACAAGAAAGCAAAGAAAACAAGAGCACCGCCGTGGGCTCGTCTGCTCCTCTGTGCAGGAAAGGGCCTATTCCTTCTGCAGATGGAGAAAGGGCTGTCATGAGTGGAGGCACAGAGCTTTGCATGCGCAAGAACATGTACACTATCTGTGAGGGCTCTGAGCAAGGCCTAAGCTCCAAGCCCTCCTCTGCACCGACTAATGCCCACTTACACAAGCCCACGTTGTGCGGCAGGCGTGTGGCCTGTTGTGTCGCTTTTGTGTCCTTGATGGTTGTCCATGTGCCGGCCATTTTCACCCAGGCCAACAGTCCCCCACCCAACACCAGGGCTTAGTTTATTGATAGGGAGGGAAATGCTTAATTAGAAGCAGTCGATGAAAAAAAGCGGAGAAGCAGGGCCAGTTGCAAAATCCAATACTTCAAAAATAATGCCGAGCGCTGTGTGCGCAGCAAACCCAACTTTTGTTGCTGAATAAGAAAGAAAGGGCATTAAATGGAAGGCGCGCTGGGGCTGCTGGCTGCGCGCGGGGCACTGAGGCCTTTTCTCGCAGGAAGATTGACATTGTGGGAGCTGCCGCTGCACTCCGAAGACACTGTATTCAGATCACGTGAACAAATAAGGCCGGATTTGAAAGGCAGCAGCGCCTATATTTCCGATTATACAGGGGGTGCCGTGCACCACCCCTCCCCCTCTCCAAATTCATAAGTGATAAGGTTTAAAGAAAACAGCAATAGCGGCGGCTGCCTCCCTGTAATTCTGCAAGACTCCGGTGATTGCAAGGGGCTGCTTGTTCAACACTTCCAGGAGCCGGGCGGCTTTTTTTCATTGGTCTATGAGCCGAGACCGCACCGACCTACCGGGAATTGGCAGTGCGGTGCGTGGACGTGCGGTGCGTGGACGCGCCGGCCACCCCACGCCCAGGTGTGGGGCAGCGCTGCCGGCAGAGCAGGGGCGAGCAGCGGGGCTCCGGGCGAGGGCTGCGGCTGGGCGCCCAGGTGTGTGCCGGAGGCGAGCACAGGTAAGCGGCTGCGCTCCGCAGTGGCCGGCTCCTAAAAATGATGTATTCTCTTTAATCCGCGACCTTAATGACTGTCATTGTGCGGCGCCCCTGCTCACACACAAGCGCGAACGCAACCACATATTTAATGCCGCCATTAATGCATGCGTGAGCGGAGGTGTGTACATAAAAGAACTGGTGTGGCCTTTGTGGGGATGGCTCTGTGGCACAGGTAGTGTGAGCGCTGAAAGCAGCGACCATTGCCTGACCCTGCCGCTGAATTATGCGGCTTCACTGTGCACCTACCGGCCCCGCGCCGTCCTTGGACCTACAGCGCTTCCAGCAAAACAGCGCCAGGCTCTTTGAGGACCAAGATTTCTTCGCCGAGTTACTTTGTTCTTAGAGGGTGGCTTTTACCCCAGCAGGGAGCAAAAATCAAGATGTAATAGAGCAGAATATTGAGAAATTGCGATTTCCTTAATAAGGAGCGCAGAGCAGCAGCCCCTGTGCAGCCTACATGAAAAATACAGCACAAGCCTGACCCAATTACTCATTCAAGTGGATTGTTGTATATATTGACTTGCAAATTCACACAGTAGATAATTAATCACGTGTTTGTATCTAATTCATCTTATTTATGTGACTATATATTATACGTCTGTGTATATATATATATACACACCAACGTGTCCGGGGTAATGCATACATTCATAGACTTGTATAGCTGTTGAAGGGCGAAGGGAAGACAGTAAAAGGTGTATGTGAAAATGACCTTAGATTTTAATAAAAAATTCAAAAGTGCCCACAGCGGGTTCTGAATACATATGGTATGTATATGATTTGCGTGTATGGCGCAATGAACCCAGTATCCTCGTCGGGAAGACGGCTTCCTCAGACGATGAATGGCCTGGAGCCCCGTGCAGTGTATGTGCGCTGTCACTCAGCCACCATTTCAATGAACAGTGTATCTGCTTAGCACGTTATTTGCACTGTAAACACTTTAAGGATTCCTGTTTAAGAAAGAAGGCAGTCGGAAATGTGGGCACATCAAATGATCGGGAGATTTTTGGCTGTATATATATATATATATATAGAGAGAGAGAGAGAGAGACATAGATATATAGTTACAGAACAAAGTAAAGAGATACATATCAATAATAATAAAAAAAGAAGTGGGTAAAATAAGATACCAAATAGTAAACGAATTTAGACCCCTAGACAAACTCTCTCACACACACACACACACACACGAGAAGAGCCAGGTATGCAGAACAGAGAGTGTTGTGACCGAGGCGCTGTGGCAAGGGCCGGATGGCCGGCCGGCCGGCGTTGTGTGCTCAGGAGGAGAGCTGGGAGACAGCGCACATTTTTCTTCCGTGTGCCTTCAAGCTGCCGGCCTGCCAAGCCACTCAGCTGAATCCAATTACTGCAAGCAGCATTTCATTTGACTCCACCGAATCAGTCACTTAGAGCTTCACCTAGATTGCAAAATTATCTAGATTGGGGCGAGCATTTCAATAATTCGCACCAGTTTCTTCGGCTGTCGCAGAAGAACTTGATACATGCCGGGCCTCGAGCTCATCTTCCTGGAGGTAGTAGCTCCAATTTTTCAATGATTGTATACGCTTACAAACACACACACGTTAGATGAAAAACAATATATATATATATATATATATATATATATCGTTTTAATTAAAAGGCCCCAGAATTGAAGATTCCGCAAGGAATTCTTACGTTTGTTATTGTCCTGCGAGGGCAACCAAGAAAGGGGGGGGGGGGGGGGACCCGTCGTACTTACCAGGGTGGTGGACTCACAGAGGCTGTGTTTATTAAATGTTTTTATCCATTATTGTCAAGTGTGCCTCCCCCGATCGCGGGCTGCAGGCCCCACCAACGCGGTTCTTTTGACTCTCGCCCACGCACCTTGTTAGTCTATTATGTGGGGTGTTGTAAGCCAGGCCCTGCCTTCCTGCTGCTCCCAGTGGAGGCCCCAGCAGCTCGTGCTGCTGGCAGGGCCATGGCTCCGAGGGACCCGCTCCATGCCCGGCACTGCCGAGGAGCGAGGGTGTCTCTGTCTCTGGCCTGTAAGAGGACTCTTGTGCTAAGAAGCAGAGAAGGGTGTAGCGCCTCTGCTCCGCTGCGGGGAGGCCTGGAGTGTCCTGGGGACTCGGGAGCTAGCCACGGGCTCCCGACTCTTTTGTGGGGTGCAAGGGCCTACTGCTTTGAAGCATCGTTGTACTTGTCTGGTGATTTGGTGGGCTGAAGGGGCTGGCGCGGGGCTCTCCTGTTCGGACAATAACGGACGGGCTTTGACACTTGGGAGGCCAGCTCCCTGGCCCCGGCTCTGGCTAGAAGGGTCTGGCGCGGGGCTGGGGCTCTCCTATCCGGGCAATGGGACACATGGGAGGCCAGCTCCCTGGCCCCGGCTCTGCTCTGGCTAGAAGGGTCTGGCGCGGGGCTGGGGCACTCTTTACGGGCAATGGGACACATGGGAGGCCAGCTCCCTGGCACCGGGTAGATGAGCTTGGCGCGGGCCTGATGCCGTCCTGTCCGCGCAACAACGGACGGGCTTTGGCACAGCAGGGACCAGCGCCCTGGCTCTTCTGTGGGTAGAAAGGCCTGGCGCGGTCCTGGTGTTCTCCGGTCTGCTCGGTGGTGGAAGGGCCTTGGGACAGGGGAGACCAATAGCCTGGCGCGAGGCTGGGGCCCTCTTGTGAGCTCAACAGTGGAAGGGCCTTACCACAAAGAACTGCTCCCCTGCCCGGCTCTGCTGTAGGCAACAGGGCCTGGCGCAGAGACGGGCCTCCGCCTCGAAGCAGTAGACGGGACTTGGCACAGGGGAGTCCAGCTGCCTTGCCCGGCTCTGCTTAGGGGACCACCTCCCTGGCTGCGCAGCCACTGTGGGTAGAAGGGCCTGGCGCGGGTCTGGGGCTCTCCTGTCCCGGCAGCGATGGAAGGACCTTGGCACAGGGGAGGCCATCTCACCGAGGCCCTGCTCTGCTGCGGGTAGAAGGGCCGTCCAGGCAGCGGTAGAAGGGCCTTGGCACAAGGGAGGCCAGCTGCTATGTCCGGGTCTGCTGTGGGTAGAGGGGTCTTAGCACAAAGAAGGCCATCTTCCTGTCCCCGGCTCTGCTGTGGGAAGAAGGGCCTGGCGCTGGTCTGGGTAGGGGGTATCCTTGCAGTGGCGGAAGGGCCTTGGCACAGGGGAGGCCAGCTCCCTGTCCCCTGTCTGCTGTAGGTAGAAGGGCCTTGGCACAGGGGAGGCTAGCTCCCTGTCCCGTGTCTGCTGTAGGTAGAAGGCCATGGCGCTGGTCTGGGTCCCTCCTGTCCGGGCAGCGGCAGAACGGCCTTGGCACAGGGGAGGCCAGCTCCCTGTCCCTGCTGTGGGTAGAAGGGCCTTGGCACAGGGGAGGCCAGCTCCCTGTCCCCTGTCTGCTGTAGGTAGAAGGCTCTTGTGCTGGTCTGGGTCCCTCCTGTCCGGGCAGCGGTGGAACGGCCTTGGCACAGGGGAGGCCAGCTCCCTGTCCCCGGCTCTGCTGTGGGTAGAAGGGCCTTGGCACAGGGGAGGCCAGCTCCCTGTCCCCTGTTTGCTGTAGGTAGAAGGCCCTGGCGCTGGTCTGGGTCCCTCCTGTCCGGGCAGCGGTGGAACGGCCTTGGCACAGGGGAGGCCAGCTCCCTGTCCCCGGCTCTGCTGTGGGTAGAAGGGCCTTGGCACAGGGGAGGCCAGCTCCCTGTCCCCTGTTTGCTGTAGGTAGAAGGCCCTGGCGCTGGTCTGGGTCCCTCCTGTCCGGGCAGCGGTGGAACGGCCTTGGCACAGGGGAGGCCAGCTCCCTGTTCCCGGCTCTGCTGCGGTTAGAAGGGCCTGGTGCAGGGCTGTAGCCCCGGAAGGCGCTCCCTCCGTTGTTCATTAAGCCCTGAGTTATGGCCCTGCGAGCCAAAGGTCGCCTCGATAGATAGTGTCTCTCACTGCGACCCATTTTTTTGCCATTTGCCGTCACTGTTTAAACCTTTCAAAAATTACTTAGTCAACAGTTTCATGAATGAAGCACTGAGGTGGGGGGGGGGGGCAGTCCTGGGATTAGTGCAAGAACTGCAAGTTTTCCAAACTCCTGGCTTTCCCTCAACTGTGTGACACATGGCGCCAGAGGCTCCGCATAAGGTCGCCCTAACAAGTTTAGATAAATCCCCTAAACACACGTAGTATAAAGGAAGGAGAGCCTCGTGGCTCTCATATTTCCCACCGAGGCGCTTGTTACATGAATGTTTTTCATACAAGGCTGTTGCAGTCGTTAGAAAACGCTCCCTCCTATAGTGTTTGTTCGTTTTAAATTACCAACATCGTGTCGTCTTCGGGTTAGAAACTTTTACACACTTTGATGTTTATTAACAATTCATAAGACACGTTTTCCGAAATCTCCACAAACGCAGTTACTTTCACAAAAATAAATACATAAAAATAAAGACACCCCAGCGCGCGATCTGACACAATTCTTCAGATTGTTTTAGGTTATATTTTCTGTGCAGAGCAATATACACAAGAATCGTCTTGGCACTAGTGATGGGTAAAAGACAACTTCCAAAAGTAAAACCGCTACAAACTGAATAAGACAGAAATAAGATGTTCAGGCAAACAGCAATGTCAAACATTGATTCGTATCCTCATCTTATGCCGGAAGGCACATTTCTGTGAGTTATTTTGACAACTTGAAATGTATTTTGACTTTTCATCAGGGCTTGTAGTGATGCCGCTTGCTCACCTTTGTAAATGAAACCCCACACACTTTGCAAGCATGGATATTGATTTATCACCCCCACCTCTCATGGCGTGAAGTACAATAAAACCCCCACAGCGCTGTGCAGAAGGAGGCCAGGCCCGCTGTAGCGCGCGTGATTTGTATTCTGTACACAACCCACTCCAATGTCTCCTTTCTTTTCAGACCCTCCCCGGTGGATTTTCAGGAGTCGCCCAAAGACCCAACAAAGAGGGTTAAAAGAAAATCTCCACAGAGCGGTGAGTTTATTTTACATGTAATGTCGCCGATAACGACTCATGGTTTCACACTGCCGCTCACACAACAGGTTGACCGTAGCAGCGCGGTACCGCAGGGGTTAATGCGCATTGAGGCCGAGGGGCCGGCTCCATTTATTACAAATGCAGCGAAAATTCCTGAAACATGACTTGCTCGCGTGTTAGTAGTCTAGTCACACGTTATTGTTTACATATCACAACAGTATTCGATGGAAGTTTAAAGAAAATCACAAAGGTACAGGGCTGTAGCAAATACTTCTAAAGAGGACCCGCCTGGAGGCCGGCGGAACCGGAAGAGGCGGGAAACAGTAGCTAAAGTTTCAGTGTGAGAACTCCGTGGATGCTCCGATATTTTCAAAAAACTTAGCTTGTATGTTTGTGCATTGTTTTTAGCAGTCATTTTTCGTAGTCGTTTCAAAAATGTTCGCGAACTAACATCCGAAACACTCAGGCGAAAAGTTCGTTCCGTAGGCCTCTGTGAGGGCCCCGGACCACTGCCCAAAAGCCGCAATTCCTAGTTTCCATAGGTTTTTGTGGATCAGCGAGCAAAGCCGGGCAGAAGCAGAAACTCCTTATAGCCACATAATCGGGACCCTAACAAATGCAACCAGTCAGGCCCATCCCGGAAAGAATAAAAATGAACCAAGTGCGAGCAGGGAGCCCAGAAGATTGCATCCGTTCCTCGTGGTCGGGACCCCCAGCCCCGTGCTGCTGTATAATCCTGTCGGGAAGCCGTACCCCCATACCATCCACATATCACACGCGATTCCCGGGCGAGCCTCGGAGCGAAGTGCCGGCGTCCACCACAGAGGCAAGCAACTAGTGGCGGGCGGGCGAGCTCCGCGGCACTTTATATCAACCGGGCCCGCGGGCTCTGAAAAGGGAGAAATGTGCGGAGTCGGGGATTCTTTCTTCCCGGCCTTCCTCCCACGCCTCGGCCTGTTTTACAAAGCCGAGAGTCCCAGGGCTTGGGAAGCGCGCTTCCTTTCACTCCCCGCCGAAGCGCTTACCCGCCACAGCGCTGGCAGTCATAAATTTTGTGGCGAACCGCACTGACAGGTGCATTGATATGCACCGCGAGGGCCCGGGCTGCTTAATAACCAGCAGGCAGCGGGCAGCGCTCGGCGCTTTATTCGGGCGCCCTCGTATTGGCTATTGATTCTTAAGATGAATTAAGTGCGGCCAGCAAGTGTAAGTATAGAATGAATTCATCTGAATATGGCCCGCAATCAGAAAGCACACGCACGCTGCAGTATTTGCAACATGAAAAATAAATGCCGTAGTACTTTTCAGTTTGTTTTTTTGTTGCTGTTTTGCACCGACATCTTGCCAGAAGCACACACTGCTGGCAAGAGATTGGAGAAAGCCCCGTGGCACGGGGTTTCCCTCTTCTCCTCGGGGTGGTTTAGGTCTTTCCTCTTGATCTGGAATAAGGCTCTGAGTGACCAGTTTATTGCCCTGCATTTGTCGTACTTGGTGGAATTCTAATTGCAAACCAGTTGGCGGGGGAGAGCAAACGGGGTTTTGCTTTGATGTGGCCACGTTTGGACAAACCAAGTGTGTGCCGTGTCCAGGCGGGTGTTACCTGCTCTTAGGCCCAGAAAGGACGTGCAAAGGGGTAGACGGAGAGGATGAACCGGGAACAGTCCGCCATTGTCCTGTGATTTATGGCCGCTCGCCTCCTTCGAAAGGTTCAGGAAGAGTTCACAAGCATTTGGTATTTAGAGAAAAAAAAGAACACGAAATTGTGTGTATTGGTTCAGCCGCAAATATTGTTTTCCCTCTAAAATCCCTTGTTTTCCTGAGGAAATTGCTCGCGTGTGGATGATACAAGAGGATGTTTTGCCGACAAACGACTTTATTCCACATCTGAAATCCACATTATGAGGGGATAATTAATAATAAAGAGGCTGGCTGCAATAAATTCTTAATTAAACCAATCCGTTGGCAGGCAATGAGCGACACACGTAGAGGTCTCAGCAGGCCTGTCCTCTGTCTGAGGCCGGTGTAGTCTGGGCTTGGGTAGGACCAATGCACAGGAGCAGTCTCTGGAAAAGGGCAGGGGTGGGAGATTGTGAAATTCAGATAAACACCCGATTTACAAGCGTCGGCGAGGCAGGGCAACCAACCCCGCCTCGGATTTAATGGGGCAAAGGGCCCAGAATATCCAGCGGGTATCCTTGTCTTAAAACTGCTACTAGCTTGAAATAGCGCCTTCACGTCTGATATGAATCACCCAGCCATGGAAGCAAGCGGCGGGGCCCCTGTTTACTGAAGGGGCTCTCCTTCGTGTCTATTGTGTGTCGAGGCAGCGCGGTAAATAAGACCGGGCAGGGGCCTGTTTACCGAGGGCGGCGCTATTGAGAGGACAGACGCCGACCGTCGTGTTCGGAGGGGTCCAAGTGTAACGACCTACAATCACCTCTGTAGACAGACCTTGTTCTTTTTTATTTCAATGTACTATTTAATAATTTCAATAAAATAATCTAAGAATAAGGTACCTTAATAGCAGCCACAAGTATTCAAAAAACATAAATTGAAGCCGATCCACGCCCTCCTCTGAGTCAATCGTCACAATCGAGAATTACCCTCCCTCATGCCTGGATACAGTTTATAAAAAAAGAAAACAACATGAAATGGCACGGTAAGAAGGTAAAAATAAACAAAAAAACAAGGTAAAGCCCAACTTTGTGGGTTCCCAATTGAACCTGCCCCAACAGCGCCCCTCCGCCTCCCTCCATCTGATCTGAAACCTGCTCGAGGGCCACAGGCACACTCATCCATTCTCCATGCCCCAAAAATAGGCCTAGAAGTGTTCCCGGTGTCACAGTGGTCTGCTGCCGATGTGCTTGGCTGTGGTTCGCATTGTTTGCGGGTCAGTCGCGTTGGACGGTGGCCGGCTTGAGTAGAACAGACCCGTGTATTGTTTAGTGATGGATTGTGCTGGGTGGCAGCCAGATAGATCCAGTCGGAGCCCTGTGTGAAGCGCTCTTCTCAAGACACCATGTTTCGAGCCCTCAGGTTTTCCGTTTTCAGTCGGCACTATGTATGACGCGTGCCAGTCTGAGATTTAGCCATTGGTCCTCATGTCCAAGACAGGGCAACAATGCTGCGAAATGGCCACCGTGTGATTGGCATCAGTGAGGGCAGTTAATGTCTCCAAAAAGACCGTGCCAAGACGGTCACCGCTGGGTTCAACTTAGCCTCTCCCACCATGACCTATGTGATGGCTTTCAGCTGCGAAAAGGTGCGCCAGGTGATAGCTGCGGCTGCTATGGGGTGCTGTGCGCATGGGCCGACAGTCTGGTGGAGGGAGAGGCCATTTTATGATCTCGGGGTTCACGCGGTGACCATACGACCCCGTGATGCGTAATAAACGTGATTTCAAAGAGTTCTCCCCAAGGAATTGTTGTGCGATTTCCATAAGCAACGACCACAGAAAACAGCATCTTGGGTGCTTGCAACAGAGAGGCCTGGCCAAGAAGACCCCCTCTTCTCAAATTTACCATCTGTCGCCGCAGAGCCGAGTTCGCCTTTTTGTGAAGAAGTCAAGAATGGGCTTTTTTTGTAATTTATAGCTTTATGATGCTTGCCTGGGAGAGCTGCTAACGAGAATAACATTTGCATTAGTAAATAGACGGTTGCGCTCACACATTTCATGTTTAGAGCCCTTTTTGAATAAAGCCTAATATCTATCCCAAACCAAGCAAATCATGTAACACATCAGAACACGGCAGCTCCTGTTCCCAAAGCGCTGTGTGCACATTGCCTCTACCCAGAGCAGCCATTTTAGGCCAGTGAGCTGGTGAGGTGCAGGAATTGTCTCTAAAATACACGTCACCCTGGTTCTTACGGAAGCCATTCGCGATTTTAGGCACAGGACTCTTTCTAGGTCTCACTTGACAGCACAGTTGTTTGTGACCAATTCTTTAAAAATACATAGGCTGAGCTTTGGCTAGCCCAGAGGACTATTTCTCTTACCTCATGCTATTGGCTGCCCACTGTATCATTTCGCCTCCTAGTGAGTGTTTTTGTTTTGTTTCAATGCATGAAATACTATTTTACACTAATACATCACACATTTAATTCCTAGGTGCTTTGTATATAAAAATAACAATTATTTTACGTTTTGTTTTATTCATTGCAGCAGTTTTTTTTTTTTTTTAGTTATGACTAGAAATGCAAGCCTGATCAATTGGCTTTGCCAGTGCTTGTTTACTGAGTGTTTTCTTTTTCAGGCTTGTGTATCATACTCATAATTTCCATGGCATCTAACATGTTCGGGCCACTTATGTTACAAAGTTTACGCAGTACAGGAGAACTAAAGGTCCAAGTGCCATAAACCAGGCAGCCGTAAATAACGTCAAATAGTAATCCTAAATTATTTACAGTGAGGAGATAATCAGTGTGCCTAATTTCATTCTCCCTTGAAGTGTTCCCAAATCAGATGTGTTCATTGTTGGTCCACATTGGTCAGATTTAGGCCCGATTTTCATGGGTGATACTGAATATGTAAATTATTCCCATTTAGATTAATGGTATTTACAGCTATTCTATGTGCCTATCCTAGGACTATTGCAAAAACAACAGTTGATGGACAGAATGCAGAACAATGTCATACATTCACCCCAGTACAGAGATCTGGGCCTAAATCCATCGTTTTTTTGCTCACCATGCCATTCAGTTTGAACCCAGCCATATGCAAATCAGTCTTGACCCTGTGCCTCATGGGAACAGTCCAGCCCGAACTGCCAAGCCAGGTCCTCCCTGGACTGGAAACAAGCATCCTAGGACCGGTTTCGGGGTTTCACCCTCTTCAGCCAGGATAGCTTGATTCCAGTGGCATGGAAGCACGGGACCCACGTCTGGGCATACCCGTCCCACTCGGGGTGACAAATGCAAAAACAACAGTTGATGGACAGAATGCAGAACAATGTCATACATTCACCCCAGTACAGAGATCTGGGCCTAAATCCATCGTTTTTTGCTCACCATGCCATTCCAGTTTGAACCCAGCCATATGCAAATCAGTCTTGACCCTGTGCCTCATGGGAACAGTCCAGCCCGAACTGCCAAGCCAGGTCCTCCCTGGACTGGAAACAAGCATCCTAGGACCGGTTTCGGGTTTCACCCCTCTTCAGCCAGGATAGCTTGATTCCAGTGGCATGGAGAGCACGGGACCCACGTCTGGGCATACCCGTCCCACTCGGGGTGACAAATGCAAAAACAACAGTTGATGGACAGAATGCAGAACAATGTCATACATTCACCCCAGTACAGAGATCTGGGCCTAAATCCATCGTTTTTTTGCTCACCATGCCATTCCAGTTTGAACCCAGCCATATGCAAATCAGTCTTGACCCTGTGCCTCATGGCACAGGGTCAAGATTATTTGCATATGGCTGGGTCCAAACTGGGGTGGCGTAGTGGGCAAAGAGCGATGGATTTAACCCAGATCTTTTGACTGGGGAGAATGTTTGCATTGTCAGCATTCCGTCCATCATTTTTTGCTGTAACACTTTTCGCCCTAAGTGGGATGGGTATGCCCAGACGTGGGTCCCTTGCTCACTGTGCCACTGGATTCAAGCTAGCCTGGCTGAAGAAGGGTGACATACCCTGCAACCGGTCCTAGGATGCTTGTTTCCGGTCCAGGGAGGACCTGGCCTGGCAGTTTGGTCTGGACTGTTCCCATGGGGCACAGGGTCAAGATTATTTGCATATGGCTGGGTCCAAACTGGGGTGGCGTAGTGGGCAAAAGAACGATGGATTTAACCCAGATCTTTGTGACTGGGGGTGAATGCTTGCATTGTCCAGCATTCCGTCCATCAATTGTTTCTTTTGCATATGTACGCCCTAAGTGGGAAGGGTATGCCCAGACGTGGGTCCCGTGCTCACTACACCACTGGATTCAAGCTGGCCTGGCTGAAGAAGGGTGATGCCCTGAAGCCGGTCCCAGGATGCTTGTTTCCCGGTCAGGAGGACCTGGCTGGCAGTTTAGCTGGACTGTTCCCACAGGAACAGGGTCAAGACTGATTTGCATATGGCTGGGTCCAAACTGGGGTGGTGTGGTGAGCAAAAGAATGATGGATTTAACCCAGATCTTTGTGACTGGGGGTGAATGTTTGCATTGTCAGCATTCCGTCCAGCATTTGTTTGCTGTAACACTATCCTAGGACTATGGCATGGATCTCTTAGCATTAGTGTGTGTTTTCTATTCTCATTGTAAGAGTCCCTTCCAGTATCTTTTCACCCACATAGGTTTTCACTGGACACACGGACGGACAGTGAGAGATGGTCACTGCTGTCATCGAGGGCAGAGGCTCCAGGGACATCCCACAAGTGCTAAAGGAAAAGTAACTTGAGGAAATACATTTCCCTGTAGGCGCTACATGAATACTATGTCACACACAGTAGCCCCTCTCTTTGGTGCTAGATAACCAAGCTCTTCTCGTATAGGCCAGTGTATAAACCTCCACCCTGTCAACCATCGCCGCTCCGCAATGTCCCATCATTTAAAACATCTTCATTGGCTATCAGTATATCCAAGATAAAGCACTATTTTAGGCCCATAGAGCATTTCGTGATTTAGGTCCTAAATATGTTGTGGGAAGATTCCAACATTATCACCCAACTAGGAACCTAAGATCTGTAAATGCTAAGCTTGCAAAGTTCCCAAAACCAAGCTAGTTAGGAAAGGAGGAAGGTCTTTTTCTTTTCTGGCAGCAAAGGGTGGAATGAATCCTCTCTCCCCTCTGATTTACTAGTAATGGAGTCTTTGCAGGAAGCAACTGAAAACGTGGTTATTTTCCTTTCTTTAATCTTGTTAGATGGTCAATACTTCTGATCTCAGGTTAGCGCCCGGACGCCCCTTGGGGCAGCTGCGCTTTATAAACCCCAGTAATTTATTAACTCATTCCATAGCAAAAGGAGCAGCTCTTCCAAGTCCATCCTCAAACGATTTGGGTCCTGGTCTGGGATGTGCAAATGCTATAATACAATGCAATAAAGCACAGGGAATTCTAGTACTAGTTTGAGTTGTTATAGGTAAACATTAGTAATGAAGAATACATATTCTGCTGGTGGATTTAAGGTGGGCCTGCAACCTGCACATCTAGCTAATGCAATGCTGGTATCTTTTAAGGGTTGAGAGGGGGGCTTCACTTGCCTCTAACAATAACAGAACCCTGCAAGATGACCTACTGGTAGGAACCAGATGAGTGCAGCAGCATCATAATTCTCCTGGATTTGCATACCATCTTGTCCCTATATTACATGTAATTAAATCCCACAGACCGGTGACCCTGTAGTTAAAGAGCCAATGAAACTCCTCAATGGCCACATGGTGCTAAAATGCACTGTTTGCTCCCATGGTGCAGTTCCAGCAGCATTTCTTATTCAAGCATTGGCTTGCTTGTAGGAGTTTTGGACTTGTTGTCCTTCATGGTGAGGGTAGGCTTGCCCATCCATGTCAACTAACACCTAAGTCAACAGTGCATATGATGAGAAGGTCACACATTGGTGGCCAGTTCACAAAGCTTGGGTGTTCCAGGTGAATGTCAGCTCCCAGTGGCCACTAACTGTTGGCTCAAGCAGTTTTCACCCACTAGTTTCCATGGGCTCGGTGAGGCTCCCCCAGGAAGGTCAATGCTCAGATGTGGCTCCTCATTTCCTACGGCTCAAGCTGGACATCACCAGTAAGGCCCAGGAAGCCTGCAACACATTTGAGGATGCCTGTGTGTGTAGGTGGGCTGTCGAGTCACTTCTGTGGTACAGTAGAACAGCAGCACCATGTAGGATTGAATGCTACCACATGGAATTCCCTATAGTTCGTATTGACTCAAGAATGTTTATCTATGACTTTTCATTGTCATAATGAGCCTTCTAAGGTAGGAGGAGTTTGCCCACCTGGACGTGCCAAGTTTGCATTGCCTGGTGCTTCAAGCAGCACATCATCGATGAGGCACACATAGTCAGCAAATGTATTTGATTGCTCATGTTCTATTGCACGTAGACAGCTCCTGCTTCAGTTTGGTTTCTTCTTCTGTGATAACTAGAAGAGACAAGGAATATGGAATGGAATGCTACCTAGAGGAATTCCCAGAAGCTATGACATGTTGGCTGAAACATCTTTGTGCACACGGGTCCCCATTGTGCCTTGGGGCTCAAACTTCACTTCACAAATAAGGCACAATGTGGCTGACTGTGCCTATTTTCCTTGTGTTGCTGTGCAGAGTTGGCACAGCCCAAGCATACATTGTGGAGTGCTTCTCTCCACAGGACTGAGGCCCTTGTTATTACACTCAGTCCCCATCTGTAATGGTGCAGAAGAGATAACATAGAATGCCACCAGTCCTAAGAGCTTCGGCCAGCAGTAGGATTAATGAGGGCTGATTTTAATGATAAAAGAAGGCAATGCCGCACAGGCTCTGTCTGAGAAACCTTCCAAAAAGCATGTCTCTGTGCTTCTTTACCACTGGATCTCCAGAATGAAGATCACCCAAGTTTTTTTAATAGTTAGCTTCCAGCTATTGCGTGTACTATGGGCGCCGTTTGCGTTTGGCAACGCCATGTTCATGGTCCATGCCTGAGAGTGAGGAAAGAGCCCAGGATGACACCGAGCTGTCCCACCTTACCTAATACATGTGACAATTTACTTTTCAATTTTCAATTACTTTATTTTGAAGCAGAAGAACCCATGAAAGTGAACAGTCCAGAAATAAAAACATAATTTATAAAAACAATACACTAACAACAATTTAAATCAACAAAGCAAGCAATCTCATAATAAAAAAGTACAGTGCAATACTGTAAGGCACTACATATAAAGCTATTTCAGATAAAAAAAGATGATACATTACTCAAAGTGCATTGTGCTTCATAACCGTACAGCGGCTCTCACAAAGGAGCCAACATAGGAACATAATTCATCATCCATCAATTGTTGTAAGAAATTAGAAATTGGACTAGAATGTCCAAAATTCTGTGACTTCATAAAAGGATCAAAAAATTGGTGTACTTTTATTAAAACTCACAAAAAAAGAACAATGAACATTGTTTGTCCAGATCTACCATCACATGGACAAGGACTAGAGTTAAGATTCTTCGGATAGGCCAACGGGAAACATAGTAAATACTTAACTGTATCCGCCCTAAAGCAGAATAACAAGCAACGTCCCCAGCATTCACGTGCACTGTGCAGATCATTCGTAGGTGGACTATCTACGCTCAGGCTCAAATAAGCTACAACTGTGGGTTTGAGCTTTTCCATGTGAAGTCTTAAGAGTCGAGCTTGGTTGTGCAATAACAACTGCACATGCTTTTTATTTATGCTGCTACTAGAACCGGGCTCAGCAAAAGCATGAGGCAACCCAACCTCATGAGAAATTGTCTTACCGTATGCTGTCCATGGGATGGTGAGCCCTTTGTCGCATGCAAGGCGTTCCTTAATAATATCTCCTCAGTTCTCCAGGTGGACAACCACAAGAATGGTGGGCGTGCTCTAATGCGATCACCCAAATAAGTCAGACCTAACTCCTCGTGACAAATGAAATGGGCGGAGGATAGGGGGCCATGTACTAGGGCGCCTTTTGCGTTTAGCAATGCCATGTTCACAGTCCATGCCTGAGAGTGAGAAAAGAGCCCAGGATGACACCGAGCTGTCCCACCTTACTTAATACATGTGACAATTAAACTGTCCACCGTACAATGAACTCCCTCATCACTTTTAAGATAGGTGGCACTTGTGGTGTCCCTCGTGTGGAAGCTGAAAGAAAGGGGCACACTGAGGCGTGCATTGATGCAGCCTGTAGGCTCCACATAAAACACTTTGAAATACTTTAAAAGTAGCTTGAGGGCCTCGTCTCCTCCCTGACACTCTCTCAATATGTCTTTCCACTATTACCCCGAAACTCTTTCGGCAGACAATTCATGCAAAAAGGTTGCATTTGGAGGAAAACCTTTGAGATCAATAGTCTTTGGTGAAGGCTTAGAGAACATTAAATAGGAGGCAGTCTTGGAATCCATTTCTCCTGTGACCTTAATGTCCCCAAAAGGATGCAGCAGAAAAATATTTTTGATGCCATTGTATAAAAATATCAGTGTGGGATAGGCTGAAAATAAGTGCTGGAGGACACCCCAGAGAAAAAGGCAACATGTTAGAGTCACTCCAGGGAACAGCTACCGAGGGTGGAGACCTTGTAGGTCTTAAGGTGCAAGGACTGAAAAAAGTATAGCCTGCACGAGACAAGTGGCAATATTTGTACAGAGGCACGTAGGTAAATGCAGAGTGTAGGCAATGTGGAGAGAAGGGGAAGAATGCAACGGAAGTGTAATTCTGTAAAAATGAAAGTAAGAGAGTAAGAGTCTTCACAGGACAGTGTAGTTTAAGCATGATATGCCTTCCAGCAAGGGGGGGTTTGAGGAAAATTAGTAACATATCTGGGACAACAGGAGTGGGTGAGAGTAAAGTAGGGTCCAGTTCACAATTTATGCACTTAGTTTGGTCTTAGATGCACAAATGTGCTGTGTGCAAGTGTCAATGGCTGATTTTCAAAAATATCTGCAATAATTGAGGATGCAGACCCGGCCTAGGCTCAGGTTTGGCGTGGGAATTAAATGTTCTTTTGGGGAAAATACTCCTATGGTAGAAAACGGCAGTGGCTATTAGGAATGTTGGAAAAAAACTATACATGCACTCCTTTAAGAGTTTATTTAATATTCCCAATGGTTTTGACACCGAATTAGTGAATGTAGCTTTAGTGGAGAAAAAAAACCTGAAGTAAACATGGGACTTTTTAAAGTAACCAAACACCCCATATTTTCTCTTTGTAGCTGAAGGAATTTCTTTAACTGGAAAACTTTTTCCAGGTGAAGAGAAAAAAGTTAGTGTACTTTGCATCTTTAATCACAACGATAGACTGGCGGGGGTTGCCCCACCTTTAGGGTTAGGTGCATCTAGATTCTAGAATGTTGAGAAGAGAACTGGAACTTCACCATGATTGTAAGCGTAAGTCCACCACATCTGAAGCTGTTTTTTCCTTTTATTCCATTGTACATTGTGCTGCAAGTACAGCCTGTGTTATTGCATCAGGCTGAAAAATGTGCCAAGCTCAAAATGGGAATCTGGATGCAAATATGGATGCCCCAGGGTGCCACTTCTGTATATGAAGGGCCGAAGATTTACGGAAATGGAGAGAATCTGCCACCAGTATTAGGAGATTCATTCTCCTAACAAGCGATAGACCCTCCTTCAGTGTAGAGTCTGCACTTTCGACGACCCCCTCTCCCCGCCACCTAGCGCTCGCACTGATATCTGACATCTGCCAAATAAAATACTTTTTTTATTCGTCTCAATATCCCACCCCCTGTGCCTCTCCATGAAGTCTTCCAATGTTGTGTAAAGATCATATCGTATAACAGCAGCTAATTCAGAAGAGCTTTCCCCATCACTGCCCAAAGATGTCACAGTAGGGTGTGCAAAGTTTTCATTGCTTGAGTCAAGTCTGCCGTAAATTCAGATTATTGGCTGCCCCGAGTTTCCGGACATTTCCTCTTTTCCAACATCTCTCCTACAGGCATATTTTTTCCAGGCAAACTGGAAATACTTTTTGAATGTAAGTGGGCGCTGAAGCTGGATGTGCCATTTTCTCACAAGTTAACTTTAAAACTGTTTTCCTCCTAATTAAACTAGATGGATTATGGCGTGTTTTTTCACTAAACAGATTAAAAAGCTCACAAAAGTCCTGATCTTAATGTGCAAACTTACAGGCAGAAGAGATTGCAAACTATGGGAAGTAATCATTGCCTTTGTGAGAATTATAGGATAAGATTATCAAGAGAGAAGATCTTTGCATACACATAATCCCCCCTCCTCTCTGTCTCCGGGCCTACCTCACTGATGTCCGGGGAATGAACAGGGAGCACTTGATACAGCAGGAGGGTGTTATGCCAGAGAATATTCAACAAAACCCTTCCTGGTTTGTGATACCTCTGGCACGCTACAACAAAGCCCTCTCTTCATACCACACCAACAGACAACCAGAAACCACTCCAAACTAAATGAGCATTGGCAAAGCCAATAGATCTGTGTTTAATGAGATAATGCAGGTAGTGTTAGCAGGTTAGAGCAAGACTCACAGTAGGGAGTGGCAGAAGTGGACAGGGAGGGTACAGTTGTGAAGTAGTCACTCATGCAGTTCAATGAAAGCACTTGAGTGGAAGGATGCAGGCTAACACCCAAAGGCACTAGGTGAGGGAGTCTTAAACTAGTGGCTGGTAGAGGCTGCTCAAAGGAAGCCAGTGGTTGGAAATGGTCGAGGCAAGTCCCACTCAAGATATATTGTTAGCAATACGTCTGTTTGACACCTAAGCTGTAGACAAAAAAACGGAAAAGTATTTTGGCACAGCTATCCATAGTCATCACACACAACAAATATCTTACCAGGCTCATTTTACTTTCACACTAAAGTAAACAGAGACCTTTTAAACTAAACATTGAGCAACATCTCTGCTAACCTCTGATGACTGAACATCAAAACATAAGGGACACAAAAGATTCATGGCACTTCCAGAATCACACTACAGGGCACCCAGATTGAGAAAACACGGTAATGCCATAATATGGGTGATAAGAGACCTCAAAATGCCAGTAACTTAATGTTTGTAGCATGTGTAAGTGATAATACCTTATTTTACACAGCAGTTCATACAAGACGTGTGGTTTCTAAGTCCTCTAAACAACAGGTGTTGCCCTATTACAGTCCCTTTGGTGCTTAATTTACTAGCCTAGGAAGGATAAAAGGATGAGTTTAGAAAAAAAAGGAGTCAAACTTGACCTGCAGACAGCCATAGTGAGTCCTTGCTCACTGAAACAGCTTCCCTTCTTATATAAGTGCCAAATAAATACAATATGACATATTCCTCTTGACAATTTGGTGCCTTTGTGTGTGTCTTTCTTGATGTGTTGCTTTCTTGAAACACTAGGCAATGCAAAGTTGGCACTCCCCTCCCACTCAGGATTTCTCACAGTGATGACAAAAACTGGTGGCTAAACACCCTTCAGCAAGTACTGCTAAAACCTAGAATTCAATTGTGTAGCCATCCCATAGCGTCCCACAGGTGGCATCTCTTATGCCGTCTCAGCAGAGGCTCGCCAATGGCCAGTCCCTGTGCTTGTCACGGGGCCAGCTTGCCCTGCCTCCATTTTAGGAGTCTCACTCTCTCTCATTCTGTCTTCATGGCAGCTTTAATTACCCCAGTATCCAGAGTATGGGGTGGAGACGGGTCTGCGGCGCACTGCTTCCCTGCTCACAGTGGCCCCCAGACGAACACCTCACAAACGTGAACCCCGAAAACCAGCAAGGTGCCAACAAATCAACAGCAGGCCGGGTATATTGGGGACATTTCGGTGTTCACACAAAACATCACATTAACAGCCACCCCCACTCCACACCGTGCAAGACCAAGACCTCACGCGTGCAGTTTACTATAGAAGTATAGATTCATTATCTGGGAGAAAGGCTTCTTCGTTAGAAGGCGGATTCTCGGCGGTGAGGTCCATGCAGCCGGCAGGTACCGGCGCTATTTCTGCACTTGGTGTATATCAGCTTCCGAGTCTCAACATTGCGCGTGCGATAAGTGCAATATAAGATGGGTGACTCGAGCCGGGGGAGTGCTGGCAGTTCCACCCACGCAGTCTCTCGACTCTAAAGACACAAGCCTCGAAGACAGACGGGGCTTCACCAACGTCCTGCAGACGAACTTCACCGGAGCCGCTCAGGCCAGACCTTGCGAGTTGTGTGCGCCTGTGGCTGGATCAAAGACACCCTTTGAGGTAACAACCTCTTCCACGATGAAACAAGATAACATCTAGAGTATATCCAAGATTACACACACTCTCAATCCACGCTATCGCTTTACATGTGTTTTTAAGGGGGTGATATAGGAATTATCGTGAAAAAGCAGATTATTACTTTTTGTTTCGATAACGTTTGTTTGAAATATGGCCATATAATAATGTTGATTTACCATTATTTGGACAGCTAGGGGGATCAAAGTATTAAAGAAAGAAACGCTGACCCGTTGACTTCCTTTGTGGGGTAAAGAGAAGTTGCTGAATGAGCGTAGTTATATTTTAACTACAAGAGATCGGAAAAAAAAATCTGAGACAGGCTTTACAAAAGGGATGGAATTTTCTCCGGTTTTTCAGGTTCTGACTTCAGTTCAATCCATCATGCCCCTGCGCAGCTCACACACTGGAGGGGAGGGGATGTGGTTAATCTTTAAACAAAATTACAAAATGCCAGGGGTATGCAACCCCGAGAAGCTGAACTGAGCGACTCTATTAGTGCCAGCCCGATCGCTTAAATTAAGCCAAATGCATTAGTGTTCAATTCAAAATGGAAATGATTGTAGCGGTATAGACGGCCATACTATATTAACGTGTTCGTATCTGAAGAGGCGAACAGAAACGTGTGTACGGAGAAAGACAGAAATGACACGAAAAGCAGAATTAGATGAGCTTTATTAATGTAGAATGCATCTGGTGGAAGTAGACATATCTTTCAACGATGTGTGGTTTCCCGCCGGCAGAGCAGGCCATAAGTGTTTACTGGGCTAGTTCTAATCCAAGCCGTCTTTAAAACGCCCTTTCCCCCGACCTGAAGTTAACGCTGAGAAAATAGAGCTGTATAATAAAAGTGAATGTGTCTGAAGAAAGCCAGAGAATGTTGACCAATGTAAGAAGTCGCCCACACTGGGACAATTAAACAACACTTAACGTAAAATAACAAGGCCTGCTAGCACAGCCTATAACTTAAAACGAGACCTATAAGGAACCGTGTTTTAAGCTGTTCAGGTACAAAAGGGTCTATTTTGTTTTATTTATTAATTGTTTGCATTACTGCTGTCTCTGCCTTGTTGTGCAAGGAAAATGTTGCCCTTGGTGTCCACGTGCTGCTTGTGGCGGGCATGTGTTTTTTTGGCCCTTAAGTTTCTTTTTGTTTAATGTTTGGTGCTTTTGTCCATAGGTGAACTGTCCACCGGCACTCGGCCTGACGTGACGACGTGAGCCTGAGGCCCATGTTATTTGATAAGGGCCCCCAGGTCCTGCCGCTCCAAGAAAGCACAATGCAGAAAACGGCCTACTACGACAATTCGGGCCTGTTCGGCGGCTACGCCTACACCAAGGCCGATGCCTACAGCTACAGCGCCGGCCACCAGCCCTACGGACAGCCCGGCCTGGACAATGATTACCAGAGCTCGGCCTGCTCCATACAGACTTCCGCGGTGCGGCCGCCCAGCCACAAATCCGGCGACATCAGCGGGAGCTGCATGCGGACAAGCGGCGGCCAGAGCAGCGGGCAGCCCCCAAGTCTGGGCGAGCCACAGCCACCCTCGCTGCCCCCCTCCCCGCCCCCCGTGAGCAGTGCCCCCGCACAGAAGAAGCCCAAGGCGGCCGGCGGCTCCTCGGGCCCGGCCTCGGCCACTATCAGCAAGCAGATCTTCCCCTGGATGAAAGAGTCGCGGCAGAACTCCAAGCAGAAGAGCAGCTGTGGCCCGGCAGGTATGCGGCACGTCAGGGTGTGTGTGTGCATCAAGAGGTGTGTCACGCCTCTAAAGGAGTGTGCGGGGAGAGATGCATCCGTGTGTAATGTGAAGCATCACGAGTGTGCAGTGCAGACAACCACCCCAGCTGTGCCCAGCAGGTATGCAGCACGTCAGGGTGTGTGTGCATCAAGAGAGGTGTGTGTGTGAGAGGCCTCTAAAGGAGTGTGAGGGGAGAGATTTATCCGTGTGTAATGTGAAGCATCACGAGTGTGCAGTGCAGACAACCACCCCAGCTGTGCCCAGCAGGTATGCAGCACGTCAGGGTGTGTGTGCATCAAGAGAGGTGTGTGTGTGAGAGGCCTCTAAAGGAGTGTGAGGGGAGAGATTTATCCGTGTGTAATGTGAAGCATCACGAGTGTGCAGTGCAGACAAGCACCCCAGCTGTGCCCGGCAGGTATGCGGCACGTCACGGTGTGTGTGCATCAGGAGAGGTGTGTGTGTGTGTGAGGCCTCTAAAGGAGTGTGAGGGGAGAGATGCATCCGTGTGTAATGTGAAGCATCACGAGTGTGCAGTGCAGACAAGCACCCCAGCTGTGCCCGGCAGGTATGCGGCACGTCAGGGTGTGTGTGCATCAAGAGAGGTGTGTGTGTGAGAGGCCTCTAAAGGAGTGTGAGGGGAGAGATGCATCCGTGTGTAATGTGAAGCATCATGAGTGTGCAGTGCAGACAAGCACCCCAGCTGTGCCCGGCAGGTATGCGGCACGTCACGGTGTGTGTGCATCAAGAGAGGTGTGTGTGAGGCCTCTAAAGGAGTGTGAGGGGAGAGATGCATCCGTGTGTAATGTGAAGCATCATGGGTGTGCAGTGCAGACAAGCACCCCAGCTGTGCCCCGGCAGGTATGCGGCACGTCAGGGTGTGTGTGCATCAAGAGAGGTGTGTGTGTGTGAGGCCTCTAAAGGAGTGTGAGGGGAGAGATGCATCCGTGTGTAATGTGAAACATCACGAGTGTGCAGGGCAGACAAGCACCCCAGCTGTGCCCCGGCAGGTATGCGGCACGTCAGGGTGTGTGTGCATCAAGAGAGGTGTGTGAGGCGAGGCCTCTAAACGAGTGTGCATGAAGAGAGGCATCCCTGTGTAATGTGAAACATCACAACGACTGCACAGTGCAGACAGACACCCTTTGGGATGTGAAACGTCACAATAGTGTACAGTGTAGACAAACACGTGCAAATGATGAGGAACTTCTAAAATGTAGGTAATATGATACGTAGGTAATATGACACTTCAACCACATTAACGTGAAACCTCTAAACAAGTGTGCAGTGTAAATAGACACCCCAATATAATGCGAACCTTCTACACACGTTTGCAATGTATACAAACGGTACAATTTAATGTGAAACTTCGCAACACGGGTGCAGTGTAGACACTTCCCTGCGTAATTTGAAACTTGTAAACAACTGCTGGATGCAAAACCGTTCTGTAATATGAAACTTCTAAAATGTGGGTAGTGTAAAGAAGCGGCAGTGTAGAGAAGCTTCCATATGCAATGTGAAACTTCTATAAAGATGTGCAGTGCAGAGCAGCTTCCTTGTGTAAAGGGAAGCTTCAAAAGATCCGTGTGTGTGGTGAATCTCCAAACAAGTGTACAAATAGGGGACAGGATGTAGCCTTAGGGCTAGAGCCTAGTTCGCGCTATATAAAACTCTAAAATAATTTAAAAAAACGTAGACAGACCGCGTTGTGTATTGTGAAACCTTTCAACTAATGTGTAGGGTGGCCAAACACCAGTGTGTAAAGTGAAACCTCTACAAAAGTGTGCAGTGTAAAAACACCACCTTGTTCTCCATGAAGCCTATCAACGAGTGTACAGTGTAGACAAACACCCGAATGTAGTGTAAACTTCTCAACAAGTGTGCATCATTGTGTAATGTGAAACTAGTAAACACACCTTCAGTGCAGACGAACACTCATGTGTGCTGTGAAACTTCTAAAGAGAGGCACCGAGCCAACAGATTAACAGGGAGAACCAGCCAAAGTGAGCCAATGGGGTGGCATGTAAATCATGCAACAAACGTGTAGAAAGATAATAAAAGCTTTTCAAAGTTTAAAAAGGTGTATTTGTTTAACATGAAGATGTCAGAATAGATCAATTCATTGAGAGAATTTCTCTTAAAAAGGGATAATTTTAAACGTAGACTTAGAAACATTCCTTCCCTGATGACAATATTAGTGAATTAACAGGCAAGTAGGTTGTCCTCTGTATCCTATATGTAGCCTAGATTATTGTATATGGAGCAACATTCTAGTTATTAAATCAAACACAAGGTTTTTGTACAGATCAGATACAGTGCATATTTGAAGATATCATAGAAGATAATTCAAAAGGTTTGTGAAATAAAATATTTGTCAAGGCTGAAATAATTTGGTAAAGCAGTGAACCAAGATTGATTCCAGGCTTTCTGGTTTCAAGTTACACTGCTCAACCACCACTAGACTCTCCCTTTCTCTCCTTTTTAACAACACAGGCTTATGTTTTATCTTTAATTCTTGGCGCATAAGGGTAGAGTGTGGGTAGCAGGCAGAAGCCACATAGCTCACCTGGCGTGGGTTCGAGGGCCAAGAAGACCCTGGCTCGAGCCTTTAGTACTTACAGAACTCTACTTCTAACTAAGTGTGCCATGCATACAAACTTGCCTGTGTGGGCAAAGCTTTGTAACAGATATGTTATGCAGGTAAAGGGGGTGATTCAATTAAGGAATGGAGAGGCAGGAATCAAATACATGGTATCATGGAAAATAAACCTCTCCAACCATAGATACAACAATACTCAATTTTCAACAAGAGTCCCTTTTATTGACTCTAAGCTTATATTAATTGCTTTTTTAAAAATTTTGAATTATTTTTAGGAATATTTTTCCCTTTTGTAAAGAATTAAGAAAACATACGCCAGACGGCTACATCACAGTTTACACAAATATAAATTCATGAAAACAACCACGCATCACTAATTACAACCACATCAAGACCAAAAATTAAAATATTTACTACAAATCACATTAACGACATGTTGAGAAATCAAAAAATACTTGAAGAATAAACACATACAAAGTGCAAATAGTGGTGAGAAAAAACTCATACTGTATCCTTATAATGTATCCTACAGTTTTATAAATTGCATTTACTGGGACTTTAAATACTGAGTCATCCAGACTAGTATATATACAGGGTCCTAAATGAGCCAGAGAAATTGTTCAGGCTTCTGTGTTTGTGCTTCATAAATCAAGCTCAAACCTTGAATAAAGTTTGTTTTTATTTTCAAAAAAAGAGTTAACTCTTGGCCTCTGTAATTAGTTAGCCAACGCGTTTCGACCTTCTGGTTAGGACAAACGGTGAAGTTTGAAGGTCTTCATCAGGGCAGGGTACAGTTCAGATGACGTGCTGTAGGCATCCGGCCACATCTCATCTACACGTGTCTTGATACTACGTGGGGCAGTTAGCGTCGTTGTATACCTTCAAATTGGTATAATGTCATCTTCTCTGGAAAGATATCAAAGAAAATCTGACATGATGCTCCAGATGTCAATGAAACACGTTAGCGAAAAGCACAGACCTCAAAGTGTCTCCTGGCAGGTCTAAGCTCATCTGGTGGTTTCGGCCTTTTCCTCAGGAGCTTCTAGGATTGAATTACCCCATTAAAACCAGGCTGCAAGAAAAGACACGCCTGGATGGGTTACTAATACTTGATATGGGGCAAGTCACAGTAGGCCTGTTTTAAAGTGTGCGATGTGTGGGTCTGTTTTGCATAAATGCAATGTGTCTTTGTGACTGGAAGTACGTTTACCGTGGCTCTTCCTTACAAAACATGTTCAGAATATGTTCACTTTACAGTAAACAAATATCAGGTGCGAATAAACCACCCATTCCGTTTTTCTGTGCATGCTGGATACTGTAGTTTCGAGTTGTTTACATTTAGAGAAAGAACATTTGAAAGCACCAGGTTGCACAGGAAAGAAACGTGCCTAGTGTGTCCATTACTGGCACACACAGGAACCTCTGGTACCTCCAAAGGCAGCTTGAGTGCAAGACAGTATTAGTGCACCTTAGACCGAGCAGACCATATCTGAGAGTGCCACCATGCCTTGTGCAGTGTCAGCAGTACGCACAGTCCTCAGTCACTTTGCATTCTGGGACTTGTAGTCCTGGATTTAGTCAGTAATTAAAGCTACAGGACAGAGTGCAAATAAAATGGTATGGCTGAGCTAATCACTCACACCTGCCGTGGGTCAGCTGCATGGGTGCGGGGAGCAGGCAGTCTGTGGTGTCCTCAGCTCCGAAGTAAGTGTAGCTACAGGGATGAGGGGTGGGGAGCGGGCAGCCAGTGGTGTCCTCGGCTCTGAAGTAAGTGTAGCTGCAGGCATGAGGGGTGGGGAGCAGGCAGACTGTGGTGTCCTCGGCTTTGAAGTAAGTGTAGCTGCAGGCATGAGGGGTGGGGAGCAGGCAGTCTGTGGTGTCCTCAGCTCCGAAGTAAGTGTAGCTACAGGGATGAGGGGTGGGGAGCGGGCAGCCAGTGGTGTCCTCGGCTCTGAAGTAAGTGTAGCTGCAGGCATGAGGGGTGGGGAGCAGGCAGACTGGTGTCCTCGGCTTTGAAGTAAGTGTAGCTGCAGGCATGAGGGGTGGGAGCAGGCAGCCTGTGGTGTCCTAAGCTCCGAAGTAAGTGTAGCTGCAGGCATGAGGGGTGGGGACAGGCAGCCTGTGGTGTCCTCGGCTCTGAAGTAAGTGTAGCTGCAGGCATGAGGGGTGGGGCGCAGGCAGCTTGTGGTGTCCCCAGCTCTGAAGTAAGTGTAGCTGCAGGGATGAGGGGTGGGGAGCAGGCAGCCTGTGGTGTCCTCGGCTTTGCAGTAAGTGCAGCTGCAGGCATGTGGGGTGGGGAGCAGGCAGCCTGTGGTGTCCTCGGCTTTGAAGTAAGTGTAGCTGCAGGCATGAGGGGTGGGGAGCAGGCAGCCTGTGGTGTCCTCGGCTTTGCAGTAAGTGTAGCTGCAGGCATGAGGGGTGGGGACAGGCAGCCTGTGGTGTCCTTGGCTCTGAAGTAAGTGTAGCTGCAGGCATGAGGGGTGGGGAGCAGGCAGCCTGTGGTGTCCTTGGCTCTGAAGTAAGTGTAGCTGCAGGCATGAGGGGTGGGGACAGGCAGCCTGTGGTGTCCTCGGCTTTGCAGTAAGTGCAGCTGCAGGCATGAGGGGTGGGGAGCAGGCAGCCTGTGGTGTCCTCGGCTTTGCAGTAAGTGTAGCTGCAGGCATGAGGGGTGGGGACAGGCAGCCTGTGGTGTCCTTGGCTCTGAAGTAAGTGTAGCTGCAGGCATGAGGGGTGGGGAGCAGGCAGCCTGTGGTGTCCTTGGCTCTGAAGTAAGTGTAGCTGCAGGCATGAGGGGTGGGGACAGGCAGCCTGTGGTGTCCTTGGCTCTGAAGTAAGTGTAGCTGCAGGCATGAGGGGTGGGGAGCAGGCAGCCTGTGGTGTCCTCGGCTTTGCAGTAAGTGCAGCTGCAGGCATGAGGGGTGGGGAGCAGGCAGACTGGTGTCCTCGGCTTTGAAGTAAGTGTAGCTGCAGGCATGAGGGGTGGGGAGCAGGCAGCCTGTGGTGTCCTAAGCTCCGAAGTAAGTGCAGCTGCAGGCATGAGGGGTGGGGAGCAGGCAGCCTGTGGTGTCCTCGGCTTTGCAGTAAGTGCAGCTGCAGGCATGAGGGGTGGGGAGCAGGCAGCCTGTGGTGTCCTAAGCTCCGAAGTAAGTGCAGCTGCAGGCATGAGGGGTGGGGAGCAGGCAGCCTGTGGTGTCCTCGGCTTTGCAGTAAGTGCAGCTGCAGGCATGAGGGGTGGGGAGCAGGCAGCCTGTGGTGTCCTCGGCTTTGCAGTAAGTGCAGCTGCAGGCATGAGGGGTGGGGAGCAGGCAGCTTGTGGTGTCCTCGGCTTTGCAGTAAGTGTGTACTGTCTTGTCTCCTTAGGGGATACCTGCGAGGAGAAGAGCCCCCCGGGCCCGGCCTCCAAGCGAGTGCGCACGGCCTACACCAGCGCGCAGTTGGTGGAGCTGGAGAAGGAGTTCCACTTCAACCGCTACCTGTGCCGGCCGCGCCGCGTCGAGATGGCCAACCTGCTGAACCTGACGGAGCGCCAGATCAAGATCTGGTTCCAGAACCGGCGCATGAAGTACAAGAAGGACCAGAAGGCCAAGGGCATCATGCACTCCCCGGCCGGCCAGTCCCCCGAGCGCAGCCCGCCCCTGAGCGGGCCAGGCGGCCACATGGCCTACCCGGGACAGCTGTCGGGCGTGGGCGCCCTGGGCTACGACGCGCCCTCGCCCACCTCCTTCGCCAAGTCGCAGCAGAGCATGTACGGCCTGGCCGCATACACGGCGCCGCTCAGCCTGCCCCAGCAGAAGCGCTACCCGGGCGAGTATGAGCACCACGGCCTGCAGCAGGGGGGCGGGGGCGGTGCCTTCGGCAGCCCCGGCCTGCAGGGCAGCCCCGTCTACGTGGGGGCCGGTAATTTTGTGGACTCCATGCCGGCCTCGGGCCCCATGTTCAACCTGGGCCACCTCTCGCACCCGTCCTCGGCCAGCGCGGACTACAGCTGCGCTGCGCAGATCCCGGGCAGCCACCACCACGGACCGTGCGACCCGCACCCAACCTACACGGACCTCAGCTCGCACCACCCCTCGCAGGGGCGCATCCAGGAGGCGCCCAAGCTCACGCACCTGTAGTGGGCTCGGCCTGCGGACTCACATCAAATTACCTCACTTTGTTGCTGACCTACAGTGTTACTTATTCTGAGTGCCAAGGGTATTAGGGTTGGGGGTCCTCGCTTTGCGCCAGGGAGAGGACCCTCCCAGCTGTAAAAAGCATGACAGTGCAATATACACTGCAAACCACAAATGCTGCCTAATCGGAGGCAAGTCACAGAGGCCTCAGCAGACGTCATTGTGGAACAGGACAGCGCGATCGGATCTTTGTAGCCTGCATATGAACTTATTTCACGAGCAGTTAATTTATGGTTCCCTCAGTAATGTACGAATTGCATTGACCGACACGGTACGTATTTATTATTTGAGCAAGGCATTTTGTATCACCAATTATTTATCCTGGTCTTGTATTTATGTGGCTAATTGTAGCATTTATTCCGCATAACGCTTTGAGGGGAGGGGGGATTTGATTCAGGCCCACGGGGACTTCAGTTCCACCTATTTAGTATACTTTGTCCCACATAGTTTGAGAGAGAGTAGTTTTTTTGCACAATTGTGACAGTTGCTGGTATTTGTATTTCATGTAAGGGGTTATTTAAAACGACACGTTGTACGTCATCCGCGGAGTAATTGAACATGTGGCATTACAGACATTACACAGTCTAAAAGTGTGTTATTTTTCAAGTTGTCTGGTATTTGAAGAAACAGCTATTTAGAATAAAATATATTATGCTAAAGTGCATCTGTTGTAATAATGCAAATTAGAAGCAGACCACTCGGCCATTTTGTTTTCTTGTGCGAAGCAGCTACCCGCACAGATGCCAGAAGCACAGGGCATATTTATTTTATTGACTTTGTATACTTGTAAATATATGTCACAAATACTTTTGAACTATTTTTTACTGAACCCCGGATATGGGCGAATGAAGATTTCGAATGCAAACCTAGGAAAGCGTGTCAAATGAACTGATTTAATTGTGTTCTGTATATTAATTCACAGTTTAGATTGCATGTCGCTTTTGTTATTTATATTGTCACAGCTAATTCTATACACTGATCCATTTTGTACACTTTTCTTCAATTTTGGAAGGCAGGGTTAATTTTTAGATACATATTTTGAAAGACATTTGACAATCAAGTGTATCCAATGGGAAACACTTTGTTAAACATAATATAACTGTTAGCTGAGGTCGGGAGACACAATTATTCGATATTCGTACAAATATAAACACGACCTACTATATTAAAAATGTGTTTTATGGTTAGCAGTCCACGTAAAAGCTTCTCGGACTGCAATTGTGGTATTTTTCCGAAGTGGAGACGAGGAACGGAGCACTCAGCCCAGCTCCACCGCTAGATATGTTATGCGTTCACGCACAGTGCGTGCCTCGGAGCGGGCATGGCTGACTTCTGCGGCGGCACCGAGTTTTGAAATGAGCGAGGAGGGGTGTTCACAACAGATAAGGTTCCTTCCTTTGTGTTCAAAGCAGGGCCCTCCTACGCATCCGTGTTGGACTTCGAGAACTAACATCCCTCCTACACACGGCGATGAAAGGAGCCCGGATTCCTGCGAGCGAAAAATGTGACCCCGAATGGTCCCGGGAAACGAAAAGCGCCCGAGTCTAATGCGTCTGAAAGCCTGTAACATGCACACTGATTCCAGCCTGTTTTACCCATCTGAATCTAGGAATATTAACATTTCCTCTGTTACAGAAGTTCCAGATGAGCAGTTTATGTTTAGTTCTGATCATACAACAATAAATTACATTTGTTTCTAAATATTATGTTTATTGTATGGAGACCGGCGCAAATAGCACGTGTTGTTGTCAATACATTGGAACTTAGTCGCCTATTACTGCATTTTGTATAAGTTGTTTCTTCTACAACCCTGCCTTTTTCAGGTGCGTGTCACTTCTCTTCGTTCGACAATATGTAAAAAGACATGCACAGACCATTTCCGCGCACTAGCCATTGGGTTCAAATGCTGTGGGAAGTACCCCAGTTTTTTGTTTTTATCAATGAGAAAGGATGCATAAAAATGGTGCAGTATGCACGGCGCTTGGAAATGTGAAAGGCATTGGCAGCAACACAACCATTGTTTACAATACATACTTAAAATACGCGAACGCACACACGTCGAATGCATCGGAAATACAAAGCGCGCAAACACGCTCTGAGGCAATGAGGCAGGCACACAAAGGCAACAACACACGAACGCAAAACACATACACTCAGGAGCACAAAAAACCTCCACGCACCCATGTGCATATACAAATTAAATAAAAAGTGGCAAGCCAAATAGAGACGAAAAAGAGCGAAAACTAGACAAAGAACTATAGGAAGGGATTATGAAGGAGGCCCCGCGCAGTCCCGGTTTTCTTGCCCTCTCCTGAACTGGTGAGGACACAAGAGGCCGAGGGTTAACATGTATTCTTCACTATTTAAGTGGTGTAATCTCTTTTTAAGTATACCCCTATCTCCGGAAGAGAAATGGTAGGAGAGGGATGGGAGAAGACACCAGAGGGGAGGGGCAGAGAGTGGGAGAAATACTGAGAGAACACAGATGCAACATGTTCTGGTACCTTCTATTCCTCTCGCACTCAGACAAATAATGCCGCTATTCAACAATCACCAGACGTTTTTTAAAACAGATTGCTTAAACAGATTAACAGCACGTTCAGTATCACAGCCCACCACAAAGGTGTCCCCATTGCAGTACTCAGCACCCAGTGTGAGAGACCCAGGTAACACGTTCAGCCACGGGGCCCCTCACAAATCAGATTGTTTTCATTGTGTTTCACTAGGTTGTGCGGGCGAGGCGCATGGACATTGTGAAAGTTAAAGGTGCAACCAAGGGTGCAGCAAATACGATGCCCAATGGGGAATCGGTTAAGTACAAAACAAGGATCAATCTATGTCTGCAGGATCTTAGGGTACCAGCCTTTTGTGTGAGACTTGTGGCCTACAAGTCTCACCTGGCAGTCCGTGTGTGGCGATGGCCACAGAAGATTCGTGAGCCTATGTTCGGTCAAGTAAGCGTTCTAAAACGGAGCCGGCTGGAGATGTGTATTCAAAACCCTGCAAAAATTAAATACGAGGCCGGCTCAGTGACGCAACAATAGCCCCCGCATGCGGGGGGCCCCCGAGGGCCCCTCCGGCACTATGCACGGGCGGCGGGACCCTGGCCTGAAAGATCCTGGCTGGTCCAGAGCGAGGGGGGGGGGGCTCCCCCCGGGCAATTTGCAGGGGCCCCTCAAGTTTCGCTACGCCACTGGGCCGGCTCCTTTGTTCTCAAGGGTTTTGGTGTGTGTATCCCTGTTTGCACCCCTGTGCAAGTGTGTATTTGTGTCTGCTGGCGCCTATGTGCGCTTTTACCTGAGCATCGTCGTGATTGTCACTACCTTCCTGAACCCGTGTGTATGCACGCCTCCTCGTGTTTGTGACTGCATGCTCCCATGTGCGTTTTTATTATTACGTTAACTCGTGTGTGTGTGCATGTCTCTCAAGTCTTTGAATATGCGTGACTATATGCATCTATGTGTGTGTTTGTGACTGCGTGAACCCATGCGTATGCCTGTACTCTTTGTATGTTTGTGACTGCGGGAACCCATGTGTGTGTATTTTTGTGGCTGCGTGTGTGCTCACCCGTGCGCCTCCTGGAGTATGCCTGTGCGTGTCTATGCCTACTTGGTCCCAACCCCTTGAAGCAGACGGAAGACAAAGACTCCTGCGCCTGCCTCGGCTCCGCAGCCATTTTGTCAACGCGGCCTATTGTCCTGCTGCCTCTCTTGTTCCGCGGTGGATGAATCCCAGCGGCCCAGTGTTTGTGCAGCGATAAGGAAAGAGGGGAGGGGCTTTTTCCTAACCTTCGTGCTTGCGAGGAAAGAGGCAATGTGTGGGTAAGCGGTGAAGGGGGCAGAATATGCTAACGAGCCATTTCCCTCCATTCCCTCTGCCCTACCCGCAGGCTCACTCCGCCTTCACAGTGATAGATCTGGGCTGTAGTATCGAGCGCAGCGGTGGGTTCCTGGCACACGTTCACACTCTCCGCAGAGCCGTGTTTTTAACGGGGCAGTCACTGTAGCTCGATGTACTCCACTACACCGAGGAGCCATGGTTGGAATTAATGCACATAGGACAAACATTGAAAGGGCGCCGTGCCTGCACACCTACTGCATTAAAACGAAATACAAATGGATTTATTCCTGAGCAGTGCTAATGAGTCTTTTAGTCCATGAGTGCTTCACCTGATGTTAAATAGATGAGTACTTGAGGTTAGATAGATGGACGGCTAAATGGATGACTTGGTGAGTGAGTACTTGGAAGGTTGAATGTGTGTGTAAGAGACTGGGGGATGGTCGTGAGATTAGATAGAGGGATGGATGTTGAGAGATATGGATGAATCAGCAGGTTTGTGTATGGAAGTATGGATGTATGTGTGAGTGCTTACATAATGAGTGCACGAATGTGTGTGTGGTGGGTTGGAGCATCCAAGAGTGATTTGGCTGGATGGATCAATGAGAGGATGGATGCATCCGTGAGAATATGGCTGGATGGATAAATGCAGGTGTGCCGAGTGCCTGGCTGAATGAATGAATGGATGGGGGAGCATGAACGAGTGATTGGTAGAGGAATGAGTGAATTGATGTGTGAGACAAATGATGGAGAGACAGAAGGGGGGAGAGACATCACCATCTCTTCATGCAAATGGTTTTGTTGTGTAACGCTGGGGTTAAACCATCCACAGTGACACTGCACACTTGTACCACAAGGTTACCGACTAGATTCATCTGTATTGGTTGAAAAGAACAGTGCCGTTGCGATAACATTTTCATTTAAACATTTTTAATATTGTTACAACGTCAAGCTTCCATGTCTTATGCTTATGTGTGTGCCTGTTTTTGAGGAAAGGGAGTAGGTGAATCTGCTGAACAAAGCTGTCACTTCATAATTTTGTTTTCAAATATCGTTATTGAACGTATATAAGAACACCACATTTAACCGCCCTAGAAACATGCACTGATTACATCACATGGAGACAGAACCGGTGCATGTAAAGGCAAGGAGTAATTCTGGTCATCAAAGCAGCATGAACTGCTGAAACCTCAATTAATATTGACTGGTGTTTTTGATGGTTTCATATTTGCACAAAATTACTGAATATCGCTGGAAGAGCTAAGTAAAATCAGAATAGGGCGTGAATGAATTCACATTTTCTAAACCAATAATAATGCACAGGTTTACAGAATTCCAAACAACTATCGAATGCCTTTATTTGACGCAATAATATACAGTGTACCTGAAACTGTACATCATAATTGTTTAAGTATTCTCCATCTGAAGGGCCTGTGCACCTTTTTTGTACTTTATTCATAATATAAATCTGAGGCTTAAAAAGGACATTTTTTTATTTTTGATAATCTACTTGACTTCCATTTTAAGTGTATGCAGAGGCCAGCCGGGAAGCCAGCAGCCACGGTACAATGCCAGGCATGCCCAGACTTTGCAGATGTCACAACTTTCTGCATTTAAAGCCAATTGGGCGGAACAGTCACATACTCACCTCCATTGTTGTTTATGCCTGCGTCTGTTATGGACTCGGCTGCACCCTGCGTACCTCTGTCAGTTCCCCCCTGCGCCATCTTGTTAGTTCTCGCTTTCCCTCCCATCCCTCTGTGTTGGTGCATCGTGTTAACATTTGTTTAGTGCATTTTACTGCCAGATTTCGTTCTGTCTGGTCTGTTTAATGACTTGACTGTTCTGTGTCGTGTCTTCCTATTAGTTTCGTGAGAAGGACACTGTGTAGTTCTTTTGTATCTGTCCCTAAGTGGATGCTTTGCCGAATGTGTTTTCAGTGCCTGGGTGAGTGAGCGTTGGTGTTGTGTGGGAGTAAGGGCGAAGCATGGTTTGAGTAAGGTGTGCTGTTTACACCGAGGAATGTATGTGGGAGGTGTGTTGTACAGTTTGTTGAGTAGCATGCTTGACTATCTATGTGTGCTCTGCAGGGCTCGAGTCGAGGGTAGACACCGTCTACTCAGTGGCAGCTCCTCCGCTAAGGCGGAGGAGCATTGCCCCACTGCTCTTAGAGCAGAGAAAGAGGGAAAAATAAAAGGATAATAACTGAACGTTATTATCATTTTATTTTTGGTTGCTGTGGGGCTGGGTTAGGGTGGGGCGGGGCTGGTGGCTCGTGGCTCAGGAAGGAAGAGTGGACTATGCACACTAAGTGCGCATGACTGCCGGCCGTTTTAGCTCATCAAGCAGTCATGCGCACTTTGCATATTCCCCACCAGGCTGTAATGGACAGCCTGGTAGGGAATATGCACAGGCTCCCTGTCCCGATCTGAGCACCGATCCACAGCGCTCAGACCAATCACAACGCTGCAGTGCAGCGTTGTGATTGGCTCAGGGGAGCCTGTGTGCCCGGGTGCTTCCGGCAGCTTCTTCCAGACTTGAGGCAGGCAGAGAAGTGGAGGAGATGCGGCCGGCAGAAAAGGTAAGGGTTTTAAAAAAATATTTTCAAACCCCCTGTTATCCCACCCGCCCGACACCCCATTCCCTACTAGCCGCCACTGCGTCTACCCACTATTTTCAGAGGGTAGAAAGCTGCCCCCTTTTAGCGAAGTGCCATGTTCCCCAAATTCACAGAAATATGCTGAACTCGTCCCAGTGTCATTTTCTGACACTGGGACATTTTCAGCAGCGCCTGCACCATGTCTGCTTTTGTTCAGAGCAGCAACGTGGAGGCTGGGAAGGGGCTTATCAGATACCTCTTTTTGTTGGAGTATCCTGACCGGGAACTATCTGGAGCCTCACACATAGATGCAATGGAGGGGAAACATAGGCTCACATCTTATCACTTCAGAGGTACTTAAGAGAGAAATGCTTTTGACTTTGTTGTTTATAAGAGATAAATATGCATGCACTGTAAGAATGTCAGATGTGTTGATCACCTCCATATTTATACAAATAACAATTTAAATACCACTATTTTGTTATATTTTTTTATAGCGCTTTAGCACTAGTAGTGCTAAAGCGCTATAAAAGAAATAAAACGCAATAGTGGTATTTAAATTGTTATTTGTGTATATGTGATGTAAAGTGCTCTGACACCCTGCATTGGGATGAGTAGTGCCACCAAACATCCCAATGCATGGTGTCGGAGCGCTTTACATCACATGTATAGATTATACATTGACAATAAATCATATGTGTGTACAGCAATATAAAGTATATGTTACATAAGACAGGGAGGGTTAGAAGGTGCGGGAGCCACATGTCCTTCATACATCACTGTGTTATATTAGAAGGATTGCAATTTATGAACTGCAAGTAACAAGAGGATCTCTGATCTAAAAGCAATAACCCACATACCTATTTGCATAAAATAAAAATTTGTCTTCTGCGTGTTACATAATGTGCTTTGCATGAGACATATTAACCTTCTATGCTACTTTGATTCAAAATTAGGACAAAGCAAAACACAGATCTCTCCTGCAAATACGTTATCCTCCAGCGCTATCTTACCATTACTCCTGAGATTTAGCTGGGATTTAGCTGGCGTATGAAGATCTCTGCAGCAGGTGCCTTAACCCCATAAGATATTTTAAAATAAAGACATTGCAACCAATTAAGCAGAACAGATTTACTACCACATTTCTCCTTGTTGCCAATTTCTTTGTGGCAGGGTTTAAAAGAAATAAATGTATAAGTTGAGGCCCAGATTTTGCTTCTGGATTGCATCAATATTTTGGCCCAATACCAAAGCAAAAAATCTAATTTGTTAAATATTGTAATGCACTCAAATGTACTTATGATAGACCTGCTGAACACATGTGCTATCTTAAGATCTGATGTCACTTCCTGTGAGCATGGGTTGTGATGCCACTTCCTGTGATGCTACATGCGATGTCACGCACCATGATGTGCCTTCCTGTGATGTCACACGCAGTGATGTCACTTCCCGTGATGTCATGCACTGTGATGTCACACCCGTTTTGCCTAACTTGGTGAGTCCCCCCCACCTCTTTTTTTTAGGACTGTAGCACTGGCTCTATTGTAAATAAGAATCTGGAGCTGTGCAGGTGAGGGTATTCTGTTTAAGGTGTTTTTTATTTACGGTACTGTCTAGTGCCTCCATATTAGTTCTGTTCTGTACCCCATGTTGTTTCTTGTCCATGCCTCCATTTTAGTTTGATATCGTGCAATATTTGTTCTTTGTTACTCTCCAGTTCGTTCCAACCTGCACCTTTATAAGTTTTTTTTCCTGGTGCCTTTATGGTGGGTTCTCTCCAGGCCTCTACGTTGGTCACACGCTGCCTTCATATCGGTTTCACTCCATGCTTCTCCCGGCCTCCATGACGGCTCTACGCAGTACCTCCATGCTGGTTCCAAATTGTACCTTCTTGTAAGTTTCACTCTGTGCCTCCATATTGAATCTATTCTGTGTGTTCATTTTAATTCCACGGAATGCTCCCGTGTTGGTCCACCTCTCAGTGGCGTAGCAAGGGGGGCGGCGGTACGCCCCCGGCGGCACGAGTTTTGGGGGCGGCAGGAACTCCCCCGCTCCCCCCCCTTACCTGGGGCCGTGCGAGGCGGCAAACGCTAGCTACGCCACTGCCACCCACCTCTTTGACTCTACGATGATTCCACCCTTTGCCTCCATGTCGGCTTACTGCACTCTATGTCTCCATCTTGGTTCTACCCTGTGCCTCCACCCTGGGTCCATGCTGTGCCCCCATTGTTGGTTCCAGGCTGTGGCCCTTTGTTGGTTTCGTTCTTTGCCTTCATGTTGGCTCGTCGCCGCTCCTGGCTTTAAGTGTGTCTGAATTAATTTCTGTCGACCCAGAGGCCCCTGCGAGCCTGGCGCTGAACTCGGCCATAAACCAGAGGAAGCCTTGTACAGAGACCAGCAGCAGGCCATGTACACAGCAGCATCTCTCTGGAAACACGAGCACTGCTTGGAAATGGGCCGCTCAGCCGAGGAAGCTGAGCCAACACAGTCACAGTGTGCCGTGCCAGCTGCCAGGGGGCAACGACAATTATTGTCTTAAGGTTTTGAGCAATGATGCTCGAAAAAGATGGTAGGCACGCGAGTTATAAAAAACAAAAAAAACTTGCGCTGCTACACTATTTATTGAGTGGCAGCAAGGCTATGTATGATGTGGACTGAGAAGTAAACAGCTCTCCGTGGCGTAAACAACAACCGTGCAAAAATGACAAGTAAAAACAGCTGCAAGAGCTCAGGACAACACAATGGGTTGAGAGGTTGTTCTTTTGTACTCCCCTCGTTTCCTACCGCGTGAAAAACAATGCACGATTCAGAGCGCAGCGGTGACTTGAGGTGAAGGAACGCTGTACACACAACTTATACTCACTTCCGGTTTTTAATAGGCACAGATATAAAGACACAAGCTGGAGAGCTTGGATAATATGTCCGTGTGTGGCCTTCTGCCTGAGGAAAGTGACAGGCTGCTAAACCGCTCGAGGAACAAAAAACACTCCACTGCTCTCGCATAGCGCCAAGAAGGCATGGCACTCAAGACACACCCCGCCAAGTCAGCAGGCCGAGGTAACATAGCCTGAAAAGTTCGAATGGGCAGAACAGCTTCTCTTATACCGGCCATAAATCCGGCAATATTTCAGCGGCTGCAGTGAAGACTGTGTGGCCTTGCAGGGAGCAGGGCTGTCGGGGCGGATCTGTTAGTAGTTCATTAATCACACAACGTCCACTCCACGGCGAGCCCCTCCTCCCGCCCAGAGCTGGGCCAGCTGGGAGCCGGCCAGAGACCACAGGCTGAAACCGAAGTTTACCTCGGCACAGCGGAGCATGGCGGGGAGGCCGTGAGTACAGCAGAGGCTGGCGGGCACCCAGGGCCCTCTGGAGGGGCACGACTCCCACCAGACGACACAGGAGCTCTTAACCTCTGGCAGACGCCACCAACACTCTGGTCATCGCTGGGCCGGTAGACCGCTGGCAGCAGGGCACAAGTCCTAAAAAAAGAAGTGGGGGGACGCTGACGTCACGACAGGAAGTGACGTCACGAAAGGTGGCTTGCACCATCAGACTCATTGCCTCCCCTCGCTCACCCCTTAGATGCGATTGCATCAGAGAAGCCAGCGGGTGAGCAGCGTTCTGAATGAGCTCCGATCTCGCCCCAGAGAGGCCAAAGAGTGAATGTGTGGCTCCATTTGCTCCAGTTATCGAGCTCCCGGTAAAATAAGTGGGGGGACGCCGTCCACCCGCGTGGTACCCCGACTCGAGCCCTGGCTGGCAGACATCCGGGGAAATCCGAGGGAGAACCCCTATACCAGTGGTTCCCAAACTTATTTGACCCCCGGCTCCCTTGACCTGTTGTCCGTTGGCCACGGCTCCCCATTATGTTACTTTTTTTGGGCAGTTGGGGGGGGTGGGGTGGGGTGTAAGCCCAGCCTCGGGAGTACTTCCATTTTTCTCCCTTAAAATATTTGGGATGAAGGTATTATAATCATGGACGCTGGGAAAGTGTGTCAATGGTAGGCTTTGATGTGTGTGACAGGTAATGGTAAGACCTTTAGGTCAGTACTTCCATATAGTCATTTCACTCACAAATGAGTTTTGAAGAACTATTGCTTTAACACCAGACTTTGCATGTATGCCTGCTTTTGCACGTGGTGCTCTGTCACTAACATATGTTGCTTTATGCTACAAACTGCATTGTTTGCATAGATGGGGATATGTGGCATTCCGGCTGCATAGTGGGATTGTACAGGTTGCATGATGAAGCGTGTGAAATTCTGGGAGCATGGAATGGAGTGGTGGCAATCACAAAACTAGGCTAATGTGGCGAATGGCCCTTGAACCTGTCACCCACCCCCTCTCTCGCTCTCTCTCTCTCTCTGAGAGCCTTGCTAGTCTAGCAAGGAAGGAAAAGCAAGCCACTTCACTGGTAGAGATATGCCTCCTTCCGTTCACCCTCAACTTGCAGATACAGGGACACCTGGTATAAACAACACTAAAAAACACAAAATGCCAAAACTGAAATAGCATGTGTTACAGTTTACTATGTGCAGCATACTTCACTGTGTGTTGTGGTAAAGCTTCAGATACGATAACAGCCAATACGGAAAGGCACTGTCCAGTGCTGTGCATTACTCACTTTACCAGGATGCTGCCAGAACATATTCTCCGTAGGTTTCTTTGTTATCTGGGTCAGGTCACTCACTACCCTGTGGTGTTACTACAAGAGGATTTGTAAGACCAATACAGGGGCACTGTGTCCCCTACAGCAGAGAGAAGAAAAAGCCATGAACCAGACACACAGAAAGTGATCCCCTGCAGAAACTGCTCAGGTGATAACGCAGAGCCCCAGCTCCAAGTAGGTTGAGCACACTACAGGCACAAGTTTGGACCACATATGAATGAGCATGCAATTACCAAATGTAACAGTAAGCAGTACAGTTTTTTAAAGTATTTTGAACATAATTGTTTTAAAAGGAAAACTCTTGTTTAAAGTACTGGTACGAATACAGCTTTTTTGTTAAATAGTGGGCATTTGCATGATCTATATGTAACTGCTGCAACGCAATTGGCAACAAGAACATGTGGTAGTAAATATGTTCTTGCATGTTTAAATGTTTCAAATAGGCTGCAATTTAAAATAATATGAGGTTAAGGTGCCTGCAACCAAGATCTTTGTGTACCCAAGAAGTTCTGTGGAGGGGAAGGGACGTACCTGTCTGTCCTCTTCGAATCTGTGCACACAAAGTACTTTAGTCAGTGTGTTATTCCAGTTTTTATTGTTCTTAATACTTTGTGCTTATGTTATTTAATCTTGAAGCTTCACAGAATTCTTACCTCACAAACACACAGGTCAAGAGTGCGCAGCTGTACACTGAAGGCTTCTTTAAAGGCAGGGTCTATTCGCCAGACACACTATTCAGTCTCCAGCTCTACCATAGCAGCCATCACTGTGTTCCCAACATGTAATCAACACTTCAATAAAGGCTTCCACTGGTGGTGTCTGCGCCTCCTCCCCTTGTAAAGCCCCTCCTGGCAGCCCCTCTCTCCACCCTGGCTTCTTTCTCCTCTGTCTCGGCCTGCTCTTTTAGCACGGGCCTGCCAGGTTCAGCCCAGGTCTATCCACAGCAGCTGCCACCGGAGCTTTATTTACAAACATTAGGAGTGACTTTGGCCCGACCCCGTCGGCCGCTGTAGTTACTGCGCCCCTCAGCAGTATTTCCCAGTTTGTGTGCAGGCGTGCACTGCTACTTTGGATCTACAAGGAAATTTGTATTTGTTAATCGATTTTTGTATTTAATGGCAATTCCGCACCCTTCATACCACATACTGTCTTGAACTATTGATACGTCGGGATTAACAAATGAATTTGGTTCCCTAACTGTGCGTTTGGTGCGCGGCGCCCCTGGATAGTTTTTACGGCGCACTGGGGTGCCGCGGCGCACAGATTGGGAATCACTGCCCTATACGTACCCGCTGACTGCCAGTGGCCGCTGAAAAGGACCACGCCTAGTTATATTACAGGGTATCGAACTCGTGAGTCCTGCAGTGCGCTGCTGACTCTCACGCATTCAGGGAGGAAGTACGCATGATGCCGTACGGTACTAGGAGGTACGCATGACCCCATACCACACAAGCACATCATGAGCCCTTACTACACAAGCACACGCATGACACCATACTGCACACGCATGGCCCCGCACTACACAAGCACACGCATGACACCATATTACACAAGCACTCGCATGACCCCTACCCCAACCGCACACTGTGTGCTTGCGTAGTACTGTGCATTTCTTACCTCCTAGTACGGTGTTATGTGTATCTCTTCCCAGAGGGCCGTAGGAGTCTGCCAGCGAGCGCACTCTTGTGCCTCCGGAGTGTTTGTGTAGTATGGTGTGATGTGTACCCCATGGCTTTAGGTGGGCCGGGTCTTGCCGGTGCTCAGCACCCGCAGTTATAAAAAGCAGGTGCTGAGACAGGTCACTATCGGGCTCTCCATTTTTGCCCTTACCCTTGGGATGAAAAAAATAATCTTAGCTCTGCAGCAGCACCAGGCTTCACTGTCTTAGATGTAACTTTAAATACTCGTTATAGTTCTTTCACAGTCTCACCATTTCAGAACTGAAGCATTTTCAGAATTCTATACTTCAAAGCCATGGTTGTTGCTTATTCATGTTATGCAACTAACACCCATTGACAAAACCAATAGTACTGGCTTGTTGTAAGTGTAATGTTACTTGCTGTATTATATATCTGGATGTAATGACAGAAGTAGCAAAATACCATTCGGGTGGCACACTAAGCTAAGCATAGATTTTCAGCTTAGGTGCTTTTAAGCAACGCCCTTAATTACATCGGTCACGCCCCTTTGAGAGGCCCGCCATTTTTTTCATCCCACTTAAAGCCCTGGATACCACTGTCCTCTGGAACGGGCTACACCTAGTTGTAACAGAGAACACTGGCTACAGAACTGAAGTCCAGACAGCAATGGGTGCCTCTGAGCCGGGAGAGCCCAGCATTCCTCTGGCAGACACCCCAGCTCTCTAACAGTGAGTATACATCACAGCACCACTGATTGTGCTGACTGCTGTTCATAGAAGAGCTATGGCGGACATCTGGCGGGGAGGGGGGGTATAGAAGGGGGCACCCTTCAAACACAAGACGTCACAGGCTTTCCTGAGTACAACAGAGCACCGCAGACACTCAAGGCCCTCTAGGCGAAGGTACACTTCGTTATACCAGACGGCACTGACTCTTCTGTTCCCAGCAGAGCCTGGCAAACGCCCATCACCCCACCCAGGAGAGAGTGAGCCTAACACCAGTTGGCATTAGGCATCTCTCTGAGCCCAACAGAGCGCTTGGCAGACAACTAGGGCCTGGAGTGCATCTGGTTAATACCAGAGAGTACTGAACATTCCTAAGGTCTCAGAGGTCTGGCAGACACCAGGACGCCTGAGAGAGGGAAACTCTAGTAATACCAGGCTGACAGTGGCTACTCCTGAGCCTAGCACAGCTCTGGCAGACAATGCTTCATTTGTAAAAGAACAAGGCCCAGATTTCCTAAGCCTTTGCATTGCCATTGCTTCACACAAGGTAACGGAAGGGCTTTAGTGATATTTACTAAGCCACACAAAGCCACCATGCGCGGCTTTGTTCATCCCGAGTAACGCAAATCGCTGCCTTGCCTTACTCTGCTTTGGAAAGGTGTTCCATGGGTGGAGTCTGGGCGTCCCCATGCATCCACCCATGGATTTGAGCACATTCCAGGATGTACTAAGGTCAGTAAACCTGGGAATCTGTCAAAATGTTACCCATCCCAGCAGAGAAGTAGCAAGTAGAAATATGTTTATTTCTTTTCGTTATTTTCTCTTTCTATGTGTGCTGCATCCTGCAGTACACTAACCCTGGGCGAAGTACTATGCTACGCTCGCGTAGTTTGCGAAGTTTGCGCTACTTCGCACTACGCAAATTGCACGTAGCACAGTGCAAACACGCGTAGCGTAGCGGTCATTTTTTGCTTGCTCGCGGTCCTCAACGTCAAGTTGGCGACCGCGAGCAAGCAAAATGACATCCCGGTGAGACTTTTTCCTCGTTCGCGATCAGCAACATCAAGTTGCCGATCGCGAGCGTGGAAAATAAACCTCCCGGCGAGATTCTCAACGTGGGGAGGTCAGGTTTCTCATTGCGAGTGGTCGCGTATGCTCGCGACCGCTCGCGATGAGAAACTACCAGTCCGCGTTGAGAAGCTGCCGCTCGAGTAGAAATCTACTCGAGCGGCAGAAAACGATCCGCTTGCACTGTGCAAGATGCAGTTTGCACTGATTGCACAGTGCGGACAAGCATCCAGCACTGTGCAATGAGTGCGAACAGCATTTTGCACAGTGCACTACGCAGTTCGCGTAGCTACGCGTAGCTCGCGTAGTGCGAAGTGCACTTCGCGTAGCCACCGTAGCACTACTACGCAAACTACGCCCAGGGTTACAGTACACACAAAAATAGAAAAATGCCTCTGAGGATTATTTTTGTGCAGTAAGGTGTTGACGCACAAATCAGTCTTAAATTCTGTCTCATTGGGCGTGCCGATTGCTAGGTACTGGGAGTGGTGTAGTTCAGATACGGACTTTGGTGCTCCATAACTGGAACCGTCACTCACTTTTGTTAGGGAAGTACATATGGTCCAGCTGAAACATTCTCATAAGAATGATAGATGAGGATTTTTGTTTCCATGCTTTATATAGAGAATTATTAGGCAGATTACAATGAAGATGCCATGAGCAAGTTAAGCAGCAAAACGTATAAATCATAAGTACAAAGAACTCAATACAGTTCTAAATAAAATACAGCATCGATTCTCCCTCTAAGGTGGTTAGAAGGGGGGATCCCTAGTCACAGAAATCCACATAATTGTATAGGGCTTTATACAAAGAATTTCATAAATTGTTTTGGAATACATAGTTCTCAGGGTTTGACCAACTGGAGACAAGCTAGAAGAAACATTTTACTATAGAGTACATTTGAGGTTTCTCTCGGGACACTGGCGTAACGAAACCTGAGGGGGCCTCCCTGCAAGGCACATGGAGGGGCCCCCTCCGGGCTCAATCAGGAGCTCTGCAGCCAGAGTGCTGTGCTGAGGGGGCCCCCTGGAGCTTGGGGCCCCCCCCGCACCACGGGGGCTGCGAGGGCCTGTGTTACGCCCCTGTCTCAGGACAGCAATACATTGAGATTTAGTCATTCTTGCAGTCTCTTAGCTATACGGTTAAGCCAATACATTGTTTTAGCATGAGCCTGGGATGACAAGAAGCGTCCTTGATTCAGTAAAATGAGAACTTTCCTGGGAACACTGTCTGTTTAGTTATGTAAACACTAACAATACTTTAGCACAGAAGAGGATGTTAGCCATCAGGCGGCAGGCGCGAAACGCCCATACGGCTTCAGCCCCCCCCCCCCCCCATCGTCTGTGTCAGCCTGGGCTGAGACAGCTTCCCGGGCACACACACAGACAGTTTTTGAGCTTATCGCAGCCGCACCCGAGTACTTCACAGGTCTTAAAGACCATTTACGTGTTAACGAGGCTTTGGTGTTTTTTCACCCCTTCATCTCCACTATTGCTGGAAGAATTAGCCCCCCCCGACATTTTTAATAGACCCCCCCCCCCTGAAATTTGGCTCTCGTCAGGCGGTATACAGTGGCGTTGAGGCAAGATGGAGAACAGTGTAAACACAGTCTGTTAGCTAAGCTCAGTTCATAATCCTCTTTATTGACAGAAAATCAATTCTCACAAGTGCGTCCCTTCCTGCACAAAAACAATCCTGCCTGTAACGCAGGTACCCTTGCACCATTGCTCATGGAAGCCTCCATTGGTGCTTGGCAGCACCTCCATGCACCAGCGCAGAGAGAGAGAGAGAGGAGGGATGTGCCATATGTTAGTAAATATGGTGCATTCCTGTCCTGTCCTTTTCATTTGATGCAGCACAGTAAGTTTTCTAGCTGCGTTGCGTCAAATGTTAGAAAATCTGGTCGCAAGTGCTGGGCCCTGAGATTTGATAGCAGTGTTTCTGAGCAAATCTTCGGGCCTAGCAATTGCGACCAGATTTACTAACATTTGACACTAGAGCTGCAGAGTCTTGATTTCACCTCATGCCTCTTTCATCCTCCGACAGACACTTCTTGCCCCTTTACATCACTCTTGCAGGCTTTTTCATCTCTGCTTGCTTTCTTGGTCTCATAGTTTTCCATCCTCCTCTTCCTCCTTTTTTTCTCCGTTGATATGTTTCTCGCTCTTGCTCAGGATCAAAGTCTGATGATGAGAAAATAAATGCCTGTCTCCAAAAATGAGTGCTGGTGGGCCCCACCTGTAAGCACTGATACAAATTTAGCACTGCTGGAGATACTCACCTCCAACCATCGGCTAAAATGAAACACTGCTGGCAGTTAATCGTGGCCCTCGGAGGAGCGGGCAAACCAAATGCCACCGACAGTGGTCACACCTGAGTGGAGCACAGCGCTGCCAGATACCTGTGGGTCATACACGAGTCAGTGCACCTCATTATACCACTGGTAACCTCCTGCCACAGGACAATTCCAACATCTGGGACGTTCACGAGGGCAATTGTTTTGCAGACAGAGGGGCATTTTATACTTGCATTTGCTTGAATCAAAGGAAGAGCTGTTTTAGGAGCAAGAAAGTAAAGGCGTTTCAGAAAATAATCGTCCCACCTTCCTCCATTGCTTCTCCTGTGTCATCCCTTGATTGAAAAATATATTTTATTGTATTTTAAAACATTCAGCATGTAGGAAAGAAAACTGATCTGGAAATCGTGTATTTTTACTCACGAGAGAGAAAAGTCCACCCCAATTGAATATTTTAAAGCTGTTTGTGCAGCAACAACACCTCCAAGATTCGAATACAAAATACCTCCAAATTATAACAACAGAGGAGTGGATGCCCACATCGTATCATGCACTAAACCACACTCCAAGCCATATAGAGCTTAAAAGGCCATTTATTAGGACAAGGTAGCAACATACTAAATGAACTTTATTAATCTAAACAACAATTCAACTCTACATCTTAACATAAACCGGTACTATCTCACTCTCCCCGTGCCATTCGCAACTCACCATCTCATTTGCTTCACTCCTCCCCATTTCACACACTGACCTTATTCCATATACCCAATTTCTCCTTCACCAGTCCTCCAATCATCCTCCCTTGAAGTTCCTTCTGCCATCAGTCACCTGTGCACCCTTCCCCCCCGAGTGGGGTGGATCTGCCTGCCTGTGACTCACCACTCCTCCAAAGTACCGCCTAGCCTGCAACCCGTCCTAAATTGGTAACGCTGTAACTGTCTTTAACCCTACCACAACTCCTACAACCTGTAGGGTGGGTGGGTGGACTAATTTTGTTAAAAGACAGAGCCCCTCCCAGCTGGGTTGGATTGGGATCAAAAATAGGCCCGGGCAAACTAAAAAAAAGTGGCCCACATTTGCAGATTGCCTTTCCGCAAAACACTGCTTCAGCAAAGTTTTATGAAAAGAAGGGGACGGGGGTCTCTGACAGAGGAATGTTTTCTTAACTTCACTTAGATTTTAAAAAAATGCATGGATTAGTTCACACTGGTGAACCACACATGAATTCAAGTGAGACCACTTCTGCTCAGGCCCCCTGCCCCGCTCAATCTGCATATATTAATGGGCCGGCCCAGCAAAAGAAAGGGAGTGACACCTCCGCTTTGTTGGTAAAAGGGAGGTAACAGAGGCCCATCTGCCTCCTGTAAGGCCACTCAGGCACCCACGAGCTGCAGGTGGCATTCGAACAGCACAGACACCGCCCAAATCAGCCCCCAGGCTGCCAAAAAAATCGCCCCAAAGCTGTAACTCGGACATCGGCCCCTCGGCCATTGCCCGGGTGCCCACCTTACCAATCCGACCCTACCTCCCAGTGGTGTTCAGTGTCAGGACGAGGCAGGATCCTCCTCTCCTGACACCTATATAGCCTACCTAACACCCTCCCTTTCCCTTAACTAGCCCTATCCCTGCCTTGTCCTTCCGGTCCCTGCACGAAGCACCCCGGGGCAAGGCTGGTCTGCGACCCTCACTTCCGCAGGGGGCCAACATTGTGCAATAAACCACACTCCAAGCCATACAGAGCGTAAAAGGCCATTTATTAGGACAAGGTTGCAGCATATTAAATGAACTTTATTAATCTTAACAACAATTCAACTCTACATCTTAACATAAACCGGTACTATCTCACTCTACCCACGCCATTCGCAACTCACCATCTCATTTGCTTCACTTCTCCCCATTTCACACTCTGACCTTATTCCATATACCCAATCTCTCCTTCACCCATCCTCCAATCATCCTCCCTTGAAGTTCCTTCCGCCATCAGTCACCTGTGCACCCTTCCCCCCCGAGGGGTGAATCTGCCCGTCTGTGACTCACCACCCCTCCAAAGTACCGCCAACCAGAAAATCCCCGGAGGGCAGTTGTCTGCCCACCCCAGTTAAATTTGTGCACCTTTCGCCCCATCAATAAGACCTCCGGCACCATATGGATTCATTCCACAGCTTGCTCACCGCATCCCGCTTTTCCATCATGTAATATGCATTTCTCATCCACGAAAGGTGCACCCCATCTTCCCTGAACAGACATGACTCCTCCTCTTTCAGTCCCACGTGAGAAATCACTTTAACATCTTGCGTCTGGCAGAAAACCCTCATTGCCCTGTTCAATTTTCTATGGGCCTTATCAATTACTGCATGTTTGACAGCCCCCCTCCAAACTCTACGCAGTACGAGCTCTGTCCACATGACACGTGCTTGAGAAATTCCTCCTTATCGCTGCCAGATCCCTTTGAATATCCTGTAGCAATGTAAGTCCAGATAGTCGCACAAGATAATTTTCTCCCAGATGTATCAATAACATGCCCTGGCAACCTCTCTGGGGTACCATCTTTGTCAACCATGGTAGCAGCGCTCCCCAACGCATCCCCCCTTTACCCCACCAAAAAACCTTGTGGTGGCTGCTCTTCAATCCCTGGTTACGCCCATAAACCTGTTGGTCCACGTACTTTGCTGCCCAGTGCACAAAGGAGTGTCCCACGATCCAGGTAACCGTCTTGGTTCCTGGCCCTCTCACGCATCCTGCGGCAGAAAATAAAACCATTAGATCATGTCCACATTTCCCCCCCTTCATTCCCCCATTACCCCTGTAGTCATTACCCCTTTTCCTTTACTTGCGCACATAGCGTTCGCAGCATCTCGACCTCCATCTCCCCATCTGCCGGATTCTACCCCAGGACCACCCCAGGCGCGCTGCCGCCATTGCCGCCCCAATTCTAAAAGTGTGTGTACCAAAACTAGCCGGGTCCCGGCTCAGCTTGCGCAGTGCCCTTCGTAAAACCGCCAGTAACTGATAAGCAGTCACCCTGCTGCCTGTTACGTGACAACACACTCCCGTTATTCACCTCCCTGGCAATGAAATTAAACTTCGCCACTCCTTTACCGGACAGCCCTCACTACAACCATTCTCGGCCAGCCATACCCAGTGACCCTTCCCTGTCTGATCTGTCTTGGATCGCCTCAACCATATCCCCAGCCACCCTTGGTCCAAACATACCTCCTAATACAGAACCCCTTGCTGCCCACCAGCTCCGAGACTCAGAAAGCCCCAAAAAGCATCCAAATCATACACAGTCTAAACAGCACGACCTCAAACGGGTCATAACAACACAACGGCAACACCCCCAATAATTCCTGTAGTAGTTCAAACGTGATTGCATCCCGCGGTGCAACCCCCCCCCCCGCTCCCTACCCTACCCCTTCAACATTCTTCTCAAAATCTCATCCTTGGTGGGGTCAAAACCCAAGTACAGCTTACCATAGAACGAGATCCCGGCTAACTTGCCCGCAATAGTCGTGTGCGACAAACCCTTATCAATACCACCAAGAACAAAACTCAACACTCCCTGCTCTTTGTCCCACCGTTTAAGGCTCATCCCCTCCAGTGAAATGCAAATTAATTCCCCAAACACGCTCCATGCCAGCCTGTAGCTCCTCCTGGTAGAGTCAGCAAGAGACTTCTCGACCAGACAAATCACTCTCATTCCCCCCAGGCCCAGATATCCTCTGGCAGCTCTGTCTTGCATTCTTCTGCTCCTGGCACAAGGCTCCGGTAGCGGTGTCACTTCGAACGAGATAAGATATCGGTGATATCATTGCTGGCTCCTGGTATACGCCTGGCACTAAAAACCACATTGAGATGCAGACACACCAGCATGAATCTTCGTAGCAACTGCAACACCCTTAGATCCCTTGCTCTCTGCCTGTTCACCAGCTCTACCACAGTCATTTTGTCAACATGGAAAAGCACCGTCCTGTTCTTCAGCTCATCTTCCCATACCAGCAACCCTACTAATAATGGGAAAGACTCCAAAAAGGCAATGCTCCGCCCCTGCCTCAGCCGGTGCGCTGGCCACTACTCCACACACCATCTCCCATCCCAGAAAAGCCCGAAACCCTTGGCCCCAGCTGCATCTGAAAAAATGTGAACTTGCCACACTGTATTCTCTTCCAAAAATTTCAAAGGCACCGCATTGAAATTGTCAAGAAATGTCTACCACACCCTCAAATCTGCCATGACTCCCAGAGAAATTCACACCCTGTAGTGTGGCTGTACCGCTCCGGACATGGCCATGCTGAGCCTTCTGCAAAAAGTCCTCCCTGCTCTCACCACTCTACATGCAAAGTTCAGAAATCCCAGCAACTTCTGTACCACTCTCAATTCAATCCTATGTTCGCCCATCACTTGTAACTAGAACTTCTGTATTTCTTCCACTTTTGCCCTTGGCAAACAGGCCACCCAACGCACCGAGTCCAAATCGGTGCCCAAGAAAGTCAGCACACATCTGGGCCCAGCTGTTTTTTCCTGTGCCAATGGCACCCCAAATTCCTGCATCAGTTCCTCAAATTGGTGTAGGGCTTGCCCACACTCTCCTGTCCCTTTGGACCCCACAAACAAGAAATCATCCAGGTAATGTGACACTCCCCGGTGACCAGAACTCTTGGTGAACACCCATTGCAGAAAGGTACTGAACAACTCAAATAGAGCACAGGAGATGGCACACCCCATTGGCAAGACTTTGTCCACGTAAATGGCACCCCCGAATTGCATCCCGAGTTGAGGGAAATCCACCGGATGAATAGGCAGCAGCCGAAAAGCCGATTTAACATCACATTTTGCCATCTCCGCTTCCCGCCCACACCCTCGCACCAGGCGGATGGCATCATCCACCGAGGCATACAGTACCCTAGAATCTTCCTCTGCAATGAAATCATTTACTGAAATGCCTTCAGGCCACGATAGGTGGTGAATCATCCTATATTCTCCCACCTCCTTTTTCGGCACCACCCCCAGGGTAGAAATGATTAAATCCGCTAAAGGCCAATCGAAAAATGGTCCTGCAATCCTACCCTCTGCCACTTCTTTCGCTAGCTTTGCCTCTACCTCCTGCGGGAACTGTTTTGCTGACTTCAAATTGTCGGCCCATCTGCGCCCCCTCAGACCTTGATAGCCAACCTGGAATCCCTTGGTAAAACCCCACTGTAACCTCAACGCAGATTCCTTTTCTGGGTAAACCGAGAGCAATGAAACCATGGCCTCAACTCTAACTGGAGTAGGGGTCCTTTTGTCCAGAATTCCCCCGACCTCTAGAGGCCTTCCACTGTTCCGCCGGGGTTGCCAATGTGAAACATTGCATGATGGGGTGTCACCCACTGCACTTGGAGGACTCATGTTTGAATTTGCAGGGGTGTCTGGAACAAAATCCCTTATTAAAATTCCAGCAGGCCCCCGTAGTGGGTCCCGACTGCTTCTGAGTGTATCCTGCTCTGCTTGCCCCCTGGTGTCCTGCTCCGCCCACCCCTTGTGAGGCGGGACGAGGCTGAAAAAGCCGATAAGTCACTGGCAGCCCGCTGGCCGTATGAGTGGAAGCCGAGGATTGTGTGGACGACATCCACTGCATCCAAAGCTCCGAATCCACCTCCCCCCATGGCTTGTCAGGATTAATGCTGACCCTGTCCCTGAACTCCTCATCGTAGCTTAACCAGGCATACCCCCCAAAATGCATCTATGCCTTGCGAATTATGTCCATGTATTTCAGCAAAGCTATTGCCCTATCTGCTTCTCGCAATAGATGCTAGCGTAAATCAAAAGATTGACGTCCAGGTTTCCATTATAATGGGAACCCTCGACCGTCTGGTTAATACCTACTCCTCTTCCTTAGATCCCTCTTTGGCCTGTATATCCCTGTGCAGTAGCTTGAAAACATCAATGTATATTCGTGTTTCCATATTCTATTTTTTGTCTTTTCCGACAAATGAGATCCCAGAGGCATCGCTAACCCCATGTATGGCAGTTTCTTGTTATACTTATCCTAAGACTTGTCGTCCTTCCCTTCTAACCCCACAGCACTGTCCATCTTTACACACCTGCACCCACCATTTGCTTACCATCATTCCCTTTCTTGTGTTCCGCAGGTGCCGCTATTGCACCTGCCCGCCCAGGTTTTGGGTCATCCACCACTCCATCGCCTACCCCCACTGACCTACTCGTTTTCTTTGCACCTACGTCCCCCCCTTCCAATGCAGCCCACCAGTCGCTTTTACCTGGCAGCACTCCGTCGCCGACTGCCTTGTCCTTGCGTCGTGATCCGCTGTTCCGAAGCCCCTTGTGCTTGGTGGTCCCTGTGTCCGCGGTGTTCCCCTGTAAAACACCAACGTCTCTTGTTGTTCTCCTGTATCTCCCCACTGCCTCTTCGTTATCATCATGCAACTCTCCTTCCTCCCATTTTTCACTCTCATCTTCATAATCCAGCACCAGCTCTGTATCCCCTTCCAGCACCGCACACGCCTTCTCTGACATCGCCTTCACTCTCCCTTGCGGCACCGCTTCCGTCCTCACGGGGCCATCCTTGGACGCAAGTCCCTGTGCGCGAGCCCTCGACGGAGGGCAGTCCGCTGCAGAACCTCCTACTGCTTCGGGCCAGCGTCCTGGGGCCGTCTTGCGCCCCGCTGGCATTGCCACCTTTCTACCGGCCCCTCCTGCCGGTCTCACTCCCCCGCACCCCCAGGCTGCTCCAACCTGGGGGGTCCCGAACACCACTGGGCCCACCATCCATCCTGGCTGTCCCTGACTCACCTCTGTGTCCGGCTCCTCTGGGACCCATACCCATTGCCCCTTCCTGTGAAGCCCACCTACCCCAGACCCTCCTGCCCAGGATTATAGTGTGTGGGTGGCTTCACTCTCACGCGAGTCAGTCGCCGCCCTCTCCCTGCCCTCACACAGGCATGTCTCCACCTCTCTTCTGCCTGCAATTGCCCTGTCTTGGGGGGCCTGCCTACCCTGGGCCCAGCTGCCCAGGTACCCTGCACGGGGGTGGCCTCCCTCTCAAGTGAGAGAGCCTCTCCCTGTCTTCGCACATGCGTTCCCGTCTTTCCTCCATCTGTTGAATGAGGCATAGCTCCCTTATTTTTGCCTCCAAATCTACACCTTGCCTCATGTTCTTCTGGGGGTCCAGGGCCCCCCCCACCAATCCCCTACCCCACTCCCCCTCCACCCTTATTGGGGTTGTACGCTCAGTCTCCCAGCACCTCATAGTGCCCCCCCCCCCTCCCATGGACCTTGCACACTGGCCCAGCCTTGGCCCATTTCAACTTTTTACTGGCTGGCCCAAAGGACTCACCCCCACCTGACTTTCACTGCCTTGTTTCCATTCCCTGGGGCCTTTCCGATAGATCTATCGGCCCGTGTCCCTCAGCGTGCGGCTCTTCTGCTGCTTCATTACCCGCTGAGGCATCGACCTGCACGGCCGCAGGCTGCACCTGCTCCTCGCGTGCAGGCCCCGCTCCCCGGCAGTCCTCTGACCTCGTCGGAGAAAGGAGCAATGCGGGGAGGCTTTTCCTCCTGCCTCCGCACTTCGCTCTTCCAGTCTCCTTTGTGCCCCGCACTCGGCCTGCAACGTTTTTTCCCTGGGGCAGTGGCTTGGGCTGACAAGCCGCCACCGCAGCTGTGACCCCGCCCGACGCAGAGCGCGTCGGGCCGCGCATCCCGACCCAGGCCTGGTCGAAGATGCCCAGTCGCAGCAAATCAGCCCTACCTGCCTTGCCAAGGGTGATCAGCGCCGCCCGGACTGCATCGCTGTCCGGCCCAGCCCTTCCAGCGTCTGTTCCCGCCGACATGGAGGTAGGCCTCACTTTCCCCTGGCTACCACTGTAAAGCTGTTGCAGCTCGCTGGGCTAACTGATTATGAAACTGATATATATTTAAACCAGATATTAATAGCCTATACCACTATCAAAGATTAATCGATGGAACTAACTTTGTTCGAAGACACAGCACCTCCCAGGGGTGTTTGGTGTCAGGAAGAGGCCGGATCCTCCTCTCCTGACACCTATATAGCCTACCTAACACCCTCCCCTTCCCTTAACTAGCGCTATCCCTGCCTTGTCCTTCTGTTCCCTGCACGAAGCACCCCAGGGGAAGACTGGTCTGCGACCCTCACTTTCCCCGGGGGCCAACATTCTCACAGTAATTGTTATATTGCATTAATTAAGTCATGGCTCGATAATGGCGGAATCTCTTAACAAGAAAGGACTGATATGACCGCACAGGAAGTGAAATGACCGACATATGTCATGCCAGCCAATTCAAGGCCGGATGTTGTTACTTCCCATTATGAGTACATTGACCTGGCGAAAGTTACCAGCAGAAATGTCAATATAATTGCAGCACGTTTGTGAGATCTTTTTCTTACCGCTCTGAACGGTTTACTCACGTGCTTATTCTTTTTAGCAATATTTTTTCAGGGGTTCACAATACAGAAAGGAGCCATTTATTGGTAAACATGCAGTAATGGAAATGCCGTCTAGTAGAATTTCATAATGTTAAACTGAGGAGCAATGTAAAACTAGCAGTGTGCTGAAACAATTTTCAGAGTGGGGGTGCTGACATTTCACAGGGTGTGAGAAACCTTATGGGAGAGGGTCCTGTAGCTCGCCCCACCCCCGCACCTCTAGCTCCAGTGCCCCTGGCAGGGCTAAAGCGTCGCCACCGAAATATGAGGCGATTTGAAGGTCACAGTTCGTTTCCTGACAATGCTGACTTACCTTTGTATCCTTGCAAGGTATTAAATGGAGTACCATTAATTCGACAATAGTAAAAACTTTTATTTAGAGTGCTTAGAAACAGAACAAGTTCTCATCCACTGCCTTTCTTTTCAGTTGAAGATACAAAAGTGAGAATAAATACAGTGTCTGTAAAACTGTGGATAGGCAAACTACTGATGAATCTTTAAGCACCATGCAGAGATTTGCATGACCTTTCACAATGATCATCTTTCTTCTTTTGAGACAGAGCACACATTCCAATCATTGAGCGAAATATAGGTTATGGAAAGTGAAAAAACAGACTACTTTTCCATCACCCTGTTTATGCACCTGCAATGCTACAGGCACTGAGATGAAAGAAGGCACACGTGGTACATTGGCTATTTAAAAGCGTCACAAAATTAGAAAAGAAAATCCAAAGTAAAAAAATATCCTTTTGTGCCACACATTTTGTTTTAGAATGGATTATACGATTTCCCTCCTTTTGCACATCTTTAGTCAACTCTATTGAATCTCAGGATTGGACTGGCCTATAGGGCAATCTGGCAGGGCTGGTATAACAGGTCAGTGTGTGGGATGTTTTTGTGGCTGTTTTTGGCCAGGTGCGCAGGTTTTACTGTTGATTTCCTGCAACAAACCCAAATGCATGCAGTCTCCCATACTTTGCAAAACCTATACAGGATCTCGCTACAAGTTCAAAACCGCCCAGATTTGCAGAATGTGGGCCATTTATTTGAGCTGTTTGATTCACTAATAGGGGCTACTTTTATTTTGGTGCCCAGGCCTATTTTTGGTCGTAGTTCGACCGCGTGGACCCTTGACCGTGGAACAAACTCTGAACTCATTTATGGCCCATGGATAACAGACACGTGGACCATAATGTTTGATCATTTTTGGAGCAATTGTCACTTGAAATTTGGGTTTAGGCTTTTCCTAAATTTGACAAATCAGAATAACATCTCTCTTTATTTTAAATTAGTATAGTTAGTTGCACTAAAATAGGCCTTTTTGAGAATCTGCTTTCTTTCAATGGCTGCAAATAAGAGTAAAACGGCTTGTAGAGTGGCAGAACTCTCCTGTGTGTAAAGCCACATTTTATTTATAAAGCATGTGGTGAAGTGGATTCTAATTCTCTATTGTATGCTGGTAGTGTGTCCCTCATAACTTCCTCAAGCCTACCTTGCCCAGTACTTACATGAAGGACCCCTTAGCCTCTTCCATAGTCGGTTTTTTGTGTCTACCTCCCTACTACTACTTTTTATGAGTGGCACAGGGGAGGTGCCAAGACACTGATACAATTTTCCATATAGCTAATTAGTACTTGGCTCCCATGTGGGAAGTTCACTCACAGCTCTTAAGAAGGGGCTGGAATGCTTATCGCCATTTCTGGCCCTACGCCTTTCTCCCTAGTTTCACTTAATTATCTCCTGTCTCATACTGCACCAATTACAACTTACTGGGAATCAACTCATTCCTCGATGAACCCTCTGGCAAAGTCAAATGGTGTATTAAAGGAAGCTCACTCTCTTCTGTCTGTGAAACCACCCTAAGGGGCAAAATAATCAGGTATCGAGACCAAATGTGAAAGAGGCCTACCATTCTACCCTTCACTACTTCCTTTTGCAGGGGTTGTCTCACTATGTCCAGATTCACCTTTGCTAATTTAAAATTGCCTGCCCATCTCTGACTTTGAGGCCCCTACTATCTCACCCAAGCCTGATAAAAACATTCCAGTATGAATGAATGAATGTAAAGACTTTATAAAGCGCACAGATGCTCCGAGGAGTGTCCTGGGCTAATGACTATCTGAGAGGACAATTAAATCAGTGCAAATAACCAGGCTTTAAGTTTGTTTCTGAAAATAACCTGAGTAAAGGGAACCAAGCTGCATCCCTGCCAGGATAAAAGTGCAACCCAAAGTTCACCCTTTCCTCCATAAGTGGTATGCAAGTCATTTCACACAGCTCCCTGGGAACTTCTGCTCTTCTCTTCTGTCCCTGTCTATCTCTAACCTGTCTGAATCAATCTGTAAGGGGTGTCGGCACATACATTTTGAGTGCAATCAGATGGTCATAAACCAAAGTCTATTTTTGTTGGAAAGAATTTATTCTCCAAGTGCTGGAATTTTCAAATATTCTTTATTTCCAAATCAGTTTTCCAATTTTGGGCAGACCCAGCCAATGCATTTTGTCCTAATGAAGGGACTTCATCAGGGCCTAAAAAAATAATATATACAATAATCAACATGTAAAGCCATTTCATTTTTTGTACTTGTTGTTCCCCATACTTTAGGTTTAAAAAAAAACTTTTTTTGTTTTTTATATAAAATTAAGTATATGCCTTCAGTACATACATTTTCTAAATCAAATTTCTGCCAACACCCCAAATCTAGCACAAATTCACTCTGTGAACAGAATTTAGTGACCATCCTTGCACCCAACCGTTTACCAACAGTGATTACAACTCATACAATACACCAATAATCAATTCTTTATATTCTTATCACTCCATGGTAAGTATATCAATACATTTTGTTTATAAAGGAACACAAAATTCATTACTTACACAGCGTTATCTCATATACAATTCTGTCAATTTGGATGTCCTCAATTCATACTCACTGATAAAAAGAGAAAAACATTTATTAATTCGTAAATCCTAAGCATCACCTTACCATACATGATATTATTTGCAAGTTTGGCTTTGTTTCTGAACTATGTCTACCAAACTACTTATGACATGAGCCCTGTGAACACCTCCACGATTTAGGCGTATTTTTGTATATTTCAATTTTATATTTGTGAATGATGGTTTTGCTTTGTTATTTTCGACCTAATCATTTTTTAAATGAGCCCCATGAACACCGCCACGGATTTGGCATATTTTTGTTTATTCATATATTTTTTCTATTCGTGGACGATCATTTTACTTTGGATGTGGCTCGACGGCTAATTTGACTTTTTTTCTCTTTCCGTTTGACTTTATTTAGTCACCCCATAAGACGCTCATAGACTCTGGGGACTCCAATAATGAATTATTGTGATTAACTCCTGTAAGGCTAACATGGCGGACCCTAACCTAAAGCATCTCAATGGGTGCTTTTGTCCTTCTTTACTTTCAAAAGTCCTTTTACTCAAATACACCGGACTCTCATAATGCCCGCTACTGACTTCCGGGATGCCGAGACTGACCATGACGTTTGCTCAACCTCAGGTAACTGACCACTGCGGTTTTTACTTCATGTTTGTTTGGTTTATAACCATATTTTTACAGACGGAACCCGCGACCTTAAAAATTGAAAGGAGTTTAAACTGTATATTACGTCACCTGCACATGACTTATATTTTACATGTTATGTCAGCATTTTCCCTATCTTGGAATATGTGCAATTATCATGCTGCTTTACTGTACGTATGCATACCACGGTCCTAGATGTTTAGGACAGTATTCATTTGTGCGTTTGCCTCAAGTGCATTCCATGTATACTCATACATTCTTATAATATTGATTATGGCAGCAGTGTCCTGCTGTTAGAGCTATTTACTATACCCCATTATCTATTTTAGCACATCACACCAAGAAACCATAACAATTGTTTCTTTCTCAAACATGCCATATAGACTGCATGGACCCTCTATTTATATTTTAGAAGTTATAATTAAGATAGTGAAGGTCACTTAAATATTTATATTTGGAGGAGACAATTATGCATTTTATCTCATAGGCAGGAACTTATCAAGGTGTCCGCCTGATTTGTTTGACTAATACTCAAGGTTCGACATATGCACACTCCTCAAGATTACATGGGTAAGACTTATGTTACAATGACACTCACAATATAGTATATGCAGCTTAAGTCTCTCCTTTTTCATATATTAACATTATCTACTGTTAGTTTTACTTACTCCAGGAGCAATCTAACTTACAATCAGCCCTGGTATAAATCTGTCTATATAAACTGTGATGATATTCATGTTTAGACATGAATTGTTGGGCCATCAATAGATATTCATGGTCCACAGGTGAGAATTTTAAGAATAATATGTGGTAATTTCACATATGCAAATATACTTCACCCCCCTTCTTTCTCTTTTCTATCATTTGCCTTTGAACTCTAGCTGCACGACTGTACTGTGATCAATCACTACTGAGGTTGTTCAATTTCTGCATTTCTGGACCACAGATTGGTTCCATGATACATCAAAAATTCTGCTGCATGTCAATTTACAGTTTTGTTTAGAAGGACTCTAACTTCTTGTTATCGCTCACTTTCACTACCAGAATATCTTTGACCTTCTATTAACATTAAACTCGCTCGCGGCAGACACTTTGGGGTCGATTCCGATTCGGGCCGGAAATTTCTCCGACCGAGCCGGACCCGGAGAGATTTCCGACCGAATCGGACCCGTGCAGTCCGACCGAACGAGTACGATGCGTCCGTATGTTATCGGACTCGAGTCGGTCGGACTCCCATTGATGTCAATGGGAGCCGGTCGTACAACGCGTACGCGGGCTCCCATTGACTCAATGGGTGCGAGTCGGACAAGGGCGCCCCTACAGCGGGTACGCGGCGAAGCGATTCGCGCCGTACACGCGCAGGTAGGGGACCCATGGGTCCCCCTGTGTGCGACTCGCACGGCTACGCATGCAGGGGGTCCGACACGGACCCCCGAAGTACTGCTCCGACTGCTCTTACGAGCCGGAGTGCGCGGCTCGGTCGGACTGCTCGCGGCGCGCATCGTACTTACCCCGGCCGGGAAACGTCTCCATTGCGCGGTGCGAAGTCGAGTCCGAGCGAGTCGGTCGGAGCGGTTCGAGCCGGGAGCGAGTCGGTCGGAGCGGTCGGGACGCCCGGACGAGTCGGTCGGCGATTTCGCATCGTACTCGCTCGGCCGGACCCGCGTACGGTTCGGTCGGGAAACAGGGCTCCGAATCGGATCCGGTAAAGCCGAATCCGATTCGGAGCCCTACCGGCCGAGATCGGAATCGGCCCCTTTGTCTTGACGAATCGTCAACATTTAAACACAAGAACACATCTATTGATTTCTGACGTACGGGGACATTTTCTTGTGCTAATTCTGTAAGTTTGGCAACGATTTTATTAGAATTCGACAATGTCTTTTCTGATTCTCATGCGGTGGAGTAACCTTTTTTATTACTCTTCAGGTTCTGTCTGACAACCAGATTTTGGCTCCTCACACTTTTCCACTTGCTTACTCCTTACCAGAATATTATTTCTTATCTATGTAATTACCTTCATCTTGTGTTCTTCTTTCTTCATTTGTGGGCAATTGGGCATCTTTTACTCTTACCAGTGCACCGGATGGGGATTTCTATCCGTGGTTACTATTTGTTAGGATCATGGGTCTTAAAATTTCAGACTTCACGTTTTTCCCTTCACTTATGGTTATCTATAAGGTAGCCTTATATCTTACTGTCTTGACACATTTCTGTTGAGGATATTACTTACCGTATACATAAAATTTCCTACACTTCTCATCTTTTTGGAGCAGGCGCACATGAATTCTTCCTTCTTATGGCATCTGAACACGGTCGCAATGTTTATAATTTCTGAAACGTTTATATATTAAAGATATATGTGAATGACTGTATGGTTGTACACATCCACAGCCTTGAAGAAGTCGCTTTGTGTCGAAACACTTGCCGGCTGTTTTCTGCTGTTCACGCATGTAAAGATTACAGTTACCTGGCTTTTGTCTTTAATAAATCACAGACTTAATGTATCTATAGGAATTATCATTTTATGGACTGACTTTGTTTGGACCTCTATTGAGTGTTTTGGTATCTTTGTCTACATTGTTTACGCAGAGGAACTTTTGGACCAATGTGTGTTGGCATCCCTAGTAGCAGGGTGCTGGGTACCATAACACCACCAACATTATTGAACTTGTCATTGTTTAATTGATAGATACTTCCACTTATATCTGCTGTAAGTGGTGCGACCGGAAGACTACTACTACCTACAAAACTGTATATAAAGAATGGATTATTGGTGTATAGTTTGAGTTGTTATCACTGTTGGTAAACTGTTGAGTGCAAGGATGGTCGCTAAATTATGGTCACAGAGTGAATTTGTGCTAGAATTGGGGCAATGGGCGAAATTTGATTTAGAAAATATATGTACTGAAGGCATATACTTAATTTTATATAAAAAAGATTTTTTTAAAAACCTAAAGAATTGGGAACAACAAGTAAAAAAAAACATTTTTAAATGTCTGTTTATATGTTGATTATTGTATATATGTATGCCTACCACTGCCTTGTTATCCAATTAAAAGAAACTTTCTTATTTTGAAAATGGCCACTCCATCAATGCAAATAACCATAAGGGTCCCTTCCGTATCAGAGAAAGAAGAAGAATGACCCCTGCAGGAACTTGAAGAAATAAAAATATTTTTCTTTCTTCAAGTTCCTGCAAGGGTCATTCTTCTTTTTCTGATACGGAAGAGACCCTTTTTTGGTTATTTGCATAGCGTCGTGGAGGACGAGTCCCTACTTTACCTACTTCTACTCTCCCCCTTGTGTTTTGACACTCCACAATGCAACCACCACCATCAGGGGAAAAAACTCGAGAAACGTTACATGGCACCCACCATGCTTCCGGTCGTTCCTCCGCACACCACAGTCCTTTCCAATATAGGCCTAAAACTTGCCCTCATGCTAGGGCCTAGAAAATCTGAATGGACCATTCAATCTTCTCTTCAATGCCAGCTAATGCTATACCATTAAACCTGTCCAGGAATACCTTCCAAACTCGCAAATCAGCCTTTACTCCTGCAGATAGCCGCTTCCTGTGGTGAGGCAACTGAGAACCTGCCAATGACAAACCTAAGCACCTACAAAATGTGCACCCCACTTTTACAACCTGACAGCCAAAATTCAAGAGACTTAACAGCACCTGTATCTCCCTCACCACAGGCTTCCTTCTTACCAACATGTGATCCAACAGCTGAATCAGAGCCATCCTTTTTTCTTCCAGCAACCTGGCCTCCATACAGGGCCGGACTGGGTACCAAAACCGGCCCTGGAAAAGTGCTCGGCCGGCCCCCCCCGGGGGGGTTGGGGGTGCGGCCGAGCTGTTTGCCAGGGACGGTTTCGGCCGATTTTGTTACAGGGGCCGATTTTGCAGCTATGCTGTAAAAACGGCCCTGTAACAAGAATGACCCCTAGGGGCCCAAAATCGGCCCCCACCCTGGTGGCCCACCGGGGAAATGCCTGGTGCCCGCTACGGCCAGTCCGGCCCTGCCTCCATAGCCTCTGAGTCAATCTCAATGCCCAAATATGACAAAACCTTTTCCGGCCTCACTCTCTCCTCCGGTGCTAAGGGAATTCCAATGTCTGTCATTATCTCCTGAAAATCACACAGCATTTTGGGACATATCTCTGGATTCTGGAGCGCTACCAACAGAAAATCATCCAAAAAATGAGTCACATTCCTATGCCGCGTATATCTTTCAAAGGCCCATCGTAAAAAGAAGCTAAATTTCTCAAGCAGTGCACATGAAATGGAACATCTCATAGGCAGCACCTTATCCACAAAACACTGCCCCTGGAATTGAATCCCTAGTAGCTGAGCTGAAAGTCCTCTGGGTGTACAAGTAGTAACCAAAAGGCTGATTTGATGTCAGACTTAGCCATGTAAGCCCCAGCCCCTGCCTCCACCACCAATTGGAAGGTCATATCAATAGGTGCGTAAGACAACTTTGTCAGCTCCTGCGCAATGTGATCTTTGACAAAGCTACCTTTTGGCCATGGCAGATGGTGAATTAACCAGTACTTGACTCTTTCTTTCTGGGAACAACTTCGATCGGGGAGAGAATCATGTTTTGGAAAGGCCATTCTTGAATGGTCCCTCCATGTGCCTGTCCCTCACCTCCTTCATCAGCTTGGAGCAAACTCCATCAAGTAATGTCTTACAGAGCACAAGTTCTCTGCCCACCTAACCTCCTAGGGACCACTGTAACTCAATTTAAAACCACTTAAAAAAACCCTGCCAGAGCAATTCCGCATCACCTCTGTTGTCTTAGTCCTGCAATAAATATCGCAGACTCTCCAATTTAATTTGAGTATGCGTCTTTCGCCACTGCAGAAAGGGGCATCCTGACTCCCCTGGTACTCAAACTTGGTAGAGGACTATCCCTGGGCCATCTCCCTGCCCACTTTGTGAAGGACCATTATGCACCTGCAAGTGGGTAAGTGGGTGTCTAATATTACACCTGGAGCATACGTGTCGGAAGCTGCAGTACTCTCTAATACAGTACCCTCTGTTATAACTCCCCACACACTCCCTGTCCCTCTGTTGCCCTGACTGCTCTGTTCGGACACTAACCCCTGCCTGAATAGGGCATCCCTGAAAGGGCAGATATATCAAAGGTAATCTGCTGGCTGTATAAGTTGTGGAGGCCGGTCTGTTAGGAGCCATGGTATGCAGCCATAAATCATTGTCTAGCTCCCCCAATTTATCTCCAGCATCAGCTGATATCCTGGCGCTAAATTCCTCATCAAACCATACCCAAGCTAACACTTAAAACATGATTTGTGCTTTACATATCACATCCATATATTTGAAAAGGGCAATACAGTGTTTCAGATATTATTCTCAGAACACAGTGGCATAAAAAAGAAAAGCAGCTATCCAGTTCTTTATAGTTACTAACACCTTCGGCCTCCTTGCCAGCTCATGTTCTTCTTTCACTCACACCTCTGTAAGCAAAATGTTAAAAACTTCCATGTACTCCCCTTCCACATCCTTTCCTTTGTGACAGTCATCAAATGGGGTCCCAAAGGTTTGAAAATACCCATATAGGGAAAATTCTTATATTTTATATCTTTACTCTCCGGCTTATCCTTCCGTGCCTCTCGGTCCTTCACACCACCCTCTGTACCTTTCTCATCCTCACCCTTTATTTCTACCAATGTACCAGTTACTCCTACCTTGGTGTTCTTTGTGTCCTCCATCCTTGTCCATTGATACACAATATACTCTCTTTCCACAAATATGCAGCGCCCTGCACTCCTACCAGGAGAGCAGGGCACTCCTGCCACCTCCGCCGAAACCCCACTGAAAGTACGTCTCTGTTGTCTTTTCCCAGCACTCTCTTACCTGGCCGTAGGATTGGGACCCGCACCGAAGCCCTCCGTCCATCCATGGTTTTTGCTACTGCCATCGGTTGTGTCTACTGTACCAGTGTATCCTGGAAAATACCTACCCTCCTCATGTTAGAATCATCCCACCATTCTTGCTCTCTCCATCGCTCTCCCCTGTCTTGATCCACAATTTTCCCTTCCTTCAGTTCTTTGGTATCCTCTTTGTAATTCAATGCAGTCTCATCTAGAACATGCCCTATTGACCCAACCACACTGGTGTTGGGCCACTCCCCATCTCCGACTCCCTCATCACTCCATAAGTCAAATTCCTGTTCATCCAAATATATAAGTTGCTGCATGGGGACTTGTGAAATTCCAAATGAATACAGACAAGTATAGTAGTTTGGCTTCTGTTTAATAAGTACAGCCTCAGCAGAGACCTCATTCACATCCAAGTCCCAGCAACCGACTGAGCTTGAAGCATACCACATTCTAACATAGAAACACTGCACATTCTAGATTCCCACATCACCTTTTAGATACAGAACACCACATCACCTCCCTCACTCAACACCACAAAAGACGGAAAGACCACCCAGGAGAAAGTAAAGGAAAGAAAACATAGAAAATAAAGAATAAACAAAAATCAACTACTACCCAAAAATAAAGTGCATTCTTTAACAAAGAATATTACTTCACACAATCTTGTAACTGGAGTGGTACCCTTTTTACACGTTGAGGCCTTAATCCGCCTACATGGTCGTTTTGAGATCTCTTAAGGGTTGGCACATTTTCCACAGCAGGGAAGTACTAAAGCCATTCTGTTCAAGTTCCAAACATGGTGATCATTCGTTTTTATTGCATCCCTGAACACTTTGATCACTTTGAAGGGTTGGCTAAATTTAGAAGCCCCATCCCCTTTCTTGGGATATTTTATCTTTACCCAGTCGCCTACCTGCACCACTGTGTTCTTTACTGCCTTTCCCGCATCATACACACATTTTCCTCTTCATCATCTTCTCATTTTCTCTCCACTCCTCAGTATGTACACTCTGATCATCCAATCCCATGCATTTTTCTGAAACCCACCTGGGAATAAGCGCTGTATTGGCCTCTCTACCTTTGAACAACTGAAAAGGGGATACACCTGTAGAGGAATGCGGGGTGAAACGATACTCCTGCACCTTTTTTTTAATCGCTTCTTCCCAATTCAACCCTGACACCACAGTTTGCTGTAACGTTTCTTTCAAAACCTTGATAAATCTCTCCACTACACCATTACTTTCTCGGTGATATAATGCCGCCTTCTTATGTTTTATCCCTCTTACACTCAGAAACTCTTCTCCATCATCTGAGAGTAATGACGTGGGAAATCCCTCTCTACCAAAGAGGTCTTCAAAAAAATCAATCACAGCATCAGATTCCACCAGACCCAGAATCTTTATCTCAGGCCAGTTTGAAAACATGTCAATGCACGCTAACACATACCGATCATAAGACTTAATTTTTATGGGACCCATGATATTCACAGCAATATCAGACCAGGGACAACTCGCCTGCAACACCCCATCCTCCTCCAAACCAACTCTCTAATCTTTCTCAGAAACTATACCCTCCGAGATCAGGCATACATCGAACTCTTCGTCCTAATCCTCACCACCTAACAATTCACCATCGTCAGGACCTTCATTCTTCACATTTCCCATTCTTGATAAGCAGTCCGACAAAATATTGTTAACATCCAGCACATGACACACCAAATTCAGATTTTTGCAGAGCCACTACCCATTTGCATATCCTGTGTGAGACAAAATTAATCCCTTTCTTCATGAACACCTCTTTGAGTGGCTTGTGGTCTGTTTTGACTTCAAACCTTCTTCCCCAGAGAAACCTCTTTAACTTGTGTATAGCCCAGAAGTCAGTAAGAGCCTCCTTCTCCACTACTGAATATTTAAGTTCCGCTCCCCTCAACACCCTGGAGATGAATAAATCAGTCCTTTCTTTCCCATCCTTCCTCTGCATGAGAACCGCCCCCAAGCCTTTGGAGCTCGCATCTGTCATAATAAATGACTCATCTCTTGGATAAAAACTTTCTAGATTTGGGGCTACTTTCAAACACAGTTTCACATTCATCCTTACACTCCTGACACCACACAAATTCCTTCCCCTTTTTCAACAATTCTCTCATGTAAAAGGTTTGCTCCGCAAAATTAGCCACAAACTTATTGTAAAATTCGGCCATTCCCAGGAATTTCACAAGTTTTTCTTTATTCTATGGTGCACGAAGGCTAGAAATGTTATTCGCTTAGGCAGATTTTGGTTTGATTCCCGACCCAGTGACAGTGTGACCCAAATACTCAATTTCCTGGACATCAAACCTACACTTATCCTCTGTCAAGGTCAGACCAGCGTCATGCAGCTTAGCTAACACACTCCGCAGTCTACTGTCATGTTCCTTGCTACAACACCGAATATCAGAATATCATCCTGATATATTTTGACACCTTCAATTCCCCGAAAAATACGCTCCACTGCTCGCTGAAATACAGAGGCAGCTGAAGTTAGCCCAAAGGGCATTCTCAGGAACTTGAAGGCACCAAAAGGCATGACGAATGCTGTTAGTTCCTTGGATTGGGGATGTATCTTTACTTAATTGTAGGCGGAGGTTTGATCTAAAGATGAGAAATTCCTTGCGCCATTAAGAGAACTCAACATTTTGCATATATTTGGAAGTGGATAGTGGTCCACCACCACCGCTTTGTTAAGTTCCCTCAAGTCCACACAGAGCCTGGCCTCCCCATTGGCTTTACGGGCCATGACTACTGGGGGTAACCAATCAGGAGCCTCCACTTGCTGTATGATCCCACCATCAAAGTTTGTTGACTTCAGATCTCATACTCTCTTTCACAAGTAACGGCACACTCCTGACTTTGGCTACTTTCGGTGGAACACATAATTTCACCTTTACAAGGTGACAATAATCTTTTAAGCAACCCAACGTATCAATGAAAACTTCAGGAAATTCTCTTCTCCACATCTCACCCTCCTTTGACACAGAACTGACAATGGCATTTCCTTAACACCCACAGAAGGATTTTCGTTAGGGTCTGAGTACACATATAGATCCCATTGATGAACCCAACTAATGAGAGAATCTCCTTTCACAGAAATGTACATTTTTCCTGGAATAATTCTTTCACAAAATTCAATGGCACCCCAGAAGTAACTCAACAAGTCAGTGGGCTCCCCCCCCCCCCCATAACCTCTCGGTTTGTTATCGGGGCTTAAGAAGCATCACTTTTCCAAATAAGCACTGCTCATAAAATGTTTTCGGAACGAGTATGATCTTGGCCCCAGAATCAGAGAACATTTTCACAGGTTCATCATTGACTTAGACTACTTCAAACGGGCCTTCGTAGGAAGAATCCTTCTCCAGAAGAATGTTAGTCTCTTCTACATCCTCTTCGCTAACTTCATCAAATTCAACTTCTCGCACCTTCTTTGAGACTTTTACTGATCTGCAGCTCTTGGTAAAGTGAGCTTTGTATCCATAGCTTTTACACATGATTTTCCAACCTGGACAGTTTTTGTAACTAGCAAGTTGACCAGTGTTGCAACACCTAAAGCCCTTTCCTTGAAGCAATTTTGAAATAGGCTTGACATTCATGAGCATCTTACTCTTAGGTGCTTTCTCATGAATAACTTTCACAGTGCTTCAGTCACCCTTCTCATTCTTGTCACCCACAGCATCCTTGCGTATCACATCAACACACACCTTCGAATGTTCATGTTTTTTGGCAGTGGTGAGAACCTCATGAAGAGAGGGGTTGTCCTTCTGCCTGGCTTTATCCAGCACTCACCCAAGTATAAGTTGATCTCTCAACCGTTCCTCAAGAGACACCCCAAAATTACGAGTGGATGCTAGTTTGCATAACTGTGATATACTGCTCCACTGTCTGCCTTTGACATTGCATTCTCCTCCCAAAGTGATACCTTTTGAGAACTGTACTCACCTTGGGAAGATAGTGCAAGTCTAATTTCTTGAGGCATGCCTCATACTCATTCAACTTTGCAGCATCTTGATCTGACAGATCAGGAAGCTGCTCGAAAACACCCGGCCCTCCCGATTCCAGACAATGCAACAAAAGTGACGTCTTCCTCTCAGCACTGAGACAAGTCCCACATACACCAGCATAGTGGCTGAAAATGTCCCAATGAGCCCAAGTAAGCAGTGCTAATCGATGCTCAATAAATAATCAATCATATAAAGCTTTACACACCTTTCGGCAATATTATGGCTCTACCAAAGTACAAAACTCAAGTATGCAAATATGCTCAGTCAATTGTCACACATGGCACACCCACAAGTTACAAGAGTAAAGGTAAGTAATGGAAGAGGAGCACTGCACTGTGAATGGACTTGATACAAGTGGATAAAAAAAACAGAGTTAAATATTATACGTGCCAGACAGACACACATGCCACACAGTACACAAAGAAGATAACTGGTGAGCATATCACCGTGAATGCGCTCAATGTCACCACTGTAAAAATGTAAAAAAGGTGAGCGTATCAACGCAGACGTAGTGCACTCAGACTCACTTTTAGACCATGGAATTAAAGGTGAGCATATCACCGTAAACATGCTAAGTGGAGTTGCTGGCAGCAAAGTCAAATTGCAGGCACTGACCAAAGGAACTCCCGGAGCTGCGCTCTGACAGCTGAAGCACAGGCGCTGGCTGTAGGAACTCTCGAAGCTGCATGCTGGCTCGTTGCGCAGCTGTCAAAACTTCTGGGACTTCTCTGCATTTGCGGCATGTGCATCACAGCAGCACAAACTTCCTAGGCTTTTCCTCTGTACGTAGAAAAGCCTCTTCCGGGGTCTTCTTTGGTTGCCTAGCAATGCGCATCACAATTGCTATGATGTCTTCAGAGACTCTGGTTGCCTGGCAACGTACAGAGCTGTTGAAGACATCACAGCAGCTCGTTGCTAGGGTCATAGGAACTGATGTAACCCAATATTCCAGGTTTAATAACCATATTGTTGCTAAGCAGTGAAGTGCAGCTTTCGAAGACCTGCCTGCATGCTCCACAACTGACAGGTAGGTCCTCGAAGGTATCTTCGCACACCCGTACAGCCACCAGGATTTTCACAAAGGGGCATAAAGTCCAAATTAATCCAGGCGTAGAGGCAACAGTATATTCCAATTCACTGTTGTTCAAGTTGTAATCCTCGTAAAACGCCGCAGGGTCACAGATGCAGTTTTGAGGCCTCTGCCAAATTGGTTTTACAAAATTGATTAGAAAGTCCAGGATGAGGTTAAAACTTTTCCAGCACGTCGCTCGTCACCAAATGTGAAGTTCCCAAATGAATACAGACCAATATAGTAGCAGCAAGCGACTGAGCTTGAAGCACAACACATTCTAACATAGACACACTGCACATTCTAGATTCCTACATCACTCTTTAGATACAGAACACCACAGGGCTGTCTTAGGCCCACCCTGCTCTACCTGACTATGGTCCAACAGCGACGTCCTGCATGCCGTTCGAGACCAAGCCTTCACTCCTTTCCGGGGCAATTAAGCCACACCAGACTTCCCTGGTCAATATACGCCGGAGTCGCAACATTCACTGTCACCTGCCTGAAGCGCTGTGCCACCTGGAAAATGCCACAGGGTTCCTTATTACTCTCTTTATCCACCTCTGGTACCCAAACCCACCTCCCCCCACCTGACATTCCTGCTTCTCTATCTGGAACCCTGACTCCCTCCTCATAGCCCTGTTGCTTACCTGATGCCGCCTCAAAAGTAACTAAATCCCCCCCCACCACTGTGGGAGACCACCATTACCTGCTAATTCCCCTCTAGCCCACTTTCTCACAGTAATTTCCCCCCTACACTTTGGTGAGCTGATGAAGGACTCCCTCGCCCCCTCCCCTCCCCCCTTGTTGTTTTCTTTGAAAAATTAGGTCAGCATATTCCGTTGCCCCGAGCACTTCCTTTCCTTTTTGGAGCCCGTTTATGACAGCCGGACTCTCTAGTCCTCCATCTATTTCCATTGTTGGGGGGGCAGGGCTTCAAACTAGCATGGAAGCGTCTGCATCATGCTCCACCCCTGTGTTACACCGCAGCGGCTCCTGGAGGCTGGCTAATGACATATCGGCCTTGCTGTCCAATGCAGCCACCTCAAATTGTTCGCCCACATTTGGACCACCCAGGAGCCTCCTAGGTAACGCTGCCAATGTCTCTGCTGACCGCGCTACCGCCCTACAGGGTCTATCTGCCCTAATGGGGTACACAGGTAGTTTACTCACCTTTCCTCTATGTTCACTCAGGAGATGGGCTCTTTCTTGACAATGGGCTCTTTCGTAACTTTGACTTGGGGGGGGGGGGGGCGACCACACTAGCACAGCGGTGGTCACTGCTTTGCAGTGCACCTCACTGGACTCATCGCCTGAGGCACACATGCTTGTTTAAGCACCCCTTGCTTTATCAAGTTGGTCCTTACTTTCTCCTGCAGGACCCTCAGTGCCTCCAATACTTTCTTATTCACCATAGCTAGGCTGTCCGGTTTTAGGTTTAAACCTATAATAACTGATAAAACACCACTGAAAGAGAAATAGCCCTCACCAGTGAAAACATATAAACACTGAAAAAAACACCTGCACAACCACAAACTAAATGCCATTCAAAGAAAGAAAAAGGATACTGAAAGAGTCATTTTTTTCTTCCTGAAGGGGCCAATACAATGTAACTTTGTTATATAAGCTAGCAGCAAGAAATATTGGGCTAACATTATTCTGCTTGAGTTTTGTTGTTTAGGGATGCCACTAAAATATTGTTTCTTCCTTTTGCTTTTTTCAGTTTTGTGGTCTTTGGTCTAAAGCTACAGGGTTTAGAAGCAAGTTTTAGGTCTTGTTTAATTATTTTATAAACTGTAGAGAATCAGGAAATATCAAAATCATATTTGATATTTTGGCTGCGTTTGATTCTTTCACTGATAGGTAAAATGGCTGTGAATCTTTCCCAATATGTGTCATCACATTTACCCACAGAGAATGGGTAAAAACTCTTGATACATCAGCCCCCAGTTTCTAGTGAGTCAGTATTGATAGTAGGTGAATTGCCAACACCTCAAGCTTTAAACATTCAATGCAAGGTATAGTGACAAGTATATGGGAAAAGAGTGCTATCACCAAGCATCTGGGATAGTGGTGAAAACATGACACCAGACTTTTGGAAAACATAGAACGCAGTCTCACTTGGAATGCTGTGCAAAAGGTTCTTTCCAAGTTCAACAAAGATTAGAGTGATTTTGTTTGTATTTTGTATTTGCAGTGATTCAGCTACGTATATGAAAATGTTGTGTGATGACCTGTCAAAATCAATACCTGAGCTGAAATTCTTCCCTTTAAGAGATCCTTGCCACTTGTTAGATCGTATGCTGCAAGCATCTTTACAATCTTCAGAGTTAATGAAGAATGCTATTGACTTTTAGTCCATTCTGGTCTACTGTTTTGATATCCATAGGAACTAAAATGCAAATATTTCTCATTTCGTGCTTTGTGTGGCATCAAAGAAAGAGTCATCCCAACTGTGTCACTTAGATGATGGTTCTCAGTCCAAGGGGCGATAAATGCTATATTATCCAAGTTGCGACCGTTTACAGAATTTTTGCTGAGTGATGATGGCAAAGGCAAGAAATGTGAGGATCTTTGGTCGCATATTGATAGTGATGTGAAAAAAAGTACACTCTACTGCATTCTTAGATTTTTACAGGAAAACATAACTGCTGTAGTGGACATAATAAAAAAAACTAGAGTCTGAAAACACCCTTGTCTGCCAAGTGTTCAGCATAATTGGTGTAGATGTGAAACCTCTCCTTCAGAGTAGGCTGGGCAACACCTTTAGTGACTCTGGCACTGCAACATGTTCCATATTAGAGGCTTGCCACTTGGTTAGCAAAGCAATGTTGAAGAGCAATTCAGGAACTTTTATTTTACAATGTATGAGAAATGGCTTGCAATGATGCATAGAGATGTCCCTTCACCAACCATGGCATTTGAAGTCAATGAAACCTCACTGTGGTACTCTGTACAAGTTCTAGATCCCTTCCGTAAAGGGGAATTTCCTCCGTAGTTTCAAAAGTGTTGCTTCATTTTAGACCGCTTCAATAACTCTGAGGGCATAAGCACCCAGTTCAATGCAAAAGTTGCAGAACCTGCCCTGAGAATCGCAATCTTCAAGTGCACCAGTATTGGCATGGAAAGCTATGTCAATGGCCAGAGTTAACAATTTGTGTACTGGCTGTTTTGGCGTTGCCTGTCTCAAGTACCAATGTTGAGAGGGCCTTTTCACAGAAAAAAGTTTCCATGGGAAGGAAAGAGTGAGCACACATGACCAAAGACTCACTGAAGAAGTATTGTATGGTGTACTACAATAGGTTAAATTTGCAAAAATGTATTTGGACCTCATATACACTATACGTACACTGTCTAAATACCGTGCGCTATCAGTGCATAAAGCAAGCAATAATAAAAGCAAAACATTCCATAAACACCGGAAAAACACTGTTTCTGTTGTTTTTAATGGTGCGAATATGTGTAACCACTGATAACCATTGTTTTTTAAAGGTATTGAAATCACTTGAAAACACTGAAAAAACCCCACCAGAATTTACCAAAAATAGAAACTGAAAACAGGAAAGCCTAACCATAGCCTAGCCCACCTTACCTAACACCATCAATGTATGTCAAGTTTGCCAACCTAGCCATGTCTCACCTCACCAGCTTGCCCAAAAAACAGCCTTATATCCTACCTGACTCCTTGTGTCCAGTATGTACTTACCCCAAAGAGGACCACCCACTAGCAATCAAAACCTTTCAAGCTTAGAGCCCCTCCCCTTCGCTCCCTCTGCCAACCCCTTACCCCAGCAGACTTCTGGCCTGCACTGTTATGATCACTAATTCCTGAGCACAAGCATGCACCATATGTTCATGTCAGGGTGCACCAGTCCGGTGTCCACTGACTGCCGACGATAATGAGAGGAGCGGGGACAGCGAGAACTACAGCTCCCGGCATTCCTCCTGTCAGGGACGTTCTGCGTATGCAGGACGTAACGGCAAGACCCGGATATAGCCGAGGAGTACAAGCGGGACGCTGCCGATTATTTTGGAGACTCCAGGTTCACGAACAGTCCTGGTCCTTCGCTGGCAAGAGGCGGTAAGGGTGCTCGTAGCACCAACGTTACCTTCTCTGAGAATTTCCTTTGTTGTTCCCTCCTGTGGATTGAGAGGGTTTCTCTGCCGTCTCCTCTGTTGGTGAGATTGCGTTTGCGGCGGAGAGCACAGAACTCCTTGCTGGGGTCCCTGTCTTCCTTCCCTGTTGGAGAGACCTGCAAATTGCCGCGGTCTCATGCAGGGAAGAAACAATCCGATAAATACATAGTTTGGCCACATATCCAGCGCACACTCTCATATTGGTAAAGAGTGGGAAGCATATTGTTTTGTTGACATTTATGCTTGGTCTTCGTCAAGTATCCGGCGGAGCCTTCCGGATTAACTTGTTATTTTTGTGAGTTAGTACTTCAGGTCTTTGAGGACTCGTGGGAGTTACCTTGCCCTGCATGCCATTAATCATCCAATGAGAGTGGAATGCTATTTTCCGACAAGGCTATCATTTGACTGACAGAATAATCGGCCCACGAATTACCTATCCTCCTGGTTGTGCTGAGTGCGTAATGGCCTCCTTGGAAGATGTTATTGCAGCCTTGGCTCTTGTACAAACAGAACTTGCTGCATCACAGAATGAAAGCGCAGTATTACAGGCTAAAGTAGATAAGATGCAGAGGAATCCTTTTGATGTTGGGGTGCCATCATACCCGGTGTCACCTCCTGTAGTAGTAGAGATGCCTTCGCAAATCCCTTTAGCCCCGCCTGAGCGGTTTTATGGAGACATTAACAAGGTGCAGGTATTCATGACTAAATTTCACATGTAAACCCAAAATGTTCGCCACCAACCAGGCCCATGTGGCTTTTTTGATCTCTTATCTGGCCAGCGAGGCAGCACAATGGGCAGTACCCGTTGTGAGAAGAGACGACCCATTGCTCTATGACTGGGAATGGTTTAGAGAAGAATTCGAGAAAACCTTTGACCGCAGAGCCGAAACCTTCTCAGCAGATAGGGAATTGTTAGAACTCAAACAAGGCAACCGGGAATTGATAGTCTATCTGAATACTTTCCGAAGACTAGTTGCAGAAACCGACTGGCCCGAATCAAAGCAAGCTGCTCTCTTCTATCAAGGGCTTAAGGATGAGTTAAAGGATATCATCGCTCAAATAGACCCTCGGACATGTACGGCCCTCATTGAGTTGGCCATGCGACTGGACCATCGTTTGAAGGAACGGAAAGGAGATCACAAACAGAAGGACCGGTTCCCATCACAATATGACCGTCCTAAACCTTTGGAACATGGAACCACTATGCTGGAACTCATTGTGATTGGAACCGTGCGAGCTTCCCTAACGCTTAGTGAAAGAGACTATAGACGCAAACAAAGACTGTGCTTATAGTGCGGGAAGAAAGGACATTATTTGAGAGACTGTCCCATCAAGCCAAAGAACAGCCGTTCCAGAAGTGGGCAAGTGGCCACAGTCACAGCCGACAAGTCGGCGGAAAACTCCAAAGCTTGAGGGTCAAGGAAGGGGAACCGTCAAGCATTCGTATAATCCCTTCTGTTAAACAGGACTCCCACATGAATACGGAACACTTTTTTGTTTCAATGGAAATCATGGTTGATCAAGACCCAAAAAAGGTTAAGGCTATGGTGGATTCAGGAGCAACAGGTTGCTTCATGGATGAAACTGAAGCTCAGAGACTCGGGGTGGTCCTCATACCCAAAGACACCCCTGAAACGGTGTACGCGGTGGATGGCAAGGAGTTGGAGTCCGGACCCATCTGTTACATCACTCAAAAGTATGAGCTCATATATGAGGAACTACATTACGAAATGCTTTCATTCAATATCATTCAGGCTCCTCAATATGGAGTGATATTAGGCCTACCGTGGTTTCAAAAACACGATCCTACCATTGAATGGTCCACCAAGGTCTTACAGATGAGGTCTGAGTATTGTCAAAAGCATTGTCTACGACTGCCTTCGGTACCTTCCAAGGCTCTAGCATTGCGCTATCACATTGCTACTGCGGCTAAAAAAGAAGTGGTTTTACCTGTCAGTTATCAAGAGTATGCAGACGTATTCAGTGACTACCTCCACATCGGGAATATGACTGCCGGATTGATCTTATTCCAGGAGCGGTCGTTCCATGTGGAAGAATATACACCCTCACGGAACCAGAAAATCTTCATTTGAAATTATACCTCGATAAATACCTCTCCTTGGGGTTTATCCGTCCCTCCCGATCTCCCGCTGCATCTCCACTGTTTTTTATTCCGAAAGCCAACGGAGACGTGAGGACATACATCAACTTCAGAGCCTTAAACACGATCACGGTGAAGAACCGGTATCCGTTAACTTTGATACCTGTTCTTTTAGAGCAAGTGAAGGAAGCGGTCATTTATACCAAACTTGACCTCAGAGGGGCTTACCATTTGGTTCGTATGCGTGACGGAGACGAGTGGAAGACTGCCTTCTAAACCCGATATGGGTTGTTTGAATACGACGTTATGCCGTTTGGGCTTTGCAACGCCCCCGCAGCCTTTCAGTTCTTCCTGAACGACGTGCCTAGAGACTTCTTGGATCATTTCGTAGTGGTCTATATAGATGACATTCTTATATTTTCATCCAAGGAAGAGGAGCACACAGGACACGTGTGTAGGGTTCTGCACACTTTACGGAAACACTATTTATTCTGCAAAATTCTGCAAAATAAGTAAGTGTGAGTTCCACGTTACCACGGTAGAATTTCTAGGGGTAATGCTCACCCCTTCTAGACAAGTCATGGCTGAGAGGAAGATCAAAGCAATAGCAGAATGGCCACGCCCCCAAAATGTGAAAGACATCCAGTGTTTTTTGGGTTTTGCCAATTTTTACAGGAGATTTATTGATCAGTTCTCCAACACTGTAGCTCCAATTACGAGATTGCTGAGAAAGAAGACACCCTTTCACTGGTCTGAAGACGCACAGCATGCTTTTGACTTGTTAAAAAGAGATTTCTCGTTAGCTCCGATATTGGCGCACGCCAACCCTGAGATACCATTTGTTGTAGAAGCTGATGCGTCGGAAGTGGCAGTGGGAGTAGTGTTGTCCCAAAGGCATGTAACGACAGGTCAACTCCATCCAATCGCATTCATGTCGAAAAAACTAAACACCACAGAACAGAACTACACCATTGCCGAAAAAGAGCTTTTAGCCATTAAGGATGCTTTTTCGGAATGAAGGCATTGGTTAATGGGAGCCAAACACCAAGTAACTGTATATACCGATCATCGCAACCTACATTTCATGAAGGCCGCCCGGCAACTAACTCCACGCCAACTCAGTTGGATGTTGTTTTTTGCTGAGTTCCATTTTATCGTCACCTTTCGTCCTGGCAAGGATAAGAGGAAGGCAGATGCTTCAACCCAACAAGAGACCCCTATGAATCAATCTACGACACTAGAAAGAGCCATAATAGAACCAAGTAAGGTACTTTGTGCCATACAAACTGACGATTTCCTGAGAAAAGTGAGTCGAGGAGCTCATACCTTCACTTGGAAGGACTGGCTAAGACGACATCCGGAGTGGCAGCTACGTCAAGAAATCCCGATGAAAAACAAACAAATATTGATCCCCACTTTGGAACTGAGAAAACTAGTGTTTCAATGGTGCCATACGCTTCCTTGTGCTGGTCATGTTGGGGAGAAGAAGACGACAGAGAGGGTGTTACGACAGTTTTGGTGGCCAACAGTACGACCGGACATCTCAGTGTGGATAAAATGTTGTTCCATCTGCGCTCAGATGAAGACAGATCACAGTAAAACCCGAGGTCTCCTACAACCCTTGCCTACACCTGAAACACCATGGGAGAGGTTCTCGGTGGATTTCATAGTGGGGTTGCCCAAGGATCAGGGGTTTACTGCTATAGTAGTGGTCATTGACTATTTAAATAAAATGGGTCATTTCATTGCCTGCAAACAGGTTCCAACTGCAGGTCAGCTGGCAAGAATACTATTGGTAAATGTGGTTAGGTTACATGGCCTCCCAAGAGTAATAGTCTCAGATAGGGGAACCCAGTTCACCGCTCATTTCTGGAAAACGTGGTGTTCCAAGCTACAGATAGCATCCTCCCTATCTACTAGTTTTCACCCCCAAACCGATGGCCAAACCGAGAGACTTAACAAAACTCTGAAGCAGTTCCTGAGATGTTATGTAGACAACAACACCGAGGCATGGGTGGAGTGGTTATGGCTAGCTGAGATTGCTTACAATAGCGCCAAGCATAACTCCACACAACACCCACCATTTTATAGCACATATGGTTTCCATCCCCGTTTTATTCCTTTCATGATTCCCAGCCACAACACACAACTCCCAGAGGTTCATAAGAGGATGGTCCATAACCGTAAAACCTTGACAGATACTCAGGACAACCTCAAACGCGCTAAAGAACAGTATAAGAAACAGGCAGACAGACACCGAAGCAATGGCCCTACTTATAAGAAGGGGGAGCTAGTTTGGTTGTCCACGAAAAACATTAGGTTTAAGAGACATAGTATCTTTAACCCGAAATTCATTGGGCCATACAAAGTCATAAAAAACATAAACCCTGTTGCAGTGAAATTGCGTTTACCTGCACATCTACGTATACACCCTGTTTTCCATGTGTCTATTGTGAAGCCATCCCATAGCCCTGTCAAAAAGTGGCCCGTTCCCATATGGGTACACCAGGATCCGGATTATGAGGTCAAGGGCATTTTGGATTCCAGGATAACGAGACGTAAGTTGTGGTATCTTGTGTCATGGAAAGGGTATGGTCCGGAGGAGGACTCTTGGGAGCCTGCTGAGGTGGTGCATGCATCACAACTGGTGGCTGCTTTCCATAGGAGGCACCCGGACGCACCTTGCGTCTGTCAGTGTACTCCGGGAGGGGGATGTACTGTCAGGGTGCACCAGTCCGGTGTCCACTGACTGCCGACGATAATGAGAGGAGCGGGGACAGCGAGAACTACAGCTCCCGGCATTCCTCCTGTCAGGGACTGTTGTATTCCTCTTAGGGTGTCCGTACATGGGTTCTCCTGTATCATGTCCTTATATAGGCACAATTTGCCCTGCCCTTATATAGGCATAAAATCCCAGTCCTTATTTAGGCATTAAACCGTGCACTCCAAATACAGGCATGGTCTCCGACATCCGTCCACCCTAACGTCACAACGAGTTCTTGAAGAACAGACCCTTAGGCTTCGGGAGTTTCCCTAGCACAGGACTATTGATTTCTTCAAGGACTCATCTATTATGCATGAACCGTTATACCTTGAGGGTTCATTCATGACGTCTTCCGCTGTCCGATTTACGTCAATGCTAACATTCTGAGGTACCTCTCAGGTATAAATATACCTTCCCTAGCCCTTGTAAATCAGAGGAGACCTCGACTTTAGAGGAGCCCGTTTCCCGGCCTGACGCACTGAGAAGACGCTGTCATCCCTGCACGCAGAGAGTCCAGCTTCCAGTGATCTGACTTCCCTCGCGGGGTGTTGGAGTTCGAGTCTGGCAAGAGATTCCCACCTCTCTCATTCTTAAGGTATGGAGCTGACTAGAAACCTAGAGGGACTCTTGGCATACTAGGCATACTAGGCTTAACATACTCCTAGTATACCATAGTAAGGAATACTTCACCTACTTCATACCTCTCCCTACACCTAGGTTAGGTTAGGTACATTGGGGTAGAACTAGCTTAGAAACGCATCGTATGAGTACTCGCATTTTTAGTCTATGTTATTTATGTAAATGAATATCTACTAAAGATCATGCTAGCGCAGTATTATTTATTTCTACTGCTTACGCTGTACATTATTTATCTTGCATACTGTCTTGTGATCGTAACAGCACATATTACTTACACGAGAAACAAGACTGTTCAATAAATCTTTTATTGAAACGCCCGTCTATTCTTTCTGTGTAACTTTGAGGAAAACTAAGTATGCACGAGTGAGCTGAGTGAAATAGTTATCTATTGTTTCCACGACTCTGGGACACGTTCTGATTCTAAAAGGGAAACAAAGTTGTCATGTTTTGCGGCTGCCAGAAACTACTCCCTTCTTGTTTATCAAGGAGTTTCTAGTGGCCTCTGAGCTAGCTGGCACAAGTAATTAAGTTTAATATACTCGATAGGGACATATTGAGCTTAGTCCTATGTCAAACCTATAGGGTATATTATTCCAATGCGCAGAGCCTATTAGGGAAATAGGAGCTACACTACATGGCGCCCAACGGTTTGGTAAGGCGGTAATTTAACGTTAGATACTGAGTAACTCAGCCGTGCCTTTTCTCTCAGAGACCCCTACCCATATACTCCAAAAGACGTCTGGAGTGGGCAGGGTTAAGTATCCGCCACGGCTACATAGGGAAGCACCGTATATATTAGCTGTTTGGTTTGCTCTACGTTGAAGGATACAGTGTTCCAAAATATTGTGCACCTTATCTTTGTTTCCTTGAAACTTGTTCTACATTTTTCAAAAAAACAAAATGTCCATAAACGGGGACGAAGCCACCGGAAACGGTGGAGCTGCGGCTGAACCAGCCATAGCAGTTTTTAACTTTACTGGTTTAAATGAAGGGGAGGAGGGTGTCATAGACATCCATCCAAACTTAAGAAGAGCCATCACTCTAAAACTTATAAAACACGGCCTACCACCAAGAGGTGGTAGAGCAGTTTTCGTGATAGAGGCACACGAATCATTTCAGACAGAGGTATTCTATTCATGGGTAATATTTCCTGAATCCAATCCAGTTACAAAACTGTTTCACTTCTACAAAGAAGATGATCCACCAGAGGAATATAGGGGCATATTAGCAAGAAGAGGCGATAATCATCGCTAACCCTGCTTAGCGTGATTTTTTTATCGCCGGCTATCGCTGGAATATATCGCCACGCTAACGCTGTATTAGCAACGATTAGCGCTATGGCGATGAATATTCCAGCGATAGCGAGGGAAATGGGCCAACATCGCTGAAAAACCAGCGATGTTGCATGGAGAAGGGAGAACACCTTGCTGATACGACCCTGTGGTCGTATCAGCATAATCCACCCCCCATGTTAGGTATGGCTAACACCTGCTAATTGCAGGTGTTAAATAAATGGCGATGACCCCGGTTAGCGCGACTTTTCACGTCGCTAACTGGGGCCATGGCCACCTGCTAATAAGGCGATAGGCCTGTTAGCGGGTGTTTCCCAGGTTTGTTCGTCGGGAACGCCCACTTTGCATGTCATTAGCGATAAATATCGCTGACATGCAAAGCGGTAAAAAACGGCGCTAATGCCCGCAAACTGTCGCTAACTGCTGTTAGAGACAGTTTGCTGATAGGACGATATGAATATCACCGCTTTAGCGGCAAAAAGTGCCGCTAAAGCGGCGATAGTGCCCTTGCTAATATGCCCCATAATCCTTTCGAGGATATAGAAATTCCATTAACATGCCAGGAGCATCAGCTCTGGTTTAAAGGTGCCCTAAAACATCACAGAAACATTACCAGGCTCGGTCCACTAGGTAGACCAGGAGCGACATGGCCGATTCTAGCCGGCTACACACCTCATCCTGACTGGATATAATGTCAGATGAGGAACTACTTACTCAACTTACAGAGTTAATAAAAATCTACAGACAATTGGTCCAATATGTCATGCGGACTTTCACAGTCCAACCACCATTGACACTTCCAAATCAAACTCCTCAACCGGGGAATACACTAAAAATTACACCACAGACTCTATACGCAGTCATGGGTAAAATGCCCACAAAACGTGAGCAGATTCCATTTTGGATAGCTCAAAAAATTACTCAAATCGAAGCAGTATTTCCAAATACTAGCCTGTATGAGAAACACAGAATCCTAACCATCTGTTTACCAATGGGGATCACACCACAACTGGAAGACTGCACCACTTGGGCTCAGTCTTTGCTGCCATCTAAACTAAAACTCATGGCATTCCGTCAATTGCGGTAAAACCAGATGTCCTGAAACAAATTCAAAACGAATACGGGGCAGAGCCTGCTCTGAATTTAGGTATGAAATTACTGAAAATTTCGACCAGGTCTCAACAATAATATTATCTAATATTAAAGGGAGGCAGCAGCAGTGGCGATCCGCCAACGATTAAGGAATTCGATGTTACAGAACATCAAACTGAGCTACCCAGAATAATAGAACAATCTTATGCAGAATTAGGCAGAGATAGTTTGGGTGGAAGACCAGTGAAGCCGAAACTATCTGAAAGTCCTGAGAAGGACTCTATTAAACAAACTCCTACATCTTCTAAAAGAAGTGGGAGACTAATAAACAAAATTCAAACGAGAAACATTCTCAATCCCGAGGTAGGTCTCCTCAAAAGGAGCCCTCTGAAAGGAGGTATAACCTCAGGAATAGGGATAATTTGAGAAAGCCTGACAGGTATCAAGATACTAATACACGTTCCTCTCGTACCTTTCAGATCTCATCACAGACTTCGGAAAGAAGAGGACGGTCAGAACATAGAGAAGAACGCGTGAAATCGAAAGACGACAAACACGCTCCGAAAAATAAAACAAAACCTCAATTCTCCAAAAAGAAAATAGCAGGTCTGAAGATCAGACATGCCGAGAATACTGAGAACACAACTCAAGAACGGAGAATGGGCTCAGACAATGCTGGACAGTGCAGCAGAAGTCACAATAGCTCACCAGAACCTGAAGGAACTTCTGGAGATAGTGGACTTGAATAAGTACATTACAGTTGAGACTGTAGACACCAGGGTTAGTACTCCACAAAAGTTATATGAAATAACACTCCGGATGGAGGGAGACATACCTAGACAGGTGAAAGCACTTTTTTGGGAAAAACTTTCAAGGGGCTATGACATACTTCTAGCAGAAAAAGACTGGCCACCACAATATGTCAGGGAGTGCCCACACGGCGAGGACATTATTATGCCCGCCTTCTCCAACCATATTCCAATTCACCTAAAATATACATATGCCAGGAAATGGGCAGTAGCCCAGGCCCCAGCATTATATAAAAATCATGTAGGATGGGATGAGGACTCACCTCACCAAAAAATACATCTGAAACATGAACCAACTGCACAAAGGCAGTATCCAATAAAGCAAGAAGCTAAAAAACAGGTCAGAGAGATCTTAGATCAACTTGAATACTAAGGGGTGATTGAAACATGCACCTCCTCAATGAACAATCCTTTGTTTCCTGTCTCCAAACCAGACAACACCTATCGTCTAGTTTTGGATTACAGACACTTAAACACTTGTTCTAAAACTTTTGCAGTGCAAAATGCACATAGCACAGCATTAATGAATAACATTGTGCGTAAAAAATATAAAACCACATTAGACATCTCAAATGGTTTCTTTTGTCAAAACATAGCACCTGAAAGCAGGTACTTAACAGCTTTCTCCATAATGGGGACCCAGCGTAAATTTTGTCGACTCCCACAAGGGTTCAAGAACAGCCCAGGTTTATTCTCAGCGAGGGTAACGGAGTTACTACAAATTTATGACAATGAGGCATTGTCATATGTCGATGACATCTATCTGACAGACGATGACCTGGAAAAACACTTGAACAGGGTGAATACCATTATACTGGGCTTCGCCTCTGAGGGCTACAAATTCAACTTCAAAAAATCCAGAATTGCCCATCTCAATGTCCTATTTCTAGGATATGAGCTTTCAAGTGAAGGCAAGAGCTTGGCAGCTAACTTTCTAGAGAAATGTGCGCTGCTCCAACCTCCAAAAACGCTGAAAAACTTACAATCCATCCTGGGTTTCCTAAATTTTGGAAGAACATACATTCTAAATTACGCAGAAAGGGTTAAACCTCTCTACGCATTAATCAAACCTGATTTTTCAATCAGAAATTGGACACAGGAACACACAGAAATCTTGCGTTCACTCCAGGCTAACATGTTAGCAACAAATCACTTACAAACACGCGTAAGTCAACCCAACCTGGTGATCCGAATAATTTCGGGTCAATGCGGATTCACCTACTTAACATTTAATGAGGGTGAAAAATACCAATCGCATACAAATCTCATTTGTATACACAAGCGGAAATGTGCTTCACTTCAACTGAAAAAATTCTGACAGCAGTTCAAACCGCTGTAGCAAAAGAAAGAGGCCTAGCCCAAGGGAAACGCATTGTTGTCGTAACCCCAGTACCAGCTTTAGAAGCGGTCACAAAAGCAAGCATTCCAAATGCTAAAGCATTACATCCAAGATGGATACAATGGGTTAATTCTCTTGCTGCAACAGATGTTGAATATGTTTTTGATCCTGATTTAAAAACACAAGCGTTCCTGCAATATGAACAAGAATGTCCTCTGCCCACTGAAATTCTGCCTCTCGATCAGTACGAATTCATAATTTACACTAACGGATCCGCACAGCCCGCAACAGGGAGTAAGCAAGCTTACAGTGCAGCGTGTGCAATCGTTAAAGGTCGCATGCGAGATGGCATCTTCAGACCTATGGTCACAAAAACTCAATCTCTAGGAGATTGTACAGCTCAGCGAGCTGAACTACAAGCATTCAAACTGGCACTTGAAAGTACAGATCGAGAATTCCCCACGCTGATAGTGTGCGATTCCTTTTACTGTGTTCAGTCGTATAATGAATATATACAAAACTGGCTTGAAAATGGTTTCAAAGATGCGAAAGGTGGCACAATAAAGCACAAAACGCTTTGGGAACAAGTAGTTCAGTTGAAAAACGAACTACCAAAGGCTCACGTGATCCACACACTGAGTCATCAACGTGATGGCGTTCACGTTGCAGGGAATTAATTGGCTGACGAAGCCGCAAAGGGGGCTGTTCAGACGGCTTCCGTAGCTGCGATCACTCGTTCAAAAACGAAAATAGACAGTGAGATAATGTTGGCTGTCAATGCTACAAGCAAAGGCAGTGGTGCAGCGTTACCAAAAAAGTTTCCACTCAAGTACTCTTATGTAATTGATGCGAACAACGTTCCTTTTGCTCGAATCCCTGGAGTGGGGGATAGGGTAATTCCAAACAAGGAACGTAGATTAGGACTAATCCTAGCAGCACACGAAGGGATAGCTTCTGCCCATGCAGGTGTTTCTGCAACAGTATCTTTACTCAAGCAAAGATATTGGTGGCCTGGCATTCGGAAACAAACCAAGAACTATGTTTTAGAATGTGATATATGCCAACAGATGAAAGTCTCCACAGTGAAACGCCCTGCGCAGACACCCCTGTTAATTTCAGACAAACCATTAGCTTGTGTTTACCTGGACCACTGCGGTCCCTTGCAAAGGGACGGTGACTATATATATATCATGGTTGCAGTGGATTCCTGCTCTAGGTTCCTATGGATATGGCCTCAGCGCTCGGCTGACGCTCAAACTGTTATAAAAGATTTGCGAGTCTTTATCGGCACATACGCAATAGGCACGCTACATTCTGACCAGGGCCCTGCGTTTAGCTCTCGGGCTTACAAAGAAGCCATGGCCAGTCTGGGCATTGCATTGCGGTACTCCTCTCCATTCCATCCTGAGGGAAATTTGGTTGTGGAAAGGAAAAACCGGGACATAAAGCAGTCTATAACAGCTAGGGTATTAGGTTCGGGTGATGGGTGGGTCAAACATCTTTATGGGGTCCAACGCTCATTAAATAACCTGCCAAGAAGTTCTCTAGGTGGGGTCACTCCATATGAGGTCCTATTTGGGACAAGAATGTGGGTACCAGACCTCGATCACATAGGCACAGTGGTGGAAAATAAACCGTTTGATATCAAAGATCGTTTGGCTGTTTTACAGGAACACAATGAACTAAGATCGAAACAAAGCAACGTATTCCTGCGGCCAACCACCACTGGGGAAAAACCGGCGGTCCCAGGAAGGCCTGTCTGGATTCCAAAAGTTGGGGATCTAGTCAGAGAAAAGATTGCGGACAAGAAGGAATTTGGACCTTCTTACAGACAACCAGTACCTGTCCTTTCAGTTCAAGGAACAAGAACAGTACTTCTGCCGCCCCTTGCTGGAAGAAAGGAGAAACGATTTGTGTCCATCGACCTCATCAAACCACAGTATGTGGCCAATACTAAATAGTAGGCCACGTGGACTCCGACCTAGTAGCAGATGCACTCCTCTCACTACTATCCAAGAGGTTCAGACTGAAAGACTGATAACCATCGAGAATTCAGCTGTAACAGATGAAGGACTAAGCAACAATGCAATGGAACTCATCCCTCTTGAAAATCAAGTAACAGTTCGTCCAAATACACCTGTCTACACCAATGTGACAAGTGATCAACTGGTTCCAGCGATTTCTACAAATCCTGATGCAATTCCAACAATTGACAGAACTGCTTCTGGCTACTTCATTAACTTTGATACGTTCTCAGAAGATCCAAGTGAACCTGAAACGACGCCAGCATCATTAACATTCAAGCAGCAAGTACAAGACTTTCTTCACTTTCTGAAAAAGACTTATCTGGTTTCCCATGGATTGAGCTCTGGATTATTTCTGGAATATTTGTTTTCCTGCTTTGGCTAGCTTTGGTTATGACTATGAGCGTGCTTGTAAATGGCAGATACATCCATGTGAACACTGAAGGAAAAGATGTGAACGTACTTTTGAAACCTCATAAATCTTCCCATCGTGAAGCAAGAGACTTGTCAACAGTGAACATCACAGCCGTTCCTATACAGGATGGTATAGTGTGGGACAAAACAGATTTTGATATTTTTGGCCCGACGGAACAATTGAACATTCCACATTTGTTTAAAACTTCACTAAGTGATCTCATTTCGTCCAGAACCTATTCTGATGATTGGGACTTTGAGACTGTTAACGACATAATGTTTGACCTAGAAAAATCTGCTGCATTTTCTAAAAATGAATATTTAGAGGGTTCATCAGACTATGAACAGCTGTTTTGCTATAACCACTATGGTCATCATTATTTGCATAAATCTGCATACTCTAGAAATGTGTTTATGTTTAACCAATGGGAGCATTGTCCTACACCACCACAAGGTAGTTCACAGGACTGAAAATTATGTTAACAAATACAAAACAGATTTACTCTGCAGCATTTATTGCCCAACTGTCTAGACAGGGTTTCGACTTATAGAAAGACACAATAGACACAAAAACTGTCTGGGGTACTAAAGATTGGCAAGTGCAGGGGATAGAAGCTTTATTTAGAGCCTGTATCATCCCTGAACAAATAATATTTTTGAATGAAACTGTCCAACAAACATCTTGTCTTGGACTAGCCAAGATAAAAGAGATGAAAACACCTTCTGTACCAACACCTGCATGTGATAACAATACACAGGCAGCGGTGACAGTTGACAAAATACTACAACTCAACAGATCTAATCCTGATTGGAAAAAATGGTTGATCTGGCCCACAGACACGAACAACTGTCAGGAAAGATTCCTGAATAAAACTCAGGGATTTACTATTCATAGGCCAGACCCAAGATACGTCCAACTGATAAACAGATCGAACTGGCACGAAGAGGACCAAAGTATACAGTGCTGAGCATTGAAAAACTGGAAAAGTTACCATTCAAAGTGGCAGAAAAACCAGCTACAGAATGGCTCATTCATGGCAAAATCACACTACCTGTGACTACTTTTCAGTTTCAGTATTGCCTCAAACAAATGCAAGCAGGCAAATATGAAAGGTTGGGTAAGGAATACATTAAGACATCTTGGAATTTACCATATACATATAGATGTTGGAGTGGGGATCGTGAAGTGTTTTTGAGCGGTACACACTGTAAAAGTGCACTGAGCGCTTCACTTATATGTCAGGACATTTCTTTACACGGGGCTTGCAATGGTTCTGTGGCAAATTTGTCTTGCCATCAGCAGGGTACACCAGCTGCTGTGATTAATCCAACGTTTGGACAACTTTCTAATGGGAGTTACCTCATGTTGAATGATCAGAGTTGCTGCGGCATGTTGCCAGGCATCCCATATCTAGTAACGGTCAACTCCAGGGTCACTTGCTGTATGCAAGTATTGTTTGCCCCAATAGACACAGTCAGGGAGTCGCTTTGTGGCCTTCGCTGAATGTCTCTTTTATAAGATTTGATACTTTAAGCAGAATGAAAGCCATGCTTTTGCAACAATCAGTGCCTTTAACCTCGGCCGAAGAAACCTATGATCTACAAGTAGCAAGGACTTCGGCTGAGATACAGACTTTAATACGTACAAACTGCCCTATACATTTCGTGGAAATGATAGGACGTATCTTTAACATGTCTGATACAAGCGGAATTGTACATGTATTTAAGAGCATCTGTTCCGGTCTGTTAGTACCTTTCCAGGCAATACTGGAATCATCCCGAACTTTGCACATTCGGTGTTTGGTGGCATACCATTACTCCTCGCACTTGTTGCCGGAATTCTATTTCTCTTCCTGCTATTACGCTATGGCCAGCCTATTCGCAGACATCACTCCGAGCGAAATGGAGAAAGCTCTCCTTGAACGAAAGTGCCGTGAGCGAATAGTACAGCTTTTGGGCATGACTCGCTCTACGGGACCTTAATACCACGTGGTTCCTGTCATTCAGACCAATCTGGCAAGATTGCATCTTACCTGTTCTACGATGCCTGCTATGCGGTGAAGAATGCGTGTTAGACACCTGTCTAACATTTCCATCAGCAACGCCAACGGATATCGATACTCTGCTGGACCCGATAACGGCCCATGCTCTGTGTTGTCCCCAGAGGCTACCAATCCTGATGACGGCATTCATTGAGATCTCACAGACGCTTCCAGCTGCTGCTGAGGTACGAGATGGATCTACAGGCACACAGGTACCAACGGACGCGAACATTGCTGCGGCATCCTATGCTGAAAGCGATGCTTCACATCTCTGTGCAATTAATCTACTACACAAGGTGTTCCAACTGACACCAACTTCAGTGGACGATATTTTGTCTACAGAAATAGATGATCTCATGTTTACACCAGCCCCGTACACTGACTCTGATTCCACCCACAGTGTACCAGAGACGCAGTAAAATTTGGCCTTCGTATTTCAAAAACTTGGAACTCTTCCCAACTTGAACTTTTTTTCATTTTTTCGAACTAAATGGCAATTCAATCTGCTTGAAGTAGCACTAACCTTTTAGTACAGACTTCGCGGTACTTCCTCAGACACTTTGTCATCTTATTTGTCTAAAAAGTTCATTAATTTTCATGACATGAAATGACTTTGATTTTTGAACAACTTATCGATAATTTTTTGTCACATGTAAATATTACTGCTTATTTTCATTCAAATTGCATTTTATTTCCAAATATATGCCTGAACTGAGAAAAGCATTGCTTAAAATGTACAGTACCTTTTGCATTTTAATAGGTTTTTAAATGCTTTTTAAATGCTTCTAAGAAATGTTCTTAGCAATATGCGGTACTCCATTTTATGTTCAGCATATTAAATGTTTAGCATTTTATTATTATCGTACACACGAAAGTGGAGTGGGTGTTGTATTCCTCTTAGGGTGTCCGTACATGGATTCTCCTGTATCATGTCCTTATATAGGCACAATTCGCCCTACCCTTATATAGGCATAAAATCCCAGTCCTTATTTAGGCATTAAACCGTGCACTCCAAATACAGACATGGTCTCCGACATCCGTCCACCCTAACGTCACAATGAGTTCTTGAAGAACAGACCCTTAGGCTTCGGGAGTTTCCTAGCACAGGACTATTGATTTCTTCAAGGACTCATCTATTATGCATGAACCGTTATACCTTGAGGGTTCATTCATGACGTCTTCCGCTGTCCGATTCACGTCAATGCTAACATTCTGAGGTACCTCTCAGGTATAAATATACCTTCCTAGCCCTTGTAAATCAGAGGAGACCTCGACTTCAGAGGAGCCCGTTTCCCGGCCTGACGTACTGAGAAGACGCTGTCATCCCTGCACGCAGAGAGTCCAGCTTCCAGTGATCTGACTTCCTCGCGGGGTGTTGGAGTTCGAGTCTGGCAAGAGATTCCCACCTCTCTCATTCTTAAGGTATGGAGCTGACTAGAAACCTAGAGGGACTCTTGGCATACTAGGCATACTAGGCTTAACATACTCTTAGTATACCATAGTAAGGAATACTTCACCTACTTCATACCTCTCCCTACACCTAGGTTAGGTTAGGTACATTGGGGTAGAACTAGCTTAGAAACGCATCGTATGAGTACTCGCATTTTTAGTCTATGTTATTTATGTAAATGAATATCTACTAAAGATCATGCTAGTGCAGTATTATTTATTTCTACTGCTTACGCTGTACATTATTTATCTTGCATACTGTCTTGTGATCGTAACAGCACATATTACTTACACGAGAAACAAGACTGTTCAATAAATCTTTTATTGAAACGCCCGTCTATTCTTTCTGTGTAACTTTGAGGAAAACTAAGTATGCACGAGTGAGCTGAGTGAAATAGTTATCTATTGTTTCCACGACTCTGGGACACGTTCTGATTCTAAAAGGGAAACAAAGTTGTCATGTATTGCGGCTGCCAGAAACTACTCCCTTCTCGTTTATCAAGGAGTTTCTAGTGGCCTCTGAGCTAGCTGGCACAAGTAATTAAGTTTAATATACTCGATAGGGACATATTGACCTTAGTCCTATGTCAAACCTATAGGGTATATTATTCCAATGCGCAGAGCCTATTAGGGAAATAGGAGCTACACTACAGGACGTTCTGCATATGCAGGACGTAACAGCAAGAACCCGGATATAGCCGAGGAGTACGAGCGGGACGCTGCTGATTATTTTGGAGACTCCCGGTTCACGAACAGCCCCGGTCCTTCGTTGGCAAGAGGCGGTAAGGGTGCTCGGAGCACCAACGTTACCTTCTCTGAGAATTTCCTTTGTTCTTCCCTTCTGTGTATTGAGGGGGTTTCTCTGCTGTCTCCTCCGTTGGCGAGATTGCATTTGCGGCGGTCTCTTGCGTAGGAGAGCACAGAACTCCTTGCTGGGGTCCCTGTCTTCCTTCCCTGTTGGAGAGACCTGCAAATTGCCGCGGTCTCATGCAGGGAAGAAACAATCCGATAAATACATAGGGGCATATTAGCAAGACTGGCGATAAATTATCGCCGCTTTAGCGGCAGGAAACTGCCGCTAAAACGGCGATAATGGGCTTGCTAATAAGCGTTATAGAATTCCAATAGAAGCCCAGGTTAGATGTCCTGCACATCTAACCTGGGCTTCTATTGAATTCTATAACGCTATTAGCAAGCTTCATTATCGCCGCTTTAGCGGCAGTTTCCTGCCGCTAAAACGGCGATAATTTTATCGTCAGTCTTGCTAATATGCCCCATAGTTTGGCCACATATTGAGCGCACACTCTCATATTGGTAAAGAGTGGGAAGTGCATTGTTTTGTTGACATTTCTCCTTGGTCTTCGTCAAGTATCCGGCGGAGCCTTCCGGATTAACGTGTTATTTTTGTGAGTTAGTACTTCAGGTCTTTGAGGACTTGTGGGAGTTACCTTGCCCTGCATGCCATTAATCATCGAGCAATTCTAATGAGAGTGGAATGCTATTTTCCGACAAGACTATCATTTGACTGTATATATATATATATATATATATATACAGTATATATATATATATATATATATATATATATATATATATATATATATATATATATATATATATATATATATATATATAGGGAAACTCTACTCCTGTTTCATGGATCAGGAATACAAACAAATGCTCCTTTTGATGGTATAAGTGCAAGAAAGAGATTGCGCTTTGGTCTTTTCTTTTACACAATGTTTTTCGTTTATTGATTGTAGGAGAGATTAGTAGGGGGTGTCAAGGAAGACAACTGCCTTTGCATACCAGGCTTTCCAACACGTAGATGGGGTAGGTGGGAATGTGTTTCATACCTCTTTTCTTTGGTAACTGTGTTATTGCTGTATACAGAACTCACATTGATTGTTGTTTCTTCATGACAGTATTCGTGTTGGGATTCTGCAAAACACCCACACCTCTCTCCTGAGAAAGCTCCTTCTTTCCTTTACAGGTAGTGTGATACAGTCAGTCTTACTGCTTCGATGATTAGTATTATAGAAACTGTATGTGTTACGTATTGAGGGACAGTATACTTACGGTGTTCTTATTGTGTCATCCTTAGATCTCCCTCCCTGCAGTTCCTACCCTTTCCTTCCCTCGCTTGACTATCTCACTAGTCCGTGTGTATATAATTCCGGACTTGGGGCAGTCGAGAGGTGGACCCCATTGAGCATCAGCACAATCCTGAGGAGTATAACGGGGAAACCTGACAGTTCATCAACCCATTGCTCCATAAATCATGTAGTTATTCCTTCATTTCATACACCTTAGACTAAGTGTTTCTCTTTTATTTTGTCCCGACTCCCTCTCGTGGGACAGCGCCTTATTTGAGGTTATTATCCATTGGTCAGGTGCTATTTTGGGAGCGCTTAGGGTCCAATATCATCTCTGCGGACAAGCTCTCAAAGTATGTAGCCTGACAGAAAGCCAAGCCACTTCAATTTTTTCCACCCAGACGATATGGACTTACATGATATAATAAATACCCTAGACCTAGCCTAGACATTTCTGGTGAAGAAATCCCCCGTATGGCAGAGTTAACTAGGGCTCTTGGAGAAATGAAGAGTATGGTTTAAGCCTTGCACAAGTAAAATCAAACTCTCCGGGAAAAACTGGTGCGATATCGCCTGCGTCATTTCCCCTGCTTAAATTCAGGGAGCACTCCCAAGGATGAACAACCGGTCATTCAACCCCCACATTTTTGCAATACAGCAGTTCAAACTGTACAGTCATCAGGGCATGAAGGAACACCCCCTGTAAACGTTACTGTGCACACAACTACTCCCATCCCGTTTGCACCACCCAAATGCTTTTTTGGAGACAGTACCAAATTTGATGCATTATGGAGCCAGTGTCAACTACAATTCCTATGTAAGCCTGGAGCAATTCCCTCTGATACTGCCCGCATTGCATTTATCATCTCTTACTTAGGTGGTAATGCTGCAAATTGGGCAATACCGCTTATTGAGAAAACGACCCATTGTTGCATGACTATGTTTCGAGAAGACATTCGACGTTTATTTTCCAAACACACCTTTATTCAAGCTAGTGATAATGAGCTCCTAAACCTACCGCATGGCAAAGACTTACTTATATCACAGCTTTTCGTGAATTAGTCACTGAAACCCAATGGCCCAAAGAGAAAAGTACATCACTATTCTATAGAGGACTGAAAGACGAATTAAAAGACTCCTTAGCTCACATTGTTGACCCCCCTACCGATTGGGCAGAATTTATTGATCTAGTAGTCAGGCTTGATCATCGACTCACAGAGCGTAAGGGTGACCGATCTAGAAGCGAGCCAAGACTTTTGATGGTTCGGTCTGAGCGAAAGGAAGCTGGCGTTAAGACGCACAACTTAGTTGAACCCATGCAGGTTGGGGGAACAAGGGGGCCATTATCTAGTAATGAAAAGGAACCTATGCCTAAATTGTGGTAAAGGGGGACACTTTGCTCGTGATTGTGTCGCTAAACCAAAAAAGCACAAAAAAGATATGTTATCACAGAAAATAATCAGGAAAACTAACAAGCTCGATCAGTTCTGAGATCAACTGGTCGAGTAGGTCAAATACACTGACCTCACACTATTTGGCTCATACCATAGGTAAAATTCCACGTCATCTATTTCAGTCAACATGATATTTCCCCCACAACAACGAAAGGTCTTGCCTATACTCCTGGCTTCAGGAGCTACTGGGAATTTCTTGGATTTGAGCCTGGCTAACTCTTTAAATATCCCTCAAAGTTAAGAAACAAGAACCAGGGGTAGTAAGGGCAGTTGATGGTTCTGAACTGTGATCAGACAGGATCAGACAGTTCCCATAATCTCAGTTTGTGAAAATGGACACACAGAGACTTCATCGTTCGACCTAATAGACACACTCACTTTTGGCGCCATCCTAGGAATAACCTGGCTACAACTCCATAACTCCTCATTGACTGGTTGTTACGCTGGGTGACCTTAGGGTTTCAATTGTTATTTCACAGCACAAGACCTAATCCCACTGTTGGAAAATGAGGCAGTATCTGTGAGGCCTGCACAAATAACATGACTACATTTGTCCTTCACTGGGAACCAAACACCCCATTGAGGCGGTTGACTCTCAGAGGGTAGCGTTGCAAAGCAGTCTAAAGCTTACTCAAGGGAGGTGGTGTGGGCTAGTAATCGCCATTTACCAGTATGCAGAAATAATAATTGATTGTCCAGTCTGTACTTTGCTTTATAAAAGGAAGAGTACATTTATTAAACACACACACTACTCAATACTATGCAACAATTTACAAATATACATAAGCTGTTGGAATTACTTTGTGACATTGCATAACACTCCCACCCCTCCCGCAGGGGGGGGGCGGGTCTAGTACCACCACTCCCATGTATGCACATCATCTTGCCCCCTAATACAGTGGGTTGAACATAACCTGGAGCGAGGGCCTTGCCCACTGGCACCATCCCAGTGGCGCCCCACCCCTTAATCTCAACAAGCATTTAAAATGGGCACACCTGCCCTGGTGACACATAACCCTGACTGAGCATCTCATACTGACCCTGCAGTATGCACCTCCACATCTTAGGGGCTAACAGTCTGGGTTGTTCCTCACCTAACGCACCAGCAAGAATACATGTTTAAGCATCACTTTAAAATGACGGTACTTATCATAGCTGATAACCATTATAATGCATTGCAATAAAAGCCCCTAAAAGGCATCACAGTTATAATCACAGGGTAAAGCATATACAGCCAGACACCCTAGCAGGAATGACCAGCAACATAACCCCACTTTGCTTATGACTTCACATTACACATGTGACTTTCAGTCCCTCAATAGAAATAACATTGGTTAATGCACTTCTCGTGCAATTGCACCTCTCAACCTCCAGGGGATGCCCTTCTCCAGACATCCCCAGCTCAGCCCTCCATACCTTGGTGCAGTCCCTAACGCACCCCCCAGCTGTAGAACAAAAGTTCCAGCCCCATGATGCTGTTTACCGCTGGCTGAGCCCTTAAGGGGTTATTTCTATGGAGTCCCCAGATACTTAGGGAGGGACCTTCTTCTCTTCATGCTGGGGGGAGACTGCATTGCTCATGCAGCTCCCCCTGCACCTTGGCACACATTTCTCAGTGACCCATGCTCCTGGGGCCACCATAAGCTGAGAAAAAGCTGTTATCCCTTGCAGGCCACTCCGGGCCTGCAAGGCATTATGGGGTGCTCTTCCCCCATCGGGTGAATTCCTGATGAGCGGCTCTCCCACTGCTCCTGGGAGAGTCGCGCTGCCCGCAATGGCGGCCATGTATCACATCAGCTGCTCGTAGGGGGGCCCGGTCCCACCCGGACCCCTCCTGTGCCAGGTGAGTGCTTTACGCAGCACGGGAAGCCCACCCCCGGCCGCTCCTCTGTTCGCTTCTCCGGGGGCCCGGTCCCACCCGGGCACCCCGCTTGCCTGGATTGTTGGGGAGCTGCTCGGGGAGCCCACCCCCAGCGGCTCCCGCCGGCTCCCCGTCTGGCCAGCACCCTCGTGTGCTGCCGTGGGAGCCGGTAACTCCATTGCAGGTCTGCCCGCTCCGACGGGCAGACACGAGGCTGCCTCTGGTCCAACGGGACCTCGGGGGAGTGCGACGGCACTCCCCCCACCTTTCTCTGGCCACGGGGGAGTGCGGTGGCACTCCCCCCCTCGTGATCCACATCGGGCCTGGGGTTGGGATCCCGGGCCCCAGGGCACCTTCATGGGTAGCGAGACGGCTCCCCGACTTAGCTTCACTGCAGCGGGGCCCGGAGTTGGGGGTCCCAGGACCCTCTTCCCATTCCCAGGGGGGCGTGACGGCCCTCCCCTGTCTTCATTGTAGTCGGGGGCCAGGGTGGGCTCCTGGCACCCCACATGGGCATTTTCATGGGGAGCGCGACGGCGCTCCCCGACTTATCTTCGGCGATTCGGGGCAGCCCCCGGGACCTGACCCACCCCGGGGGCCCATTTAAGACCGGCGGCGGAGCCCCACGCGCTTCGTCGTCGGTCAGGCCAGAGGTCAAAGGTCGCCTACCTTCTGGGGGGCATATCTCAGCCCCCAGGGGACTGATCTGCACCATTTTGGCCTCTTCTTGCTCCTGGTGGCGCGCCCCAGCCATTGAGAGCACTTTCTTTCGCCCTCCTGGTCTCAAGGAGGGTGAACTCAGCAGGGAGCGGTCTTCACTGGCTCTCTGCGCCAGTCTTTTGCCTGGCTCTCCTCCTGGGCATCTCTTCTCCTTGGGCAAAGGCCCAGGCTTCGGCTCTCTGGTCCTGGACTCCCCTCCTGGTGCAATTCAGGGACCTGGGACAGTCAGGGGGTTCTTCCTTCCAACTGCCCATTGTGCCAGGCTCCAGCACCCGTCTTCCTCAGCAGACCACACCCTAGGGAGCTCCTCTTCCTGTGCAAGACCTTTTAAAAGAATTTGGAGGGGGCTGGCAGGAAGGCTCTGCTTGGCCTATCAGGCAGCGACACATCACCTATCTGCCCCTGCTCCCTCCTTCCTGCCCAGGCCTCTGGGATAGTTCAAAATGGCGTCGTCCAGGGGTCTCATGCCACATGGTCTCTGAAAAGCCCCTTCCCCCCTTGCTGCCTTCTTTCCAGAGCACCTTGGTGCCTGGCACGAGGTGACAGCTGCTGATGGATAACTTCTAGCTCCACCCACCTTCTCTTCCTTTTGGAGAGGAGACCTTCGCCCTTGGAATGCTTGCTGTGAAGGGCTAGGACTCTGATGCTTCCATTGGGGAGGAAGGTCATTAATCCAGCCTGGCAGGGTCACACCCAGCCAGGCTCTGGTTATGAGCTGACTCAAAAGAATAGGACATTTCTGGATGACCCAACAGCAGTACAGATATGACTTTGGACTCTGCAGAATAATACTTCTCACCTACGTTACAGTAAACTTTAGTGCGTGTCTGGAATTTGTAGGCCCTAGGGAAGTGAAACTATCCCATGTGATCCCCATCCTCATAGGAGAATAATGGAGTGGTCCTTCAGTGAAAACAGTAAAGCACACTGACTTTCCCTTACATGTTTCTTCCCATTATATAAAGCCTATTCCATGTCACCACCCAGCTCTGCCTAATTCCTGCCACATCATTCTATCTGTACCTGCTCCTGGGCTGCGCACGCCAGGAATCTCCCCTGCGCAGCCCCTACACGTGTGCACACGCATGTACACACGTGTCTGCATGTAACCAGCCCGGTGCCCCTTACTCCGGCTGCAGCGCAGCGGCCTACTCTCACCAGGGGGGCACCGGTAAAATCCACATGCAGTCTCTTTCATCATGAGTTCACTGTGGGTGAGTCCCAACTTATGAGGCTCTCCCACAGTAAAAGCTCAACAATTAGGTGTTCAAAAAGAGAAAAATCCGGGCGGCTCAGATGGTCAGAACCACCTTCTAACACCCACCCAAAACGTGTGCAGTTATTGCACCGGAACACCCAATTCTCTTCCAAAAGAATACTCAGATTTTAAGGATGTGTTTGATGAGAAGAAAGCCACTCAACTACCACCTCATAGGGAGTTTGACTGTCGCATTGATTTATTTCCAGGAGCTAATTTACCATGTCACATTTATACCCTATATGAAACTGAGACTAAGCATCTAAAGCAATATCTGGATGAATTGTTAGCCTTGGGCTTCATTCATCATTCATCTCTCCTGTCTCCCCCCCTTTTTTTCATCCCAAAGAAGAATGGTGATTTGCGTGCATGCATAGACTATAGGGCGCTCATTAAGGTCACGGTGAAGAACAGGTATCCCTTACTTTTAATCATTGTTCTTTTGGATCAGGTGCGAAAGTCCATGGTATACACAAAACTAGACCTGCGTGGGGCCTAGCACCTTATTAGAGTAAAAGAAGGCGACAAATGGAAGATGGCCTTCCGAACTAAGCTCGGCAGGTTTAAATATACCTTCTTGCCCTTCTGCCTTTGTAACGCCCCCACAGCATTCCAGTTTTTTTATAAATGAAGTTTTGCGCGATTTCTTCAATGTTTTTGTCATAGTATATGAGGCACAGGGTCAAGACTGATTTGCATATAGCTGTGTCTGAACTGGGGTGGCGAAGTGACCTAAAGAACGATGATGGATTCAACCCAGATCTGTGACTGGGGGTGAGTGTCTGAAAAGTTTCAGCACTCCGTCCATTATCTCCTTGTGTTTGCTTTGTTCGCCCTAAGTTGGCAGGGTATGCCCAGACGTGGGTCCCTTGCTCACTTTGCCACTGGATTCAAGCTAGTCTGGCTGATGAGGGCTGTTAGCACGAAACCGGTCCCAGGATGCTTGTTTCCGGTCCAGGGAAGACATGGCTTGGCAGTTCGGGCTGGACAGTTCCCATGAGGCACAGGGTCAAGACTGATTTGCATATAGCTGTGTCTGAACTGGGGTGGCGAAGTGAGCTAAAGAATGATGATGGATTCAACCCAGATCTGTGACTGGGGGTGAGTGTCTGAAAAGTTTCAGCGCTCCATCCATCATCTCCTTGTGTTTGCATAGTATATATAGACAACATCTTAATTTACTCTCAAAACATGACTGAGTATGTTACCCATGTACGATCAGTGTTGCAACAACTAAGAGATCATAATTTATTCTTAAAATTAGAAAAATGCACCTTTTGCACTCAGTCTGTGGAATTCTTGTGATACATGTTATCCCCAAAGGGAATCACTATGGACAAACAAAAGGTTCAGGCAATCTTAGATTGGCCAGCACCAACCTCTATTAAACAAATACAAAGTTTCTTGAGGTTTGCTAACTTTTACAGGAGATTTATCACACATTTTTCAGACATTGATAGTCCCATCATTAAACTGCTAAGAAAAAAGGTGCCTTTCGTATGGCCCAAGGACGCCACTGATGCTGATGCCTCGCAGGTGGTAGTGGGAGGCATCCTCTCCCAAAGAGATCACACCACAGGGCACATGCATCTCATCACATATTTCTCGAAAAAGTTATTGCCTGCTGAGCAAAATTACACTATAACAGAAATGGAATTGCTCGCCATAAATTTATTTTCCAAGAACGGTGCCGCTATTTATTGGGCGCAATACACATGGTCACAGTTTACACAGACCATACAAATTTACAATTCTTTCGATCCCTTAAAGCCTTGACACTAAGACAGATTAGATTGCTCTTGTTTTTAGTGAGGATAATTTTGTGATTACATACTGTCCTGGAACATAACACACCAAGGCAGACATGTTATCATTCTGGAGGCATGACCCACCTGAACTGGCACGCACACCAACACAAAACATGCTAGGTGCTGAACAGGTGATAGGTGCATGTTCAACAGATTTGGACAAGGTAAAACAAGATGTACAACAGATGAATTTAGATGAATGATTGAAAGAAAAAAAGAATCTGGTAAAAAATGTATTCCTTATCATGGCAACAATTTGTATGTACCCACTGAAGAACTTGGACGCAAGATTTTAAATTGGTGTCATGATAAACCACTTGCTGGACATCCTGGAATTCAAAAATCTATTGCTAATTGTAAAAGGTGGTGTTGGTGGCCTAATCTATCCAAGGATGTGCACGGTTATGTACAAGCCTGTAAAATATCTGTTCAGAATAAGTCGGTACATACTCCACCTGTAGGGTTGTTGCACCCTTTGCCAGTACCTCCAAACCCCTGGCATACCATCAGTATGGACTTCATAACGGATTTATGAAACTCCAATGGTAATACTACCATATGGGTTGTAGTGGATCTATTTTCTAAAGTAGCACACGTTATACCACTAAAAGGCATCCTCACTGCTAAGACACTTGCGGTCCTATATACCCATCACATTTTACCATTACATGGCCTCCCTTCCATCATTATATCTGATAGAGGCCCTCAATTTGTGTCGAAAGTTTGACAAATACTTGCAAATCCTTGGATATTGATGCTCTTCTCTCGTCCACTTACCATCCACAAACAGATGGTCAAACGGAATGAACAAATCAAGCACTGGAACAAATCCTATTATGTTTATTAACCTCCTATTCGTCAGAATGGGAAAACTTGTTACCTTTTATGAAATTTGCATACAATAACGCAGCACACTCTGCTACTAAGGTGTCTCCTTTTTACTGCGTGACTGGCATAAATCCATGAATGTTACCAGAAAACATGCCCAAGATAAAGAATTCAGTTCCTTCACTGCAGACCTTATTGAATCAATTATCTGAAATCCAACATGCTGTACGCATGCAACTCCAACAAACAAAGATAAGTATGACGAGACAGTCAAACAAGCACTGCATACAGCAACCAGACTACAAAGTGTGTGATCAAGTATGGCTGGCCACCAATCACCTACGGATTCAAGGACCACGGAAATTACAACCACGATATTTACGACCATATACCATTACACAAATAATCAATTCAGTCTCTGTCAAGTTACTATTACCAGATGACATGCCTTGTCACTCAGTGTTTCATGTCTCCCTGCTCAAACCTTACCATGCCCAAACCCAACCCTTACCAACACCTCACCCCATAAAGCTCAATGGCCATCCAGATTTGGAAGTACAAAAATATTTTGTTCTATTTAATAGATTGGAAGGGTTATAGCCCAGATGACCTATCATGGGAACCTGCTGGGAATGTTCACGCCCCACGATTAGTTTGACTCTTCCATGCACAAAACCCCCATAAACTTCACCCTGTGGGTTACCCTTTGAGGGTGGAAACTGTTATGATCACTAATTCCTGCGCACAGGCATGCACCATATGTTCATCAACCCATCGCTCCATAAATCATGTAGTCATTCCTTCATTTACACCTTAGTCTAAGTGTTTCTACTTAGCATGATTTAATTGTTGTTTAGTGTCTGACTTTCACTTCATCCCGTGTTTGTAATGTTCCAAGTGTTTATAGTTATTTTTGTACTTGTTTTAAAAAATAAACCTCATGCTCTTGTTCCACGTGCTTGCACTAGCCTCGTACCTACTGTCAATTATGATTTAATGGCTAATGACCGTTTGATATTCCGGAGTCAGTTGCTGATAATATTTTAAATGCCTGTAATTATACACGTGCTGGTAATTATCCATGTGCCTACAGTCAGGTACTTTCCAGGATTGTTGAACAATGCTAAAACACGTGCCTTTCTAGAAAGACCGCTAAAAGATAATTGAACATGTGCCCTTCTAGAAAAAACAAACCCCTATAAATACCCAGTCGAACCCCAGACAGGCACTTAGCTTTATTTGCTAAAAGAAGAGATTTCCTCTTTTTTCACCGACTCTCATGGAGCCCGTACCCTCCCCTTCTAGAGTTAAGTTTCCCTGCCTGGCCCATGACTTCTGCACTACCCCTCACTTCCCCGAGCGGGTCGTTGGATTTCTCTGATCCTTGCATTCCAGATGAGACCTACCATTTGAGCGATGGCGGCAAATCCTCCCTGCAGCTGCAGCTATTAAGAGAACGGCCTTGTTAGTCTTCCCGGCATCGTGACAGCAGAACCCTGTAACAGAAAAGAAAACAAGGAAAGGAAAGGAAAAGAAAAGAAAATAAGATTAGTGCAATAATTCTCTGTTTCCTTTTTAAAAAAAGAAACAAAAACTCTCCATCTGCAAATCTGCGCCACTTCGGAACTTTTCAATAAGACCAAATATAAGGTATTGATGCTACCTACTGGAAGTCCAAGAGACAATTTCACTGACTTTTTAAAAAGAGTACAAAAGAGTAAGTTCGAAAGAGCGAAGAATCACATTAGTGAAGTATATGACGTAATTTGCTGATTGGGGGGGAATTTTTGAATTGCTATTTGGAACTCAAGAAAAGAGTGGGTAATTCCACGCTGCAAGAAAACAAAATAAAGCTGATTTTCTGTATTGTTATAAAAATCTGAGATAGTATTTCCTTAAATCAAATTAATTAATTAAATTAATTCTTTCCTTAATTCAAATGTTGCTTGAACTGATTATGTTGACATATATTAATGCTAATGTAGTGTATTCATTCTCTTTAGTTGTCCCCCCCACAGCACCTTTAGAAGACATACCCATAAAGAAGGAGAGATTTGAGGCATTCCCGAGCAGAATAGCGGACCAGACACCATTCAAGAGGCGCAAGTTATTGTCTCTTTATTATTTTGTCACGACCCCCTTCCTTCCTGGGACAGTGCCTTATTTGAGGTTATTATTCCTTGGTCAGGTGCTGTGTTGGGATCGAGAAGGGTCCAACATCGCCTCTGCAGACAATCTCTCCCCGGGAGTGGCCTGTGGAAATGTGCCTTTTAATGAGCACACCGGTGCAGGGGTCACCCTTCTCTGTCCACGGGTCCGTAGACCAACAAAATAGAGATTGGCACTGAAGTTGGAATTCAAATAACAAGTTTATTAATCACTCATGAGTGGGACTACGTCCACACAGCACTCTCAAGTGCTGCCTGAGGTAGTACATTGAAGTCACAGAACACAGGCCTTATATACAGCTTTTTCTGCACTTGTAAGCATGTGAACAGAAATAGGAAGGACAAGTTTCACAAATATTTTTCAGCAAACAAGGACAGATGAAAAACCACATGGTCAGCAAAGTGGGAGGGGGAGCAGGAGTGCTTATGGCAGCAGTAAATGATTGACAGTTGAGTCTGAGACCAGGTGTTCTGGCAGCTACAAACTCTTAGCACGTACATTGCTTTTAGCTGAGTCAGGAAGTCAACTGAAATAGACAGCACAGGCAGGGAAAAAGAGGAGCAGCAGAGGACGGGAGAATTACAAAGCCAACAAAATGGATGCCACAACCAAGATGGCTTCAGCTTATGCTAACGGAAATTACTTCAGATTTTCACAGACGTCCCTTTTAGCATATGCTGAAGACATCTTCTATGCTTTTGAGGAAGTACGGAAAACATCGTGCACATCTATCTGCATTAATTCAGTAATTTCTTGGTCCATTGCCAAGCGAGCATTTACATTTGTAACATTTCGTTTAGTCGGTATACATGAGGTACAAGTAGAAATACAAAGGGAACAGAGCATTGGGCCACATTGAATACATAGGCAACAAGTGAAGAGAATCGCAAAAAATATACATAGAGCTGTTAATACTTTCCATCCCCATACAGTAAATACATTCCATAGCCATCCAGTCCAAGTCCATGTTCCTGAATCCTGATGGATTTCAGTGGCTATTTTGTGCAACTTGGAAATTGCGTCAAAAACAGAAGGGGCGTGGTCAGGGATATAGACACAGCAGCTACTCCCTCTGATGCGACATGCTCCACCACGGTCAGCCAGGATTACGTCAAGGACCATCCTATTTTGGAGCGTCACAATTCTCACAATTTGTAGTTCCTCTGTGATATTTCCAAGCGCCATTGCTGTCTGGTTCGTTACAGCCTCTACAACACGTGTCAAACGCCTGATCTTCCTACTGTTTAAGGCCGCACCAACAAAGAAGAATAGTCCCAAATTAAAGTCGATATACTGCTGTAGTGCAGTATCAGTTTGATCCACCTCATCATTATTTATTGTCCTCTTGAATCTATTTTTGGAAATGTCATTATACAGTTTATAGTCTTTATGGTAGGATGCAGGTGCCAAAAACACAGGTGGAAGCAAAAAGGAAACGTAGCAGCTTCCCGACCAACCAATAGGTAGATGGTAATAACCTTTACTTCCGCAAATTAAATAGGTGTTGTGTGAGGACAAAAAACTGCTATTGTTCGTTCCAGTAATATTCAATACTGTAGTACAGTCACTTTTCCCACAGGGATACTGCCAATACTGCTCACACAGAGATCCGCTCGAGCTCTAGTAACAGCGATAACAGGAGGCCCATTACCCTTGATGGTTCGAGTGTTGGGGAAAACATAGCGTGTGGAGGAATTTCCTCGGCGATACTCCTCCATTTCCCATACAGTTCCTTTGGCTTGTGGGTCCCCTTCCTCATCAGGGTAGCAGACTTTGTTCAACTGAGCGTTAAGTCTTCCTACATCATAGTTAGTAATATTAGCGATATGAGAAGCCCACAATAATGCTAACCAGGCTCTGCAGGAGCCATTATGTGAAAACGACAAAGGAATGAAAGGTGTTCCTCCCTTTCTCTGATGAGCTGGCATCATTCCACATACCCAGCAGTTGGTAACGTTCGTAGCATTGTGGTGTGGTGCAACATTTGAATGAAAGTGTTATTAAAGTAGGACATTCTGTGCTTTTGCTCATGAAAAGGTAGAGTAAAATAGTGATGTTCAATGGGGACAGGAGTAGTAGCAGTCAATAGATTTCAAACAGGAGCTACTTCCTCTACAACCCAAGTTATTGTAGCGATGACAACAACAGTCAAAGTGAGTCCAGTAGCAATCATAGTTTGTTTATTACAGATTCTCGCAGCAGCCGGTTTCTTCTCCTCAAGCATATTCATTCCGTTGTCAAACAACAAAGCAGATGGTGCCCTAAGGTCCTGGGCAGGCGTTGATTTCTTCACTAACATTGAGACAAGTAGTCACTAATAGACTACCCCCTTTGAAGTCAGTCTTTAACCACCCAGGACAGTGGCTCAAACAGTCTTTTTCAACGAAGTGCCTTTCTTCCTGGGCCGCAGCTGATATCGAGATGTACCAGGGATCGTGTGGTCTGGGAAGACTTCCTCAGGTCCTTCAGGTGACGTAGCTTGTCCTTTCTCTGTGACCAGGATATCGCGTTGATCTGTCAGTGCAGCTGGGCTCACTAGGTCCTGCAACACTTTTCGACAGTGTGTCGCATGGACCCAGTTTTTCCGATTGGTCACTCGAACTGCAGTCCTGGTAGCCAGTAGCACCTGCTCAGGGCCTCGCCATCTCGGTGCTAGGGAGCTGGACCTCTGAAAGGATTTAATCACCATGAAGTCACCAGGGCGCAAACAATAGCCCTCACCTTGCGACCTGTCTGGAAGAGTCTCCCGAACCTGTTGATAAATAGAAGACAAACTATCAGTCAACTGTGACAAATAATCATTCATCAACACATGTGGTACATCATGAATAGGGCGTGGCTTAGGAATCCCCCAAATATTCATAGGCCTTCCGAAAACCACCTCATACGGTGTAAGGCCAGATCGTGAATGTGGTATCGATCTGATAAATAACAACGCCAGAGGCAGCGCATCAGGCCATTTCAATGACGTGGAGGCTTGTATCTTAGCCAGTTTCAATTTCAGAGTGGAGTTATATCGCTCCACTAGCCCCGCTGATTGTGGGTGAAAAGCAGCATGAAACTTCTGCTTAATTCCCAACCCTTTCATGGGATACTCAACAACTTGCCCAATAAAATGGGGTCCGTTGTCACTCCACAAAACTCGACAAATGCCGAATCGGGGAAAGAACTCCTTTAGGAGCACCTTTGCTGTCATAAGAGCTGTATTATCTTTCGTAGCGTATACCTCTACCCATTTACTGAAGGCACCAACCACTACCAAGACATACTTTAGGTTGTTACAGCGCTCAAGCTGGATGTAATCCATTTGCAGGACCTCAAAAGGTGCAGTTGGTATTGCAAACCCTCCTGTTGGAGTTCGTGCTCCCTTTCCAGGATTATACTGGAGACAGATCAGACAGGACTGAACTATCTTTTTAGCCGTGCCGGCAATCTCTGGATGATCCCAAACTTGCATAAGTTGCTTTGTTATTGAGGATGCTCCAACATGTGCCGGCCCATGTGCCTTGTGAATCATAGGGTGTAAATAGGCTGTGGGTAACTTCCATTTTGTCATTTCTTTATTCCTCCAACAGCCCTCATCATCCAATGCTCCCTCCTTGGACCATTGGTCTAATTCGATCAACAGAAGCAGATTGTTGCATGTCCAGCACCTCTTGCCTGGCATCATGCCAACGCTCAGCCTGTGACTTAACTACATACATAGATGTGGTACTTCACTGCATTGCAGTCTCACGGGCTGTGTAATCCGCAAAGGCATTGCCTGCTCCTATTTTATCAGTCACTTTCTTGTGTGCACTACATTTAACAATTGCCACTTTCTTAGGATAGTTCAAAGCAGTAAGGAGATTATGTACTAATTCCCCATGCACTATTTGTGTCCCATGTGAAGTAAGAAAGCCTCTTTCTTTCCATAACTGCCCAAAACTATGAGCCACACCAAAGGCAGATTGGCTATCAGTGTAAATGTTAACAAGCAAATCTGTACTAAGCTCACATGCTCTTGTCAGTGCGATCAACTCGGCTGCTTGAGCTGACTTCTGTGGGATGCGAGCTGTCTCAACTACTGTTTGAAGTGTTGTAATTGCATAGGCGGCAGATGTAGTGCCATCAGGTAACTTCAGGCAGGACCCATCAACCCACAATTCCCCATCAACACTAGAAAGGGGTGTATCTTGTAGGTATCTTGTTTGTTCTTTAGTAAGGGATATACAGTAATGTAACTATTGTGACTGAGACTGAGTAGCTGGAAATGGCAATAATGTAGCAGGATTCAGAGTCAAACATCTTTTCAACGTAATATGAGGGGCCAAAAGTGTCAATTCATATCCTGTCAAGCGGGCACTAGTCAAATGCTGTGTTTTTGTTTGATTGAGCAAGGCATCGACTGAATGGGGTACTAACACAAGCAATCTATGTGACAAGACTATTCCCTCACTCTGACGTATAGACACAGCCGTTGCCGCCAGCGCTCGAAAACAACCAGCCAGCGCGCGGGCAACTGGATCAAGGACAGCCGAAAAATATGCACAAGGACGTTGTTTATCACCGTGTGTCTGTGTTAAAACCGAGAGGGCACAACCTTCCCACTCGTGTACATAGAGTGTGAAAGTCTTAGTTTAGTCTGGAGTTCCTAATACAGGTGCAGAACAAAGAGCTTGACGTAACTGTTGGAAGGCATTCTGGCATTCAGTAGTCCATGGGAGGGGCATCGGAGTGTCTTTAGTCAAAAGGGCCAACAAGGGTTTAATAATGTGTGAAAAGCTAGGGATCCACTGCCTACAAAAGAAGTAAGGCCAATCAGTGCACGGACATCCTTCTGAGTACGGGGCACAGGAGTGTCTAAAATAGTTTGAATGCGATCTGATGTGAGTGCACGTCCCTCCTTAGACACGAGGTGACCTAAATAGGTAACCTGCTGTCTACAAAATTGCAATTTCTTCCGAGAGACTTTGTGATGATGCGAGGCAAGAAATGATAATAATGACAGTGTTACTTCTTCACACTGTTCAGGGGTATCGGCAGCCAACAAGATGTCATCGACATATTGAATAAGAGCCACCCCTTTTGGTACAGGAAAAGAATCAAGCTGCCTTTTCAATGCCTGACTATAAATGCTAGGACTCTCTGTATACCCTTGCGGAGCTCTACAGAATCTGAATGATCTATTATTCAAAGTGAAGCCAAACAAATAACGGCTGTCAGGGTGAATAGGTATCGAAAAGAATGCATTCTTCAAATCTATTACACTAAATGTAGTGGCAGTAGGAGGAACCATAGTAAGAAGTGTCGTAATGTCAGAGACTACCGGATATTGGGGCACCACGATTTTGTTAACCTCTCGTAAATCAATAATGAATCTGTAAATTTTAGTATCAGTGTCTTTTTTCAAAATAGGAAGGATAGGACTATTACAGGTATTATAAGGTACTTCTTCCACAACCCCCACCTTGATCAAATCCTGAACAATGTGCATCAATGCTTCTTCGCCTTCCCGAAATATTTTATATTGGGGCAATCGAGGCAATGAAGCACCTTCCTTCACTTGAATATGCACTGGTGGAATAACCATTTGACCCACATCAGTATCTAATTTAGCCCACAAAGTACTAGGTAAAGATGCCAGAGCGATATCCTCTTTAATGAGACAAGACCTCTCAACCATTGGATAATTATCACTTAAGATAACACGCACACTTTCTGGGGAACAATGTATTGTAGCACAAAAATATTTAAGCATATCGATACCCACAATGTTATCCGGCGTGTTAGGGGAAAGCAGAAAAGGACATACTGCAGTGAATTTATCAAGACTAAATGCAAGCGGCTGTGACAGTGGGCTAGGTGTAGGTGTCCCATCGAATCCTATTGATGTTATCATTGCGCCAGACAGGGGAGCCCTAGGAACCAATTTTTTAGACAGAGCACTACGAGTAGCTCCTCTATCAACCAGAAACCGATCAGTAGAGCCCAAGACATTTGCATCAACATAAGGACCTTTCTGATCTACTGGGACCTCAACCGGTTCCTTACCCCATCCTAGGCATTCCTATGCGTAATCAGAATCCCCAAGACCATCAGCCGAATAATCGGACATTTGATATTGATTTCGTCTATCAAAGGTATTAGAATAATTTGGTCCGTGTTCAACTGCCTCAAATCTGGGACGATTGCCCATGCCTCCCCTATTTCCTGAATTCCCTGGGCGCCCTCTCATATTTCCTCTACCTCGTTGGTACTGCTGACCTCGCAAAAGGGGGCATTCAGAACACCAATGTCTAATCTCTTTACAATAAGCACACTGATCAGAGGACAAAGTTGCTCGAGGGAAAGGGGGTACACCAGGTGTATATACTGCACGTCCGCCTCTTCCACCACCTCTGAAGGGTGGACCATATACTTGAGCCAACATAACTTTCGTCTTTAAATCCTTAACCTTCTTATCCTCCTTGCCTTTTGCTTCCAATTCCTGACGCTCATAATACTGGGCCATAGTCAAAAGGGAGGCTGGGGAAGACGTAGTCCATGAACTCTTGCTGGCCTTGAGGCGACTAGTATTTCTGGCAACATGTTAGTGACAAATTTGTCGACGAACAGATGCTTACCCGTGTCATCTGTCAAGGACTGCCCACTAAAATCATGTAATGTCTCTTCAAATCGTGTAAAGAAATCGGAAACTGACTCATCCGCTTTCTGTTTACAAGACGCTAATGTAGTCCAATCTATTTTCTTAGGGTGTATGAGAGTTTTCAACTTAGTCACAATAGCTTTAGGAAGATCTAATATCACCTGTTGTGGTTTCTGCGCAGGCTCTCTAGCCACATCTATTTCTTCTAAATGCACCCAAGTATCACCATATGCTACATTATCATCTATTTTCCGAATTGTTCTCCACATATCAGGGGGCAAAATAAGTCCAAAAAACATATCAATATCTGGCAAGGTCATAGTGCAGGAGCTAATAGCTCCTTCTACTTCTTCATAAAAAGCGGCAGGATTTTTTCGCGGATCGGGCAAAGCAGCCTTAAGAGCCATAACATCTGCTCTACTCCAAGGACTATAGACCCAATTATGAATAAAATATCCCTTTGCATCATCTGAAGTTTTATCGTCATTTGTTCCCGCACCCTTCGGGGGAACATTCAGAGGCGCAGCTTCACGTATTGGTTTTACAGTAACCACAGTATCACTAGGGTCATTGTCTATCCCCAAAACTTCTTCTTTTTACACTGGGGTCTGAACTGTTTGTGCAGTTTTAACTTTACTAGCTGATTTTTGCTCCGCTTTTAAACGTAGTGTATCATGTCTTAATTTAACCACTCGCCTAATTAGATCAGGTATATTTGAAAAAAGGAACGTTGCATCATTTAATTGTTTATAATCAGAATTGATATCAGTGGGCTCTAAGTTTTTAGAAATGTTTCTAAAACCAAGTATTACCTCCCAAGTGAACGTCTCTGCAAAATATAACTGCTCTAAATCCTTCCACTGCTGAACCATTGCTACAAGGTCTGGAGCAGAAGTAGTCCCACGAGCTTCTTTGCGAGCAGTGGATCTGATAGTGGCTTTTTCGTCAGTAGTCAAAGTAGAGCGAGTCTGCCGCCCATCTTGCTTATCTAAGTCTTTATCGTCTGAGGAAAAATGTTCTTCTTCAGAAAGATCATTCTCAGGGGCAGAGGAAATTTATACGGGGGCGGAGGTCGATCTAACAAAATGGAGTCATCCTGAGGTTTATTAAGAATGGGATAAATGGGGCGCCTAATAGGGTACTGGCCAGTTACCTCTAACGACGCTCCCTTTCCTCTTTTTCTTTTATTGCCTTCATCTCTTTATTTTTTAATTCCAACGCTTTTTGATATATCGTTTTTCGCTGTTCTTTTTCTGCTATAGCTTCTTCTTTCTTCACTCTCTCTTGCACTTCTTTCTCCCACATTCGTACACAATCAAACATATCTTGTCGACTTTTCCTTTTAAACAAACACTGTTCTACATATTGAATCTTCTTAAAGTCAAATGGCCCATTCACTGGCCATTGCAGATCAGGATCCTTTTTCGTATATTTGTTCCACAATGTACTATACATTATGGAAGAAATACCATATTTGACATACATATGTCTATTAAGTGTCCCCTCTGGGGGAGCCGGCTGACTTCTTTCTAAATCCTTTTTGGTCCCACCAAGACAGCAACACAACCTACGGAGTGTGCTGGAAACAGGCATGCTACCAAATTTTTGTAAAATATTACTTTTCCAAAATATTCAAAAGTAGAGAAAAATCTCCACATTACCTGCCTTTATCTTTTGCAAAAAATAAATCAAACAAACAAAACCAGAATCTTGGCCAAGCAAATCAAGAGTGCCGCTTCAGCGACCTTACCAAACAAGAGTCTCCAACTTCCACCTGCCGATCTCTTAGTCGACCTAATGGTCACTGCAAATTTGACGCCAAAGGATACCTCAGTCGGGACCGGCCACCACCCGGAGGGTCAAATCGAAAAACCGTAAAAGTCACTTTGGCTGCAAAGACAAGGGTCTCCTCATACAGGACGTCTCCTCAGTAATATTCCACTCTTCCGTCAAGACCTCTCCTTCAGACGGCCGCGTCCTTGATGAGGCCCCACGTATCGGGCACCAATTGTGGAAATGTGCCTTTTAATGAGCACACCGGTGCAGGGGTCACCCTTCTCTGTCCACGGGTTTGTAGACCAACAAAATAGAGATTGGCACTGAAGCTGGAATTCAAATAACAAGTTTATTAATCACTCATGAGTGGGACTACATCCACACAGCACTCTCAAGTGCTGCCTGAGGTAGTACATTGAAGTCACAGAACACAGGCCTTATATACAGCTTTTTCTGCACTTGTAAGCATGTGAACAGAAATAGGAAGGACAAGTTTCCCAAATAGTTTTCAGCAAACAAGGACAGATGAAAAACCACATGGTCAGCAAAGTGGGAGGGTGAGCAGGAGTGCTTATGGCAGCAGTAAATGATTGACAGTTGAGTCTGAGACCAGGTGTTCTGGCAGCTACAAACTCTTAGCACGTACATTGCTTTTAGCTGAGTCAGGAAGTCAACTAAAATAGACAGCACAGGCAGGGAAAAAGACGAGCAGCAGAGGACGGGAGAATTACAAAGCCAGCAAAATGGATGCCACAACCAAGATGGCTTCAGCTTATTCTAACGGAAATTATTTCAGATTTCCACAGCCTAACATGCACCACTCGTCTGAAGACCCCGGGGGAAGGGAGCATAGCTTTACTAGCCTGCACCCCCCCAAAGCCCCACTGTCCACCACCCTCTGAACAGGCAAAGCAGGAAAAGGACATACTTTACTTGCCTGCAATTTATACAATTTTCATAACATGACATCTGGCCCTAATCTGTCCCTATCAGCCCTGCTGCCAGACTGCATCACCCATCCGAAAAGCCAATTGCTTCATAGCTTTCATCCCCCTGGGCCACCATTTATAAGCCCGATCTCTCAGTTACAGAGAAGAAAATCATTTGCCTGTACTTATTATACCACCCTGTGCTGAGTGTTTTAACCCATCATCAGTGGCGGCCGCTCCATTAGGGCGTTGGAGCGCCGCCCCACTGCTTTCTCGCAGTGCGAGAAGCAGAAAATAAAATGGTATTTTAAATACCATTTTATTTTCTGCTTCTTGCGCTGCCAGAAAGCAGACAGCAGGGGTATGCCTGGTTGGGGGCGGGCGGGAGCGTATGCCTAGTTGCGGGCGGGCGGGTGGGTGGGTCGGGGAGGAGTGGCTTGCACCACTCTGAGTGCCCTGACTGCTTGGTCGGCCCTGGGGCTGACCAAAGCAGTCATGCGCACTCTACATTTTCTCTTGCAGCCTACATAGAGAAAATGGCCTCCCTACTGGTGCCCGGCTGGGCGCCGTCCGGGACTCCGCACCAATCACAACGCTGCCATTGCAGCATTGTGATTGGCTTACAGGAGGGGAGGGAGCTGCAGCATGCCTGTTCCTGTTCAGAACTCGGGACCCCGGCCCAGGAGCAGAGGCGGCGCGGACCCGGTCAGGTAAGTTTTCTTTATATTTTAATTTTAACCCCCCCGCGAGTACTGCGAGCTGCGATCATTTATTCAACTTGTTGTGCATAAGGTTATGTAAATACCTGCATACACTGAGGCTTGTTTTTATTATTTTTACCGGATGCGATTACAGCACTATATCTTAGTGTTTAAAAGTGATAAAGATTTTGTATAATGATATATCTTTTCAGGTTAATAAAGTTACTTTGCTTTTGAATCTACTCAAAGATGGCGAGCAGTCGGAGGAGGGCTTATGCCTCTTATGCAGCCATGCACCTCCAGTACTCCTGAATGTGCCACTGTCAGCAGTATTTAAATCACTGCGAGCCTATCTGGTCCCCCGGTGTTTCTCTGACACGGTCCCTTCATCTGAGGCCCGTCCCCCGCTGAGGTTCGGACAACTGCGAAGGCAGAGACTGGTTTGGGCACACTTGGGAGAGTGTTGCATGCTTGTCAGTAGTCACTCCTTCAGCAGCACAAATCAATCAGGCATACTCGGGGTACCCCTGCTGGGAAGTTTACTATCACACTTACTATGTATGCCTATGTCTATAGTAGAAAGTTGCCGTGATGAGAAAAGATGTTTTTCAGCCACAGGTCAGATGTAACCCCTGGGCTTTGTGTCTGTAAGCACGTGAGGTGCTAAAGTCCAACATACCACCCCGCCACCCTCCCCCACCTTAAGCACGAATTAAGAAAGTAGCACTTTATCTGGACACCGGTCAAACATTATCTGTTGTTTAGCCGGCGGCCGGTAAATATTCGCTGCCCTCGATCGAGATTCTTAAATTCCTGATGGGTTGGGATATTATAAACTGTTACCCCCGCTCCCTCTTCACCCCCACCACACACACACACACACTCCCGCTTCCACACACAGGACGAGCAGGCCCGAGGCAGGTAACTACAGAAGGTAGAAAGAGGCAGAGAGTGTCAAGGAGTCATGGACAGAGAGAGTGGCACAGAGAGTGGGACATAGAGGGGTGGGGAGAGAGGCCTGGAGAGAAAGGGGCAGCGAAAGATACATATAGCTTTAGGTAGAGACAAGCAGTCAGAGATAATGAGACATTTATAAACTGGGAGAGAGAGTTAAAGAGTGAGATAAGGGCAGTTTGGAAGGAGGAGAGAGAGAGGGAGACAGTGAAAGTTAAAGAGACTCAGAGACGGGCAGGGGGAGCTCCATGGCGAGAGGCAGTGAGAGACAGACAGAGCGAAAGAGAGTGGGCGAGAGACAAAGAGGAGAGGAGACAGACAGTGCAAACATAAGTAAGAGAGAGAGAGAACTAAAGAGAGCGCACGAGAGGCAGAAATCCACAGCCACAGAAGAGAAACGTAGGCGAAAAGAAAGAGTGAGAGACAGGCAGATAGAGCCAGAGACCAAAAGAGTGTGAGAGACGACCACATACTGCTGAAGAGTAAGAGACAGACCAGGGAAGAGAAGGAGAATGCAAGAGACGAACACAGCAATAAAGCAAGGCAGAGAGGGCTAAATATTGAGAGTGCTATAGAGATAGCGAGTGAGGGACAGACAGTGATCTAAATAGAGTGAGAGTCAGGCACAGAGACCCAAAGAGAGTGAGAGACAGGCACAGAGGTCTAAAGAGAGAGTGAGAGACAGGCAAAGAGATCTAAAGAGAGAGTGAGAGACAGGCACAAAGATCTAAAGAGAGTGAGAGACAGGCACAGAGATCTAACGAGAGAGTGAGAAACAAGCATAAAAAGCTAAAATGAGAAAGTGTGAGACAGGTGGTGACAGCTAAATAGAGAGAGAGCACTAAAGAGTGATCTACCAGAAGAGTGCAAAAGAGTGCAAGGAGACTAAGAAGAGTGTGAGAGAAGTTTGGGTGGTGCAGTGGAACTGACACTTCCTGATTGGAAGATCACCTGTAATCAATCCTAACATTTAATTGTGCTTTCACTATACTCACGGTCTGTATTGTGGACTTCCTGCTATGCAACGGTGTCACCTAAAACAGATTCAGAATGTTGTAGTGAAGTCACTGTTGCACTTTTTTTTTAATTGGCGTTTCTTGCATGAAAACAGAAAATTATTTTAAGGAAATAGTGTCATATTGATGTACAGCACTGCACAGTCAATGAATGTATTTATTGTATAGTTAAAACCATTACAAGTGTATCAGTGTGTTCAAAAGTTAATATGGGCAAATGATAACATCAGCATACGCAAAGATTGTCCTCTATAGCTCATAAAAATTGGCAATTTCTTAAATGATAAATAATTCAATCGTATTGCTTTATTAACCTTCCCGTTTCCTCAAATTTGCTTGAAAATGCACCATTTATCCACTCTTTTTTCAAACTTTTCTCGGGGGGAAAACCCCCCCGAACCCCACGTAGGTTGTTCGGGCACGCTTTTGACGCTCGCTCACCGCAGTGCAGTACGGCAATAATTTTACGCCACACCAGTTCCAAATGTCACCAGCCGCCACTGCCCATCATTCATTCATTCATAGACCATCACTGTCACTCACTCGAAGCACCCCTTTGAGAGAGTGACTCTATTTTGTGTCTTGATCTGCTTGAGCGGCCACAGTATTTCATACATCAAGCCCTTTCTCGAAATTACTATCACACATTGTTCCTCCATGTTATTGACTCCTTCAGTGTGGTAGGAGGAGTGCACCCTCCCAAACTCTAGGTAGGCAGATGTTCAGAAATATTATTTCTGACGGGGTCTGCCATCCGACTAATGGACTGCCTTATTGCTATCAAACCTATATGTAAATATTAGCACATAATACTACTTGCTTATTCCTGCTTAGGTAAAGAGAGGTTAACAGAGATATATCGGATACAATCCCCCACTCTCTTCTTTGGTCTTCATTCTGAGTAGCTAAATATTTGTTGTGGTAATACCACACCTGTTAAATACCAATACCAAAGGGTATTGGTGCAGTTTTTAGTGTCTCAAGTTTGAATTCTTGAGACATTGCACGCTGCACAAGCAATTACCTCAGCATTTCCTCACCTTATGGTCAGTTTCACCTTCCGTCAGGTTTTCCCAGGAAAAATATGAAAGTAGGCATTTTTGAAAATGTGTTAAATTGCACAAACATTGAAATTTCAATCAAAATCAAAAATCTATAATCTTTAGAATCAACTCCTAATGCATTTCACTCAAAGCGGGCTCACTGTGTATTATTTTGCCCATTCCGATGGGGCAAATCCATTTATATTACAACAGACTTGAATTAAGGTGGGGAGCATCTACCTGGACCCATCCTCTCCATGCGGGGGTTGGGAATAATATTTCGTGCTTTAAATTTCCTGTACCCAGAGCTGTATTTTCTTTTAAATGAATCCTCTAGATGAGCATCATCCTTTTCATACTGGTCTCATGCTGAGGCCACCTAACTCTTCAAGGGTTGTGTACATATCCTGGACAGCAGTAGTAGGCCATGTTACAACAGAAGCACTTTAGCATAAGTAAAAAAGTCAGATGTACAAAGTATTTTTGTAACCCCAAATGCTCAAATTTCTATGTTTGTGACCGCATATTTCTTTTTACAGTGTACTAAACCCATTTTAGGAGTCAGTAAATTATCTATGACTCCTAAAATGGGTTTAGAAATGGATAAGTAATCACTATTTGGAAGCAGCATGTTGTAGACGCCCCTTCCATTCCTAAACATACGTATCAATGGTTTATGACCAAAATAACGATGGCAAACCATTGAAAAGTTACCAACCACCTTGAGATCCCTTCCACCTTGTGAATGAAAAAATAAATTATTGGGGAGGGGGCAGTGGTCATGGGGATCACTGTTTTTTAAATGTAGCTTTGTTTCCTTTAAGAAAAATGAGGAGGGTGTAGCTAACCGTCAAAGGAAGATGGTGTGCCTAACTGGAGCTTCCCCCCGAAGACGGTGGTTGAAGATTGCAATCCTGATCCACCAGGGCTCTGGAGATCCCCACATTAAAATGCAAGATGGCAAAAGAGTAGTGGGCATGCAGTGAAGGGCTGCGGAAACCAGCAAGCTGCCCAAACAGCGAAAAAGAGCAGCAGCGCAGACCTGCTCTGGCAGAAACAAAATGGCGGCAGGAGTGCACTAGACGGCACAACACCATCGGCGCACGAAAGCTGGGCAAGGCAAGAAGAGATCTGGGTTGGCGGAGGAGCGAGTAGGCATGCTATATTAGTGCAGTGCCTAGTGGAGAGAACAGGAGCCAGAGACAACGTGCAGACCGGCCTGCAGAGGAGCCCTGTTGCTGGACTCCGCTCCGCTCATGGATTCAATCAATAAGTAAGGAGGAGAAACAAAGCAAAGAGCCCCCGGCATCAGCCTCTCCCAGTTTCAACCTCTCCTCTATCCCGCCGTACAATATATTGATTCCTGCTGCTGTCTTTAATTGCTCCACTCAGGGGGAAGGGGAAGGCATTTCTACAACAGTTTCCTCTTCGGGGTGGCGTAGATTTGCCTTGTATCGGTCAAGTACACAAAGTCGATAAACTCCACCAGATTTGCAACTTCCATCCGCGCATGTTGGTGGAATATAATTTTCCCCTTCCCCTAATTTTCTTCTGCAGATATGCAAATTTTTACAAGTAGCGCATGCTCAGGAGACAGCACTTTTTTTTAGATCCGGACTAGGGACAGCTTTAACTGCCTCATCAGTCTTATGAAATCAAAAAAATCATAAATAAAAAATGTATGCATATATATATATATATATATATATATAGAGGGGCAATGGGTCAGCCCACTTCAATCATTGACTCTCTTGGACTGTGAGTGATATGAGTGATGGCATTTTGCTATCTTTGTTTTTAATTTCCATTATTCAATCCTAGTTTTCCAATCCTTCTGTGTTTAGACTATGACCTCAGGTTACAGCAGTTAAAAGCATTTTCTTTGCACCAATATCAAACATATTTTCTGGTGATGTGCATTGAAATGCAAAAGAGTTTCTATACCTGTTCTAGGCACATCTGCCCGTTAGGAAACAGCCACATTGTTTAACTTTTTTAAATGTCATTTTTATTGCAAGCATATGATGGCCATATTTAGGAGCGTCATGTATTGCTTTTGTTTTTCTTTTTGGGACATTTGACTACAATAAGATATTTTTAGGTTTTGTTGTGAAATCTCTTGTATTTAATATATCTTAAAAGGGGGCTTTTATCAGTTCCCAAGGCCGAATTACTGTGTTCATTCGCTTTTGTGTGGAACTTTTTTTTTTTGTTAACTTCCCTTGGCTGCACGCATTTACAATACGTCTACTAAAGCTGTTCACACTGTTTAATCCCCATTCACTGTCAAGATAAGATCTCTTCCCACGGAAAAGGCAGACAGCTTCTAGCAGTATGTTGGAATGCTTGCTTTTTACTATTACTTAGTTGTGTAAAGCATATGCTTTAGCCTTAGAACGTTTGTAACATTTCCTATTCATGCCTTAGTACTTTTCTTTGCACTTTGTAGGCAATATCGGATTGATTTTTTCAACTTAATCTATTTGGTCATTATGATCAAATTCTAAATGTTGTAATAAACATTGCACGTTAAAAATAAAGTTATTATTCAAGAGCTATGCTATATTTGACTACTAAACAGACAGCCACAAGTGCAGTTACCTTGCAGACAACAGGGTCATGATTTGAATGGTGCAGCAGGTGCAGTGGCACCAGGGCCAACAACTCTAGGGACCCCACTAAACCCAGATTATTGCTAAAATTTTAAACTAAACAGGCAGTAACAAGTGCAGTTACCTTGCAGACAATAGGGTCATGATTTCAATGGTGCAGCAGGTGCAGTGACACCAGGACCAAAAGCTCTAGGCACCCTACTAAACATCTAAAATTACTATACTTTACTACTAAACAGGCTGCCACAAGTGAAGTTACCTTGCAGACAATAGGGTCATGATTTGAATGGTGCAGCAGGTGCAGTGGCACCTGACCCAAAAGCTGTCATAACTCCACTAAACACCAAATATTGCTATATTTTACTACTAAACAGGCAGTCACAAGTGCAGTTATCTTGCAGACAACAGGGTCATTATTTGAATAGTGCAAAAGGAGCAGTGGCCCCGGGCCCAAAAGAACTCCTCTAAACACCTAATACTGCTATATTTTACAAATAAACAGGTAGTCACAAGTGCAGTTATCTTTCAGGCACTAGAGTCCTGTTTTGAATGGTGCAGCAGGTGTAGTGGCACTGGGCCAAAACGTTGTGAGAACTCCTCTAAACACCTGATATTGTTATATTTTACTACTAAACAGGCAGTCACAATTGCGATTATCTTGCAGGTAACGGTCATTATTTGAATGGTGCAGCAGGTGCAGTGGCACTGAGCCCAAAAGTTGTCAGAACTCCTCTAAACACCTAATATTGCTATATTTTACAACTAAACAGGCAGTCATAAGTGCAGTTATCTAGCAAGCACTAGGGTCATGATTTCAATAGTGCAGCAGGTGCAGTGGCACCGGGACCAAAAGCCCCAGGCACCCCACTAAACACATAATATTGCTATATTTTATTCCTAAACAGGCAACCACAAGTGCAGTTACCTTGCAGTCTAAAGGGACTTGATTTGAATGATGCAGCAGGTGCAGTGGCACTGGGTTCGAAATCTCTAGGGACCCCAAGAAACCCAGATTATTGCTAAATTTTACTACTAAACAAGACAGTCACAAGTGTATTTTTCTAGCAGGCAATAGGGTCATGATTTGAATGGTGCAGCAGGTGCAGTAGCACCAGGACCAAAAGCTCTAAGCATCCCATTAAAACCTAATATTACTATATTTTACTACTAAACAGGCAGTCACAAGTGCAGTTATCTTGCAGTTTAAAGGGGCTTGATTTGAATGGTGCAGCAGGTGCAGTGGCACCAGGGCCAACAGCTCTAGGAACCCCACTAAACGCAGAATATTGCTAAACTATACTACTAAACAGGCAGTCAAAAGTGCAGTTATCTAGCAGGCACTAGGGCTATGATTTCAATGGTGCTGCAGGTGCAGTGGCACCGGGGCCAAAAGTTGTCAGAACTCCTCTAAACATCAAATATTGCTATATTTAACTACTAAATAAGCAGTCACCAGTGTAGTTACCTTGCAGGCACTAGGGTCATGATTTCAAAGGTGTAGCAGGTGCAGTCAACTCCAAAAATCTTAACACATTTTTCCTTTTGCGCTCACACTTTTACAACCACTAATCAGCAAATCATTCAGAATGCATTGAGCCAGTCTCCTTTTTTTATAAAGCGGTGATTGGCAATCAAACCACTAATTTTATCTGTCGCCTGTTATGAAAATATATACATTTTTGTTGTAATAATTGTAATACAAATCATTCTATAGGGAAAATTTGTAAAGATTTATAGAGTTGATCTCTCTACCTGGCCCCATTTGGCTTTAAAAGGGTGACTCTCTGTTTCTTTTCAGAGTAGCAGGTGTAGTGACACCGGGGCCCAAAGCTCTAGGAACCCCTCTGAACACCAAATTATGTTATATTTTACTACTAAACAGGCAGTCACAAATGCAATCATCTTGCAGGCACTAGGGGCATGATTTGACTGGTGCAGCAGGTGCAGTGGCATCATGCCCAAAAGTCATCAAAACTCCTCTAAACACATAATATTGTTATTACATCAATTAATTATATTCATTCCCTCTTTCATTTCATTTTTCAACATTTTGCTATTACTTACCCCCAATATACCACTAGTAACAGCACAATATATTGACTTTTTGTACATAAACAAGTCATAACACTTTAACAGACTTTCTGTAACTTACATTGTACAATGACTCAGCAAGCTACAACTTACAACAAAAAACAGCTTATTATTATTCACATAGGTGAAACCTAATGCATTTACCAATGCTTGTTAAAAAGTAGCAATTACACCAGCTTGCAAAGGCCACACCTATTAGCTTTGCCAATGCTTGTTTTCTTAATATAGCACACCTTCCTAGCAAGAGTTTGTCTGCTCCAGCTTCAAGTGCTCTCAGGACCACACCAGAATTGTGCATCCCTTTAATGCTACATCACTAGATATTCACTTCAGGTAGGTGTTTTTAGATCTGTTTTCACTGCACATCAGTCAGCAAGACCTATTGTTACCGGCCCTTTAAAATATTTATAGAGTGGGCTATGGCTCTACCCAGCAGAGTATTTCTCACCTCAAGCTATTGGCAGTTTGGTGTATCATTGGTAAGATTGTACTATACAGAGCTATGCAAGCTCTTTACAAAGGCCTACTAGCAGTGGCTATAAATATACAGAAGTAAATAATTTCTCTAGAAGTTTTATAAAGCCAATTTTACAATTAAAAAATACACCATTATAGACAATGTTGGCAATAGCAACCCAGGTCATTGATCGTCACTGCCCATGTGCAGGAAGACATAGGAGAGTTTTCTTACCTGCTCATTTATCAACAGCACTAGAGCACCAAAGCCCAGTGGCGTAGCTAGCCCCCTGGCCGCCCGGGGCGGTCCCTGCGTTTGCTGCCCCGCGGCAGCCGCAGTGAAGAGCGGGTGGGGGGGTGGATTGCTGGCGAGAGATTTCTTACGCATTAAGGAGCGGGGGTTGCTATTGCCGCCCGAGATGGTAGGTAAGAGCGGGGGAAGTTGTCGCCCCCAAAACTCGTGCAGCCCGGGGCGCACCGCCCCTGCCCCCCCAGCTTCGCCACTGCCAAAGCCAGGATTTGTACAATGCAAGCAGAGCTGTAACCTGATATGCACGGATGGATTCTGTATTTCCATGTTAGCTGCCCATTGTTGTGGAAACCATAGATTTTCAGATTGATTAAGAGCCAACTGTTGAGTCCTTTGCCTATTGAGTATATACTGAGATGTACTGAGATGTTTACGTATAATTGAATACTTGAAATGCAGAACACGTATTAAAAGCTCATTACAGGAACTGTAAACTTTTGATACTAAATGAATATTTATTTGACTGCGTGTTAGAGTTTTGTAAAATCAAGGAACTATTCCGTAGGACGCGCATAAACATTGAGATGAGTTTTGTTGTGCTTTGTAATTCGCATGACTAAAGTTGATGAAACTACGGACCAGATGTACGATCCTTACATTGTGCGACTCGTAAATTGTGTCGCTTTGCAACTCGCAATTTGCGACTCGCAAAATAGCGTTTGTACATGCCAGGACCCTTTTTTGCGGTCGCAAACGGGCCAATTTCCTGTTTGCAACCGCAAAAAACGGTCGTACATCTGGCCCTACGTCATTTGGTTTGTGGTAGCTGGGGCCTCACTTGGAGCTATGCTGGATAACACGGTACACAGGCCTTCACTCGGTCACATTGCACACTGAAGCTGAGAGGCGGCATCACGAAGGCCAAATTGAGTTGGATGAATGTGTCGGTTGTTGTGCCGTGGAACAGTGCATTTGTGAAGAGTAAGTGTTACATGTTCCCAACTTACACAATGCCAGGGAAATATAATTATTATTTGGAATGGGATTAAATCAGTCCTGTGCTGTCGGAAAGGAGAGTGTCCTGGGGTTATTGATGCAACATGGGTCTGCGTGCGCATCTGTGCGAAGTACAAAGCGTGGCCCTATCTGCAAAGCAATGGAAAGCAATACAAATGAGCAGTGGCAAAACCAACAGGTCTCACCGAATGGGGTGGAGGTGGCTAAGGGGTGTAGTGAAGAAACAGAGATGAGGCGGGTGGGAAGGGAGAGAAGACACAGGGTTGAAAAAACAGGGAGCTGGTGAGGATAAGTAAAGCACCACATTTGTGATGTAATAAAATGAAGACCAATAGATGTTAACGGGCATGGCAAAAAAAGTAGCATTCTCCTCTTGTTCTTTTTCTGCTGTTCAAGGCTTAGTTAAGGAATAGATCAGTGGGTTGAGCTGAGGGGTGGACATTTGATGCCAGCTGGATTTTTACTAGTAAATGTTGTGCAGATCCTCATGGGGAAATAGAAGTCTGATGGGTAAGCAGAAGAATAGCACTCGTTACATCGCATAGAAATACCACGCATGCCTTGTATTACTACGCAATGTCAATTACGAGTACCATTACAACGCAAACTTTTACCACGACTATACCTTTACCACACATGCCATTTCAACGCCAAGGCATGCGTGGTAAAGATATACTCATAGTAAATGTTTGCACAACCCCCCGACATTACACTAATTCCCCGACCCCCAGCCCTCTCCCTGCAATAACACTACACTACCCTGCACAACCCCCGACACTACACTAATTCCTAAAACACTACCCTACACTACACAAACACCACAACACTACCCTAAACCCTAAAACTCTACCCCCTGCACGACCCTCCCCCTACCCCCAGTCCTGTCCCTACACTCTAACACTACCCTGTACGAACCCCGACACTACCCTAAACCCTAAAACACTACCCTACACTACACAAACACCACAACACTACCCTAAACCCTAACATGCTACCCCCAGCACGACCCTCCCCCTTCCCCCAGTCCCTTCCCTACATTCTAACACTACCCTGCACGACCACCCTACACTACCCTAAACCCTAAATCACTACCCTACACTACCCTACACTACACAAACACAACACTACCCTAAACCCTAAAATACTACCCCCTGCACGACCCTCCCCCTACACACAACCCTACACTACACACACATTACTACACTACTTCGACACTACCCTAAACCCTAAAAAAGTAACCCCCACCCCAAGCACAATCCCCCTTACCTCTCTCTCCTCGTGGTTCCTCTCTCCTGGTTCCAGCGTCGACAGAGGGGCGGTGCACGTCGTTGTGAGGAAACGGAACAGCCCAGTTTTCTCACAACGATGTGGATAACCATTACATCGCATGCGTTTTAAAAGCGCATGCGATATAATGGTTTGCGTTGTAATGGTAGTCGTTGTTACATCGCATGCGTTGTTACGCATGCGATGTAACAACTTGCGTGGTAACAGCCTCGTTGTAATGGCTGTTTACCTAAGCAGAAGGTATTTGAGGAGGAGGAGCGGTAGAGATGAGAGAAGATGCGTGAATGGAGAATTTTGGGGGAAAACGTTGAAGGCACCAGGCGAGGGAAGGAGATAGAGAAAGACTGCGAAGAATGCGGAGAGAGAGAACGGCGAAGGGTAAGAGGTGAGTGAAAAGTGGTGAGGGATAAAAGAGTACAAAATGAGTAAAGAAGGAGGTAGAAGAGAGAAGGACAGACATGAGAGACCCTGCTTACCAGCACAGATGAGGAGCTCCTGGTAATAAGAGGCTGCCAGGGGGGAAGGGGCATTGAGGCAAGAGGTGTCCAGAATGAAAAGAAAAAGATGCTGGCTGCGGTGGGGCTGTTGGTGGGAGGGCTGGTGGACAATCTGCAGTTTCAGAGCACTTATTAGAGAAGCTGCAGAGCGGCACTGCCACCTACCAAACAGGAAGTGCTGCGCCACTTCCCCAAGCAACACACAGCATACACCCCTGACCCATTCAAAGCACCAACAGAGGCTGCACCAGTAGCCATCCATGAAGGAGATAAGAAGTAAGAGGACCAGTGCTAGGGGAGAAAATGTGGCCCATATGCCAGATCTAAATCACCACACATTCATAAAGAATTCAATATGTTATGATTGAGATAGATGTAAAATAATCCCTTTTGTGTTGGAATGCCATCACTCCCTTGTAAGTAGAATGATACAGCAAACAGCCAATAGCATGAGGTGAGATGGGATTTAAATGAAATCTCTTTGCTTACGGTTCTTTACTTCTCCTATTTTGATGACCTTTAGTTCTCTTGTGTCTGTTTTTCTTCTGTAGGGCTTACCATAAATCCTTCTAGCTAAGAATTTCTATTTCCCACTGTTGTGACTTAACTGTTGCCTTACTCTTACCTTATCTACTTCTTCCCTACTGCTCAGCCAGGATGAGTGCTGGAGTGCTTGGTGTTGAGTGGAATACTGGATGCTTGGTGATGTGTGGAATGCATGGGTGCCTGGTGATGTGCTGAGTGTCAGTTGGAGTGTGCAGGCTGAGCAGCAGGGAGGCTGCTCCTGGTGGGGCTATCAGTTATCCTACTTACCATCTTAACCTGTAACTGTACTTAAATAAACCATTGTGCTATAACAGACTACTTGGCTACACCTGAACTTCATTCATTAGGTCTACAACATTTTGGCGACGATTTGAAACAAGAACCTATGTGTATTGGAAGATGAACTGCTTTTAAAAGTGCTGTGGAAACTTTAAACATGAAATAAAGAAAACTGAAGCTTGAAGGCAAGAAACGCTCTGGTCAGCCCCACCAGTGTCTTTTACCAACTGACAGCCTGTCTGGAGCGTTTGACCTTCCTTACAACAAAGGATTTGATCTACTTATTGGAAAATTATTATGCCTGTTTCCTGTTTCCCTGTTGTGCTACTACAGATTTAAATGTGTATTGAGGCACAAGGAGTTGCTGAGCTTTGATTTCCTCTGAGCTTCCTTCCTTGAACTTAAGTGTGCCAACTGCGTGTCCTTGGTGGCGTTTATTTTAAAGGAACCAGCAACAGAGCTTAGGAGCTGGTTTCTGTACCATCTACTTTTAAGTCAACTTTGTTGCCGAATCTACTGAGTTGCGCTGTGATGGGACTTGCGGAATAGTCTTGCCGAGTTGCCATTGCGGTGGTGCGGCATTTGAATGTGCCGTGAGACGTTCCTTCCCAGCGGCTCGTTGTTGCCAAGGGCTTGCGTGAAGGTGTTGCTCGGTGGTCTGTCAACAGCGAGGAATACGAGCTGTCTCAAGACGTTTTGGGAGCACGCACTCGCTGTGAGCCACCTGACGCTGTTTCAATGGCGTGCCACCATTTTTGTTTCCAGCCTACAGGCCACTCGCCTGTCCCAGTGTGCCACGTACAACACGAGTAGCGGAGGCCGGTGACTGGAACCGCAACCAACCTCCGCCGCCGCATCTTTCCTGGGGAAAGTAGTTCAACAATTTTATTATTCACACGGAGACACTTGCTATTGGAAGTCGGTGTCTCTAGTTGATTACAGAGGATTGAAGATCATCACGTCAGGCGGCCTATCGGTGTAGTAATTATTTTTTCAACAGCCAAACTCTTGTGACTTTGACTTTGCGTTAAGCTGTATGGGTTTTGTTTTTACACAAGCTCTATGATACACGTATATGTGTCTGCAGAGATCTGGTATGCTGTGAGAAATCTCGGGTGAGGTGTCGCTCACCGGAGCTACACCAGTGACTATGAGTTTAATGCTGTGACTACATATTTTTTTTTTCTTCTTTTCTTCTATATTGATGTCTTTATTGATGTTAGTATATGATATACTGGTTTATTGTGCCATGCTGCTGGTTCTTTGATTTCTTTCCCTTTAGGTCTCATGATGTACTTGTTATCCACTATGCAAGGTTATGCTTTGCTCTTTTTGCTGTCTTGTTTTTTTGAGTGTGCTGTTATTTATGCTATGGAATTTAGTGAGGCTATCATTGATTTCTAGCTTACTTGTATTGTACTGCGTTTGGGTGCTGAATTTTGTTGAGTTAAGGATCATGTTCCCTGTTACTGCTTTGTGGGGTTGTGTGCTTGATACTGAGTTATAGGGCTGTGTATCCTAGTGCTGTGTGCAGGGTTGAGTACTCTGTGGTATGCTGCCTGAGACGATCTGTAAGGTTTACAGTGTAGTATATACATTATAGGGTTGAGTGCCCTAGAGTTTACAGGGTAATGTGTGCGTTGCCTGTGATGGGAAGTCATGTCAGGCGTACAGAAGTGTATGTGTGTGTTGCCTGATGTCAGGCGTACAGTAGAGTGTGCTTTGCCTGAGACGATAGGTCCTGTCAGGTTACAGTAGAGTATGTATATGTTGCCTGTGATGGTGGGTCATGTCAGGTGTAAAGCATAGTGTGATTTGCCTGCGTGGTTGTATGCGGTGTACTTGTATCTTTAGTTCTTTAAGGAAAGAGGATGGGTGAGAGAGATTTCAAGGTATTTATTGCTTTAGGGAGTAGTGTTTTATCTATTCTTTTCATGATTTAATGTATTTATGACTTTAGGAATGTTTTATTTATAATTTGGTGACTTTAATGTATTTAATGATTTAGCATCGTTCTATCTCTTGTTTCATGATTTGAGTGGAGTAGTGCTCTATCCACTCCTTTCATGTTGTAATGCATTTATGATGTTATGTATGTTATATCTACTATTTGGTGACATTACGTTTTTAATGATTTTGCAACCTTCTATCTATGTTTTATCTTTAGTCGGTTGAATTCACTTTTCCACATTTTCTGCATGTAATTTTATCGTCTTTTTCTTCATTTTGGTTTTAAGTATTATCTTTGTTCGCATTATTTCTGTCTTTTGTTTCTGTAAGAAAAGGGGATATGTTGTGACTTAACTGTTGCCTTTCTTTTACCTTATCTACATCTTCCCTACTGCTCAGCCAGGTTGAGTGCTGGAGTGCTTGGTGTTGTCATGGAATGCATGGGTGACTGGTGATGTGCTGAGTGTCAGTTGGAGTGTGCAGGCTGAGCACCAGGGAGGCTGCTCCTGGTGGGGCTATCAGTTATCCTACTTACCATCTTAACCTGTAACTGTACTTAAATAAACCATCGTGCTATAACAGACTACTTGGCTACATCTGGACTTCATTAGGTCTACAACACCCACCCATAGTCCAGTACTTCCTCATATATTCCTACTTCCACTTCTTTTCCTCCTCATGCTCCCCTCTTTTTACTTATCTCCCAACACATCCATTTTAAAAACCAGTGCATCACCTTCAATTACATTCATGACCACACTCCAGTTTATCTTCACGCTTACTCTACGTCTTCACTTACTTTCACTCTCCTGTGCATTTTAACTTTTATGCATTCATCCTTACCTCCTCTTATTTCATTTGCTTCGTTCTTTAGGACCTCTCTTATAAAATGTCCCACCCAAATTCATCTTTATACCTTCCGTGAGAAACGCTGGGGCCTATTCGCAAAGGTATTTTGGAGTATATAAATAACGTATTCTAGTAGAACTCTTCTTACATGCTTTTTCGATTATCCCCAAAACATCTAAAGTTGGAATACATTCTGGATATTTATGGAATATTCATATACTGTTATTACAAATGGAAAGGCCTGTGCCCTCTTTCCACTTATACTTTTACTAATAAGGAACTGTACCTTTCGGGCCAAACCACAGTCAGAGCACATAAAAGAGTACTAAAGGATTAACTTTTTACTGCCCCAAAATGCCTTGTAAATATGCCTCTTAAATTCCACTTCTTTCCACCTCAGTCTGTCATCTAACGGAGCTCCATCTCCTCCCATCTCTATATCATTGCTATACAGTGTCTACATTTGGTAATTTAAATTTAATTATCTATTTCTGCTGTTTTGATTATGAACACTGGATATATTTAACATGTAAAAGAGATAAATACAAAAATCTTAGAAAAGAAGGAAAGAGATCTTCGTTTTCTTATTTTGGCCACAAATTTCCCCGGAATTAAAAGAAGCACATGGAATCTCCCAGCAGTTTATAGCATTTATACCAAGGGCTTCAATAAGCATTTCCTGCTAAGCCATGCAGTAAAACAGCAAGGGGCAAATTGCTCCAGTATTAAAGATGGTTTTATAAGGCAATTCATAATTTTACACTAATAATTGGGGGTTACAAGCACAAACGAGTGTTAGGCCTAATATTGCATCTGTTTCGTACTCTGGTATACTGCCTGCTTAAAGTTGGCGATATATCAACGTACACAAAACGAGCATCAACTCACAAAAGCAATACATGTAACAAAGCAGGTGCAAAAAATGGTTTTTCACCAGTTTTTTACACTTTGCACCAACTTCTCAATGAAGCAAAAATCACAATAAAAATATCTCAAGACTTTCTGAAATGTTAATAATTACAATAATTCACTGTGAAATGTGCAAACACAGTGAGAATGGAAAATGCTTTCTGGAATGAATACATTATGTACATGAGGAACTAACCTTTCTTTGCTAGTTTCTGTGAAATTAATTTCACAAACTTAAGCTGTCAGCCATAGAGATGGGGGTATCATTTATTAAGGGAGTTTGTTGAAGCCTATACCACCTGTCAGTATATATTCAGATAAAGATTGTAGGACTGTATAAAGCCCCCTTCACCCTCCTGCAACACATATACTAACTCTGGCTCTTCCCCCATTAACCCTGCAGACCCAAACACTAAGTAAACCAATTCTTTAAACTTACTGTTAGAAATGGGTGTCTCTAGTTGGCAGTGGTATACACCCTGTCCAAGTAGGGACCCTTCCTTCTAGTCAGGGTGAGAGGATTACACAGCTAAGATAGCCCCTGCTCACTCCCCCTTGGTAGCTTGGCATGAGCTTATCTAGGAGGCAATGTGTAAAGTACTTGTACAAAACACACACAGTAACACAGTGAAAACGCTACAAAATGGACGAAACACCAGTTTAGAGAAATAGCCAATATTTATCTAATCGAAACAAGACCAAAACGACAAAAATCCAACATACACAAGCAAACATATGAATTTCTTAAGAATAAAGCAAAAATACAGTTCCTTGAAGTGGCTAGCGCCACCGGGGCTATCGCGGCATCGTGACCAACGAATCCAACAGGCAGACAGTGGAGTCGGTGACGGAGCGAAGCATCATCGTCGGTGATACTAGGGCTGCGGTGTTGTCGAAGTCGGTGTCCATGGCCACGGTGCCGGCAGCGGTGTCAATGTCAATGTGAAGCGTCGGTGAGACCAGGGCTGCAGTGTTGTTGAGGTCAGCAAACGGTGACCACAGCGTTGTTGCAGGCAGCGGAGTCCGTGATGGCGTCGGGAATCCTTTTCTTGAAGTTACAGCCCAGCAAACACCCCCAGTGGCCCAGAACTGGAATGGGCACCACTTGGCAGGTTCAGAACTCCCAGCAATGGAGTCCAGGTGTTGTAGGTGAAGTCTTTGATGACCCTGAGAGTTCCAACAGGAGGCAAGCACACCCAAGCCCTTGGAGAGACTTCACAAACTGGATACACAGCAAAGTCCAGTCCTTTTCCTCTCCAAAACAGAAGCAGCAATTGCAGGCCAACCCAGCAAAGCAACACACAGCAAATGGGCAAAACTCCCCCTTACAGGTCTTTAGCTCTTCTCCTTGGAAGAGTCTCCTCTTGTTTCAGAAGTGTTCTAACACTCTGGGGTTTTAGGTCCAATACTTAAACCCCTTTTGGCCTTTGAAGTAGATATTCTTCAAAGGATTGTATTTGTAGTGCACAAGTTCTTTTTCTGCCTGGTCTTGGCTCCAGACACACTCCAGGGGGGTGGAGACAGCATTATAAGAGGCCAGGCACACCCCTGTTCAGGTGTAGGTGACAGCCCCTCCCACCACTCAAGCTCAGGAAGGCCCATCAGCCTGGTGATGGGCAATCAGGATATGCAGGGCACACCTCAACTCCCTTTGTGATTGTCTAAAGTGAATGAACAAAACAGGCCCCTGTCAGTCTAAACAAGATGTTGACTCCACAGGCAGGCAGAGGCACAGGATCGCAAAGCAAAAAAAAGCCCATTTTCTAAAAGTGGCATTTTCAAACACACAATTTAAAAACCACCTTTACTAAAAGATGTGTTTTTATATTCTGAGGTCAGAGAGCCCAAACTCCAAATCTTTAGCTGTTCCCAATTAAAAGTTACACTTGTAAAATGTTACAAGGCAGCTCTAAGGATAGCCTATGGGAGAGCTAGTCCTTGCAATAGTGAAAAACGAAATTGGCAGTATTTCACTATCAGGTCATGTAAAACATGTCCTACCTTTCACACATACAGCACCCTGCCCACGGGGGTAACTTGGGCCTACCTTAGGGGTGCATTACATGTAGTAAAAGGGAAGGTTAGGGCCTGGCAAGTGGGGTCGACATGGCACTCACAGACACTGCAATGGCAGGCCTGAGACAAGTTTACAGGGCTACTCATGTGGGTGGCACAACCAGTGTTGAAGGCGCACTAGTAGCATTTGATTTACGGGCCCTGGGCCCACATAGTGAACTTTACTAGGGACTTACCAATAAATCAGATATGCTGTTCATGGATAACCAGTCAGAATTACAATTTACACAGAGAGCATATGCACTTTAGCACTGGTTAGCAGTAGTAAAGCGCCCAGAGTCCTAAAGCCAACAAAAACAGGTCAGAAAAATAGGAGGCAAAAGGCAAAAAGTTTGGGGATAAACCTCCAAAAAGTGCCAGGTCCAACACTTACATTTCAATGAACAAAGAAATATATATTTTTTCTATACTGTGTATTTTATATAAGACACTTGCAGTCCTGTGAGTTATGGCAAATAGGATTTAGTTAAAATATATTTTTACTCTGTGAAACTACAAGACCTCCAACTTTTCTAATTTAATTCAATGGGAAATGTACACAACACCAGCATTTTCATCAACTTTGACAAGTTTAGAAATGTGAAACAGCGATCAGTTCACCAAGCTCGCAATCATGGCTGCACTATCTCCAGAAAGATGATGCCCGACTCTGCACACGCAGAGTTACTAAAGTAGCTCAATCTGACTCACCAAGAACCTTGTTGTGTGACATTTTTATGGTCCGGCTTAACAACGCAGCTGTTGCCAGACAATTATGTGATCACCACTAGAGAGGGGCTTTGGCTGTGCCCACACGTTGTGAGCCAGGAGTACATGTTTTGATTGGGCAGAAGCTGTGTGCGTCCACAAAAATAGTGCTTGCCCTGCATCCAGATGTGATCATTTTGCTTATTTATCCGGATGTAAGCTTGAACTTTGAAGGGCACACACATGACATTGGAATGTTATTGAAGTGTCTTAGATAACTAGATCATTTATGTGCTTTTCTCTTGCAGCAGCACAAATGGGAGGAGGGCAGTCAAGCTACATGGATTTTTAGGTCTGGCTTGATAGTGCAACTCTCACCTGACCTTTTAACTTACACCAATATTATTTTACAGTTCTTTGTTTTGATCAATTTCATGCTATGTACTTACCTCACATTACCATTCACAATTCCTTTAAAGCCAGACCTATTGGCATTGCCAATGCTTGTTAGTATCACAGACATAAAAACCTAGTACTATGTGTCAATGAAGCAGTCCCTATTTCACATATTTTTCTTCGCCTTGCATTCCCTAAGTGTATTTGCTTGTTCCAAATGACTGTGACTGCCCCTGGGATTGAAGAACAGATGGGCTCTTGACCAACCATGGTACTATAATAACAACAAGCACTTGGATTTTAGACAGTAATTCTGCAGCTCTTTCTAAGCACTATAGCTAAAAGGTGTTACTGCTACAGCCTGATGCTTTAAATGGGAAGAAAAAGGAGGGGGTCTCTGAAAGGGGAGTGGACGAAGAAGCATAACTAGGACTCTTTTTCAAAAGGTGTGGCCTTTCTACTTACTGGAGTGGCTTAAAAAGTGAACAATCATGTGCTTCTCACAACGTTCCACCTGCATGACTGGCATGATGCTACCTTGCTTTGAGCTTTCTATTATTACATATAAAATAACAAAGAAAAGTGCCTAAAACAAGCCAGAATTATTTGCTTTGCCAATGCTTGTTATCTGTATAAGATAAATGAGGATCAACAATAATTTTGTTGTGAATACTTAGAATTGAAAATGTTTCTATTCTGAAATATGAGATTGTGAATCATACATTACTATGGTCTGTATAAAGATGACTGATTTTCAGTGTGTCTCAATCACTCCTGTTCTCCCTTTTTGCTACTTTTTTCTGCAGCCTCTTACTTTTTTCGAACCGTACCCCCTTTTTCTGCCAACATCTTAATGAAAGCCTCCATATCCATACTAACACATCATCTTCTTCCTCTTCATCACTGTATTGTTTACTCTGTCCGTATGCATGTACTTTTCTTTCTCACTCTCTTCGCCCAATAAACAGAGTATTGTCTTTCCCTTTGCCTCTGCCCACAATTGGCACATATGTGGCCATCGCTCTGTGGCTCTGCAGAGCGGGCAAGGATTGGGCTGACCATGTAGTCTGAACATGTTTATGACCCAATAACAGGCACTTTTAGACACTTGTACGGCCTCAGCCTCAACTCCAGAGCTTCCGTCATGAACACGCACCCACAACCTGAAGCCACCCATACACTTAGAGACAACTCAGTTCACAGAATGCAATAAAAAATATAAAAACATTTGGAACAAGCAAATCCTCTTAGGGAATTCAAGGTGAAGAAAAACATGATATAGGGACTGCTTGGTATTACTACGGTTTATACAAGCAGTTTTGAGAAATCGATCTGCGTTTTTGTCGGTAAAGTTAAGGACATGAATAAAGGGCCTGGTAGGGCCCATTTTAAAGTTTAAATTACTGCTATGTCTGAGACGTGACAGGAAGTGCTCCACTTCACTGCGGTTGCCCATTTAATGGTACTTACGTATCGGCTTAAAAATGTTGAAATAGTGAGTTTGCCTGACTGGAATAAAAACTTGTGATCACTGATATCAACAGTCAGAGCTGAACTTACTGGGTCATCTTGCTCCCATTTGATAGCATACAATGCTCAGACTGCATTCACATTATACAGTATTTTATACCGCAGACGGGTACTTAAGTGCTTTTGGTAGACAGGTAGCCCTCCTCATTAGGTATTTCATTAAAAGGTTAAGGGGGTATAGAACATTGACCTCAGAGAATTGTTGTGACAGCAAATCACAGTCTATCTATATATAGTGGGGTGGGGGGTTGATTGAGAAAAGACACTGAGAAAATTGGAATCCAGTCACATATTAAGATTCTACAGCAAGACTCCGATGGGGTCAATATGGATGAAGAAATGTATTCTCACATTTGAAAGACAAGATCAGGGCACCATGTACATAGACCATCACTGCAGATTTCAAATACTAAGTTTCATGCTGCACATTTTAATTTCAACTTGCCTATATATAATTTGTTGACTTAGTGAAAAATACATTAGTTTATCTTTCCTTTCTGCTTTGTTTATTGCTATTTTTCGAGTTAGCCAAAGGTTTAGAATTAATGTCAAGATATGTCTCAGAGAAGAGTAATTTATATCTTTGTAGACAAAGCTACTGAAAATTGAATAATTGCATCTTCATTGTTAGGTAAACATTTTTTGACAAAACCCTTCTTTATAAGCCCACTTGGGCACAATTTTTGAGTCATAAGGACAAACAATATGCCGTTGAACATAATCAAGGGTTTACAGTAGCTATGAATTAATAGCTAGATGGCATGCTGGCAAAGCCCACTGGGGCACATTTGTATTTTTTAAAATATTTTCTTCACAAAAACTGATTAATTTAATTTGTGACATAATTTGACTAGGGAAAGTAGATGCAATTAAGTATCAAAATAACAGAGGTGAATTTTAAACAAAAAAATTTAAAAATAATTGAAAACAATGTGTGAATATATGTTTAAACTACACAGTATGTTTACTCTTTCAATGGTGACACGTAATCACATGATAATGAGAAACCATATATATGTTTTCTAATGGCGGCTGCCGATATGTGACCAAGCCGAAACGCGTTAGAAGGACGAAATAAAGAAAATTGCATCAAACATACCTGTGCGTGGAGTCTGAGATCAGAAGTTTGGACGCAGACTGTGGATATATATATATATATATATGTATATATATATGCAAAAAGAGTTGCCTCTAGGTGGGATGCACTCCCAGGTGGAGATTACGCCAAAGAAAGGGCACACGCCATGAACAAAGTCCTTTTCTGGTTTCCTGCCAGACGCGTTTCGGGCCAACGCCCTCTTCAGTGGCAGACCATGTGACGTGACGGCGTGCGGCAACCACCAGTAAAACCCCGTAATAATTATGCTCAGGTGAACCACCTGAAGCAATGCTTCCTGGGACTGGTGGTTCAGTAAAACCCAGGTGGGTCGCCGCCGACACTCACATTCAAAAATGTCTTTAAAAGGATTGCCGATGTTCGCGCCGGCACCCCTGCATATAACAGGCACCTCCTGTTCCACACTTAGCTGCCCCAATAAAGCAGCTGCAGACCCGCAAGTGTTTCGCGGTGGTGCAATCCCGCGACCAGGCAGGCCGCTATACAAAATGCAAAAAGAGTTGCCTCTAGATGGGATGCACTCCCAGGTAGAGATTACGCCAAAGCAAGGGCACACGCCATGAACAAAGTCCTTTTCTGGTTTCCTGCCAGACGCGTTTCGGGCCAACGCCCTCTTCAGTGGCAGACCATGTGACGTGACGGCTTGCGGCAACCACCAGTAAAACCCCGTAATAATTATGCTCAGGTGAACCACCTGAAGCAATGCTTCCTGGGACTGGTGGTTCAGTAAAACCCAAGTGGGTCGCCGCCGACACTCACATTCAAAAATGTCTTTAAAAGGATTGCCGATGTTCGCGCCGGCACCCCTGCATATAACAGGCACCGGCTGTTCCACAGTTAGCTGCCCCAATAAAGCAGCCGCGGACCCGCAAGTGTTTCGCGGTGGTGCAATCCCGCGACCAGGCAGGCCGCTATACAAAATGCAAAAAGAGTTGCCTCTAGGTGGGATGCACTCCCAGGTGGGGATTACGCCAAAGCAAGGGCAAACGCCATGAACAAAGTCCTTTTCTGGTTTCCTGCCAGACGCGTTTCGGGCCAACGCCCTCTTCAGTGGCAGACCATGTGACGTGACGGCGTGCGGCAACCACCAGTAAAACCCCGTAATAATTATGCTCAGGTGAACCACCTGAAGCAATGCTTCCTGGGACTGGTGGTTCAGTAAAACCCAAGTGGGTCGCCGCCGATACTCACATTCAAAAATGTCTTTAAAAGGATTGCCGATGTTCACGCCGGCACCCCTGCATATAACAGGCACCTCCTGTTCCACAGTTAGCTGCCCCAATAAAGCAGCCGCGGACCCGCAAGTGTTTCGCGGTGGTGCAATCCCGCGACCAGGCAGGCCGCTATACAAAATGCAAAAAGAGTTGCCTCTAGGTGGGATGAACTCCCAGGTGGAGATTACGCCAAAGCAAGGGCACATGCCATGAACAAAGTCCTTTTCTGGTTTCCTGCCAGACGCGTTTCGGGCCAACGCCCTCTTCAGTGGCAGACCATGTGACGTGACGGCGTGCGGCAACCACCAGTAAAGCCCCGTAATAATTACGCTCAGGTGAACCACCTGAAGCAATGCTTCCTGGGACTGGTGGTTCAGTAAAACCCAAGTGGGTCGCCGCCAACTCTCACATTCAAAAATGTCTTTAAAAGGATTGCCGATGTTCGCTCCGGCACCCCTGCATATAACAGGCACCTGCTGTTCCACAGTTAGCTGCCCCAATAAAGCAGCCGCGGACACGCAAGTGTTTCGCGGTGGTGCAATCCCGCGACCAGGCAGGCCGATATACAAAATGCAAAAAGAGTTGCCTCTAGGTGGGATGCACTCCCAGGTGGAGATTACGCCAAAGCAAGGGCACACGCCATGAACAAGGTCCTTTTCTGGTTTCCTGCCAGACGCGTTTTGGGCCAACGCCCTCTTCAGTGGCAGCCCATGTGACGTGACGGCTTGCGGCAACACCAGTAAAACCCCGTAATAATTATGCTCAGGTGAACCACCTGAAGCAATGCTTCCTGGGACTGGTGGTTCAGTAAAACCCAAGTGGGTCGCCGCCGACACTCACATTCAAAAATGTCTTTAAAAGGATTGCCGATGTTCGCGCCGGCAACCCTGCATATAACAGGCACCTCCTGTTCCACAGTTAGCTGCCCCAATAAAACAGCCGCGGACCCGCAAGAGTTTCGCGGTGGTGCAATCCCGCGACCAGGCAGGCCGCTATACAAAATGCAAAAAGAGTTGCCTCTATGTGGGATGCACTCCCAGGTGGAGATTACGCCAAAGCAAGGGCACACGCCATGAACAAAGTCCTTTTCTGGTTTCCTGCCAGACGTGTTTCGGGCCAACGCCCTCTTCAGTGGCAGACCATGTGACGTGACGGCGTGCGGCAACCACCAGTAAAACCCCGTAATAATTATGCTCAGGTGAACCACCTGAAGCAATGCTTCCTGGGACTGGTGGTTCAGTAAAACCCAAGTGGGTCGTCTCCGACACTCACATTCAAAAATGTCTTTAAAAGGATTGCCGATGTTCGCGCCGGCACCCCTGCATATAACAGGCACCTCCTGTTCCACAGTTAGCTGCCCCAATAAAGCAGCCGCGGACCCGCAAGTGTTTCGCGGTGGTGCAATCCTGTGACCAGGCAGGCCGCTATACAAAATGCAAAAAGAGTTGCCTCTAGGTGGGATGCACTCCCAGGTGAAGATTACGCCAAAGCAAGGGCACACGCAATGAACAAAGTCCTTTTCTGGTTTCCTTCAGACGTGTTTCGGGCCAATGCCCTCTTCAGTGGCAGACCATGTGACGTGACGGCGTGCGGCAACCACCAGTAAAACCCTGTAATAATTATGCTCAGGTGAACCACCTGAAGCAATGCTTCCTGGGACTGGTGGTTCAGTAAAACCCAAGTGGGTCGCCGCCGACACTCACATTCAAAAATGTCTTTAAAAGGATTGCCGATGTTCGCGCCGGCACCCCTGCATATAACAGGCACCTCCTGTTCCACAGTTAGCTGCCCCAATAAAGCAGCCACGGACCCACAAGTGTTTCGCGGTGGTGCAATTCCGCGACCAGGCAGGCCGCTATACAAAATGCAAAAAGAGTTGCCTCTAGGTGGGATGCACTCCCAGGTGGAGATTACGCTAAAGCAAGGGCACACGCCATGAACAAAGTCCTTTTCTGGTTTCCTGCCAGACGCGTTTCGGGCCAACGCCCTCTTCAGTGGCAGACCAAGTGACGTGACGGCGTGCGGCAACCACCAGTAAAACCCCGTAATAATTATGCTCAGGTGAACCACCTACAGCAATGCTTCCTGGGACTGGTGGTTCAGTAAAACCCAAGTGGGTCGCCGCCGACACTCACATTCAAAAATGTCTTTAAAAGGATTGCCGATGTTCGCGCCGGCACCCCTGCATATAACAGGCACCTCCTGTTCCACAGTTAGTTGCCCCAATAAAGCAGCCGCGGACCCGCAAGTGTTTCGCGGTGGTGCAATCCCGCGACCAGGCAGGCCGCTATACAAAATGCAAAGAGTTGCCTCTAGGTGGGATGCACTCCCAGGTGGAGATTACGCCAAAGCAAGGGCACACTCCATAAACAAAGTCCTTTTCTGGTTTCCTGCCAGACGCGTTTCGGGCCAACGCTCTCTTCAGTGGCAGACCATGTGACGTGACGGCGTGCGGCAACCACCAGTAAAACCCCGTAATGATTATGGTCAGGTGAACCACCTGAAGCAATGCTTCCTGGGACTGGTGGTTCAGTAAAACCCAAGTGGGTCGCCGCCAACTCTCACATTAAAAAATGTCTTTAAAAGGATTGCCGATGTTCGCGCCGGCACCCCTGCATATAACAGGCACCTGCTGTTCCACAGTTAGCTGCCCCAATAAAGCAGCCACGGACCCGCAAGTGTTTCGCGGTGGTGCAATCCCGCGACCAGGCAGGCCGATATACAAAATGCAAAAAGAGTTGCCTCTAGGTGGGATGCACTCCCAGGTGGAGATTACGCCAAAGCAAGGGCACACGCCATGAACAAAGTCCTTTTCTGGTTTCCTGCCAGACGCGTTTTGGGCCAACGCCCTCTTCAGTGGCAGACCATGTGACGTGACGGCTTGCGGCAACACCAGTAAAACCCCGTAATAATTATGCTCAGGTGAACCACCTGAAGCAATGCTTCCTGGGACTGGTGGTTCAGTAAAACCCAAGTGGGTCGCCGCCGACACTCACATTCAAAAATGTCTTTAAAAGGATTGCCGATGTTCGCGCCGGCAACCCTGCATATAACAGGCACCTCCTGTTCCACAGTTAGCTGCCCCAATAAAGCAGCCGCGGACCCGCAAGTGTTTCGCGGTGGTGCAATCCCACGACCAGGCAGGCCGCTATACAAAATGCAAAAAGAGTTGCCTCTACGTGGGATGCACTCCCAGGTGGAGATTACGCCAAAGCAAGGGCACACGCCATGAACAAAGTCCTTTTCTGGTTTCCTGCCAGACGCGTTTCGGGCCAACGCCCTCTTCAGTGGCAGACCATGTGACGTGACGGCGTGCGGCAACCACCAGTAAAACCCCGTAATAATTATGCTCAGGTGACCCACCTGAAGCAATGCTTCCTGGGACTGGTGGTTCAGTAAAACCCAAGTGGGTCGCCGCCGACACTCACATTCAAAAATGTCTTTAAATGATTGCCGATGTTCGCGCCGGCACCCCTGCATATAACAGGCACCTCCTGTTCCACAGTTAGCTGCCCCAATAAAGCAGCCGCGGACCCGCAAGTGTTTCGCGGTGGTGCAATCCTGTGACCAGGCAGGCCGCTATACAAAATGCAAAAAGAGTTGCCTCTAGGTGGGATGCACTCCCAGGTGAAGATTACGCCAAAGCAAGGGCACACGCCATGAACAAAGTCCTTTTCTGGTTTCCTTCAGACGTGTTTCGGGCCAATGCCCTCTTCAGTGGCAGACCATGTGACGTGACGGCGTGCGGCAACCACCAGTAAAACCCTGTAATAATTATGCTCAGGTGAACCACCTGAAGCAATGCTTCCTGGGACTGGTGGTTCAGTAAAACCCAAGTGGGTCGCCGCCGACACTCACATTAAAAAATGTCTTTAAAAGGATTGCCGATGTTCGCGCCGGCACCCCTGCATATAACAGGCACCTCCTGTTCCACAGTTAGCTGCCCCAATAAAGCAGCCGCGTACCCGCAAGTGTTTCGCGGTGGTGCAATCCCGCAACCAGGCAGGCCGCTATACAAAATGCAAAAAGAGTTGCCTCTACGTGGGATGCACTCCCAGGTGGAGATTACGCCAAAGCAAGGGCACACGCCATGAACAAAGTCCTTTTCTGGTTTCCTGCCAGACGCGTTTCGGGCCAACTCCCTCTTCAGTGGCAGACCATGTGACGTGACGGCGTGCGGCAACCACCAGTAAAACCCCGTAATAATTATGCTCAGGTGAACCACCTGAAGCAATGCTTCCTGGGACTGGTGGTTCAGTAAAACCCAAGTGGGTCGCCGCCGACACTCACATTCAAAAATGTCTTTAAAAGGATTGCCGATGTTCGCGCCGGCACCCCTGCATATAACAGGCACCTCCTGTTCCACAGTTAGCTGCCCCAATAAAGCAGCCGCGGACCCACAAGTGTTTCGCGGTGGTGCAATCCTGTGACCAGGCAGGCCGCTATACAAAATGCAAAAAGAGTTGCCTCTAGGTAGGATGCACTCCCAGGTGAAGATTACGCCAAAGCAAGGGCACACGCCATGAACAAAGTCCTTTTCTGGTTTCCTTCAGACGTGTTTCGGGCCAATGCCCTCTTCAGTGGCAGACCATGTGACGTGACGGCGTGCGGCAACCACCAGTAAAACCCCGTAATAATTATGCTCAGGTGAACCACCTGAAGCAATGCTTCCTGGGACTGGTGGTTCAGTAAAACCCAAGTGGGTCTCCGCCGACACTCACATTAAAAATGTCTTTAAAAGGATTGCCGATGTTCGCGCCGGCACCCCTGCATATAACAGGCACCTCCTGTTCCACAGTTAGCTGCCCCAATAAAGCAGCCGCGGACCCGCAAGTGTTTCGCGGTGGTGCAATCCTGTGACCAGGCAGGCCGCTATACAAAATGCAAAAGAGTTGCCTCTAGGTAGGATGCACTCCCAGGTGAAGATTACGCTAAAGCAAGGGCACACGCCATGAACAAATTCCTTTTCTGGTTTCCTTCAGACGTGTTTCGGGCCAATGCCCTCTTCAGTGGCAGACCATGTGACGTGACGGCGTGCGGCAACCACCAGTAAAACCCTGTAATAATTATGCTCAGGTGAACCACCTGAAGCAATGCTTCCTGGGACTGGTGGTTCAGTAAAACCCAAGTGGGTCGCCGCCGACACTCACATTAAAAAATGTCTTTAAAAGGATTGCCGATGTTCGCGCCGGCACCCCTGCATATAACAGGCACCTCCTGTTCCACAGTTAGCTGCCCCAATAAAGCAGCCGCGGACCCGCAAGTGTTCGGCGGTGGTGCAATCCCGCGACCAGGCAGGCCGCTATACAAAATGCAAAAAGAGTTGCCTCTAGGTGGGATGCACTCCCAGGTGGAGATTACGCCAAAGCAAGGGCACACGCCATGAACAAAGTCCTTTTCTGGTTTCCTGCCAGACGCGTTTCGGGCCAACGCCCTCTTCAGTGGCAGACCATGTGACGTGACGGCGTGCGGCAACCACCAGTAAAACCCCGTAATAATTATGCTCAGGTGAACCACCTGAAGCAATGCTTCCTGGGACTGGTGGTTCAGTAAAACCCAAGTGGGTCGCCGCTGACACTCACATTCATAAATGTCTTTAAAAGGATTGCCGATGTTCGCGCCGGCACCCCTGCATATAACAGGCACCTCCTGTTCCACAGTTAGCTGTCCCAATAAAGCAGCCGCGGACCCGCAAGTGTTTCGCGGTGGTGCAATCCCGCAACCAGGCAGGCCGCTATACAAAATGCAAAAAGAGTTGCCTCTACGTGGGATGCACTCCCAGGTGGAGATTACGCCAAAGCAAGGGCACACGCCATGAACAAAGTCCTTTTCTGGTTTCCTGCCAGACGCGTTTCGGGCCAACGCCCTCTTCAGTGGCAGACCATGTGACGTGACGGCGTGCGGCAACACCAGTAAAACCCCGTAATAATTATGCTCAGGTGAACCACCTGAAGCAATGCTTCCTGGGACTGGTGGTTCAGTAAAACCCAAGTGGGTCGCCGCCGACACTCACATTCAAAAATGTCTTTAAAAGGATTGCCGATGTTCGCGCCGGCACCCCTGCATATAACAGGCACCTCCTGTTCCACAGTTAGCTGCCCCAATAAAGCAGCCGCGGACCCGCAAGTGTTTCGCGGTGGTGCAATCCTGTGACCAGGCAGGCCGCTATACAAAATGCAAAAAGAGTTGCCTCTAGGTAGGATGCACTCCCAGGTGAAGATTACGCCAAAGCAAGGGCACACGCCATGAACAAATTCCTTTTCTGGTTTCCTTCAGACGTGTTTCGGGCCAATGCCCTCTTCAGTGGCAGACCATGTGACGTGACGGCGTGCGGCAACCACCAGTAAAACCCTGTAATAATTATGCTCAGGTGAACCACCTGAAGCAATGCTTCCTGGGACTGGTGGTTCAGTAAAACCCAAGTGGGTCGCCGCCGACACTCACATTAAAAAATGTCTTTAAAAGGATTGCCGATGTTCGCGCCGGCACCCCTGCATATAACAGGCACCTCCTGTTCCACAGTTAGCTGCCCCAATAAAGCAGCCGCGGACCCGCAAGTGTTCGGGCGATGGTGCAATCCCGCGACCAGGCAGGCCGCTATACAAAATGCAAAAAGAGTTGCCTCTAGGTGGGATGCACTCCCAGGTGGAGATTACGCCAAAGCAAGGGCACACGCCATGAACAAAGTCCTTTTCTGGTTTCCTGCCAGACGCGTTTCGGGCAAACGCCCTCTTCAGTGGCAGACCATTTGACGTGACGGCGTGCGGCAACCACCACTAAAACCCCGTAATAATTATGCTCAGGTGAACCACCTGAAGCAATGCTTCCTGGGACTGGTGGTTCAGTAAAACCCAAGTGGTTCGCCGCTGACACTCACATTCATAAATGTCTTTAAAAGGATTGCCGATGTTCGCGCCGGCACCCATGCATATAACAGGCACCTCCTGTTCCACAGTTAGCTGCCCCAATAAAGCAGCCGCGGACCCGCAAGTGTTTCGCGGTGGTGCAATCCCGCGACCAGGCAGGACGCTATACAAAATGCAAAAAGAGTTGCCTCTACGTGGGATGCACTCCCAGGTGGAGATTACGCCAAAGCAAGGGCACACGCCATGAACAAAGTCCTTTTCTGGTTTCCTGCCAGACGCGTTTCGGGCCAACGCCCTCTTCAGTGACGTGACAGCGTGCGGCAACCACCAGTAAAACTCCGTAATAATTATGCTCAGGTGAACCACCTGAAGCAATGCTTCCTGGGACTGGTGGTTCAGTAAAACCCAAGTGGGTCGCCGCCGACACTCACATTCAAAAATGTCTTTAAAAGGATTGCCGATGTTCGCGCCGGCACCCCTGCATATAACAGGCACCTCCTGTTCCACAGTTAGCTGCCCCAATAAAGCAGCCGCGGACCCGCAAGTGTTTCGCGGTGGTGCAAACCCGCGACCAGGCAGGCCGCTATACAAAATGCAAAAAGAGTTGCCTCTAGGTGGGATGCACTCCCAGGTGGAGATTACGCCAAAGCAAGGGCACATGCCATGAACGAAGTCCTTTTCTGGTTTTCTGCCAGACGCGTTTCGGGCCAACGCCCTCTTCAGTGGCAGACCATGTGACGTGACGGCGTGCGGCAACCACCAGTAAAGCCCCGTAATAATTATGCTCAGGTGAACCACCTGAAGCAATGCTTCCTAGGACTGGTGGTTCAGTAAAACCCAAGTGGGTCGCCGCCAACACTCACATTCAAAAATGTCTTTAAAAGGATTGCCGATGTTCGCGCCGGCACCCCTGCATATAACAGGCACCTCGTGTTCCACAGTTAGTTCCCCAATTACTGAACCACCAGTCCCAGTGGTTCACCTGAGCATAATTATTACGGGGATTTAATGGTGGTTGCCGCACGCCGCCACGTCACATGGCCTGCCACTGAAGAGGGCGTGGGCCCAAAACGCGTCTGGCAGGAAACCAGAAAAGGACTTTGTTCATGGCGTGTGCCCTTGCTTTGGCGTAATTTCCACCTGGGAGTGCATCCCACCTAGAGGCAACTCTTTTTGTATGTTGTATAGCGGCCTGCCTGGTCGTGGGATTGCACCACCGCGAAACACTTGCGGGTCCGCCGCTGCTTTATTGGGGCAGCTAACTGTGGAACAGGAGGTGCCTGTTATATTCAGGGGTGCCGGCGCGAACATCGGCAATCCTTTTAAAGACATTTTTGAATGTGAGTGCCGGCGGCAACCCACTTCGGTTTTACTGAACCACCAGTCCCAGGAAGCATTGCTTCAGGTGGTTCACCTGAGCATAATTATTACGGGGATTTACTGGTGGTTGCCGCACGCCATCACGTCACATGGTATGCCACTGAAGAGGGCGTTGGCCCGAAACGCGTCTGGCAGGAAACCAGAAAAAGACTTTGTTCATGGCGTGTGCCCTTGCTTTGGCGTAATTTCCACCTGGGAGTGCATCCCACCTAGAAGCAACTCTTTTTGTATTGTATTGCTGCCCCTGCCCCCTCCCATATATATATATACACACGCATATATACTGGAAAAAAACAAAGGTTACTGGGACATTTTAGTTGGGAAATAGAATTTAAAAAACCTTAAAAATACACTGAAAAAAACAAAGATTACAGGGGCATTACAGTTAGACTCAGATTTCACTCGTACAAAACCAGTGAAATGCAGGAGTTATAGTTAGCTAAGCTAACTATAACTCGCGCCCCCGCAATGCACTGCTTATGACCTCACATATTACATCACTCATGACATGGTCAGTGACATCACTGATGACATCTCAAATGGCAACACGTATGACATCATCCAGTGACTGTGTTTTTAAAACGTTTATGAGTGTTAAATATATATATCAAGGTGCACTGGTGAATCAGTGGGTGTATGAGTGCCTGTATGGATTATTCAGTCGGTGCATGACTGACTGTATAAGTGAGTGATTAGGTGTTTCAGTGAATATATGGGTGAGGGACTGGTTGTGTGAATGTTTGTATCAGTCTGTCAGTTGGTGTCTAAGTAGCTGTATGGGTGTGTGAGTGGGTACATGTGTGGCTGTATGGGCGATTTATTGGATGTCTAAATACCTGTATGAGTGTCTGTGTGGGTGTGTGAGGTGGTTTGTGACTGCCTGTATGGATGTGTGAGTGGGTACATGTGTGGCTGTATGGGCGATTGATTGGATGTCTAAATACCTGTATGAGTGTCTGTGTGGGTGTGTGAGGTGGTTTGTGACTGCCTGTGTGGATGAGTGAGTGGGTAAGTCAGTGGTTGTATGGGTTATTGAGTGTGTGTGTGTGTGTGTGTTTGAGGGGCTGTATGGGTGAGTGAGTGTGTTTATGGCTGTTTGTGTGAGTGAGTGGATGTGTCAGTGGTATATGGGTGAGTAACTGGGTATGTGAAAGGCAGTATAGGTGAGTGATGGGGCGTATGAGTGACTATATGGGTGAGTGTGTGCTTGTGTCAGTTACTGTATAGGTGAGTGAGTACATGTTAGTATATGTATGAGTAAGTAGGTGGGTGTGTGTGTAACTGTATGGGTGAGTAAGTGGCTGTGTGTTTGACTGTATGGGTGAGTAGGTGTGTGAGTAGCTCTATGGGTGACTGACTCAGTGTGTGAGTGGCTGTATGGGTGTATGAGTGGATATGTCAGTAGCTGTATTAGTGAGTGAGTGGGTGTATGAGTGGCTGTATGGGTGAGTGAATGAATTTGTGGAAAGCTCCATGAATCAGTGAGTGGGTGTGTAAGTACTGGTATGGGTCTGTGAATGGGTTTGTGAATGGTTGTGTGGGAGTGAGTGTATGGAAGGTTTTATGGGGGTGTGAGTGGTTGCATTGGTGATTTTGTGGATGATGCCATCAGTGATGTCACTGACCATGTCATGAGTGATGTAATATGTGAGGTCATAAGCAGTGCATTGCGGGGGCGTGATTTTTAGTTAGCTCAGCTAACTATACCCTCCCTACCCTCTGTTGTCCGAGTCCATACACCAGCCTCTCCCTCCTGCCCTGCGTGGTCCGATGTGCTACCACTGCCTTCCATTTAGCTCAATGTCCTTGCCCACTCCTTCTGCCCTCTGTTCCCCAATTCTACGCAGCATCATTGTCCTCCTGCTTAGCCTCTGTGCTTAGCTTGCTGTCCCTAATCTCCTTCCCCCTGCCCTCCAATGTCTGTGTGCATGCCCATGCTCCCTCCTTTCTGCCCACCATATTCCAAGGGCCTGCCACCCTTCTATCTACTCTGAGTGTTCTGTTGAGCTGCTACTGCCCCTCCCACCTGCCTAGCATGGTCAGATGGTTGTTGCCTGTCCCTACCACCTCCACCCTGCCTGTCCAAGTTCCACGCCCCTATCCCCTCCCACCTATCCTCCATGGTCTATTGTGCTGCCACTCCCTTCTGTCCTCCATGCTCTGCTGTACTGCAACTGCTCCTTCTGTCTGCCCTGCATGGTCTGTTGTGAAGTCCCTCCCCCTGCCCTCTTTTGTCTGTGGCCAGCCCCTACCCCTCCCTTCTGTCCTCCATGATCTTTTGTGCAAGCCCCTGCCCCCACCCCCTGCCCACTATGGCCGTTGTGCTGCCACTAACCCTCCCACTTGCCATGCATGGTCTTCTGTACTGCCACAGCACCTCCCACTTGCCATGCATGGTCTTCTGTACTGCCACAGCCCCTCCCACTTGCCCTATTTGGTCAGCTTGCTGCCCCTGACCCCCTCCCACCTTCCCTCCATTGTCTCTGTGTATGCCATTATAGTCTCACTGTTGCCCTTAATGATGTGTTGTGCTTCCAGTGCCCATCCCACCTGCCCTCCATGGTCAGCTTGCTGCTTCTGCCCTGCTCCTTAACCCCCTGCCCTCTGTTTTCCATGTGCAGACCCCTATCCCCTCCCTCCTGCCTTGTTTGGTCCGCTGTTGTTCTCCTGCCTCCTCCCTCCTGCTCTTCATTGTCAGTTATGCCGCAACTGTCCCTCCTGTCTGTCCGCTATGATCAGCTTGCTGCTCTTGCCTCTTTACCTTCTGCTCTATGTTGTCCATGTGCATGGTCCTGTTCCCTCCCTATTGCTTTCCATGGTCCATTTGCTGCACCGCCGTCCCGCTTGCCCTGTGTAATGTATTGTGCTGCTGCAACCCCTGACGCCTGCCCTGTAAGGCCAGTTTAGGGCTCCTGCCCATTTCCCTCCTGCCCTCTCTTATCTGAGTCTGTGTCCTTACCCCATTCCTCCTGACCTCCGTGATCCAATGTACCAAACTTTCCAACATTTTAAACTTGGTAAGAGGGAGATTTTGAAAACACATCTGGGGAATTAATTTTTCCCATTGACTTACATTGAAAAAGAGGAGATTATAGGCAGGAGACAAATAAAATGAGTGCCTTTTGGACTAAAAAACATTGGGAGTCTCCTGCCTGAATCGGGTTTGTTGGCATGTATGGTTGTACTGCCACTGCCTCTTCCTTCTGTCCTTAATGGTATTTTATATTGCCTGAGCCTCTCTTGCCTGTGCTGGATGGTTGGTTTAATGACCCTGCCCCCCTTTTCCCTGGACTCCATGGTCCGTGGTGCTGCCACTAGCCCTCCTGCCTGCACAGCGTAGTCAACTTGTTGCCACTGCACGCTCCTCCATGAGAGGGTCTTATTCCCATTGAAATTATGGTTAGTGCTCTAAACAACTAAAATGAGGACATATTTTCTGAGTTCTCAATAGCAACAAAGCACTTTTAAATAATTTGCTATATTTATGTTTTTTGTTATTCAGTTGATCACTTGATGATATGTTACGCTTAAAGGAGAGGATGTGGCGTTACAGCCAGAGCTGCAGACTTTGCAACTGGGGAACCAGGTTCGATTTTCGCCATCAGCTCGACATCCTCTGATTCTGGGCAAATCACTTAATATCTCCATGCCTAAAACCAAAATGAATGTGTCCTTGTGTACTGTAACTGATGCTAATGTAAAGCACTCCTGTACCTTTGGGTCAAGTCTGTGCTATATAAAACTGCAAAAAAATAATAATAAATTAAGTGTTTTGAACACTTCTGTCACTGGGCTACACTTGGGTGATATTTGTGCTATATATGGGCTCTTTTTTCTCCGGTTGCCATATCAGGAGACTTATTTGTTATGAAGCTCCCTAATTTCATCATTTACGCAGTATCCTCAGTAGAAAATGAACAGCGCTGAAACATGTTGACTGATTTCGAGAACAAGAAGAGTGCAAATCAGTATTTTGCCTACCCTCATAAATTATCAGTTTCACACAAGTGGTTAAGTCTACGCAAAGTCAGCACTCCCACAGCAGACACAGTAAGAAAAGAACATTACACAGCCACCTCATCCCCCATACTGTTTGACAAATGATTCACATTGCAATGAGTGCTTTTTCCCAGTGCAAGATGGGAAGCCTTATGGCAAAGCATGCCACGCTATGGGTAAGAACATTAAGCACCTCAGCTATGATGCCACCTGGACTGCACCATAATTGCCTGTGATTTCTCTTATTAATACATCCTATAACTCGCTCTGTGAAGGAGCTGTTCCTCTTCAATGTGTATATGCAAGACTGATCCAGTCATGTTGGACACAATGAGTCTGGGCAAGTTCCCACAACAGTGACCTTTATAATGTATCAATTTCAGCAAGTTGACTACAACAGAGGACATGCTTAAAAACACGTGACACTCTAGTGACAAGCTATAGTTCGATAAGAAACAGACTTACTGGAATATACAACTCAGACACTTTGTGAGTGTCAAAGAAAAGGATTCCCCAAGTTCCCCACTGACAATGCTTCATTGTCTATTATAATGTGACCCATTGGCAGACAGGAAAGGGTAGCTATGCTACACACCACAGCGAGAAATGTAGCTCATAGGTCTCTGAGGAATCTGCTCAGAAGCCATGACAAACAGAATTTAGGTTGCGGTAATGCCATGCTAAACTTCAATTGGGATGCCAATTAATTTTTGTTTTACCCTTTTGTGTGGCTCCTTGTTTGATATTAAGGATGTGTAAAATGAACAGAAACCATAAAAACCGTATTATTTGTGAAGAATCTTGTTCTTGTTTCAGTAGACAATAGTAAGTATGTTGTAGCTGATTATATAGCTAGATATTATGCAATTCTACACCTTGTGCGCGCATTCATGGATGAAAGTTAATTACGCTTTTGAATTGATGATCGAAGCACAGGTTTTGGAATACTAAAGTCAAGTGCTGGTGTCAAGCCACACCTTGTCGAGAAGGAGCAATGGCGCACCTCTTCCTGCTGACAATGTGCAAGATCTGGTGTAAGCACATCTGCCACACGGGCAGGGTGGAATAGTCGCCAAACACACCAGGCTTGGGACCAGAGGAGAGGATAAACAAGCATTGGCATAGCCAATAGGTCTCGCTTTTGGGACCTTATAAGTATTTAGTTATGCAGCACAATATCCTTGGTGCAACAACATCAAGTGTTGCATGGATAAACACTTATAAGGTCCCAAAGGCGAGACCTATTGGCTATGCCAATGCTTGTTTTTCTGATGCGACGTGCGCGAGACGCATTTTGTGTAATTCAGAGTAATCTGATGGAATTCTTGGAGAATTCTGTGTGATTACGCTACACAGGATTACGTGAGTTACACCCACCCTTATTCATAATACGGTGGTAAAAGGCATTTTCATCAAGCACTGCCTTACTCACCATCAAGAACATGAAATAGCACTAGTCAAAATGTTTTGTGATCTGGTCCCAGGTGTCAAAAAGCTCTGCCACTATAGCGGGTGTCCTCAAAGCGAGGAACACAAGCATTTGCAATGCAATAGGTCTCACATTACTGAAAGTTCGAGCTGTGGGCGTTGCATTATTATTTGCAACACCAATAGCTCAAACTTTCAGTAATGCAATACCTATTGCATTACAAATGCTTGTTTTCTTATTGTATTAGAGCTGAGTGTTTTGAAAGAAGAATCATGAGCGGATAGTCTGTTGTTCATCACACGTGAGCTTGCTGTCAAACACTTCACACACTATAGTTAAGTGGCACAGAGTTCCATCTCTGATAATTATTTGCTCAATCCGTCTGTTTTTTTCTCAGTTTGAAAAACCGACCAATCCACATAACCTCACATGGGATCCCTGGGAAGTAGTATGAGTGGATGTGGAAGAAGGTTTTTAAGAAGTTAAACAGAAAAAAGCAAAGCATTGGTAAAGCCAATAGGTCACCCTATGCAAAAACTATTGGCTTTGCCAATGTTTTGTTTAGCCATGTTGTGCGGCAGTGCAGTTGCTGTGCAGTATGGCTGAAAGTCAGGAAAAATAAGCACTATGAAATGTCCAGCGCTGACCACATTATATCGCTTTTTTTTCTTAACTTTCAGCCATCCTGCTGTACAACATGGTGAAAAAAATGACAAAACCAATAGCTCTTGCCTAAAGCACGACCTATTGGCTTTGTCAATGCTTTTTGTCATCAGGAAGTGAAAAGGCCATAATGCGTCTCATGTAATCTCTTAAAGCATTTCTCCTTGAAATACTGAGTAAAGTACACGCGCTCTCTCACGAAGATGTAATCACAAGCACAAAGGGGAGGTTTGATTGTCAGACATTCGTTCTGAGGCACAGACATACGCGCACAACAGCACCAACTCAAATACATGTGATGATATGACAATATGCAAGCTAAGACCAAAGTAACCAGCGATCTGTATCGGCATACATACTTTTATAGACAATGCATTGATTGCTGTCGTAATGAGTAAGCACACGAACTTGCAGCTACTCCCACAGACATGCGTGCACTGATGCGCTTGGGCAGACATCTGAAGTGAACACAGAGACCGGGAAAGAACACAAGCTTGCAGACATGCCGCCAGGGACCTGCTTGCCGCTCTTCCACTCATTCACAGGTGCACACAGACAAATAAACCACACCTAAGGCACCCTAAACAGACCTGCTGAGGTACTCGCCTCACCGTACCCGAGGTAGCCCTCTCACAGAGCACGGTCATTGCGCATACCCGAGTTTAGCATTGCCTTGGTGACTGCTCAGCGGACTCTGAATGAGTCAGAGCTTTTTCCGCCAAGTCTGCGCTCGACGTACATGAAGTATCGCTAAAATGCAGCGCCCGGGGGCAGGGAAGAGGGGCTGCAAGCCGCAGGTGCCATTGTGGACCGTGTTTATTGATTTGGGCGGGCCGCACATAACAGAAGAAATGCGCGGCCGCCATCCGGAACCTGAAGCGTGCCTCGCGCTTGAAAAAATAGCGCAAAGCGTTCTTAAAACGACAGTGCTTTAAAGAAAATGTATTATGGTGTGAGCAGCATTAATAGCGAGGCCACCATTCTTGAATCAAAAACATAACACAAGTTAAAGAGCACCCGCACTGCTTAAAAAACAAGCATGCGCACATAAGAGAATGCAGCCACGGGAGCGCATGCGTACAATGACACTGTAATGAAGATTCCTCACCATGACACCAGCACTCACGAATGAAAGCGCACGCAAGTGCACGTTACTGCTACAGCAGATGCGCATGCGTACACAAGAGATTGCGGCCGCGGGCAGCTTTGAACGAGACCTAAGCTGACCACAGGCTTGTGCTCATGGCCTTTTCTCTGCGATTACCCGCAGGACCAGCATGTGTTTCCAATTATCGCGCCCGCGTCTGGGCACGATAATTGGAAACAGATGTCTGCCCTGCGCGTAATCGCAGGAAAAAGGCCATGACGCACGAGCGTCTGGTCAGCTTTTCAAACCCCCTAACATAAAGTCTTGCCAGAGCAGCGCTTGCGCGCTACTCGAGGCTCGACCTAAAAATGAATGTTAGTTATAACAAACACCTATTACTTCACTTAATTTACTAAGAAACAGGAAAGAGAAAAGAGCTTCTTCCAAGGGACATCATGAGTTGAGTCAGAAACTAGGGAAAGTAAATGTAAGCTTCCGAATGTAGGACTATTATGAAGAAACATAGAATATTTCCTCACAGAACCTATCAAGCAGGATATTCAGGAAACCACACCACTTTAAAACAGTGCAAGAAGCATTGAAAGCAAAACAGTTTCGCCTCAGTTTAGGCAACCCAAAGTACCCCAGTCATGTACCATGCGCGTGTTTAATGCCAGAGCACCTGAACTCTGGGTTTGGGGTAAGGATCCCTGTGATGCTTAAATTCCTACCATTTTGTAAGCTGTCTGCTGATGCACCAGCATACAGAGAACCTGATGCATCCACATCAACCTGTCCAACTAAGACTTTGGACCACATTGCCGTGCTACCTGCATCAGGGCATCAACACCATTGCCGCAAAAGCACCACTGAGAGGTAAGAACCAGGCACACCCAAACCTTGCAAACTCCCTTAGGCAGGTACAAAAGCCATCCACCAAAAAGTCCACATCCCATGACTGTAAAACAGGGTGGTGACAGGAATTTCTTCAGTATTGAATCTTTCATAGATCCACATGCTTGAATCTTCCCCGTTGCCATGGTGCGAGCCCCACGGTATCTAAAACAAGCAGTCTCATGTAAATCCATCAAAAGACATAGAGAAAGCAATTGACATTGTTAACTAATTCACATTGTTTTAATAGACTCAAACTCCAGCCAATCAGAGGCAGGACCCTGGACCACTTTTCCCCTACAGAGCCACCATCCCTCAGATTTCTAACCGCACCTTGTGTGTAAGGGAGTCTCCCTGGGCTCTGCTCAGTTTGTTACAGTTGTGAACTTTTGACCCTGTCTTCTCTTCTCAAGGAAGGAAATATTCATCAGATACAACTCTGAGGTACTGCATTTTCAATATTTTCTCAAATATGTCTGAAGGATCCAAGAAAAGACTTTTCAGGACATGGAAGTCCTGTGGAAAACCTAGACTTTTTTCTGAAGATCTTCACAAAGAGTGTTATATACTGTCTGCATTCCAAACATAAATCAAAGGATTGCAAGCACTGCAGAACATTTTCTGCCAAGACACTTAAGGACAGAGAAGCCAGTCTTCTACTATGGCTTCAGAGAAAAAAGTCCAGATCAAAGTCTTGCTCTGAGGAACAGGGAAGTCCAAAACGCTCTCCATCTGAGCGCAAATGCAAAAATAAGGGCTGTACCTCATAGGCTAGGGAGCTCAAAGACTTCTAAGACTGCTGAAAAAACTTCTGATAAATCAGCCTCTACAGACTTTTCTAGTCAGTCACAGAAAAGGCCTTCTGTTTCTTCTGTTCCAGTCACACCTCAGAAGGATTCGCCATCGACGAAAATCTGACAGTCGACGAACCCATCAATGGCGGTACCAGCGTCGACAAGAACATTGTCGATGATACGTTCATCGACCGTACCTTCAATGACGATGGTTACCTCTACCACGACGATGACGACTTCGTCATTGACATCAACAACAGTTTTCAAAACCCAGTCGACAACGTTATTGGCGATGGCCGTTTCACCCGGAAGAAGATTTTTCCACAATCGACGGCATCGTTGATGAAACATAAAAAGATGGCACTCTTGGCAGAAGGTGCATCAGCACAATTGAGACCAGACATCACCTCTCCAAGTAAGGTCTCCCCTCTGTTTCGCCTGCTAGACACAGAAGAGTCTGGTGATGAAGGACTTTTTTGCCCGGCTTAGAGCCCTTCTGGATTGCGGGTAAAATGCCAAGACTCACAGGGTGACGAAGATCATGACGAACACTTCTACTTACCCGGAAGAGGATTCTTTCACTACTCCAGCCACTCATGCCCCACAGATACGATACTTTCCAGGAGCAGTATCCCTATGAAGACCTAGATGATGTACACCAGAGTTCGAGGAAAGACACTATTTCTGTGCCTATATCCATGGTCACTGATCTGTGGCACATATCAATGACTATTATAAGCGCTTCCCTGAGTCAAAGGCGCAAGTCCTCTTCCTCCGGCCCAAGCAGTTGTGCAGGAGGTGATGCCTCGACCTAAAAGTCCTGTGCCTGTGCACACACTAGAGTGCAGGGTAGTGCTTCCTCCCATTACCATCAGAGACAATTACATTGAGAGTGATCCAGACGACCAACCTGAAGAGGATGAACTTCTTCGAGATCAAGGAACAGTGGGTCAGGAATGGGATGATTATGTAGCTACATCATTAGCGCCTTCTCCAGCAAGGTCCCTATTTGAATACATCAGAGGATTTCATGAGCTACTGGAGCGTGCATCGAAAAGGTTCGATCTGCCTCTCCCGGAAAAGCAAACAGTTTTCTGTATGACTTTAAAGACTCTGCAAGAAAGTCAGTCAGATTGATACCCATTTTCAATGACATATGGGAAGAAGGCCTGAAGTTAATGAAAAATCCAGCTTAGTTCACTGCTGTAGTCCTACGTATGGACAAAAATTACAAAGCACCGGACTCATCACCAGCCTGCTTGATAGGGCACCCACGCCCAGATTCAGTGATAATGCAAGCTGCGGAAAGGTGCCCCAGCAATCCATCTGCCCCTTGTTAAGCACATCCAGACAAGGAAATAAAGAAGCTTAACAATATTAGCCAGCGTTTTGAAGCTATGGCAGCCACTTCCATCAGGGCTTCAAATGTTTCAGCCATTCTTGGTCATTACAACCACCAAATGTGGTCCGACCTCGCTCCTCTTTTGGATCATCTCCCAGAGGATAAAAAAAAGGAGGCAAGAGAAATCTTGCAAGAGGGTGCCAAAGCGTCCTCTGAGATTATTGACACGGTCATTGACATCTCATCCTTTGCGTTCCGGCAGATGGCGGGAGCTGCAGTTCTGCTTCATCAGGGCTGGTTGAAGGCCACCTCGTTCCACCCTGAGGTTCAAGCCAAAATTTTGGACATGCCCTTTGATGGGGAAAATGTATTTGGTAAACATATGGATGACGCTCTTCAGACCATCAAGGTGGACACGGAAACGGCTCGTCCCTTGGAACGTTGCAACAGAGGCGCTTTCAGGCTTTTCGTGGAGGAAGAGGGCAATATGTTCAAAGACTTTCCTATCAATCTTACAGATACCAGCCATATGCTCAGCAAGGTTATCCATCCCAGTACACTGGGCAACAACAACAGCAGTACAGGTCTTCCTCATTGGTTTACTCAAGACAGGCGGCGCATAGGCGACCCCCGGCTGGGGCAAAAGCCCAAGACTTTGCAAGGAGACAGTGACATTCCCCAAGCACCAGTCACTTCGTACCTTCATCAAACCTCGAACCACAGTCTCTCAGTTTATTATCATCAATGGGAGAGCATTACCACAGACAAATGGGTGTTAGACATTATACATCAGGGTTTCACTCTGAAATTTGTTCAAAAACCCCCCTACCATCCTTCTCCAAAAAGGAAGCATCAGCCCCCCTCTCTCTCCTGAAACAGCCAGTATCTCTGCTTCTCTTGAAGGGGGCCATAGAAAAATTTCCTTTCCAACAGTGCGGCAAAGGTTTCTATTCAAACTTCATCCTCATAAAAAAAGGTCTGGGAAATGGAGGCGGGTCATGGACCTAATGCAGCTAAACAAATATATAAAGAAGCAACCTTTCAGAATACTGTCACTTCAGGGAATTCTGTTGCTACTCAATAAAGGGGATTTCATGACTTCTCTCGATCTCTTGGACGCATATTTTCACATTCCCATTCATGTGGAGCAGTGACGTACCTGAGGTTTGAGGTGGCAGGGTGCCACTACCAGTTCAAAGTACTTCCTTTTGGCCTACGGTCGGCTCCCTGGTTTTCTCAAAGTGCATGGCCCCGGTAGCTGCTTTCCTGAGAAGAAAGGGGCATCAGGTATTACCCTACCTGGACGATTGGTTCGTCAAAGGATGATCGTTCCACTCTGCAAATGAATCTACCTTGGCTTGTCAGCAGTTATTCATATTTCTGGGGCTGAAATTAAATGCAGAAAAGTCTTCTCTCATACCAACACGATTGCTGGTGTTTCTAGGGGCTATTCTGGACACTGAGGTCGCCAAAGCCTTCCTGTCGGCAGAAAGGGTCCACAAGATAATGGACATGGCTACTTCTCTGATAAAAAGAAAGTCCACTTCAGTAAGAACGTTCAAATCCATACTGTGGATGCTATCCTCATGCATCCCATTAATTCAGAACTGTCGCCTACAGATGAGGCCACTGCAAGAACAGCTGGATGTTCAATGGGTTCAAATCCATGGTTCGTTCGGGGATATCATCGACATCACCCCTGTAATGAAGCAAACATTTTCATGGTGGGGAAAGGAGGTCAACAACTCTCCAGGTCTCTCTTTCGAAGCAGCACGACCGTGCTTCGTAATGACAACAGACGCCTCTCTGAAAGGTTTGAGAGCACATCTCCAGGAGCTAGAAATCCATGGAACATGGTCTCTCCAAGAATGACAGATGCACATATATCTTCTGGAACTAAAGGTTCTATTCCTGGGACTCCAAGCGTTCCTACCTAGAATTCACAATTCTTCTGCCTTAGTAAGAATGGCCAATACCACCACCATGTTCTACCTAGCCAAGCAGGGGGAACGAGATCGAAAAGCCTCTTGTCTCAAGCCCAACAAATATGGAAATGGCTGTTGCACTACAAGTCGAGCATGTTCCAGGCATAGAAAACGACTGGACGGACTCTCTCAACAGAACCAGTCAATGCAACAAATGGGAAATGAACCAGAAATAATTATCCCAAATCTTCAAGAAGTGGGGTAGCCTGGATCTCGACCTTTTTGCAACACTTCAAAACAAGAAATGCAAACTTTTTACAAGCAGATTCCCTTAAAAAGGGTTTTGGGGGAATACCCTTCAGAGACAAGGGACAGGAACTTTCGCTGATGTGTTTCCACCCTTTCCTCTCATTCCCGGGATGATACGCAAAATGAAGAGAGAACCATGCCATCTAATTCTCATAGCCCTGGCATGACCGAGACAATACTGGTACACGGAACTTCTCCTGATGTCTGTGTCTCCGCCCATTTAGTTGCAACCGATGGAGAGCCTGATTTCCATGAACAGCAGCCAAATATTGCACCCTCAGATAAAGTCTCTCAATTTATGGGCATGGCTCTTCATGAAAATGACTTTGGATCTCTAACTATTCCAGCAGAAGGCAGATCTATCCTAGAACAGTCCATGCTGTTTTAACCAACAAGTTATATGTGGCAAAATGGAAAAGATTCTGTTGCTGGTGTTTCAAAAACGATAGACATCCCTTTCGCTATTCTCCAGAGCAGCTGTTGTCGTGTCAGAAGACAAACTGGTGAAATTTGACTATGGTTCACCAGACTGATAAAGGAATTTATGAAGGGCCTATTCAAGGCTTACCCACCGATAAAGCCTACTGCAATATCCTGGCAGCTAAACATGGTCCTTTCCCAACTCATGAAACCGCCTTTTGAGCCAATACACAAAGCGGATATGAAATATGTTTCATAGAAACAGCCCTTCTATTGGCTCTCACATCTCCCAGAAGGATCAGTGAGATTCAAGCTTTTACTGTCACAGAACCCTTTCTACAGTTCAGAGAAGATAAGGTGTTGTTAAGAACCAACCCGAAATTCATTCTGAAGGTTCCAACTTCCTTTCATCTGAATGAGGCCATTATTTTCAACATAATAATCCGAGCCTTCTCCGGATTGGCCCCTAGAATCTAGAACTCCCTGCCCCCTGAAATAAGACTGATTCCTTCAATCACTTCATTCAAAAAAGAAATCAAACTGCTTTTAATGAACAAATCTCAACCCTGAACCCACAAACTCATTCTCTGGATACTGACCTGACGCTGTTCTCCAACCAGGGTTTGCACGCCGTCTGAGTACTGGTTTATAACTCACAGTCCCACTCCTGATTTGCAACGGACATTGTCAGCGTCTATGTTGTTTTGGTTATCTATTTTCTACTTATTGAACTATCTGTAAAGCGCTCTGATACCCTTCTAGGGTCAAGTTCACGCTATATAAAACTTTATAAATAAATAAACATACTTTAAGAACACTTTCCATTCCCTGGATACCAAACGGTGCTTGAAATTTTACATTTACAGAACTAAGACTTTCAGAAAATTAGATCAGCTTTTCATCTCTTTCGTGCCTCCCAGGAAGGGCTGCGTACTCTCAAGAAGCAGTATAGACCGTTGGGTGAAGTCAGTGATTGCTTTTTGCCACGACAAGGCATGAAGACCGCTATCCAGGAAGGTTGTTGTACAATCTAAAAGAAAGATGGCGACTTCCACAGCCTTGTTATCTGGAGTATCACTTCCAGAGATCTGTAGTGTGGCAACGTGGTCGAATGCTCATACCTTCACCAAACACTACTGTTTGGATTCAGCATGGTAAGCAGATGCTGTGGTCGGACAGGCAGTTTTGCGTAACCTATTCTATTAAGGTACAGACTGTTATTTTCTTTATTTCACTGCAATACTTTTCCTGATGATCTGTTGTTCATGCTTATATCTCCATTATTTGCACCTACATTGTTTTTACCTCACAAGGTATCTTGTATGTAGAGAGTGGTTTTCACCGAACCCTCCTCCATGTGTTCTTTGCTTACTGCTAGCTACTCTGATTGAAGCATGTGGATAAATCTATGAAAGATTCAATACTGGAGAAAAAACAAGTTACTTACCTGCACACTGTGGTTCTCTAGTATTGATATCTTTCATAGATTCACATGTGTCCCGCCCTCCTACCCATTTATGGTAAAGACAAAGGTCAAAGGGAGGCCGCTTGGGTCCTCGTGTAGCCTAGGCTACTGAATTATTTTTAGGCAGCATTAATCAGATAGCACACGGTAGTGTAGTCCAGGCGGGACTAATTACGCAATAGATGCTGGGACACAAAGTTGATATGGCATCACATTTATTAACGGCATAAATGGAGTATCATAACATAATTGCATAATAATAGTTCTGGTGCTCACACATAAAAGTGAAAGTGCGTGAAGTGAGGAGTGTTTGTGACATTAAAAACTTTACATCGCATTGAAAACAACAATGTAAAAAACTCCTAAGTAATTAGTTGCAGTAATGGAGTTTTAAGTTGTAAAGGTCGACGGCGTTTCGATCTTATGAATGTAAGATCATCATCAGGACGGAACAAGTGTGAACAAGTAGAATCTATTAAAAGGAAAACCAAAAATCAAACAATGGTCCCGAAAAAGCAACCAATTTAATAACAATACCTATATTAATAAGGGATTCTTGAAATTCACCTTAGTCGATGGTGAGTTAAGGACTGCTAATGGAAGGTAATTAGATAGGTAAGAATCACTGAATGAAAAATATAGAGGTTCCATATAGAATGAGGCCTCAGTATTTGAGGTAGTTCCAAGGCTTCCTGTAAAAGTTGGAGCACTGGAGTGTGTAAGGTAATCGTGCTGATTCGAGGTTGGCATGCGAGGGGCATACTTGATAGTAAAGTTACGCTGTAATTGGGGAGGTGTTAGCGCAAGGAAAGTGGATGCGCGCAGGAAGGTTATTAAATTGGTTGCTTTTTTCGGGACCATTGTTTGATTTTTGGTTTTCCTTTTAATAGATTCTACTTGTTCACACTTGTTCCGTCCTGATGATGATCTTACATTCATAAGATCGAAACGCCGTCGACCTTTACAACTTAAAACTCCATTACTGCAACTAATTACTTAGGAGTTTTTTACATTGTTGTTTTCAATGCGATGTAAAGTTTTTAATGTCACAAACACTCCTCACTTCACGCACTTTCACTTTTATGTGTGAGCACCAGAACTATTATTATGATACTCCATTTATGCCGTTAATAAATGTGATGCCATATCAACTTTGTGTCCCAGCATCTATTGCGTAATTAGTCCCGCCTGGACTACACTACCTTGTGCTATCTGATTAATGCTGCCTAAAAATAATTCAGTAGCCTAGGCTACACGAGGACCCAAGCGGCCTCCCTTTGACCTTTGTCTTTACCATATACGTATTTACCCCTGGTCATATTACTGGGGTTCCCTTGTTGTCTAAATATACTCCTACCCATTTAGGCACAACACTTAGATACCTCATGGATATGTATTTACACTGGTGCTCGAAATCTGAGGTATGGTGGCTCTGCAGGGGAAGAGTGGGCCAAGATCTTGCTTCTGATTGGCTGAAGTTTGGGTCTATTAAAACAATGTGATTTTATTAACAATGTCAATTGCTTTCTCTATGTTTTTTTAATGTATTTACATGAGACTGCTTGTTTCAAATACTGTGAGGCTCCCACCATGACAACGGGGAAGATTCAAGCATGTGAATCTATCAAAGATATCAATACTGGAGAACCACAGTGTACAGGTAAGTAACTTGTTTTTTATCTGCAATTATGCAGAATCAAATGTATGGTAATTGCAAAATGTGCAAAGTTTTGTGAACATGTGAAACTTCAGAGGATTGGGGTATGCAATACTATACCCTAACACGTATACATGGTGTGGTTCCTAAATGTGTATGAATATATTTGTCTGATGGATAAAATAATGTAGTAAATGAATATTCAGTTAAAATCGCTGAAATGACAGAGCAGCTTAAAGCTCACTCTAGGCACAGTCTAGGGCTTCCTCGATGACTAAGGAATTACAATATCAGAAAAGCCCATGAGTATTAAGTCACTTGCCCCCTGGTGGCCATTGCTATTAACTGCTCAAGGGTGCACTATGATCATTTGTCACCCATTCAAACTACAGTGCCATCCTTCGTGTTACGCAAGCATGAGTTTTTTTTAATTTCATAAATGTAGTAAGTGTACTTTGAAACCTGATGTGCTCAATTTACAAATCCCCATTTTCACAAGAATAGCTTGTTTACACTTCACGTTAACGTGGATGATAACATATACGTTTAGATGTATGCTCTGCTCTCTTCGAATATTTCTCAGTATTTTCTCTGCACTAAATATTGACTACTCATTTAAATTATAAACATTTTTTGTAGGATTTACAAATCAAGCAGATCACTAATTCCACGCAACAACATATGAACACAGTCACTTGCAAAATCTTAAATTCGCAAAAAACACATTCGGAACGCACATGCACCCGCCAAGAAACAAACACCGATAATGCGATTTAAAAAGAAACTGGTACAATACACAACGGAACACGGTACAAAATGTGTTTTATTCTGAGTCCAACAGAAAGCTAAATTATGGTGAAAATACACATTGCAAGTTAGACAGAGCATAAATCAAGAGAACCTGCAATTTGACACATCTGCCGCATAACCATGAGCGCACAACAGATCACAGGATGGCGTGCACATGGGAACACTCACCTGCAACAACTACGAAAGTAAACCACATTATCCATCCTTTGCAGCTGCCGCAGGGCGTCCTCAACTTTATGAAAACCTTTCTGCCTGGTATACATGTTCATGCGAAACCTCAAGAGGAGGAAAGCACACAGCAAAAGAACAACATCGACTACACCAAACAAAAGTGCATTCACAGTTTCAGACTCGACAGGGATACCATCAACGACCTTGAACACTTCTTTAAGCATCATTTCACAACCAAGTCAAACAAGCAGTGGCAAAGCTAAATCAAATCAAATCAAACAGTATTTGTATAGCGCAGCTTATCTCCCCAGGGGTAGTCCAGGTGTTGGGGCCCCAAGGGCCATTAGTTGAAGAGCCAAATCTTCAGCCTTTTCCTGAAGTCGGTGAGTGGAAGGGGAACAGGAGGTCATTCCAGGACTTGGCGGCGAGGTGGGAGAAGGAATGACCTCCGCTGCGGCGGATGCGGTGGACATGTGCAAGGGCAAGGGAGGCGGAGCGGAGTTGCCTGGCGGGATGGTGGAAGGTCAGGCGGTGGTTGATGTTGATGGGTCCGATGTTGTGGAGGGCTTTGTAGGCATGGGTCAAAGCTTGAACAGGCATCTCTTCTGGACGGGGAGCCAGTGGAGACTTCTGAGGTGGGGGGTGATGTTGGTTCGTTTGGGAAGGTTGAGGATGAGTCTGGCTGCGGTGTTCTGTATAGGCTGGAATCGGTTGAGGAGCTGTGATGTTGTTCCAGCATGGAGTGCGTTTCCGTAGTCTAGTCGGCTGGAGATGAGGGCTTGGGTGACTGTTTTGCTGGTGTTGACAGAGATCCACCTGAAGATATTTCGGTGCATTCGGAGGGTGTGAAAGCAGGATGATGCCACTGCGTTGACCTGTTGTTTCATGGTGAATTGGCTGTCTAGGAGGATGCCAAGTTTGCGGGCGTGGTCAGTGGGGGTCGGCATTGGTCAGAGTGTGGTGGGCCACCAGGTGTCATCTCAGGATGAGGTATTCTTTCTGACGATGAGCACTTCCGTCTTGTCGGTTTTCAGCTTCAGGCAATTGGATCTCATCTAGTCGGCGACGCTGGTCATGGCATTGCGGAAGTTGGATCTGGTGGTGGCTGGGTCTTCTGTGAGGGAGAGGATGAGTTGGGTGTCATCGGCGTATGAGATGATACAGAGTCCGTGAGTGTGGACGATGTGGGCCAGCGGCGTCATGTAGGTGTTGAAGAGGGTGGGGCTGAGGGAGGAGCCTTGAGTGATGCTGCAGATGATGTTTTTGGATTCGGAGGTGAAAGGTGGAAGACGGATCCTCTGTGTGTGTCTGGTGAGGCACGAAGGCGATCCATTTGAGAGTGTTGCCGCAGATGCCAATGTGGTGGAGTCTGGTGATGAAGGTGTGGTAGAATACATGTCAAAAGCCGCCAAGAGGTTGAAGAGGATCAGGGCTGCCATCTCTCCTCGGTCGGGGAGGTGTCTGATGTCATCGGTTGCAGCGATCAGGGCGATCTCGGTGCTGTGATTGGATCGGAAGTGGGTTTGGGAAGTGTCAAGCAGGTTGTTTTCTTCCAGCTATTCGGTGAGCTGGCGATTAATGGCTTTCTCCTGGACCTTGACGGAGAAGGGGAGCAGCGAGGTTGGGTGGTAATTCTTGAGTTCGTTGGGGTTGTCGGAGGGTTTCTACAGGAGTGGTTTGACCTCCACCTGCTTCCATGCACTGGGAACGGTGGTTGTGGTGATGGATGCTTCGAGGACGTTGGTGAGGACACTGCTGGTTTCCTTTTGTCCTAGGTTGAAAAAGTGGTCGGGCAGGGGTCTGTTGGTGCTCCGGAATGGATCGAGTTCATGATGGTCGTAGTGTCCTGCATGGTGAGCTGCTTCCATCGTGTTTTAGATGGCTGACAGGGAGGAGAACTCTCTGACGGTGATGAAGAGTTCCATAGTGTTGTTGGCATTGGTCTCGATGTGGTTGGTTAGGACGTCTATCTTGGTTTCCCGGGGTGGTATTTGCTGAGGGCTGACTTGAAAGTGGTGAGGTCTGAGGGATTCCTGCTGGAGCGCCAGCGTCTCTCTAGTCACTTGCAATCTCACTTGAGGAGTTGGAACTCGGGTGTGAACGAGCTGCTGTGTTTCCTTGATCTGCTGGTCCTGGCTTTCCTCACCGGAGCAACTGTCTGCAGATTTGGAGATCCAGTCAGAGAAGTTCTGTACAGCCAGTTCGAGATTGGTGGTGGGGTCTGGTCTGGTGGAGTTGAGGGCAGTGGTCCATTGGGCCTCGGTGGCTCTGCTCCAATTGCGATGAGGGGGGGATGGCGGGTTTGGTGAAGGGTGTTAGTGAGTCTGTGATCGTGAATTGGATGATGCTGTGGTCTGTCCAGATTAGCTCAGTTGTATTGGAGAACTTGATTCTGTCGCTGGATGTGAAGATGGAATCCAAGGTGTTTCCTGTTCTGTGTGTGGGGCTGGTGACCAGCTGCTTGAGGCCAATGTTGCTCAAGCTCTCCAAGAAGTCGGTGGAGTTGGTGTTGTTGGGGTCATCGAGGTGGAAGTTGAGGTCTCCAAGGAAGATGTAATGTTTGGAGTCGACTGTCAGGGGGGTGATGAAGTTGGCGATGGCGTTGCAGAAACTGGGTCGGGTGACCGGGGGTCTGTAGGTGAGGGTTCCTCTGATGGTAGTTTTGGAATCTATACTGATTTGGAAGCTAAGATGTTCCATGATGAGAGAGATGTTGTCTTCGGAGGTGGTGCATTGGAGGGAAGATAAAAGGTCTGATCTTGGCAAGCAGGGGTGACGGTTACTTTTATGCTTTATTTTTTATTGCAAGGATATGCCTCAAAAATGTAAAAAAAGAAGAAAAATGGAAATATGCTCCTGCTTAAACAAGGTGAAACTTTTCTTATTTTTAGTACACTTGTAAGAAAATATAATTGTTATTGGTGCAAAGAAAAGTTGCTATTGGCTTTGAAGTACTGTAACATGAAGACGCAGCTTAAATGCACCACAATAATTAAACAAGCAAAACAAGCATTGGCAATGCCAATAGGTCGGGCTTTAAAAAAATGTTGTACCGTAATGTGACGAGTTACAAGTAGATGACATGCAAATGCATATGTATTTGTGTGGAATCAAAGAACTGTAGAATATTATTGGTGTAGTGACAGTGTCATTGACAGTTGAACTGTCAAGCCAGACCTAAAAATTCATGTAGGTTAATGACTGTATTCCTTCCATCTGTGCTGCCGCCTGTGAAAAACACCATAAATTATCAAGTTATCTAAGAATTTTAGTAGCATTACAATGTTGTGTGCACCCCTGAAAGTTCAAGATCGGTCAGCTGGATAAATAAACAAAATTATCACATCTTTGTGGAGGGGAAGCACTTTGTCGTGGAAGCATACAACTTCCGCCCAATCAAAATGTTCTCATGGGGTGGAGGTAAAGCCCTTCTTATATAGAGTTTTATATAGCGCGAGCTAGACCCGAAGATATCAGGTATCAGAGCGCTTTACATGAGCACCAGTTTTGTTACAGATGGACACATTCATTTTTGTTAGGTACGGGGAGATTAAGTGATTTGCCCAGAATCACAGGATGTTGAGCGTCGTTGCCGAGACTCGAACCCGGTTCCCCAGTTTTGAGGTCGACCGCTCTAGCCATAAGGCTACATCCTCTTGTCGGGTGATAGCTGTGCTGTCAATCAAGACCATAAAAACTAATAAATATAAAGAATGGAAAGAAAAAAAGCATTGCAAAGTAATGTATTTTGGTCCAATGCACTTATTTTTAGGCAGACGTGCACATGTGATCTTGAAAAATCTCACCACTCACAGTGCCAGAGAGCTAATAATTGAAGTGGAATGAGTCACTGCTCCGTGCTGCATGCTTTGGTGGGTGGAAACAAAATGTGAATGACAGCTGAATAGATCAATGGATGAACAGGACTAACCCAAAGACCATTTATCTAGGTAATTATGTGTATTTGTACATCTGGCATTAGCAAAGATCTTTTGATTTTACTAAAATGATATGCAAGATTATGGGGGATTTCAGACAGCCCTTTTTATACACTGGTCTGTTGTTATGTTATTCACATTTTTCGTTTACTCTCTATCGCACACAGAATGGAGTAATGGGACAGACCACTTCAGCTACTGGCTAACTTCTCTGTGGGTGACGGCATTCTGCCCTATCACAAGGAGGACATCCACACTCAAAGTAGTTCCCTTCAGTGCCTGGGACTATTGCACTGTGTACTTTTTGAGACCAAATATATTTTTGCTTTTAGCGAATACGTCTTTTGTTAACATTTGCATGGGCCCAGTAGCTCACCTCATTATAAACTTTTATTTAAAAAAAACAAGGATTGTCAAAGTTAAAAATCTGGCAACCACCACTAGACTGATTGGCTTTGCCAATATTTGTTTATTTGTTTATTTTTTATTACATAATACTGGTGAGACAGTTGAAGCTGTCTCTAGGCCAAACGTAAAAATTCTTCACACCATGCCTGGCGAGAACAAACTGACATGCGTACTACACAAAAGGCATCGGGTCTCTGTGAGCGTGTGAGGGCTACTAGAGCTATGAGTAAGAATGTATGTTACGATGAATGATTGTGAAAGTGTTATGTGTAGATTAATTATCTCTTTATGAGACAGCCTTTGAGGCATCCCGCAGCAGCAGAATGATTGCTAATGTTGTACGTAAAGAACAGAAAAGCCAACCCCCGTTTGCTACCCTTCATATCATATTTTGTGCTCCCTCACCAAAGAGCTGTCTGAAGGGTAAGCCCTTCTGTCTACTGCACATGTGTCTGATGCATAGCTACTGCCAAACTGATATAACCCTTTTTAAAGAAGATGCCTCATTAAATGTCTGCATACGGAACAATATGTAACATTTTATCATCGGTCTCTGCACATACATCAAGGGAAGATAATCCTCCTCTCCTCCAGAACGTAGGCTACAATGTGAGCGGATCCCTTATCAATTTTGAATCAGGGATTTTCATTATGTATTTTTCATCATAAGTTATATAAATAATGTACTGTTCCTTTACGTGATGAGTAGAGGTATAAAAAGGCCCACTCTCTCCATTCTGCATGTAAAATACCATGTGAAGAGACCATCTCATCCTTGCTGTAGGGAGTTTGCCTGTTTGCATTTGCAAAACATGAAAGGAGGTTGCAGTTCACTTTTAATGTGAAATTTTAGTTGTGGTGATTCCATATTACCCTCTGAATATGTCATATTTTGTGGTCCTATTTCTTAACCAACAGACATGAGATATCAAGCACATTCATATCCTCTCACCTGTATGTGGGGATGGTTGTTGAAATGATTCTCCGCCATCTTGGTATGGGATACAAAGAGACAATAATCTAAATCCTGCATAAAGAGGGATGCCCCCACCCACTGCATATGAGGTATAATGCAGTGGCGTCACTAGGGTTGGTGTCACCCAGTGCGGTAACTCCCGAGTCCGGGGGTGCGGGGGGTGCGGACCGCACCGGGGCGGGTGACACCATCACATGGGGTGACACCGTGAGCCTCTGCTTTAAATCGCTACATAAATCAGAGGAACCCAACGGGTTCCTCCTGATTTATGTAGCGATTTAAAGCAGAGGCTCACGGTGTCACCCCATGTGATGGTGTCACCCGGTGCGGTCCGCACCCCCCGCACCCCCTAGTGACGCCGCTGGTATAATGTGACTACATAGCTCTAAGCTTCTGCAGATGGGATGTTTCGATTATTTCTAAGTTTTATTTAGTGGCTGGATATTTATTTTGTTTCGTCATGAGATATTATTACCTTTTTACACTTTGTTGTAAAGTGCTTTGTCTCTCTTCACGGTCTAATAGCACGTATCCAACACTTTAAAATAAATAAAACATATTCAAAATGCGAAACATTTAAGAAAGCTGAGCTAGCCTTTCCCCCGCAATACTATGGACCACATCTAATCTGTGCTGCGTAACTTTGCACCACTGTCATGCATAATTATTTCAAACGAGTAGTGCTATGCGTCTTTACCTTTCATGTCTATGCCACACCGCCATGCCTCTCGCACAATATATTTCCTTTCGATTTGCAACCCAGGTGAACTGAGCTGCACTATGTAACTGCCAGTTATAGCGCTCCGCTGTCCTGTAGGGTTTGATGCACCTCTAAAAATATCTAATAAAAAAAATAGCATCTGTAAAACGGCTTCATGACACTAGTAAATTGTGAAGCAGACTGGAAATACCGAAAATAGTTCAAAGTAGTAAGAAAATAAAAGAAAGATTCAAAGTAAATCACACCTCAGGGCTGAGTTATTTCCACGATGAACTTTCTCTAAGACTTCTGTTCACACTTCAAGAACTACGTTTCTCCAGTCTTGTTACCCTGAGAGAACCAGAAAATTCTGATTTGAAAGACTGTGACACTTGATAATTAGGTGCACTCTGTTTGAGATACTCAGTAATAGTATCTCTTATGCAGTTAGTACAACATTTAATTGTTTTTCTAAATGAAATTGACTGCAATAAATCTAGGATATCAAAAAAATGATCTAACTGCGTGATCCACCTCACTCAGCATAAGCGATATCAGATGTGGAGGTCAAAACGAGTACATTCTTAATGCATGTGCTTGCATGAAGCACATATTTACAATTCAACTAGTGAGTTTGACTTAAAAGCATTTATTATTTATATATGTATCATTATTACCTGTGGGTGTTAATTATTCAATTATGGGTAGCAAATATTTCAATCACGCATGATAGCAATAAACAGCTGGATAAAGGACATTCAATCACATTTAAAAATAAATAAGACTCAGGTCTGAGTGATCAGAAATTGAAACAAGATATGGATGAACCCAAGGGGACAAGTTCTAAGGGTGACTCTCTGTCCTGGTCTCCGAAGCTAGGAACTTAGGCTTCATTATGGACATTAAACTTATGCTGAAATTACAATAAACTCACCTCCTTCCGCTTCATGAGTTTGAGAATTCTAAAAAAATGTTTACTAATCCTTCCTAATGATTGTCGGAAACCCATAGCGCATACTGCCAACTTCCTGTTTAGACTATGCGTATTCTTTATATCTGGGTCTTCCTATATATTTACCCAGAAAATTATATGTAGCACAAAATGCTACACAAAGACTCATTTTGAGTCTTAAGTGCAATGAATCAGCATCTGTGCACCTAAAATCTTCATTGGCTACCTATTTCAAAACAGGTCTGGTATAAGTCCTTATGTGTTTGCCACAAAGTGGTTGACCACCTACACCCCAGCTTTCTGCAATCAAAGTTTCTCAGATAGGTGGCGCCAGAGAGCTGGGCAGCAAGATGGCCGCATCCCGGTGAGGCTCTGGCGGCTGAGACCTCAATCTGTCAGTAATCCGTGCTTTGAGCTCCCAAACCCACTCTCTGCAAGAGACTCTGGGATGGTGGGGCACTCCCCATTGTGTGAATACTTTTTGATCCCCATGCCCTGGGCTGATTTGGAGGAAACTTGGACGCCCCTGAGGCCCACATGGCCTGTTGCGGACTAGGCACGACGAGAAAGGTGGAGGCCCTGCAGACACTGGTGAGTCAAGTGAGGTTGTCAGGCAGAGCGAGCACAGAGCCAGGGGTGGACCTGGGACACAGCAGGAGGGGCTGGGTGGCAGACTGGCTGCTTGTGACCGTAGAGGGCCGAAGGCTGAAAAAGGCTGTGTGAAAAGGCCCCAGCCTGGGAGCTGCAGCCCTTCCCTGCCTCTTGTGCTGCTGGGGGTGTGGTGAAGATGGCGAACAGCCTGGGGTGCAGCTAGGCTAAAGACTTTGGTTCTACACCCATTGAGACTTTCTGCGGGTGTGCCACTCTCTCCTTGATGTAGCCGGCATGACCTTGCTGAGAGGCAGCAGAGGAGAGGTGTGCTGATTGCTCCCTGATTCGTTGAGAGGAATGCTGATTGCTCCCTGATCCGGTGAGATCCGGTGAGATCGCCAGGCCTGAGGAGCAGAGAGCTTGCGGTAGACAATCTGCCGGCCCCAGGGACTGTGGATCTGCAGGTGAGAGGCCTCTCTTTGGGGCACAGTGGGGACCCTAGATTCAGGCAGCCACGTGGCAGCTGGGGGGGCTATTCGGGGTCCTTGAGCCCACATTGCATCCACTGGGTTGAGAGGCACTGTTGACCCCTGCGACTAGGACATCCTGTGGCGCCTGGAGAACTGCATGATTTACTGCCTTTGAGCAGCTGCTGCCTGGGACCCACTGGGGGCTGCGAGGCTACTAGACTGGCTAGAGACTTTGGGGAGATAGGTCTGCTCGTACCCACCGGACTCAGTAGGTCGACACCTGGGGTGAGGCACTGTACACAGCTACCTGCCTGTTGCATTGTGTCGTTGCCTCCTGAACCGATGGGCTACCCGTGCACCTCTCATTGGAACGTGTTGCATGGCAAAATGGGCAAACACGGCAATAAGCAGTCCAAACTGACCCTTGAGAACAAGAGGCCCACAAGAACCACTGAGGATAATCGAAGAAGGGGGATGTCTCTAGCAACACACTCCCAGAGCAGAACATCATGATTCTACTTACTGAAATTCAGCAAAGTCTCCAAACTATATACAACAAAATAGACTCCCTTGTATCAACTGGAAAAGGCACATTGATAAGCACGAAGACCGCCTGGACCAGGTAGAGAGGATGGTGTCTGATTCTGAGGATGCTGCTACTTCCCAAACGGAGCAACTCCTCCACATGGATAAAGTCCTAGAGGTCATAAAGGCTATGAACGAGGACCTAGAAGCACGATCCAGGTGAAATAACCTGTGCATCCTGGGCATCCCAGAATCCACCGCAATGGATAAAATGGAAACATACTTGGAAACAACGCTACAGGCCCTCTTTGCAGACGCCCTAACTCCATTATTCTCTGTGGGTGTGTGCACCGTTTCCTGAGAAGCAAGAGATTAACTAACAAGGAAACCAACTATCTACCCAGGCTTTACCCTGGCAGTGCAGGCTGCCCGGCGGGGATACCTACAGGCTAAGCACATACTCATGAAGGCTAGAGTTCCTTATGTACTAGTTTATCCTGCCAAGCTATGTCTTCCTGTGAATGGCCGCATCCAGCTCTTCTCTGACCCCAAGCGGGCTGTCAAATTCTGCTGTAAATTCGTCCACAACGCCTCGGAAGAAAACGTTGGAGGATGCCTCAGTGACAATCACTAACTAACCCTGGGGTCCACAATAGAAGTGTCAAGCTCCACTGTTGTGCCCAATGGGGGCGGGGGGGCTGGAGAGTGCCTCACACCTGCTTCACTCCAGCACAGATTACTGCTACCTGCCAACTGGGCGTACTACAAATGAGTCCATCTCAGCCACACTTCTCATAAAGAAAGGGGGCGATCGCCTGGCACACTGAACACCATAGGGATGATTCCCAGAGTATGATTGAACGTTCCTTCTGTTTTTTACATTTTGAGGGGGTAGTGGGAGGGGAGAGAGGGATTCAAACTATTCAACAATGTTGGGCTGTCGGCGTGGGTTCGGGGTGGAACTGTTCACTATAATACTCAGGGGCACACTAGCATTACACTTGCATGATTGGTGGACAACAGTTCTGGTGCAGCAACAAGGTCCTCTTCCGACATCATGCTGAACCCTCCGGGGGCCTGCAGGGTTCCATCCCAATGACGCCTCAATGCATATAGTGAAATTCCTCTCTTGGAATGTTAGAGGCATGAACGATGATCGATAAAGCAGACAGATATTCGCCTACTTCAATCAACATTGCTTAGATATTGGTCTGCTTCAGGAAATACACTTGACTACCCACACTAAATCCAGAAAACGGGCTGGCTAGCTAGCGGAGGTTCATGTCACTCCATACTCAGCATTCACCCGCGGGGCGGCGGTGGCGATATGTAGAGGGAATCCATCGGAAACTAGCTCAGTGATATGTGACACTGACAGAAGATACTCGATCTTTCAGATAATGCTTTATGGACCGATGGTCATAGTGGTCTGTGAGTATGGCCCCAACTCGGATGACCCAGACTTCTTCTCGGCACTATTAAGACATATACTTAGCCTTGGCCCGGGGCCATTATATGGAGGGGGGTGACTTTCATGCTATTCTCGATGTGACACAGGATAGATCTAGCCATACAAGACGGCCACACCCTCAAGGCGCACTCCAACTACATAGCATCTTCTCTGACAATGACCTGGTAGATGTGTGGAGGCTCAGACACATAGATGACACATAGTGTAACACGGGGCACCTGTGTCACACTCTCACACAGTGCCTGGTCCCGTTTTGATTACTGGTTAGTCACTAGGGATGTGAGCACAGCATCTTCCTATAACGCTCTCCAACCACACCTCGATATTGCTAGAACCGATGAGTGGAGAGGAGCAGACGCGAGCGTTCACTTGAAGGCTTCAGCCGTGCACACTGCAGGATCATTCATTCCATGACTATATACCAGACGAAATTCTCTAATACTTCTCCTTTAACTCAAAATCCGTCCCCTCTGTGGGCACGCTATGGGAAGCTTTCAAGGTGGTGATAAGGGGAGTGTGTCTGACAAAACAGATGGGAGTTTTAAAGGCATTGCACACTGAAATGGTCTCTCTGGAGAGTGAAATCCGAACTCTAGTGCTACAACACTACACAACTGGAGATAGGACGCTACTGGCATGTATCAAGGCCAAAATTACCGAACATGGTGACTTAGCTGACAGAGAAATCAGATATCTCAGCAAAGAGGCTACCACTTAGAGATATGGGGAGGGTGACAGAGCTTGGAATACATTAGCCAGGGTGCTCCGTAGGCAATGGGCCAGTGCATATATCACCTAGATGAAGGGTGACCGAGATGAGAAATACACCAATAATGATGACATATCTCAAACCTTCCTACTCTTCTCCGGCTCTCTTTATCAGACCACTGTCACGCCCAACCCAGCACAACTGCACAGCTACCTTGATTCCATACAGCTACTGTGGTTAGATGACTCACGTAGACAGTACCTAGACATGCCCTTAACAGTAAAAGATATAGAACAGGTCATCATTAGTGGCATGCCTGAGGATAAGACGCCTGGATCTGATGGACTGCCAACTTCTTTTCTATAAAGAATATGCACATACCTAGTACCACACCTTCAGGTGGTATTCGAGGAAGCACTTAGACTCAGCCGCCTTCCACCTTTTCTTAGAGAGGCGATAATAGTCACCATTCTGAACCCCCTGAGTGGTGTGACTCCTACAAACCACTCTCCAGGATCAATGTATGTAATAAAATTCTAGCGAAACTGATTGCCAATAGACTGGCCCGGCTGCTTCAGGAGATCACACAGCCTGATCAATCAGGGTTTGTCCTGGGGCACTTAACAGTTCATAATAACCTGCGTACAACGTTCACACTGCTGCACTCCCTCAATCCCCAGCTGGAGGCTGCAGCGGTATTTCTCGATACCACAAAGGCATTTGATTCGCTTGAATGGGAGTACCTATTTTAGATATTGGAGAGAACTGGCATAAGCCGCCACTTGCTAACATGGGTCCAACTGTTCTACAAGGAGCCTACTGAGCGCATTTGCATCAACCGAGCAGTGACTCCCTCATTCCCCATTACCAGGGTCACTCAGAAGGGAAGCCCTCTATCACCTCTACAATTCACAATAGCTGTGGAGCCCCTGGTGCACTGCCTGTGGCAGTACTATGCCCAATGTGGTCTAAATTTCACAACTAGGCAGTTAATTGTATCTACATATGCCAACGACATCACGCTATACATACGTGACTCTACGACAAATGTGTCGTCTGTGCTCAGGGAGTTCATCCGAATTGGAGGACAAAATTCCCGCCTGGACCGGCCTGCCGACCTCTTTAGCTGGCAGAATCGCCAATGCCAAAATGGTGATCCTTCCTAAATTCCTGTATCTATTTGTAAACATACCAGTCCCACTGACTTGCCATTTCCTCATACGCTTGCATTATAACCTAATCAGCCTGGCATAAGTGGGCAGGCATCCCAGAGTCTCGTGGGAGGTGCAGAGTTGGGTGCGCCTAACCTGAAGTTATATTATTATTGTGCTCAAGCCCACTGTGCCCATTACTGGTGAGGTGCCATGCTGTTCCAACCACATATTGCTGTTAAACATGATAATGCTGCTTCCCGCCCCCTAAATACTGCTGTCTGCCTGCCGGGAAGATGGCCCAGGACTGAGGTGGACACAGTGAACTGCACAATGTGAGCCTGGGACTGCTTATGGCGGAGAACCCAACAGGACCACCTATATCAATGCAATCACCACCATGTATAACCCAGCTCTGCCACTTACAGAGGACCGTAGGGTTGGCGCCAAATTGCGCAAACTGCACCTTTCCACTATGAGGAAGGTATTCTCGGACGCCACATTCCTTACCACACATGTGGTGTGTGCGGACTCTGGGAGCACGCTACTGAATGTCTTCTTGGTCCATCAGCTTAGAACCACATGCAGGACACTCTACAGATTGTTCCAAGACGCACTCCCAGTGCATTATGCCCATGACCAACTACTCAAGGTGACAAATCCACGCAAGCTAAATACCTAATCATACATCACTATGCAAAACAAGGCCCCTGTGTTTAAACCCTGGGCGAGAACTCTCTGGCAATGCGACTTAGACACAGAACTTACAGATGACCAATAGCCATACTGCAGCTCGCTGATGGGTGCGCACTGGATAAACTACAAGCTGTGACTGATACACTTCAAGTACCTACACAGGTTATACCGCACCCATACAACCCTATGTAAAATGAGGTTAGTGGATGACACCAGATGCAGGAAATGTGGCACATTTGACCCAGAATTTCTACATCTGGCATGGGAAAGCCCCTACTCCTGGCTAAACGTCAAGAGGCAATACACTGGAGGAGTCTGCCTACTACCCAACTTAAGGACTGGATACAGGACACTGTATACTGCCAAGAACAAATGGAGAATTACTGAGAACTCATGCCACCCCGGACGAGACCCAAAGATATCTGGGGACTGTTAGTTACTGACTTGGCTCTTCACGAACAGATGACTCAGTCGGACCACACAACACCTGCACCGAGGAACCAGGAGGCTGACCTGGAGAGAATTTAGGGCACTGCTGGAGCACTTCCTGCTGAATCACAGACTCCCTGATGACACAACATTGACTACTAGAGGTGCCGCCGTGGCATCTTAGGGGGGGAAGATGTGCGAGATGGGACACACTGGGACAGGGGACCTCCTCACTTTTACACTTGAGAGGAGAGGGCAGATGCTCAGAGACTGCACTGTATCTCTTCAGGTTTTTGTTGTACTACAATGTATCGCACCAAGATCTTGACATGAAGCTCTGTGTACTCACCTGACCTTTTTCTACTATGTTGTAATTGGGAAGGTATGTTACTCAGGTATGCATTGTCACGTTATCTTAGATCATATAAATATAAGCCTTTGAAAGGCTCCAGGTTTTAGAAAACAAGGTCTTGCAGAAGATCACTGTCCATTGGTACAACCATGGCCTGGAATCTTTTACCATTGTCTGTTCAATCTGAACCTTTAAATATTTTTCAAGATGTGGCTATTTATCAACCATGAGCCGCATTATGGAAAGTGCCCTGGGGGCGCGACGGACATATGCGCCCACTTTGCACGCCCGGGGCACTTTGGTATTACAGAAGGCACGCCTGTGCGGCCCGTTCTGTAATACAGAGAGCGCTGGCGCACATATAGCGCCAGCGATATCACCTGAAGGTGTTCCCTTATTTGCATAGGGATGTGGTCCCATGCAAATGAGGGAATCCTTGTGCCTCTGCGCCCGCACCGTATTTTAGACGTGGGCACAGAGGCAAAGAAGCTTTCAGGAGAAGCACTGATAGTGATGGCAGCCTTCTGGAGGGGCGTTAGAGGGTCCTGTTGACCCCCCGGCAGACATGTCCTTGCAGGCAGGTGCAGTTACTCACTGCACCTGCCTGCAAGGGGATTTCTAATTCCCCTTAAAATGCAGGCGGGTTACCGCCTGCACAGTGAAACATGGAGAAGCTTTTAAACAGCTGCTCTGTATTTCACTTGAATGTGCTGCCCCCATTGCAGCACATTCAATCTAATACAGAGCACTCTCCTTGTTTGCGCTGAGCGCACCTTCTGAAAGGTGTGCCCGGCGCTAACATGGAAAATGTTCACTACATAGTATGATTGCATCCTTGTCTGTCATTTGGGCTTCTCTTATTCTCTGATGAGCGCTGGGATGCCTCTTCGGGCCACTGCACGATTTAGAAATCTAGAAATTAATGGATCAATCAAGACGGTGACAGACCATACAGAGCGATTTACCGCTGTTATTCTTCCTCATGTAAGGGTAATAAGGCTATCAGCACCCCCGCAGCTCACTAAAAAACAGAGAAAGGCACAATGCAGATGTGGAAAACAGTGCCTCACCCGAAACCACGAATAGTGGATCCATTGCACACTGCTAACAGAAAGCAACTTTTCACTTGCTTAGGGTACCTCTCGTCTTTACTCCTGGAGCCATATTATGGAAAGTGCCCCAGAGTTGCAACGGGCATGTGCGCCCACTTTGCGCGCCCCTGGGTCACTTTGGTATTACAGAAAGGGACGCAGACGCTTCTGCGACCCTTTCTGTAATATAGATAGCACTGGCGCACATATAGCGCCAGTGCTATCACCATAGGGTGTTCCCTCATTGCATGGGGGCGTGGCCCCATGCAAATGAGGGAATCCCTTTGCCTCTGGGCCATATTATAGAAGGGGGCGCAGAGGCAAAGAAGCTGCCAGGAGGCACCCCCTGATGGCAGCCCTCTGGAGGGGGTAAAAGGGGTCCTATGGATCCACCAGACATCCCCTTGCAGGCAGGTGCAGTAACTCACTGCACCCGTCTGCAAGGGGATCTCTCTCCCCTTTCAAAAGTTCCGGCGGGTTGCCGCCTGCACAGTGAAACACGGAGCTGCTGCTTTAAAGCCGCTCCGATTTTCACTTGAATGTAATAGGGTGCACTTTCCCTGTTTGTGCCTGGTGCACCTGTTTTAGCAAACAGGGAAAGTGCGCCCTGTATGTAATAGGGCCCCTGGTGTCACTAGTAAAAAAAATGCACTCTCCCTTTAAGCCTAGAGCATGCAGTCTACACCTCTGGCTTTGCTAATGGGGAAAGGAATCCCACATGCCACAGAGTGGTTTGGTTTTTTGGATATTTAAATGTTAACCAAACCCAGGCTCCTCAAACTCAGACAATTCAGGTTGATCTGACAGATCCAACAGACTAGTAATCATCCATCACCTTGTTGTTGCCGTTGAGCCCTAAATGCGACGGGTAAGCCCAGGCGTGGATCCCGTGCTCACTGTGTCGTAGGAGACATGCCATACCTCACTGATGAGAACTCAGTAGGTCTAAATAGTCTGAGGTTTGCTTGTGATTCCTTCTGGAGGGGGGGTCGCATGATTTGGAATGGATTGTTCTCATGGGGAGCAAGGTCGGTACAGTTGCATTGTGGGCGAAAAATGATGGGATGGAATGTAGCCTTGAGTAATTGCCAGTTGCTGCGAGTGATTTAAGCATTCCATCCATCACCTTGTTGTTGTTGCTATTTGATAAGCTGCAGTTGGATACAAATAAAACAAAAGTACTGATGACGTATGTTTTATTTGAAGACTATGGTATTTGTTCCTATTATAAAGGAATATATTCCTGACTTCAAAAGCCATTGTGGTAAGGGGTGGGCATGGGCTGGGGCTGACAGGATTAGCTGTGCCACGCGATGAGCGCATCACTAAACGTGGCCTGCAACGGTCCCACGTTGTGGTGTCCCTCAGAGGTTGGTTCATAGCCCTACCTTTTCAATCTGCATGTGATCCCTCTAGCAGCCATTGTACCGTCTTTTGGTTTCCTATATTTTGGCTATGCTAATGACACTCAAATACTAATCCGCTTCAAGAGGATTCTGCCGCATTAAAAATAAGATTCAGGGAGTGTATGATAACATTGCAGAGTAGATGGTGTTTAATTCTCTAACCCTGAACACAATCAAACCGGAAGTTCTGGTTTTGGTGAGATCTCGATATGGGACATGAACTGGTTGTCTCCTCTGCTGGGCCTACCTCTGATGTCTTCCAGTACGTTGCTCAATCTAGGAGGTGTCATATTTGACACACATCTTTCTTTCCAGGAACACATCTCTAAAATGGTTTCCTCCTTAATGTTCCTTCTTAAGGTCCTTAGGAAAGCTTTGCCACCTATACCCAACGAGTGCTGGAAGACCACAACTCAAGCTTCCATTATACTGAGGCTATACTATTGTAACTCGATCATTCTAGGACTCTCTGGGAAACAATTGGCTAAGTTGTAATTAATACAACATGCAGCTGCAAGCCTCATTTTTAGGTCTCGCCCTGATCCAGCGCTTGCGCTGGTCTGGCGAGACATTTAGTTGTGGGGTTTTAAAAGTGCGACCACAGCTTTTTCCGAGGCATACAGTGTGCGGTTACGCGCACAGCACGCGCTTCTGTCATGGCTCAATAAGCCTTCCAGCGCGTGAATCATGCTCCTCCACCACCTTGCTGTCTACTCTCACTACCCCGCTCCCTTCAACCCCCTCCCTTCTCCCCCTCCCTCCTCGTTAGCTTGTTATTCTTAACTTCGGAAGCATCTGATGTGAATTCTTCAAGGAGCAATTTACTTCCGACTAAGCCAATGCCGCCTCAGACAGTAGACATTTTCTGGTGCTTGTTTATCTATCCCTCGACCCTCCCCCTCCCCTCTGTTGCTTCTTGCCTCTGTTCTTCCCCCTCCCGAGCTGTTGCTTATTTCTTTCGTCTGCTCCTGCCCTTATAATTTTATGGAGAGGCATTGACTTCACTCACTTTCAGTCTGTGGCGCCTATTTCATTTGAAAATCTTACGAGCTGCTTTTTCTGTCACCTCCAATGTCAACTTCTAATAAAAAGAAAAAAGGTTCGTGGGTGCGGTAGAACTGAAAAATAAATAGATCATGTGAGACCACGACGCTTTTAACTTATTTGTTAACACTGTTGAACGCACGGGTTGTTTATATAATTGACACACGTTATCCACTAAATGTGCTTGCTTCCGCTTCTGTTAGTTGTGTTAATCTGCAGGCAGATTGTTAAAAGAAACTGTGGTGATCTTTGCACTTGCAATTTACAATGAGACTCAGCACATTAAGACATGTTTTCTGTCAGTTGCCTCATGGCTAAGGAACTCCTAATTTTCATAGAGTGTCTCGTCAGAATACAGACAGGAGCTGACTACATTATATGTAGTTGGAGAACAGCGACAAACTCTCTCTAGAAACAAAATGACACATAGTAAAACTGTTGGCAGAAAGATTCACAGCGCCGTGACTCAGTGCCTGCTTTTAAGGCGCTGTTTCTGGCGAGCGGTATAAGATCTTGCAGCAAACATCGGCGTTTTATCACCAGTTAAAATGCAAAATAATTTCATGGACTATAAAAGGAGTATATTGGATGACAGTGACCCACAATCTGCAGTTTTGTGAAGCTCACAGTGACAGATGCAAGATACAAAGCGCTGTGTAAAATACATAACATTCCAATAATCATGTGTTCTTTTTAAGGACATTGTTTAAATGTAAATTAGTGACTGAAAGCGGCTAGACTGCTTTATTTTAAGAAACACATGATGCTGTGTTTGCCAAATGACGCTTAGTCGAAACTGTTTATTTTTCCTTTCAGCGTTTATATTAGGCTATGCAATATTGAAAAACTAGCCAGCCTTATAAACCAAATTATGACATTTTCAACAGATGGATACGAAAACAATAGTGGACTATAAGATGGAGAAAACTCAGCTGACTGCACACCGTCTCGCGCTTCTGTTTTACTGGTAGAGCTGGACTCACAGACCCTCTCTCACAGACACTCTCTCACAGACTCTCACACTCTCACAGACTCTCACAGACTCTCACAGACACTCCCTCACAGACACTCTCAGACACTCTCTCACAGACTCACAGACACTCTCTCACAGACTCACAGACACTCTATCACAGACACTCTCTCACAGACTCTCGCAGACACTCGCTCACAGACACTCTCTCACAGAGACTCTCACAGAGACTCTCTCACAGACACTCTCAGACACTCTCTCACAGACACACAGACACTCTCTAATAGACACTCTTTTACAGACACTCTCTCACGACACTCTCTCACAGACACTCTCTCACAGACACTCTCTCACAGACTCTCACAGACACTCTCACAGACTCTCTCACAGACACTCTCTCACAGACTCTCACAGACACTCTCTCACAGACTCTCACAGACACACTCTCACAGACACTCTCACAGACACTCTCACAGACACTCACAGACAGACTCTCACAGACTCTCACAGACACTCTCTCACAGACACTCTCTCACAGACACTCTCTCACAGACACTCTCACACTCTCTCACAGACACTCTCTCACTCTCTCACAAACACTCTCACAGACTCTCACAGACTCTCACACTCTCACAGACACTCTCTTACAGACTCTCACACTCTCACAGACACTCTCTCACAGACTCTCACACTCTCACAGACACTCTCTCACAGACTCTCACACTCTCACAGACTCTCTCTCACAGACTCTCACAGACACTCTCTTACAGACTCACAGACACTCTCTCACAGACTCTCACAGACACTCTATCACAGACACTCTCTCAGACTCTCTCAGACTCTCACAGACTCTCACAGACTCTCTCTCACAGACTCTCTCTCACAGACTCTCTCTCACAGACTCTCTCTCACAGACTCTTGGCCTTCTTGGTCATATATAAGGTAACAAAAATGCTTCTGGCACTTTTTTATTACAACTTTTCAGCATGCTGCTCAGCAGCCACACTTCTCTACAGCACAGCTTAAACACATTGGCAAAGTCAATAGCTCTACCTAAACACTTATAAGGCCCCAAAGGTGAGACCTATTGGCTATGCCAATGCTTGTTAACATTAAGTTCAACCCTATATCCCTCTACCTCAGGGCTCTTCATTGTTTGTCAGAGAATAAGAGCTTTATGTGCAAAGTGATCTGTTTGCATTTCAAGTCCTAGATGGACCAAGGTCCCAAGAATATTTTTAACATGTTTACCAGTAATGCCCCTCAGCTAAATTGATAAATACCTCTCAGGTTAATAGGATCATAATGGGGGGAAGTGGGATGGGAGAAGAACGCTCATTTAAATTTCTAACTTCTCCAATATGGAACAAGATCCCTTTTCGATTAGGACTCTCCCTTATACTTGGTTTTCAGGAAACCTCTTAAGGCCTATCTATTTTCTCTTTAATTGTATTGATTCGGTCGCATTAGTTTCTTTTTCAGTTCAACGTCAGGACACACGATCTTGGACAGCAGAGAGAAAATGTTTACAAATCAGCCAGCCAATCAATCAATCACATTTATTGGAGACCAGAGGACCAACACATGAACCAAATAACAAACAACTAGAAGTACTAACTCTGCTTCGGAGACGGAGTCTGGGGAAGCAGAAGTATAAAGGGCAATGCCCAGGGTAAAGTCCCCGTCAATGTGCTTCTGAATAATCTCTGGTAAGGCAAAAAAGAAAGACTTACTGAGCAAAACAAACAGAAAGGGATGAAGCGCTCAAATACTTGAGGACGCCTTGTATAATTGTACTTCCTGCTAAATGCTTTCTGACACACTAAAGGTTAAAGTGAACTGTGTTCATGATATAAACGTGATATACTGAGGAGGAATATATTCCAGACACAGTATTATAAAATCACAGTGTATCAGAAACTGGCATAAGCAGCCTCCTTAAAAGGTGCACTCTGCCGAAGAAATAAGGGGAAAATGATGGTGAACTAGGACAGAGAAGCCAAGGCTCCTTCTCAGCAGTCAGCGGAATAGAGGATTGCTGTAAGACGGGCACAACCTATTGTTTCAAGGTTACAGGACTGAATTAGACATCTGTATGCATGTTTTATCAATAACATACTCTTTCTAATTCCTTTCAGGGTCGGTGCCATTCTGCCATGCAAGATCGGCCTTTAGCATGAGCGAGCTGGGCACATGCCCAGGGCGCTGACCTCCAGAGGGGTGCAGGAGATGCCTGCAGAAGTCCGCCCCGACCTGGGACACAATGGCAAATAAACAGGTCGAGTGGGAGGTGGCGCCAAGTTTGGTTTCGCCCAGGATGCTACCCGACCAAATGCTAGCTCTGCTGCCATGGCAAGGTCAGGTGCCAGGGGCATGTTCGCCAGATGCAGGTCCACAACTGAGTCTGGCATTAACTTCACGCTGTAATGGCCTGCACCAAAAGAAACTACTTTAAGTAAGTGAATTGATGAATAACTAGAAATAATCAATGGAATTGTTCAATGTCAGAGTTAGACGCTGGATAGGTACGTAGAGCAAGGATTTCGATTATCCAGAATGACAATGGAAAATGTTACTTTAAACAAGATGGGATGTTCCTAGCATTCTTAGAACTTTGGGTAGCTTTTGATAACTTTTGAGCACATGCATAGGGCCTTCTTAAGGACACTCTTAGCAGTTATTGGGGGTACAAAGTGATTTTATGGCATCTATATGTATGTTGAAGTCTTACAGTATTGAACCAGAATGCTATGGGCTATAGGGAGCTTATGCTTGAAAGTAAATAAGCGTTCGATACAGGTTTGAAAATTGGCATCCACTCTTATTATTTTTGTAAAGGCCTTAGAAGTAGGTCTACTCAATGAGGGCAAGTTGAAGATGGTGATTGTGGGAAAGAAAAACACACTAAAGAGATCTTTTGAAATTAATGAGATAAGACTACAAGAGGTAGATAATTTCATTACGCAGGGATTTGCTTTAACTAACAACCTTCTTTCTCGTCACAGATTTTTACCAGTAAGATTATGCTTTTAAATACTTCTTAGGTTTAATCTCTAAACAACCCAAAACTTGGTGATGACCATCTATTTGCCACTCTATAAAATTTCCAGGTGAAGGTAGACACAGGGGGCCTGGTGTACAAAGCAATTTTGCAGTTGCAACCCCTGCGATTGCACAGAGTTTGCAACCGAAAAATGGCTTTTTGCTATGTATTTAATACATTTTGTAATTTGGTGACAGCTTACTGAATCACAAAGTGCGTTTAGAAAGTCTATAACAAATCACTGTTTGGAAAGTAAACGGCTGGGGCATCCCTTCCGAATAGCGATACTTTAAGATCTACATCAGTGTTTTGCAACTGAAATCGGGTAGCAAAACATTGACATTTTACTGACACCTCAAAAGAGGGGGTAACCCATTCCCAAACAGGAAAATGCCTCTTTATTACCCCTTCCTCTTTGTGAATGTTAAAAAAAGTTTGTTGGGGAGTAGGTAGTGGTCCATTAGACCACTGCCAACACTAAAACAAACCAAAAATATCTTTCTTTTTAAATGCAGCCCGCTTCCTTTAGGAAAAACAGGCTGCATTTTTTAAAAAGTTGGCTTTAGTCAAAATACTTTCACAGACATGGTGGTCTGCTGATCCCTGCTGGCCACCATCTGGGAGATGGCATTCAATCGATCACAATTTCCGGCAATGAATATTGATGAAATAAGTCAGATTGTGACCTACTACAATTCAGAATTTTGTGGCTCAATATATTAGTACATAGGTCGCTTCCCAAAATTTCTTAACATTTGCAAAAAGTCGGCGCACAATATCTGACCGCTTTGTGCAGATGGAAATTTCATACATGAGGCCCTGGATTTCTTTACAAAGCAGAGCTACTGGGCAACAAACCTGAAATAACAGATTCCTACAGATAATTTCTTCGATGTGTCTGTAGCTTCCCAAAATCTGGCACACTAATTCCAGATCGACCATTTGATCAGCTACCTTTTACACAAGACTACGATCTAATTTTGCTGCCATTGCGTAGCAGGAGTTATCCAAGTACTAGTGAACAATAAACGTGCCATGCATATACCATGTCTTCGACATCTTTGTGACATTCTGATGGGCTTGGAGTTGACTATTATTTGGGCAGAGCCAGAAAATATCACACAAAATACCCTTGCCATGCTAAAGGAGCACTGTTTGGAGCAGGTGACATTTGAAGAATTTATGCTTAATCCCAGAGTGCATTGGGTGTCAATTAGATACAACATACGTCAGTCCTGTCAGGGAAGTCAATTTGTAGTAGTAGAGATTAGAAGAATTTATACATACTTCCAGAGCACATTGGGTGTCAATTAAATGCAACATAACTCAGTTCTGTAGGGGAAGTCTATGTGGATTTGGTGTTCCTCTTCTTTTTAAATAACATACTCTTTAGTTTTAGGCTTGCCTTTTTTCCTATAAAATTATATACACCATAAAATGGTGTAGAGATTACCTTCAAACCGTGTCTGTGATTTGAAGTCCGTGGAAGGTAAAATTCATTTTTTCTTTACATGCGCCTTCTATTACTGGTTATGTCAAAACTGGCTGAAGTCTATGCTAAAGAATATGGGATGTGTGTGTGTTTGACTGTGTGTGTGTTTTTTTGAGCGAGAGAAAGCAGTCAGGCTATTAAAGTTAATTTGTGTGGATGCAATTCTCTATTGCAAGCTTAGAGATTAAAGAAACACAAATGTCTCAAGTTGTGCATGGCCTGGCTCACAGCCATGGAAATCGCAAGCTCCTGAGACTCTGTGCCATCCCACCAGACTTGGCCCCTTGATTATGGGTGTAATAGAGCAGGACCCCCGCAGCACTGAATAATGTTTGGTGATTAAGCAAGGGAGGCAGTGGACATGCAGATCAGTAATTTACATTGCCTCAGGAGATTGAGGAGAGCAGAAATCTGGGCCCCGGGTGTAAGGGAGGTCAGAATTGTGCCCACTGGAAAAGATGCTGACTCGGAGGTGGATCTCTCCATGGCATTCGAATGTAGGAGCACAGGCAAACCTGGAGTGGCTAGAGATGAACCAGAGTTGACCTCCCTCAACCCCTCTGATGCAGTGCAAGTGGATTTCCAAGATCCAAAAGGGGAGGCAAAGTAAGAGAAGCAGAACTGACCCTGATGTCAGAGGTCCAACAAATCACTGGAGCCATGGGTGAACGTGGGTCACCAGGACTGATTGGGACTCAAGGCGGGATGATAGCTCATCAGGCAAAACTGGATAGTAAGAACAGGTGGAGGTAGGGTCTGGACCTTTGCTAGGCTAAGAGAGAATAGCCTAGCAACTGGGGTGAGCACCATGCTCCTGAAGGATGCCAATAGGCTATCTGCTCACCACCTATCGCACTGACAAGCACTACAAGCAAGTGGAAAAGCCATACAGACATCATGAAATGCTAGGAAGCATCCCCAGCGCCCAAAGTGTGAAAATGAGTCAACACATTTATGGTTATCTTAAGAATGGGTGTCTAAGGAGAGGGCAAAGCACCGAACAACCCTAGTGCATGGTTACAGAAAGGCAATACAAAAGCCAATATAGACTGTCATCACTACAGGGTGAAGATGAGGTCCCCTTTGCACGTAAAATTTGGGTTATTGAGGCAACTACCATGTTTGACTATGTGTGACCTATATGTCCGATTGCACACAGCAAAATATACAGGGGGGCCCACTTTAAATGCTACAGAACATCTCATTGCACTTGTATTCTTTTGAATAAAATACAACAGTCTTGCAATAGGACAAAGAGGCATAGACACTTACTGGTCTCCTATATCTGATAGAGACTTCTAGCTGCAGATTCCTTACCTTTGAATTCCCCAGGCGTCAGGCTGGATGCGGAAACCTTTGCTCGAGCAATACCCTTGCGCGCGCTGTCGGGTGGCTCCATTCAGCTCCGAGTGACGTCATCGTGAGCGTCGGTAATGACATCGCGGTCACCTATATAGGCACCACACAGGTGCGCGGGTGTCAGTTCTTTTCTTTCCATGCCAGTTAAGCGCCGATCCAGGAAGAGCTACCCCACTGTCGCTTTTTGACAGGTTTTTTCGACATTTTGTTGACTTAAAAAAAAAATCTTCGCGTGTCGAGGGACGTCTTTTAGGAAGGTGTGGCTCTTGTCACCGCGCCATGTCGGTTACCGATCCCTAACCTCGTCTGCCTTTGGTGTCTCGAGCGTGACCACAACTCGAAGTCATGTTCGAACTGTCAGGTCATGGCTCCGAAGGCCTCGCGGGAGGGTGCTATGAAGCTCCTTGCAGCCCAGCAGTCGACCCCATCCAGCGAGACTCCGCAGACATCCCAGTCCCGATCGAAGAAGAGGAAGTTGCAGGACGGCTCGAGGAGCCCTAAGTCCTCTTCCTCCCACTCAAGGTCCTCAGCACACTCAGGGAAGAGGCACAAGAAGTTCAAGCGAACTTCGTCTTCACCTCGGCTGTCGTCTGTCAACGAGACAAGCACCGACGCTCTAGGCATGGTTCTTAGGAGCCGGAGCCTTGGTCGACTTCGCGCCTCCCTCCTTTTCCAGGAGCCAGAGTGACCTCCGCTCACATTAAAGAGTTTTACATGGCCATGCGCCATGCATTTGAGCGGGCTGACCCCTGTGGTGAGACTTGGGGGCCCGCAGGGTCAGAGGGGGCCCATCGAATTCGACACCGTCGGCTCCGGCCACTGTGCCGGTGGGAACTCAGGGATCCGATCCGGATCCGGGACAGTGTGGGTCATACCTACGTGACCTTCCATGGCATCGGACCCGAAGACGGTGCCTTCGGTGCCGCCGGCGCCTACCGGCGGTTCCAGCCCCATCCTCATCCCATACGACACGGAGTCAGAGTGGTGTCGCTCATCGCCCATTCCTGCGCCGGTAGACCCCAGGGGTTCTATGTTGTCGCCTGTTCATTTTCATGATGTTTCAGGCACGGGAGAGGACTGGGAGGGGTCTATGGTCCTCTTAGAATGCCAGGGTTTATCTGCAGAGCAGATGGACTGTTATGAGGAACTTGCGGAAGCCAGTGGACTGGACACATCCCCAGATACTGGCATGCTCTCTGCCAACTGTTGCTACGGAGGAGGCAGCTTCTTATGCCATGGTGGTAAGGAGGGCAGCTTAGGTCCTTGGACTAGAGTTGCCCTCTGTGCAGGTCAGAGCTAATCTTCTGACTAAAGTGTTTCATCCTGGAACTCCCACCTCTGAACCCTTACTGCCTTTTAACAAAGCACTAACTGATGTCCTTCTAGGCACATGGTCCAAGCCTAGCACAGGGGCTCCTGTGAACAGGACAGTTGCACGCCACCATCGCCCGGCTCCAGGCGACCCAAAGTTCCTCAGCCAACACCCCACCCTTGAAAGCTTGGTGGTGCAGGCTTCAACTTCCCAGGGCACATTCCCTTCCTCACCCCCGGACAGGGAATCCAAGAGCCTGGAATCACTTGGGAAGAAAATGTTTCCTTCCTCCCACCTGTCATTGCGGTCAGTGAATACTGCGTGCTTATTGGGCCGTTTCTCCCATTCCCTCTGGGAGCCGGTTGCGCAAGTGCCCCTATAGGTCATGGAGGATGCCCGGGCTGTACTCTCCCAGGTGGTAAAGGACGGGAGAGATGCAGCAAAATTCACCATTAGGTATGGCCTTGACATGACTGATTCTCTGGGCAGAGCGATTTCATCGACTGTGGCCTTACGGCGCTATGCCTGGCTAAGAACATCTGGCTTCTCGGGCGATGTCCAGGCTAATTTGATGGACATGCCCTTTGATGGTTCCCGTCTGTTTGGTGAGAAGGCAAACTCGGCCTTGGAGCGTTTCCAGAACTCTCGTGCTACGGCCAGATCCTTGGGCCTCTCTACAACACCTCGTGGCAAGTCTAGCTTTCGGCCCTTTTGTGGGAAGGGGTTTTTAGCCGTGCCAACACTATTCCAGCCACCGTCCTGCGCAGACTTCCTAAGTTGTGCGAGGACGTAAACGCGGCTCATTCCGTCCTAGGAATGGAAGCCAGAAGTCATTTGCCACCCAGTCCTCGGCAGCCGCAGCCTCCAAGCACTCCTAGTCTGACTCTGCAAGACCATGCTACTCCACTCCACCATCATCTCCTCCACTGGAGGTCCATAACATTGGTCATTCAGGAGGGCTATTCTCTGCCTTTTGTTTCTTTTCCTCCTCCTATTCAAGAACGGCTGGCGGAGGATCATCTAACTTTACTCCGAGAGGAAGTGGCAGCTCTCCTGGCCAAGGGGGCTATAGAAACGGTCGCGGTTTCAGAAGTAGGTAGTAGTTGTTATTCCCGTTACTTTCTGATTCCAAAAAAGAACAAAGGGTTGCGCCCCATTTTGATCTTCAGACTGTACATTTCTTCCTCAAGAAGGAGAAGTAGTTCAAGATGCTTACTTTAGCTCAGGTCTTGTTTGCCCTTGACCAAGAAGACTGGATGGTAGCGTTGGACCTGCAGGATGCGTATTTTCACATCCTCATTCTGCAGGGACACAGACATCACTTACGGTTCAAGGTAGGCCACGAGCACTTTCAGTTTACCGTGCTCCCCTTCGGTCTTACCATTGCCCCTCAGGTGTTCACCAAGGTGATGGCGGTGGTTGCAGCTCATCTGCGCAGGTTGAGGGTTTCAGTCTTCTCCTACTTCGACGACTGGCTGTTGAAGGCTTCTTCGCCCCAGGCTATTGTCTCCCACCTTCAGACTACGGCAAACCTCCTGCATTCGCTGGGGTTCTCTATAAACGTGCCGAAGTCACACCTGACTCCTTCTCAGATGCTCCCTTTCATCTGAGCTGTTCTGGACATAGTGCAGTTTCTGACCTATCCTCTCAAGAAGAGAGTTCAGGATATTCAGGTTATGATACCAATGTTTTGGCCTCTATCCTGGATTTCAGTGAGACTGACTCTGATGCTGCTGGGCCTCATGGCCTCCTGCATCCTGTTGGTAAAGCACGCCAGGAGGCGTATGCGGGCTCTGCAGTGGGACCTGAAGTTTCAGTGGGCACAGCATCAGGAAAATCTCACTGACATGGTCCAGATCTCGGAAGGAACTGCGAGAGATCTGCAGTGGTGGTTGACGAACCGCGATTGGGTCAGAGGCAGACCCATCTCCCTTCCCCAACCAGGTCACACAGTGGTGACAGATGCCTCACTCCTGGGATGGGGTAGCCATATGGGAGAGGTGGAGATCAGGGGACACTGGTCTCCAGCGGAGACGGGGCTCCACATCAATTTGTTGGAGCTTCAAGCAATTTGGTTGGCACTAAAAGCATTTCTTCCCTCTGTCAAGGGGAAGTTGGTGAAGATGTTCATGGACAACCCCACCTCTATGTGCTACTGCAACAAAAAGTGCGGGGTGGGGTCGTGGACCCTTTGTCAAGAGGCCCTGCATCTCTGGACATGGCTAGAACAGCAGGGCATAACCCTGGTGGTCCAACACCCGGCAGATTGTCTGAATGCCAGGGCGGACAAACTCAGCCTTCAATGCCTAGCAGATCACGTATGGTGTCTCTACTCGGAGGTGGCGCAAGGTCTCTTTCAGCAGACATGGAGAACCTTGGTTAGATCTGTTTGCCTCCAAAGAGAATGCACAGCGTCAGCAGTTTTGTGCACTGGAGTTTCCAAGGCGATTATCGCTCGGCAACGCTTTTCGTCGCGAGTGGAGCTCAGGCTTGTTGTACGCCTTTCCGCTCATACCACTTCTGCCTACAGTTCTGAAGAAGATCAAGAACGACCGGGCCCAAGCCATTCTTGTGGCTCCGGACTGGGCAAGGAGAGTCTGGTATCCCGAGCTTCTGAAAATGAGCATCGAATCTCCAATCAGGCTGCCCCTTCGGGAGGATCTTCTGTCGCAGCAGCAGGGGAGGGTTCTCCACCCAAACTTGTCAACTCTCCGCCTCCATGCGCGGAGATTGAGTGGTGACAGTTGATAGCTTTTGACCTTCCTCCCGAAGTATGCAACGTTATTTTGGTGGCCCGGCGGCCCTCCACTAAGATGGTATACGCCTGCCGTTGGCAAAAGTTTGTATCATATTGTACAGAAAGGTCCATTGACCCTCTTTCTGCTTCTCTTTCTACTGTTCTTCTTTTCATTCTTACCCTGGCCCAGCAGGGCTCTGCATTGGGTTCTCTTAAGGGTTATCTTTCTGCTCTATCTGCTTTTTTGTGGCTGCAAGATCAACCCTCTCTGTTTAAATCTCCAATTGTAAATAGGTTCTTGAAGGGGCTTGGCTATTTGTTTCCACCCACACCCTTTGTCATGCCAAAGTAGGACCTTAATTTGGTCCTCACTTTTCTTATGTGTGCTCCTTTCTAGCCTTTTCACAACTGGCCCCTTGGGCTGCTTACCATCAAGACAGCCTTTCTGGTGGTGATAACATCTGCTTGGAGGGAAAGTGAGTTACAGGTGTTATCATGTAAGCCCCAGACCATGATGACTTTTGTAGATAAGGTGGTGCTTCGCACCCGTGCTTCATTTCTTCCAAAGGCGTTGACCCCATTCCATCTGGGTCAATCTATCACAATGCCTACCTTTTTTGCTCTTCCGCATCCCTCTAAAGAAGAGGAGCGTCTCCACCGTCTAAACCCAAAAAGAGCATTGTCGTTATACCTTGACCTCACAAAAGAGTTCTGGGTGGACGACCAAATTTCTGTGGGGTACGTGTGAGCTAAAAAAGGTCAGACAGTGCAGAAACTGACCATTTTTCACTGGGTCGTTCTCTGCATTAAAATCTGCTACGCCCTGGCTAAGAAGCAGCCCCCTGAGGGATTAAGAGTCCATTCCACCAGAGGAAAGGCTGCGATCACGGCATTGGCTCGGGGTGTTCCAGTCCTGGACATCTGTCAGGCAGCAACGTGGGCATCTTTGCACACGTTTGCCAAACATTACTGCCTGGACAGTCAGGTCCATAGGAACAGGCATTTTGCCCGTTCGATCCTGCAGGATTTTCTAGTGTAGAAATCTGTCCGCAACCCACCGCCAGGATGTTGTGGCTCGGATAACTATTCAAAGGTAAAGAATCTGCAGCTAAAAGTCTCTAGCAGATGAACAAGTTACTTACCTTCGGTAACGCCTTATCTGGTAGAGACAATATCTAGCTGCAGATTCCTTACAGACCCACCTGTGCCTCCCCGCTCTGCAGACTTATTTGTTAGGGCTAGGTTGTTCGCTTTTTCAGGGCACACGTTTTGACTCACAATCATGTCAGTCACTTCATGGCCCTGCGCTTCTTGCGTGGAAAAGTGAAAGGTACTGACGTCCGCGCGCCAGGGTGGCACCTATTTAGGCGACTGCAACACCATAACCGACGCTCATGACGCCAACAACATCACACTGAGCCGAATGGAGCCACCCGACGGTTCACACCAGGGGTATTGCTCGAGCAAAAGTTTCCGGATCCAGCCTGACGACTGGGGAATTCAAAGGTAAGGAATCAGCTGCTAGATATTGTCTCTACCAGATAAGGCATCATCGAAGGTAAGTAACTTCTCCAATAAAACAGGAAACAATCAAGTCAAACTCACAGTACCTCCTTACACTGAAATGACATCCAATACTTGACAGCACTTTCACCAAAGAAAACGTCCCTCCTGCATCCAGAAATCTAAGAGATGGTGGACATTTTCTTTTGCAAGCGACCATTTGAAGAAACATAAATCGGTATGCTTTAACTTAAGCCTTTTTAGTACTCAGATCCACTCCACTGTCACATCCAAAACATATGTGATAGCTATGCTGCTCAGTAACAGCTTATGCTTTACCTTGATGGAGTCACAGATAGGGAGTAGAGGTATTAAATGGTCAGTGGTAATTTTGGGACAGACATTGTGGCAGTAAGAATTGTGGCAGTAATATCTCTATACACACCTAAACATGGCTAGGATCACTTTCTGACAAAGCTTATGCAGAATAATTTAGAATTCACAGAAGGAGCCCTTCTGGTGGATGGGATTGTAACGAGATGATGTGCCATTGTATGGTATTGATCAGGGACCAATGGCTGTGTTTATGGGGAGGTCTCTGGGGATGTGAGAAAGGCTTTATCAGATATCGCTTTGGTGGGCCCATAGAGGGCCATGCACCCAGCTGAGCGAGGTTACACATTTCACTCTGATCTCCTCCACAACTACTAAGTCTCAAGCTCTAAGGCAGAATTTTCTTTGTAATTATTATTTTATTCATTTCAACACACCTCAATAACAAAATATCCATAAGGTCTTACGTGTAGTGCAGCTATGCGATAACAGAAAGCACATAGCAAAGTAACGGATAAGCAATCAATTAAATGAAAAAGGGTCAATAGGGTCTATCAGGCACTGGAAAATCAGATTTCCATAAACAGTACAAGTACTTGACCGCAACAGGGAAACATGCTTGACTAACAATTTAATTGCTTAACTAACCCTCATAGGCACCATAGTTAATGAGAATATTTTCTATTATTATCCAGTTACCAAACACAGTCGATACCTTATTCTGTTTTGCATTCAGAAAACCCCCTAATGGACTGCAGACATCCTGCAGACAAGCTCCCCCTGGTTGGAAAGTGGCAGATTGTAACTGTAATTGTATTAATATAACGCTTACTAGCCCTTACGAGGCGTCAAAGCATTTTTCGGCGAGTAGCACACTACTCTGGAACTCAAAAAGGATTAGCGGTGAATTAGTATAGGTAAATATGAGTTAATTTGAGCAGTAGACATGTGAGTCTGTAAAAGGATAATGGAGGGATAGAAGAGGGAAGCGTCTAGAAAATATTTATTGGAAGATCATAGTAGTAGGAGGAGGTTTGGGATGAGTAAATGAGAGATGGAGGACGGAAGAGTCTCTAGAAATGGATCAGGGAGATCATAGTAGTAAAATTAGTTTTTGGATGAGTCTAAGGAGGGAAATATAAGAGAATAATTTAGAAAGGGTTGTTTGGGAGATCATAGTAGTAAAATAAGCCTTGGGAGATCCAAGGAGGGATAGAGGAATGAAGAGTCTAAAGGGGTTTATTTTGGTGGTATTTTGGTTTTAGTGGTAGAATGAGGTTTAAGATGAGTCAGAGAGTGGTGGTAGACGATATATTGAGAGAGGTATAGGGTGAAACGTAGGGTAGTGCATTGGAGAGACTCAAACTTTTTATTTGTTTTATTTTGCAGTAGGAGTAAAGTAATAAATAGTTAGATACATAAGTACATGAAGGGTATACATGTATAAGGAAGGTAATATTTCAAGATTTAAGTTGTTTTTAATAAACTCAGACTTTCAAGTGTTGCTGTACTTTAAGCTAATTTATTTGTTTATTTTAAAAATAAAATGTTTTTTATTAAATCTTTTGTCCATATTTCAATAGGGAAGCAGTTGTAGATAAAAAGTGATGATAATATTTACATATTGTGATAGATAAATAAATGGAGAACCATAAGAATCTAATCAAATAACTTATATGAAAACTATGCAGTGACCTATATACATGTTAAGCATAGAATAATATATATTTTAACCGTGAGTAATATGTACATTTCTAAAGCAGACCTAAAGAATATCTACATATTTAAAAACATAATTACTATGCATATTTATACAAATAAATACACATATCTAGATACATACATATAATCAAATAATTAAATGTTTTTATACACAGGGATATGCTGTACATTTGTGTTTGAGAATGGTGGTTATGTAGGGAAGAGCCAACTCTTGAGTAGTCTTCTGAAGATAAGATAGCTATCCGTGGATCTTATGCTTGGGGGTAATGAGTTCCATAGTTTGGCTGCTTGAACACAGAAGGATGTGCCACCTATGTTTTTTTCCATGTATGGTGGGATTTTGAGGCGAGGTGCCAATCTGGAGAGGAGGTTCCTTTGTTGAATGTATTTAGTGGTTTTATTCCTGGAAACAAAAGCGGTCCTGTTCCATTGAGTGCTTTGTAGGTGATACAAAGTAGCATGAATGTGAATCTTCTGCCAACCGGTAACCAATGTAGGGCACTCAAGGCAGGGGAGATGTGGGCTTGTGGCTTTACATGTAGGAGTAGTCTGGCAGCAGAGTTCTGAATCAGTTTGAGTCTTTTTTCATAGTTGATAAAGATGATCTGTGGCAGAGGTCATTGGCGTAATCAAGTTTAGACAGTACAAGAGAGATAGTAGCCTGGATCTTGTGTGGAAATCTCAGCTGGGGGAAGATGCGTGAAAGAGTTTTCATAGTAATGAAGCTTGATTTTGCTAATTTGTTCACTTGGGCATTCATTGATAGCTTGTAGTCTATGGTAATTCCAAGCTTTCTTACTTCCTTAGAAACTTTAGGAGGTGGTCCCTGATCATCAGGCCAGACGACGAATGGGTCATAATTTTTCCAATTGCCACATGTGAGTATTTCCGTTTTGGAAGCATTCAATCTGAGATGGCTCCATGTCATCCACTGATCAATGGTTCTGAGGCAACTGAAGATTTGTGAGTTTCCAATGTCTTTAGGCTTTCCAGTTGAAGGAGTATTTGTGTGTCATGGGCATAGTTAGAGCATGTGAGCTGAAATTCATTGATCATTGCTGGTAATGACTTCATGTAGATGTTGAAAAGCATCAGTGAGATGATAGAACATTGAGGGACCCATGGTTTTGTGGAGTATGGTTTGGATGAGAAAGAGAGAGAATGGATGACATTTGTTCTGTTTTGAAGGTAGTATGTGATCTAGTTGAGAGCAGTCCCCTCTATGCCGGCTTCGTAGAGTTTTTGTATTAGAATGTCATGGTCGACTGTGTCAAAGGCAGCTGAGAGGTCCAAGGGAAGTAGTGTAGCAACCCCGTTCCAGTCTACTGTGTTATTAAGGTCATCCCCATATGGAGATGAGGGCAGATTCTGTGCCTCTTCCTGGACGGAATCCTGTTTGGAAGTCGAAAAGTATGGAGTGACAGCTGGGCGAATGGTGCTCTTTCTATCAGTTTGCTCAGGAAAGGTCCATTTGTAATTGGTCTGTAGTTGTTGGAGTCAAGTGGGTCCAGGGTAGGTTTCTTTAATAATGGGCGTATGTATGCCTTTTTTAGGTTTTCTGGAAAGATTCCCGTAGTTAAAACATTATTGATGATTCTTCTTAGTGGTGTGGCAGCAGAGGTAGTTAAAAGAATGTTCTTGAAGATTTGTGGTGGACAAGGGTCAAAAGGGCTGCCGACTGGCCTGCTTGCTTTGACCAGATCTATAAATTCACTTTGTGATATTTGTTTGAAGGAATGCAGAGGCTGGGTTAGCCTATTCTTGGAGGGGATTTTTGGAAATGGGTTGGTGCTGGCGGTTTTTCTTTGTTGTAAATAGGAGTCCAACATGTCTGTTTTGGTTGTGTAATGATTTGCGAGTTTGTCCGTGAATTCTTGAGTAATGGGATAAGTTCCTTCTGTGCATTTAAGTTTATGAAATTCGGTTATAATTTTATAAAATTCTTTATTTGCACATTTAGCATTTTAAATTCTGTCTGAATACTACCTTTTTTATCGCTTTTTTGGTTGTTGACTTGTATAATCTGTTAAGTTTCTGTAGGTTAAGTTTGTCTTGATTGCTGTTTGTTTTGAGCCAGGTGCGTTGCAGCTTTCTAATTTGCTATTTTATCTCTTTTAGTTCTGTATTTGTCCATGGTGCCTGTTTTCTTTTGTCCTGTTTTGTGGTATTAGGATATGAAAAGCTTCCTGTAGCCACTCATATAGTTTTTTAATAGAATTTATTGTGTCTAGATCTGTGTTGGATGTTAGTTGTGTTTCTAAGTATTCAAAATTGAGTTTGTTCTATGGTCGATAGATGGATGCATGTAAAATGGTTTTAAGTGTGTTGCTTTGTGTTGTTTTATGTTGGAAAGCTAGCAAATGGTGGTCTGACAATGTGACTGGAGTAATTGTTTGAAAGGTAACTAGTTCTGGATTTCCAACAATGACATCCAGGATGTGTCCATTGATGTGTGTGGGTTTGTGGATGATCTGGTGTAGGTTCAGTGTGTCTAGGCCAGTGATGATAGTTTTTGGATGGAAAATATTGGGTTCGTCAAACCAAATGTTTAGGTCACCAAGAATGCATAGTTTGGAATGCAGTGTTATCAGGTTTGAAACTGTGTCTAGAAATGTGTCTGGGAATGTTGCATTGCTGGATGGAAGTCTGTGAAGGAGAAGGAAGTTACAAGAGGAAATTGGTGTAGGGTTGCATCTGGTGAAGAGGGCCTCGCAACCTTGTATGGAAACGTCATCGGCTTTAGTGAGATTTATTGTTTGCTTGAATATAACAGCTAACCCACCTCCTCTTTTGCCCATACAATTTTGCGTGATAGTTTGATAGCCTAGAGGAATGGCTTCATGCAACACTAGAGCCATAATAATAAACCATAATCCATATTTGTAAAGAGCGAACATATCATCCCTTAAGGTTTCAAAGCCCTGGGGGGCATAGGAGAGATTAAGTGAGCTATTGCCCAGAGTCACATGGTGCTGAGCTGAGCTGCTGCTGGCGCTGGGGATTTAACCGTGAGCCTGCGCTCCGGAGTCAGCCGCTCTGGCCGCTGCGTCACACCTCTCCCAGCCATGTCATCTCCCAACTATGATTCAGTTATGAAGAGTAAGTCAGATTGTGTGTCAGTGAGTAGGTCGTAGATGTGGTGCTTGTTTTTAGAAAGTCATCGAGCATTTATTAGTAGGCAGTTTAGAGAACGTGTTTTGGTGGTAGTGTGACTTTGTTTTGTAGAAGAGTGATCAGTATTTTTTTAACTTGTACCAGGTGTGTCATTAGTGCCTGTATTAGCGGTATAAGGATAGCAATAGTGCTGTTTTTCTATAGTATATTCCACGCCCAGCAGGCTTAGAAGACATTTTGATGGGTCTGTGTGTGTAGGTGGTGGAGATGGTGGTTGAGAGTGAGTTGGTGAGCTCTATTGTTTTTGTAGAGTAGCCTTCTTGTGTAACAGACATGGAGATACAAAGTTGTGAAGAGTGGCATGTTGTCTATTTTATTTGCATCTGTTTAGGGTGGAAGGTGTATGAATTAGGGGTGGTGGTGGAGCATGTGGGTCATGTTGTAAGGCTCTGAATTTGCAATAGATGAGAGGCGGTTGAATGAGAGTTGTAGTGTTGGTGTACTTGTGTTAGGTGTAGGGGAGGAGAGGAGAGGAGAGAAAACTTGGGAGTAAAGATGGTTTAGGATGTTTATTTTTTGTGTAGTCAGGAGGGTGGAAGTGGATGTATGTTTCTAGTTTGTGATGGAATGTATTATGAAATAGTGTGTGTGAGACTTTGTTGTGCTGGTGTGTGTGTTATGTTTTGTTTTTGTGGAGTAGTGAGAGGAGATGATAATGTAGTGGTTTCTGAGAAGGATTTGTATGTAAAGTGTTGTTGGTGAGTGGAAGTTGAATGGGAAAGGGAGTGGTGATGTGTTTTGGAAAAGAGTGTATGTGGTGTGTGACGGGATGGACAAGAGTTATGAGAGTTTGTGTTAGATTTGATAGCTGGAAGAGGTAATATGTCTGGTGGAGTGGAGTGTAAGGGTTGTTTGGTTGTGTGTTTTTGGTGAAAGAAGGAGGTGGGCGCTTGTGGATGAAATGATGGAGTGCTGAGTATAAGTTTGGTGGTGACAGAAAGGGGTCTGTTAGGAGTACGTTTAGGCTATAGCTGGTGTTTTGTATGAACAGGGATTGTGTGTCTGGATGGATTAAATCTATGAATAGTGTGGCTTTGTGTTCTGTTGGTGGTGTGTAGATTTGTTAGTGGGATAGGACAGAGTGGTGTTTTGTGTGAGAGCGATTGTGCCATTGTGTGGTAGTTGGGGTAGAAGGGTGTAAAGGTGTGGTTTTGTAGTAGTTGTTGAGACACTGAAATGTGGTTAGTGTTTGTTTGTAGTAAATGAGTAGAGTGCATTTGCTGTGAGTGTGTTAATATGTTTGTGGATGTGTATGGGTTAAGGCAGTTGCTAGTCAATGGAAAAAGGGCAGTATTTCTGGCCCTAGGCACGACTTGTCCAGAACAGGCTCAAACAGGCAACTGCCCTTATCCTCTCCGCCCTTACTCTTGACACCGAGGCTGAGACATCCTGAGCTTAAATAGCCCTAGTGATCAGGTGACACCTTTGGCCAAAGGGGGCCCTAACCCTAACCAATCAGAACACTAACCCCTAGCCCTTACAACTAATAACAGCCCTATCCCTATCAGCCAATGAGAAACCAAACCCTAAGTCCAACAGAAACCCTAGCCCTAGGAACCAATCAGAACCCCAGACCTATCAGCCAATCAAAACCCTAACCCTAAGCGCTAAGTCAAATAGAAACCCTGAATATAGGAACCAATCGGAGCACAGATGTAACAACCAGTAAGGAACATATATAAGGGGCATGGGACCTTAAGCGTAGGCTGATGGCCAGGAGGCAGGGAGCTGCTCCTGGAGTCAGAATCTCCTTGGATACAGACAGGCTCAGTCCACACTTTGCAGGCCCTGTTTTACCTTGCAGGTAAGGCCCAAATCTAAGCCACTTAAAATACTGCTTATCGCACACTTTAAAAAATCACTTTTTCTATCCAAAAACGAGTGTTGCATACACTTTCCAAGCACATTTTAAACCATAAAGCAGATTATGCAGTCTCTGAATCACACACTCTGCTTAGCCTCTGAGGGTGCAGTTTGCCTTTTTACGGTTTAAAAACACTAAGGGGCCGATTCCGATGTCGGCCGGAAGGGCACCGAACGATGGTCGGAGCCCTTCCGACCGACTCGGAAGCTGCAGCTCGGATTCCTTTCCGACCGAGCCATTCCGATGGGCTCGGTCGGAAAAGAATCCGACTCGGATTTCCGGATGGCTTGCGATGGGTTCGGAGAGCCCGTCAGCCATCCGGAAATCCCTCTGTACTCCCCGGCTGCCTCTTTGCGACCGAGGAGTACGATGGCAGTTTTCACTGCCTTTTCGTGCCGGTCTTTCCGGCACGAAAAGGCAGTCGGTCACTGTCTTTGGGGGCCCCCAGTGGGACCCCCATGGGTGCAAGGTCGCCGAATGTCGGCCTGGAGGCACCTATGGTGCCCCTCTGTTGAACCCTGCACCCGGTGGCAGGCACCTTGGGGTGCCGGCCACAGGGTGCAGGGTTGAACTGCACCCCTGCTTTCTCCAATGCCAGCATGCATTCCGTCCGGAATGCATGCTCCCATTGTGGGAGATACGAGTGCGACCGAACAGGGTTCGGTCGCATCGTACTGCCTGGGCCGTAACCGACGACAGCAGGTCGTTCGGTTACGGCTCCGGACCGATGTCGGACGGACAAGAGTCCGTCCGACATCGGAATCGGCCCCTAAGCGGGTCTGGGGGATGCCCCTACAGGCCTAAGCACAGTACAGGGAAAGCTAGGAGAAAATTCAAACAGTCACGGGTAGAAAAAACAGCAGGTTTAAAAGTACAAATTGCACAGACACCAACAGTTCAATTTAAACAGTCACAGTTAGAAAAAAAACAGCAGTTTTAAAGTTTCAAGAATACACAGCACATGTCTGTGTTCTTACCACCTTCTCTGTCGTTTGCTCACTGAACTGTTTAGGGCACAGAGAGGCTGGGGTAACAAGATGACAGTGACTGTCTTGGGGTTTCCTCCACAGACCTTAAGGGCCTCTGCAAGTGTGAGAGGAGGAGGGCTCAGGGTTGCTTGGGAGCTAGAGGGACATTCAAGAAAGCACAGGCTGATGGGCAGGGAGCTACTCCTAAAGTCAGAATCACCTTGAATACAGACAGGCTCAATCCATACTTTGCAGGTCCTGTTTTACTCTGCAGGTAAGGCCCAAATCTGAGCCACTTAAAAGACTGCTTTTCACGCACTTAAACAAATCACTTTTCTAGCCAAAAACCAGTGCTACATGCACTTTCCAAACACAGTTTAAACTATAAAACAGATTAAGCAGTCTCTTTAACACACTCTGCTTAGCCTCAGATATATGTCTCAGTTTTGGTATTGCACCAATCAACGTCCAACCTCCAATCATCAACACCAATCAGATCACTGGAGACAAATATTGCAACTACGCCAATGCAACCCTTATGCTTGGCCAGTAAAAGCAGTATTGCAACCAGACTCTTGGTTGACCTGGGCATCACCAACATGTTGCCCAGGAAGGCCACCAGCAGGGTTTTGAGACAGAATATCGAGTTGGAAATGTCGACTTACATGAATATCGAGTTGGAAATATCGTGATTCAGAGCTATCGACAGCAAGAATATCGTGGTCAAGAATATTGAATTTAAAGTAAGAAATATCATTTTTTTAAATATAGAAGCCAGTAATGTTGTTTGCAAAAATATAGTTGTTTAAAATATTGATTTTTTAATTAGTGTTATGTATTTTAGTTTACATTTTAAATGTATGTGATGTATGTTTTTTTGTATAAGTACTGTTTATGTTTTTTAATATATGTGTTGAATTTTTAGTAGTTATGAATTTTATTTTAATTACATTTTGCAATTTTTAGTTCTGTAGCGGGTTGTGGGTTTATAGGGGAATAGGGTGGGAAGTAATTTAATTATAATACATTAATTATTATTTTTTATTTATTTAATTTAGATTTTATAGTGTTAATTGTGGGAAGTAATTTATTTGTAATTAACTATTAATTGGTTGTTAATTAATTTTAATTCATTAATTGATCATTAATTATTGTAATTGTGCAATTTATTTTTAGGTGCGGGTTGTGGGGTTTATAGGGGTAAAGTGTGGGAAGTAATTTATGTTTAATTAATTAATAATTAGTTGTTAATTTATATTAACTAGTTAATTGATAATTAATTATGGTAATTGTCTGATTTCTTTAGGTGTGTGTTGTGGGGTAAAAGGTGGAAAGTAATTTATTTTTAATTAATAAATAATTAGTTCTTAATTCATATTAATTAATTGATTGAAAAATAATTATGGAAATTGTGTAATTAATTTTAGGTGCGGGTTGTGGGGTTTATAGGGGTAAAGGTGGAAAGTAATTTATGTTTAGTTGATTATTAATATTAATTAATTAATTTATATTTAATTAGGGTATTTGTTTATATTTTTTGTGTGTGCGTTTTATTGTTATAGGGGTATAGTGTGGGTAGTAAATTAATTTTACTTACTTTATAATTAGTTGTTAAATACTATTAGGTTTTTAATTGAAAATAAGTTTTAATTGTGTAATTAATTTATTTACAGTTTAATTTTAGCTGTGGGTTGTAGGGATTATAGGGGTAAAGTGTAGGAAGTTAAATAATTTGTATGAGTTTTAATTTGTTTTTTAATTAATAATATTTCTTTAAATGGTCAATAATTATGTTAATTAAGGAAGTAAATGTTTTTAAATTTAGATGTGGGGTGTGAAGTTTGTGGTGTTATAGGGTAGGAAATAAAAAGTAAATTTATGTAATAATTTATGTTTTTGTTTCTAAATAGTTTCTAATTAAAAAGATTTATTTGTTAGGAAATTATTTTTTATTTAATTTAATATATTTGTAGGTATTTGTCATATGTATTTAACATTATAATATGGTTTAAAAAAAAAAAAGATTCAATATATTTGTATTTTAATTTTTAACATATTTATATATTTTTTTATTTATTTTGTATTTTAAATATTTTTGTTGTTAAAATTTTGTTTGTTTTTAATTTTGAACTGACTGGAGTGAGAATATCAATTTTTGCCCCTCTGCTATCCAACACTTTCCCTACTTTTACAATTATTGGAGTGGGAATAGTAAGTTTTATCCCGCCACTATCCAACACTTTCCCTACTGTTGCACTCACTTGAGTGGGAATAGTAATTTTTACACCTCCGCTATCCAACACTTTCTCTACTGTTGCACTGACTGGTGTGGGAATAGTAATTTTTACCCCTCCGCTATCCAACACTTTCCCCACTGTTGCACTCACTGGAGTGGGAATAGTAATTTTTACCCCTCCGCTACCCAACACTTTCCCTACTGTTGCACTCACTGGAGTCAGAATAGTATTTTTTACCCTTCCGCTATCCAACACTTTCTCCACTGTTGCACTCACTGGAGTGGGAATAGTAATTTTTACCCCTCCGCTATCCAACACTTTCCGTACTGTTGCACTCACGGGAGTGGGAATAGTAATTTTTACCCCTCCGCTATCCAACACTTTCCCTACTGTTGCACTCACTGGAGTGGGAATAGTAATTTTTACCCCTCCGCTATCCAACACTTTTCCTACTGTTACACTCACTGGAGTGGGAATAGTAATTTTTACCACTCCGCTATCCAACACTTTCCGTACTGTTGCACTCACGGGAGTGGGAATAGTAATTTTTACCCCTCCGCTATCCAACACTTTCCCTACTGTTGCACTCAAAGGAGTGGGAATAGTAAGTTTTACCTCTCCGCTATCCAACACTTTCCCTACTGTTACACTCATTGGAGTGGGAAATATAAGTTTGACATTTTTAAAATAATTTAATGTTTTAATTTATAATAGAATATTTTTTTATTATTAGATGTTATGTTATTGGTACACACGCACATATATATATATGTAAATTTTTATATAATTTTAAAATTATAAAATAAAATAAAATTAATAGTTTATTAATTGTTTTAAAGTAATTATATATGAATTATTATGTATGTGTGTTTAACTTTTTTTAATTAAGTTTATTTATTATATTTTTTTAATTTATATTAAATCTACTTTATTTTTATATTACTTTTATTATTTAACATATTTAATATTTGTTATTTTATTTTATATATATATAAAATTCGATATTTTGTACAACTATATTTTTACATCGATATTTTTTGCAATATTTTTGTATTTACCTGTTTAAGTATAGGGAGTTGATATTTTTGCATTCTATATTTTTTTATCAATATTTTTTACTTCTATATTTTTTACATCGATATTTTGTCAGTGAACCCACCAGCAGAGAAGGACGTCCATTGTAATCAATTACCTTTGAAACTGACAAATACTTTTTTACCCAATATAGACAAAGTTTAGAACAGACCTATGCCAGATGGAGGAAATCAGCATGTGGGGATCTACATCTATGGCATACATAATTTACTTGAGGGTCAAATTTATGTACAGTAGCTGAGGTGTAATATAATTGGTGTATAAACTTACAATATAGTAGTTTATGTCACTAAATTATAGAGACGGTAACTGTCTGGTAACAACATAACCGTCAGGTGTCTTCTGTGATCTCCTCCTCAATGTCCTCTTCACAGCAGGGTCAACTACTAGAGAACTATTAGCATTAATCAGTGCATATAGTTTAGAGATCCAACCCCACACACAATGACACAATACAAACTTCGATAGTTGAGCAAAGTCTGGTGGTTATGCAGGATAAAAAAGAGGCTGATTAAATTGTGTGTCACAGTTTAAAGGAAGTTTCAGAAAAAAAGAATAATAAAAACCCACATGACCTGGCAGTTATAATTAACCTTTACTTGTAAAGAGGTGGGTCACAAGGATGGTGAAATACCAGTGGAAGATTGGAAAGTGTTGTGGCATGATTCTGCTAAAGGCAACTTGTTGGTCTTGAATAAGGAATCATCGGTGCACATCAGTACTTGGGGGCACATTACGATGACGGGCGGACAAAGTCCGCCTGCCACCGTAGCGGTGAATGGGACCGTCCGCTATAGGAGTGGCGGTCCCGCCGCGAGTATTAGGATGCCACCGCCACGGTGGCGGTGGCATCCCCTATTCCCAACATTGTGGTGGGCGGTGTTCACAGCACCGCACGCCACAATGCTGGGAATGCACTCGTGCATTGGCATGCACAAGGTGACAGGCACCACGCGGTGCCTGCCACCTTGTCCATGCCAATGCATGGTACCCCCCATGTGCACCCCCCACCCCCCCAACACTTTGGGGGCCCGCAACGGCCCCCAATAGCGAAGACCGTATGCCTTTCCATGGCGGCATTGCCGCCATGGAAAGGCTGCTCTCCGTAACCATCCTAATATGGATGGCGGTGTCTTGCAGACACCGCCACCATATTAGTGCCTTTTTCCGCCCGGTCACCTGTGTGACCGGCGGAAAACCGGCGGACGGTCTTTCCGTCCGCCGGGCTCCCCCCCGCCATCGTAATGTGGCGGGGGGAAATGGCATGCGGGCGGAGGGGAATGGCGTGCGATTCGCCCGTCATCGTAATGACCCCCATGGTTGGTATCTGACACCAAAGCGATTGGGAAAAATGTTCAGTGGAGCCACAGACACATGTTGCATGGTATGTGGAGGTATGGAATCATCACTGTAAATATTGTGGGATTTTGCCCAGATGCTGACACCGTTTAAGGTTATAACAAGACTCTCAGTCCCAGGGGATTTCCTGGCTGATGGTATGGGGAATTAGACTGGAGTAACGGGCACACATTGTTTGCATTGCGTGGGCCTTCATTTTCCAACTTATATTAATCGCTAGGATTGTAATACCAACAAATTTGAAGCAGACCTACTCTTCCCACCGTAAACATTCGTTATTGAGATGTATGGAAAATATGGCCTTGGAGAGGCTTATGAGGCATATTAACAAGGAGAAAGATATATTCCTAGCCATATGGCATCCAATACTGTTATATATGGAAGAAAATTAGACGAGATAATGTACTTTCGCAGATTGAGGGCACTAAGACTGTTTGATTGATGCACTTCTTTTTTCTTCTTCTCTATAGAATTGAGGGATGATACTTACTATGAAGGCTAAGATGAAGGCATGAATATAATTAGGTGACATGATGGCTGCTGTTTTTTCTTTGCAGACGAAACATCATAAGTTTTTGATATCACACTAGGACCAAGTGGCAGTGGTTTTAAGAGAGAGGTCAGCACCTCCGTAATGTTTGCAATGTGTTTGATTCTTAATGTGTATGCGTGCTCAATGTAAACACTGTGCCACCTAACCAGTGTTACCCTGTATAGGAAAAAGTAAATTTTCCCTATACACGTAAATTCAAAATTTATAGTACAGAGCACAGCATCAAGGTAGTTTACAAAACTGACCCTGTTGTCAGTTAGATTTAATTTCAACGAACAACACCAAAGAAAAACCGAATGTACAAGATGATACAGTCCAGATACAAGTATAAAGATTGTAAAAGCTCTTGGTATTGTTGACACGAAGTTGTAGCGTGGATGCAGACAGCCGACACGTGTTTCGTCGTGTGGACGACTTTATCAAGGCTCTAAATTGGATCTCTCCAGGTTAAGCGGGAAACTGTTTACTACACGGGTAAATAAAGCTGGTGTGCGCGTTATGGTAAATGGAGCATCAGTCCAGAATGTATCTTTTCATCAGTATATCATACGTTATCCGGGCGGGGGTAACCCGTGTAGTAAACAGTTTCCCGCTTAACCTGGAGAGATCCAATTTAGAGCCTTGAAAAAGCCGTCCACATGACGAAACACGTGTCGGCTGTCTGCATCCATGCTACAACTTCGTGTCAACAATACCAAGAGCTTTTACGATCTTTATACTTGTATCTGGACTGTATCATCTTGTACATTCGGTTTTTCTTTGGTGTTGTTCGTTGAAATTAAATCTAACTGACAACAGGGCCAGTTTTGTAAACTACCTTGATGCTGTGCTCTGTACTATAAATTTTGATCATATGTTTTTGACACTGCTTACTATCCTCATGCACATGCCAGATGGGGGATGTGGAGTATTGTTTAGAGGGAGACCTGGTTGATCCTTTTTGTGAATCAATCCTTTGTATTAAAGACAAGTAATACTTTTATACAAGTCCTATATGTTCCTATTTTGAAATCAAGGAAATACTTGTTCCAAACGGTGTGTCTCAAGTTGAACAAGGAAGATGCGTAAAAGACATAATTGGCTGTAAGGAATACACTGCTAAGATAAAATAATGATGTAATAGGTGGCAACATACTTGTAAAATGTCCAGCTTAGTGTGTAGGTGTTATGTTAATTGGCACCATGTAAATGTACTATTACTTTATATGTATTGAAAGTAAAGTTAAAACACGTTATAGAACAACAATTGTAAGAAGTTGGGTTGTTGGTTGAGGGGGTGAAACCCTACTCAAGCAACAGCCACGGTCCTTGTCATGGTGAACCACAAAAAGTCGCTAAATTAACCTGTGTTTAACCCTATGTTAGCTTGGCACAAAAACAATCAGGCTCAACTTAGAGGCAATGTGTGAAGTATTTATGCAGCACTCAAACAGTAATAAAGTGAAAACACAACACAAGAAAAATCCCATACAAATTTAGAACAATTGAGTAAAAACTAATAAATTGTTTGACACCAAAATTACAAAAATGCAATCAGTGCAACCAGAGATATGCAATTTCAAAGATTTAAGGTAAGTATAGCGCCTAAAAGTACAAAGCGCCACTTTCGGTTATCTGGTCATGCAAGACCAGGTGAAAATCACAAGTTCAGGCCAACGACGATGGCATGCGGCACTGAAATAGGGGCCAGGTTAGTTCTATGGTAAAAGGTACCTTCTAAAGTCCAGTGTGAAGAGTTCTGTTGTGAATGGTTGTCATTGTAGTGCAAAAAGCAGGCCAGACGTCACAGACAGTCGTCACTGTAGTGCGAAGATTCTGTCAGGCATTGCAGATAGTCGTTGCGTACACTCGTTGCTGGAGATTTGCTTTGGCCGTCTCTGCTGGCTGTCAATGCTATAACGTGAAGTGCAGATTTTGCGTTGCCTTTCGTCGCTGGCAGTCGCTGTAGCATGAAGAGTCAGGTTCACTGAAGCTTTGCGTTGGTGGTCGGCATGGGCAGCAAGATCTTGGCGTGAACTGGTCCGTTCACGGTTGTGAAGAGCCCAACATTTCAGGATTTCACCTTTTCTTCTAGGAGGAGCTTAAGTGTTGCCACACCAAGGGTCCAGGATCTGAGATGCACCTCTTGGGGATCAGGAACTCACTCCAGCAGTGGCCAGCAGGGCTCAAGCAGGTCCTGTTGCAGTTCCAGACAGGTCCAGTGCAGCAGGTCAGCTGGGCAGTTGCAGAGGGGCCTCTGGAGCTGTTGTATCCCTTTAGCTCATAACAGGAAGTCAGTCAGCTGACCCTTGAAGTCACTTCAGTTTTGAATGAAGGATGCAGGTCCAGTCTTTCTTCTAAGACACCAGGGCAGCCTCAAGCAGAGCAGTCCTTCTTCTGTAGTATCACCAGGAGTGTGCTGAAGAGTAGGTTGGAGGGTGCCTTTTTTTTATACCTGGTACCCCCTTTGAAGAGGGAGAAGCTTCTGGAGTTTTCCTCCCACAGACATGTCTAGAATTTCCTGCAGCTGGGCCAGGGCCTTTGAAGTGAAGTGTAGTTAGTGACAGCTCCATCCCCCCAGTCAAGCCAGGAAGGCCAGTCCTGCCAACACCCAGACACTCTATTGTGATACCGCCAGGGAGGAATACACAGAGAACAACTGGCAACTACACCTAGTCATGTGAACCAGGAACAGACTGCAGGCACCAAATGGTTAGGACAAAAAAATGGCAACTTTATAAAAGTGTCATTTTCTGAGTTGTAACTTAAAATCTGACTTAACCATTCAGAGTGTTTTAAATTACAATTCCGCAGATACCAACCAAACATTATCACTTATTAAAAGTAACCCAATGTTATCTTATGTGAGAGGTAAGCCTTTCAATAATGAAAAACGAACTTGAGAGTTTTTCACTACAAGGACATGTAAAAGTTAAAAGTACATGTCCAACATTTTACACACAATGCACGCTGCCCTATACGGTGTTTCGGGCCTACCCTAAAGGTGACTTATATGTATTAAAAAGGAAGATTTAGGCCTGACAAAAAGTTTATTTTGTCAATTCGAAATGACAGTTTAAAGCTGCACACACAGGCTGCAATGAAAAGCCTGAGAGATGTTTAGAGGGCTACTTAAGTGAGTGGCACAACAAGGGCTGCATGTCCAATAATAGCATTTAATTTACAGGCCCTGGGTACATGTAGTGCCACCTTACTAGGGACTTATAAGTTAATCAAATATACCAATTGGCTGTAAGCCAATTTTAAGATGTTGAAAGGATGAAGCATTTTCCTTTTGCATTTTCTAGCCGTGGTAAAGTGCACAGAGTCCTAAAAGCTAACATAAACAGGTTCGGAAAACAGGAGGTGTGAAGTCAAAAGGTTTGAAGGTGACCTGTAGAGAGGGTCAGTCCAACAATGATAAAAATGATTTCAGCCATATATAAAATTCAAGTGCACTGCCCTGGTATGCAATAACAGCACATATCATAAACAGATTATATAAAAAACAAACAGCAGTGGGGAATATCATGTCGAAGTTTGCCTAATGTCGCAATAACTCACAGGTTATTTAATTGGTCAGGATCATGCACCTTATTCTCTTATAGTAAAATCAAGCCAGAAGGTCAACATGTTTATGTTTCGGAGAGTGGCATGCTCTTTCCCTGTCAGTGTGGGTCTGCAGAGATGTGTGCTGACCGTGAAGAGGGTGGATGGAGTGCTGACTGTGAAGAGGGCGGATGGCAGAAATAGAGTGCCACCCACCTTCTCCTACCTTTTTCGGGTCTGTGAAGACCTGAAGGGGTGTGACAAGGCTGGCGAGACAGAAGACCATCATCTACTATTTCCCAGCTCTGCCTGGATCTCTGGAAACCTGGATGAGGAGGGGGAAGCACCAGGGCGGCTAGCACTTTCCTTGGTGACATCACATCAGTGGAAAATAACTTCTGTTATACACTGCTTTGAACTAGGAACAGTGAATCACCAGGTTTTGAATCCGGCTGTTCATGCTAGAGGAGCTCAGTACGAGCCATATATATCAAGTTAATACACAGCAGTTCATTCTTGAGTACTACAAAGGAGTCTATCCTTACAAAAATTCCTTGAAAACTCTCCACCATTCCACAAAATTCAGTAGTGTCAAATCCTACCAAAGAAGTAACTTAGCAGTTAGCTCACTAACTACCAGGCATCTGGGAGGGAGCCCTGTGTAACATCAACGTTTCCTGTCAGTGTGTACAGTGATCAGATCCAACCAATGCCTTGTAAACATTTTTGATCATTTTAATCGTCCTATACATGTATCAGTGATCACAGCTCACTGAAACTGCTGACTCACAAGTAGTCATTACTGTTGTAAATCACCATTTTAGTTTTAAAAGTAGGTCCCCATGCTTCGATGTATTTCCTTTTTACAGCATACTTACAACCAGGGATAGGATGCGGGAGAGGATGTGGTCCGTCGGCTAGACTGCCTACTTTGGTGCTGGAAACCAAGGTTCGAGCCTCGGGGTCACGTCCACATCCTGTGATTCTGGGCAAATCACTTAATCTCCCCGTGCCTGAATGTGTCCTTGTGTATTTAACCGGTGCTCATGTAAAGCGCTCCAATACCTTCGGGTCGAGTTCGCGCTATATAAATCTGCATTTAAAAAAAAAAAAAAAAATAGTCAGGAATTTGATACCATCTGTCACAGCAATGATCTAACAGACCTGACGCAATAACACTTATTTTCAGAAACCTACAAGTCCTCCATACAACTGCACTTCCAGAAACATATTTTCCTATAGACTAAGGGAGTACCAAGTAGAAACATTCTCTGGTTTTAGCCAACAAAATTTGCATTGGTGCTGTACATTGTCATTTATATGTATTAAATTGTATAGAACACATGAGGGGTTCTACAGTGACCTTTCCTGTATTTTTGTATTTTCACAGATAATTGCGCAAATACGTTTTTATCCTTTTGTCGAAGTAAAAGGGGCAATCCAGTAAACTATTATGTACGGTTATTTACATTGTGCTAATCTTTTCTGTGTGTATAATGTTTATTACATGAACAAACAAACCGTTAGAGGCGTTTCATCAAATCGGATGGGCCTACACATACTATGCACATAAGCAGATGCATACTTCTCGCATTTTAATCTGATTACATAAGGACCACAGGTATGGTCAGTATGTAGAGTTGCATACCACGCTTTGCAGCCTCTTCATAATTATGTCAGTGCTATGCCTGTGCATAGAACAAGCTGAAGGCTCTGTGCATGGCAGGTCTTAGTGTGTTTACACAGACCGCCGAGTCGGTCATTGGTGGTATAAGTAGACTATTAATTATACCGATATAGAATTATGGAACATTGTGACAATTTCACTCTCAGTCTGATGGAAAAATTCGACATATACACTTTTTTTTTGCTGTTAACACACCACACATTTTAGCAACTCTTTATCTTAATAATTTATCAACACGTTGAAATGTCTTTTAAAGGCTTTACTCAAAGTACTTTGAAGAATAAGGTGGAAATACCACAACCTAAGTGTAGGACCAACTCTCCCTTGAGAGCTCAACTCTTTCTCAAAAGCCTGCACTAATGAACTGTAAATGCCCGGATTAAGATGGTTGTAGAGTATTGGTTATAATAGAAAAAGCAACATACATATCCCTATCGCGATTGCTTGTGCAAGATAGGTACTGCTGTGCTTGCATGAACATACATATGTATTGTAAGAGGAATATGTGGACTCCATTGCCATACATATTCTGCCCTCGGCATGTTTGCGATCACCATCCCATGGAGCTTTGTGGTACACAATCACTCTGTTAAACAAATCAGTTGATAAACTAATACTGCAAAGTATCTGTTTCATGAAGACCCACCTTACTTGCACGTCAGGACACCCACGAAGTGATGCGCTGGACAAGACAATCCCTGTTAACAGTGATTAGTTTGCAACATAAGTTTAGGTCCCCAAGTTTTTCTTAGGAGCCGGCCCTCATCTCTGCTGAATGCCAGGATTGCCAACTAATAAAATCTGCCTAGTCTTTATTTCAACAGATGTCCCTTTCTTCCACCAGCCTACAATTCTTGTCTCTATATCATACTAGCAAGTTTTCTTTTCCATCCGAGCTTTCTCCATTTGCTACTGTTTTCCTCTTCCTCCTCTTTCTCCCTTGTACGCCTTTCTTTCTCTCTCTTGTTGTGGGTCAAAATCTATTGATGGCAAAGCTCCCCTGCAAAAAACTAGAATCCATGCCAAAAGCCCCTCATATCAGAGGTCACAAAAAAATTCCATCGTGGACCAAGAACCCTGGGGTGTGTAAAGGAGGAGTAAACATCAACCTCAAGCAATCAGGGGAGCTGGGGATACTGCCCCTATCTCCCAAATACCCTGCAGGAAGAGAGGTGGAGCCCTAAGCGCAATTCTGGATAGCAGAGACAGGAGAGCGGACCCCAGGATGCTGTAGACCAGCAAGAGTGGGTGTCCTAAGAATGAGGGAACTGATGAACAGCAAGTTCTCGAGCACTACTCAAGCATCTTAGGGTTACGCCAAATGGGGCTTGTCTGTGGTAATTCTATGTCAGGACCGGAGGCGAGGATTAGGCTTGAACTTTCAATGCTTTATTCTCCAGCAGCCATTTTAAAAACCAGTAAAACACACTACATTTCCCATCAAACCATGGGATAAACAAAAAAGTCCAATCCACCAATCAGGGCGGGTGTAGAGCTTCAACAGTCCCTGTCGCCGCTCTAGCCTCCTCTTTCTTTGCTGCTCCAGCAGCCCCAGATGAGTTTCTCTTGTTCATTTCTCGCATTGTTTATGTATATTTTTTATGCCTTTACTCTGTAGGATTCTGGGTTTAGGTGTTTCCCGCTCATTCGCGATCGTGGCGCCCTCCTGCGAAAGCTTTACAAGCGGTGACTCCAAGCAGTGAGGTCATCCGACCTGCAGGGGTCCGCGCACTAACATTTCTTCGTGCGCTGCGCGTGTTACCCCATCTACCCCGGCAGCCGGCACGTCTCATTCGTCCGACTGCTAAACAGTACAGAACGCGAGTCAGGTGCCGACCGCGATTGTAGGCTCTCACGGGGGAAGATAAATCTTGCGATAATGCCTAAATAGGCACCTGGGCTTTGTTTTGCACTGGGAGAGCGCCCCTGGAAGCGTGACACCCGCGCTGCGGGTAAGATAATTGTTTACACTTAGGGGACTCGCCCAGGCAGTATATTGTACATCCCTTCAGACCTACCAAGAGAGAAACAGTCCCCCAGGCCATCGACCTTCTAGTTGATTGTTTGTGCTGCCCCAGGCTGTTAACCCCTGCTTCACTTTACCCCTTTTGGTACTCACTCAGAATGGAGGAGTATGGGGATTATTACGAGGAAGAGGAAGTCAGTATCTTCATATTGATGATGACTTCTGTCAATTAATGGATATGTCCATTGTTAGGGCTGTAACACAGGTAGTGGCGATCTTGGACAGGAAGATTCAAGAATTGCCGGCTCATTGCTATAGACCCCTTGAAAAGAGGGAGGAACCTACTGGGTCTTAGACCCCCATACCTCCAGGCCAGCCAGTCTCAGAGTCTATTACCCAGCGCAAGCGCCCAGCGGAGGCTAGGGTAGATCTAGATGCTTTTCAGTGCCTAAAAAAGGCCTCTATGGAGTCCCAACCCTCCGCTACTGCATTGCCAGATGTTACAATATTTACAAATGGTAGTGGTGGTCTAGTTGGTAGCACATCACTCTCTATGTGCATTAAATATTAGTTTGCAGTATTGGTGCCCCTCAAGGTTAAAGATTTACACCCCACTACCTAAGGTGTTACCCGCTGTGGTTCAAAAGAACCCAGTGGTGATATCAAAGAGTATAGATAAACCTCGGCACTCAAGTCAATTCAATTTTGATTCATACAAAAAGATTTATTTTTTAACTTGAAGCAATTCAAAGTACCAACAAACAAAAAGTTTCATGGAACAATTCATAGTACCAGCAAATCAAAAGTTTTTGTTACTTGCTGTTCAATAAAATAAACACATCCAGCAAACAAATTTAGACCATATGTTTAAAAGCGGATAGCATTATATTTCAACGATGGAAAGCTTGATACAGTGATCCTTCCACATAGCGTTGGACCGGCAGCCGACACGTGTTTCGTTTCAAAGAAACTTTTCCAAGGCTTCAAAAACTTAATAGATGGATTCTCAAAGTATTCCATATGAGGTTCTGATCTTCCAGCGAAAATATTGAGTCCCTATTGAAAAAAGTATTTTTGTCCAGAACGAAAATAGTTCCCCATAATTTCAAATAAATATTATGATAGGCATTGATAATTAAACGACGAACATCGGGCTATGATATGCCCCTGTCTTCGTAAATTCCGTCGTGTACCGAAGCCGTTCCGGATAAGTCAGAAACTTATCTCATATGGAATACTTTCAGAATCCATCTATTAAGTTTTTGAAGCCTTGAAAAAATTTCTTTGAAACGAAAATCGTGTCGGCTGCCGGTCCAACGCTATGTGGAAGGATCACTGTATCAAGCTTTCCATCGTTGAAATATAATGCTATCCGCTTTTAAACATATGGTCTAAATTTGTTTGCTGGATGTGTTTATTTTATTGAACAGCAAGTAACAAAATCTTTTAATTTGCTGGTACTATGAAATGTTCCATGAAACTTTTTGTTTGTTGGTACTTTGAATTGCTTCAAGTTAAAAAATAAATATTTTTGTATGAATCAAAATTGAATTGACTTGAGTGCCGAGGTTTATCTATATGCATTGCCAGATGTATTGGGTGATCCCTCACTGCCGGAACCTGTTCCTCAATCGGGGATACGGGGATTCCCCCAATACCTCGGATGGGGATGGGGACTCGGGGCACCCCTGTCGGCCTTCTGGTGGTTCTTATCCCGGGAAGGATGATACCCTAGGGGATCAGCCGGCAGGACCTCCAGATATGCTCGACCCGGAGAATCTGTTACACCCGCGTTTGGCAGAATGGGTGCCCACCCCTAAGGTGCCCTAGTACATTGCCGGACGGCTGCGCAAACCATTAGATAAAGAGGTGCGCAATTGCCTCCAGGCCGAGTGCCCCAGACCGTCTTTGGACGGGAAGGTTGCCGCTACGCCGGAAAGTGATCCCAAAATGGTGACCTTTCTGACTAAGTTCGTGCAATAGCCAAAAAAGGGCATCGACCGGACCTGGCGTTCTTGCCACGACAAGTTACTGGACGTGGTGGGTCCGCTTTCCAAGATCTTAGATATGGCCGAGGTTGCCAAGGTCTCAGGGTCTCTCATTGCCCCAAAGGCGCTGTCCAGCTGGGCCCAGTCGGCAGTCATCCTATTTGGGAATGTGAACGGAGCCCTCTCTACCGAGCGTCGCAGATCCTTGCTATCAAGATCGACCCCAAATTGGAAGAACTCACGACTTCGGAGGCAGGCCCCATTGCTGAAGGGAACTTATTCGGCGACCCTTTTATTAAAGAATTGGTGAAATTTGTGAATACGTTCACATCCTTGGAGAAAGCCCAAACTTCTATTAAGTGCATTTTCACCCCGTGTGTTTTTGCTGCAGCCTGTCGTGGTAGAGGGCGCTCAACCGGCCGCTCCTCCTACCAGCCCTCCACAAGAGGAGATAACCGCCGTGGCCAATAGGAAGACCCAACGAAACTCGGGACCTTCTACAACACGAGGACCTTCCCCCGATGCCGAGACTCAAGAGGAAGGGGAAATGGCCAACACCTGAACCAATCAGGTAAGAGTTCAACCCTCAGCGGGGATACATTTGGTGGGCAGGTTTGGAACCTTCTTCGACAATTGGCAACTCCTTACCTCATATGCTTGGGTTCTACAGACGGTCCAAGGATTTCTCCAGTCGTCTGTCCCGAGCCCATTGGTTTTCTCCCCGGAACATGCCGCCCTGATAGACAGAGAAATTCTCCAATTGTTGCAGAAGGGAGCGATCATCGTCTCCTCACTCCATCCCTGCGGGTTCCTCAGCAACCTCTTTCTAGTTGAGAAAAGGGATGGTGGGCACCGCACGGTGATCAATCTGAAAGAATTCAACGGGTGGTTGATATATCGCCACTTCAAAATGGAGGGGATACACCTCCTTCAAGACCTCCTTCTTCCCCGAGACTGGATGGTCCACTTGGACCTCAAGGATGCCTATCTCACGAACTCGATATTTCACCCTCATCGATGTTTCCTTCCGTTTTTCTGGAGACCTTAGGTGTTCGAGTTCACCTCCCTTCCTTTCGGGCTCTCATCCGCGCCGTGGTGCTTCACCAAGATCATGAAGCCGGTGATAGAAAACTTGCGGGCTCGAGGAATCCGACTGATCGTCTACCTCAACGATATCCTAATTATGTGTCAGTGTCCTTCCCGTTTAAGCCAATAACTCCAGATGGCAATAGACTTGCTGGAGTCTCTGCGCTTCGTAGTGAACGAGGAAATATCTGCACTCTTCCCCTCACAATCAACACTGTTTCTGGGGTTCGTGGTGGATTCGCTAGCAGCCAGCCTCAGTCTTCCCTCATGCAAACTTACGAAGATCAGACATGTGCTCCGTCGGACACTGTCGAGACCCTCAATTACTCTGCACTACCTGGCCAGGGTGCTGGATCTGCTTTCCTCTTCCATCCAAGCTATCTTTCCAGGCCCCCTTCACTACAGGGAATTACAGTGCCTTAAGATAGCCCATCTTTGACGCGGCCTCAGTTACTCTCAGTCTATTCCTCTGTCGGAGGAAGCCAAAGAAGAACTGCAATGGTGGCTGAATCATATAGACGCCTGGAACGGTCAAGCTATTTTTGGATCCCAACCAGATTTGGTCATAGAATCGGACGCCAGCGGCTCCGGCTGGGGTGCCCGTTACAGGGAGTTCTCCACAGGCAAAAAGTGGTCCTCCGCAGAGCAATCACTCCACATAAATTGTTTGGAGATAATGGCAGGCTCCTTTGCAGAGAAGAGCTGGACCAAAGACACGGCCCACTGTTGTGTCCTTCTGAAAATGGACAATGTGGTGGCGATTTGATATGTCAACCATCTGGGAGGCACACAGTCCTGGACATTGTCCGATCTAGCGAAAACGTTATGGGATTATTGCTTGGCCAACCACGTCTCTTTGACAGCGGAACATCTACTGGGGCAATCCAACCAAGTGGCGGATTGGCACTCTCGTTACTGGAGGTACACCAGCCTCTGGAAACTGCACTTGGCGGTCTTTGCCACCCTACAGAGGAGATGGGGACCGTTCTCAATCGATCTGTTTGCATCGTGACTGGACCACTGTTAGACCTGGCATCCTTGGCGTGGTTTTCCCTGACTTTTTGCCTCTACCTCCTGTGTTTTTGATGCTGTGCTGGATTTCGCTTTTGCTGGTTTAGATGCTTTGGGCACTTTGCCACTGCTGATCAGTGTCAAAGTGCAAGTGGTCCCTGTATATAGGGATATTGTGATTGGTCCTCCCTGATTGGCATATTTGTTTACCAGTAGGTCCCTAGTAAAATGCACTACATGTGTCAGGGCTGGTAAATTAAATGCTACTAGTGGGCCTGCAGCACTGATTGTGCCACCCACATGAGTAGCCCCAAAGAGGTGTCTCAGGCCTGCCACCGCAGTGCCTGCGCGTATTTTACTAACTGCCATTTTGACCTGGCCAGTGTACCCACTTGCCAGGCCCTACCCTTCCCTTCTCTTACACATAGGACACCCCTATGGTAGTCCCAAGGTACCCCCCTGGGCAGGGTGCAGTGTATGTAAAAGGTAGGACATGTACTGGTGGCCCACATTCACAAAGGAACAAGTTGTGCACTGGCAGAGTGCACCCAGAACTGGTTTGGACTGGGTCCAGGACCTCTGACACATAAAGAACAAAGACTTTTGGGGTATAAAAATGAGAGCTGAAACCCCTGTAATTTAGACTACTTCATGATCAAGAGGAACCTGCTGCCAAAGAGGATAGCTGAAGAGACTGAGGAGTACTGCCCTTGCTGTGTGTCTGGGGCTGGCCTGCAGTTTGCTGTTCTGCTAAGGAGAGGACAAGGGACTTTGCTGTGTGCTGTGTCCCCCTGCTTGAAGAAGGACTTTGCTGTGTGCTGTGTCCTGAAGGAAAAGTCTGCAAGGGCCTGAGAAGAGCTGGCCTCCTGTTGTGGAATCTCAGGATCATCAAAGTTTCCAAAACCACCTCTAAGCGGCTGTGTGCATGTGTCTGGGCACAGCTAGCACCCTTTGTGAGGTTTGCATTGCTGTGGGATACTTCGCTTTTAAAGAACCCCTCTACGGAGGCTCGCATTGCTGAGGAATACTTCGCTTTTAAAGAACCCCTCTACGGAGGCTCGCATTGCTGAGGAATACTTCGCTTTTAAAGAACCCCTCTACGCCGTGGTGTGCGTGTGACCGTGCATAGGGGACTGAAGTCGTGATCAACTGCAAGGCCGTCACCGCCGCTGGCCCGAGTCGTCTACAAGGCTGTGATCATCCCCGTGTGGTGTGAGGGAGCGCCACCGTCGCTGGCCCGAGTTACGTGCCTAAGATCCAGGAGGAGGGAGCGAGCGCCGTAACCCGATCGGCTAAAGCGCATCGCCTGGCAACCGGAGTCTCCCCTCGGTGAGAGAACAGCTGCTGGCGCCGGAGCCGCTCCGCAGGACGTCAGACATGAGCGAGGAAGAGAGCAAGGCAACCCCCCCAGGTAACGCTCGGACTCCGGTCCAGAGCCGCTGCGTGTGTTACCACCTGGGTGGGGTGTGAGTGGGAGAGTGCACCAGTCTTCATCGCTGAGTGAAGCCTCCACTTCAAGTACTCCCCTGACGGCCCGTACCGGCACATCAGACGTGCTGCGGTACCGGGGCCCGCTCCACAGAGCCTGTTAGTTTTCAGCATTTTTGGGGGCACATTCCTTTTGCAGTCACCACTACCGGAGGAGAAAGTCCGTTGAGGACAAGAGAACTGTGTAGGTGTTAAAAAGAACAGTATCAGCAATATTTTAAGTGCTTACTAGAAGAAATACAGTCTCTGCGAGGAGCTTATTCTTATTCTGAGACTGTTTTTGATCCCCTTCTATTTTTCTAAAGGAATACAGAAACTACACGTTTGTTTCTGAAAAGAACATTACAAAGAACCATTCAAAGAAGAGCATTAATTGTGTATGTTGGAGTTTTGGTCTTGCATAACTTAGATAAAGATACTTTATTTTTATAAACCTGTGTGGTGTTTCACTGTGTTGCTGTGAGTGTTGGTACAAATACTTTACACATTGCCTTGGGGATAAGCCTGTCTGCTCGTGCCAAGCTACTAAGGGGGTGAGCAGGGGTTATCTACAGTGTGTTTCCCCCTTACCCTGACTAGAAGCAAGGGTCCCTATTTGGTCAAAGGTACCTACCTCTGCCAACTAGAGACCCCCATTTCTAACATTGGTGGTCAGCGGTGAGGATTTGAATTTGTGTTTGTACTTGACCCACAGTGATTGGTGTACATCACTAGTATTAGCGCAGACCACTACACAGCCACATACTGTGTTTTGTTTTTGGTTCTATTTTTGAGTGACCCTTAAAAGCATCATGCCTCAGAATGGTAAAGCAGCAAGTGAGAAGGCAGAATTGGAGTTCTACATTGAGGATTTGTATTCCTACAAAGTAGATCAACTCAAGCAATTTTGCAAAGATTTTGGATGTCCCATGAGGAGCAGCTCTAAGAAGGATGAGCTGCAGAAGGCCTTAAAGGCCTGGTGGGAGGCCAAAGAAGCTGAGGAGACAGATGATGCAAATGGGGAGGAGAATGCGCAAGGAGATGGTTTCAGATCACAGGATCTGCCTGTGGGCAGACCAGCCTCCAGGGCTGGCAGCAACCATTCCAGTAGGGGCTTCTCCCCAGAGGAGTTACAGGAGCATCAAAGGATCAGAGAGCATGAGCTGGAAGTTTTGAAACTCAAGACTCAGGCAGAGGCAAGGAAGTTGCGACTTGAGAGCGAAAAGAGAGCAGAGGAGAGCAAGAGCGCTCTAGCTTTGGAAGAAAGAAAAATGCTTTTGGCTCATGAGGGAACTGGACATTAAGGCCAAACAAGCGGAGTCCAGTTCAAATAGTGGCAGCGCACAGCCAGTGCAAGCGGGTAAGGTGTATATACCCAAGGATTTAGTGCAGAATTATCAGAGGGGTGAGGATATCTATGCATGGTTTGAGTCATATGAGCTAGCACTAAAGATGAATGAGGTGCCTGAGAAGAACTGGGGGGCTGGCCTATGGAAACACTTTGAGGCTTCTGGGAGGGACGTCTTACCACTCTTAGAGCGGGCGGGTATCCTGACCTACGCCAATATGAAGGAGGCCATATGCAACAGGTATGGGCTCACCCCAGAACAGTACAGGCAGAAGTTCAGGAACTTCAAGAAGCATGATTCAAGTACTTGGGTTGAGTGTGTGAATTTGTACACGCGTGCACTGGAAGGTTGGATAAAGGGCAGCAAGGTAACTGATTATGAGGGGTTGTGCCACTTAATTAGTTGGGAGCACTTGAGTAGTCTATGTGTTCCAGAGCTGCGCCAGCATCTTTTGGATAGTAAGCTAACTGATCCCAGGGAGCTTGCTAAGGAGGCGGACCGCTGGGTCAGCACCAGGGTCCACAAGGGGATTGTGGGTACCACAGCCAAAGGTGGGCAGGGTCCCCAGCAGAAAGGTGGGGAGGACAAGGGTAACCAAACGGAGTTCTCTAAAGAGCCCCAAAACAGTTCCCAGGAAAAGGAGTCCCAACCCCCCAAGCCTAAGACGACCTGGCCCCCTAAGGGCAGGCGTGACAACTGGGGTCCCCCCACATGTTATTCCTGTAGGGAGGTTGGCCACATTGCCCCTAAATGCCCCAAGAAACCCCCAGCACCCACTGGTGCTCCGTCACCTGGTTTAGTGAGTGTAGCATTGGGGGAGGAATTGGTTTCCAGTGAAGGGGAGGAGCAAGCAGTGATGACCCTTGTCTCTTTAGGAGACAGAGAGATGGTCCAGGAGTCCTACCTGCCTGAGAACACTAAAAAATACAGGCAGTGGGTGACCATCAATGGGAGGAGGGTGGAGGCTCTGAGAGACACTGGAGCCAGTGTGACATCTGTCAGGTGTCAATGGGTGTCTGAGGAGCAGGTTATTCCCAATGCACTTCACCCTGTAGTTGCAGCAGACAACTCTGTGCGCCTATGTAAGGTAGCGCTAGTTCCCTTTGAGCTAGGGGGGGGGTTTCAGGTTCCTTGAAGGTCGTTGTTAGTCCATCCATGCCTGTAGACTGTCTTCTGGGAAATGACCTGGAGAGTTCCCCCTGGAGGGAGGTGGAACGCCAGGCTCATTTGGAGATGTTGGGTCTGCCTGAGTGGGTCTGTGTGACCACTCGGTCAATGGCAGCCAGTAGGAGAAATCAAGAGGACCTGGAGCCTGAAACAGTGGCCCAGGGGCCTGCCAGGAAGAGGAAGGGCAGGGGGCGTGGGAAACCAGCCCCCGAAGTTCCCACGGTCCAGGAGGAGGCAGAACCTGAGGGGGATGCCCTGGAACCTACAGGGGAACAAGTGGCCGAACTGGGAGACCTGTCTGAGCTGACCCATTGGCAGCAGGAAGGAGGTCCCTCCAGGGAGGAGTTCTGCAAGGCGCAGATAAAATGCCCTTCTCTCATTGGTATGCGGCAACAGGCTGCAGACCAGGCAGCAGGTGATCAGTCCGGATCACATCTCATTTACTGGGAAGATGGATTACTCTACAGTGAGCCTAAGGTCGCTGAACCCGGTGCAGCCCATGTGCTGGTGGTACCCGAGTGCTTCAGGACCTTCCTACTGGGTCTGGCTCATGACGTGCCTCTCGCAGGACATTTGGGGTGTGACAAGACCTATCAGAGGCTTGTCACCCACTTTTACTGGCCCCAAATGAGGAAGCACGTCAGTACACATTGTAGGACTTGTCAGACTTGCCAGGCAAGTGGCAAGAGTGGAGGGAAGTGTAAGGCTCCCCTCCAACCCTTTTCTGTGGTGAGCACCCCTTTCGAGCGGGTGGGCATCGACATTGTTGGGCCACTGGAACCCAAGTCAGCCTTAGGCAACAAGTTTATCTTGGTCTTGGTGGACCATGCCACCCGGTACCCGGAAGCTGTCCCTCTCAGGACAATCACAGCCCCCGCGGTGGGCCGTGCATTGATGGGGATCTTTTCCCGTGTGGGGTTCCCCAGAGAGGTGGTCTCCGACCGGGGTACCAACTTCATTTCAAAGTATATGACATCTTTGTGGGAGGAGTGTGTTGTAACTTACAAGTTCACCACTCCTTACCACCCTCAAGGGAATGGGTGGGTTGAGAGGTTCAACCGAACCCTGAAAGGCATGATCAAGGGTCTTGCGGAACCCATGAGACGGAAGTGGGACGTCTTTTTGCCATGCCTGTTGTTTGCCTACAGGGAGGTACCCCAGAAGTCCTTAGGGTTCAGTCCCTTTGAACTACTGTACGGTCACCCTGTGAGAGGACCTCTGAGTCTGGTGAAGGAGGGTTGGGAGAAGTCTCCCGGTAAGACGCCACAGGATGTGTTCAGCTATGTGCTGGCCTTCAGGAACCAGACTCACCACTTCAGGAAACTCGCTCAGGCAAACCTGGAAGCTAGCCAGGAAGAAATGAAAAGATGGTATGACCAGAATGCCACTCTGATCGAATTTCAACCTGGGCAGAAAGTGTGGGTGATGGCACCAGTGGAGTCCTGTGCACTCCAGGACAAGTGGACTGGTCCTTATGAAGTAGTGGAGCGCAAGAGTGAAGTAACCTATCTTGTTGACTTGCAGTCTCCCAGGAACCCTTTGAGGGTCCTACGTGTGAACCGCCTCAAGCCACACTTTGAGAGGTCTGATGTGACAATGCTCCTTGCTACAGATGATGGGATGGAGGAGGAGAGTGAACCTCTTCCTGACCTCCTGTCAGCAAGGGAGCAGGATGGTTCAGTGGATGGGGTGAACCTCTCGCCTGCCCTGACCCCAGAACAGCAGAGGGACTGTCGCCATGTGTTGGGTCAGATCGCCTCCCTGTTCTCCCTGACACCAGGAGTCACCAATTGGTGCATCCATGGTGTGGACACTGGGGACAGTCTACCTGTGAAACAGAAATTTTACAGAGTAGCTGACAAGGTCAGGGCCAGCATCAAGGAAGAAGTTTCCAAGATGTTGGCGCTAGGGGTAATTGAGCCCTCCAGCAGCCCCTGGGCTAGCCCAGTTGTCTTAGTATCAAAAGCTGCTGCACCCGGTGCCACTCCAGAACTTCGGTTTTGTGTGGACTACCGTGGGCTCAATGCGGTCACCAAGACTGATGCACACCCCATCCCCAGAGCTGATGAGCTCGTAGATCGGTTAGGCGCTGCCCTGTACCTCAGTACGTTTGATTTAACATCAGGGTACTGGCAGATTGCCTTAACTGAGGGGGCCAAAGAGAGGTCAGCATTTTCAACACCTGAGGGGCACTACCAGTTCCGTGTTATGCCCTTTGGATTGAAAAACGCCCCTGCCACCTTCCAGAGACTGGTCAACCGGGTACTGTCCGGGCTGGAGGAATTCAGTGCCGCTTACCTGGATGACATTGCTGTGTTCAGCTCCACTTGGGAGGAACATCTGCAACACCTCTGTGAAGTGTTGAAGGCTCTGCAAAGCGCAGGACTCACTATCAAGGCAAGTAAGTGCCAGATAGGGCAGGGATCGGTGGTGTACTTGGGACACCAAGTAGGGAGCGGCCAGGTGGCGCCCCTACAGGCCAAGATTGATACCATTCTGGCTTGGGAGCCCCCCCAAGACCCAGACAGAGGTGAGAGCCTTCTTAGGTCTCACCGGGTATTACAGACGGTTTGTCAAGGGATATGGCACCATTGTTGCCCCCTTGACAGAGCTGACTCCAAGGAAGCAGCCCAAGAAGGTGATCTGGACCGATGCCTGTCAGACCGCTTTCGATGCCCTGAAAACTGCCATGTGCATGGCGCCGTGCTCAAGGCGCCTGATTTCTCCAAAGAGTTTGTGGTGCAGACAGATGCTTCAGAGCATGGTGTGGGAGCAGTACTCTCACAATTGAATGACTAGGGCGTGGACCAACCCTTAGCTTTCATTAGTAGGAGGCTACTTCCCAGGGAACAGAGGTGGAGTGCAATTGAAAGGGAAGCTTTTGCTGTGGTCTGGGCACTGAAGAAGCTAAGGCCCTACTTGTTTGGGACTCACTTCCGGGTTCAGACAGACCACAGGCCCCTCAGATGGTTGATGCAGATGAGGGGTGAGAACCCAAAACTGTTGAGGTGGTCCATCTCCCTACAGGGAATGGACTTTACGGTGGAACACCGCCCTGGTACAGAACACGCCAATGCTGATGGTCTGTCCAGATTTTTCCGCCTTAGTGATGAGAACTCCCAAGAGGGTGGGTAGTTCTCCCCACTTTTTAGCTGGAGGGGACACGTGTTAGACCTGGCATCCTTGGCGTGGTTTTCCCTGACTTTTTGCCTCTACCTCCTGTGTTTTTGATGCTGTGCTGGATTTCACTTTTGCTGGTTTAGATGCTTTGGGCCCTTTGCCACTGCTGATCAGTGTCAAAGTGCAAGTGCTCTCTGTATAAAGGGATATTGTGATTGGTCCTCCCTGATTGGCATATTTGTTTACCAGTAGGTCCCTAGTAAAGTGCACTACATGTGCCAGGTCTGGTAAATCAAATGCTACTAGTGGGCCTGCAGCACTGATTGTGCCACCCACATGAGTAGCCCCAAAGAGGTGTCTCAGGCCTGCCACCGCAGTGCCTTCGCTCAGTTTGCTAACTGCCATTTTGACCTGGCCAGTGTACCCACTTGCCAGGCCCTACCCTTCCCTTCTCTTACACATAGGACACCCCTATGGTAGGCCCAAGGTACCCCTCTGGGCAGGGTGCAGTGTATGTAAAAGGTAGGACATGTACTGGTGTGTGTACCATGTCCAGATAGTGAAATACTGCCAATTTCGTTTTTCACTTTTGAAAGGCTATCTTGCCCATAGGACAGAATGGGGATTCTGTGTAACATTTTTACCTGCATATCTTCCCATAGGAGTGAGATAGAAAATTGGAGTCTGGTATCCCTGAACTCAGAATTTGATAACACATCTTTTAGTAAAAATGGTTTTTAAATTCTGTGTTTGAAAATAGCCCTTTTAGAAAGTGGCTATTTTCTTGTTCAACCTTTCTGTGTGCCTCTGCCTGGTTGTGGATTGACAGTCTGGCTTTGGAGAGACAGGGGCTGGGGTGGCTCCAGGAGTCTGGGTGAGTCAGCCTGAGCTGAATAGGCCATTCTGCATTTGGAGTGGTGGGAGGAGTAGTATCTGTTCCTGACTAGGGCTGTGCCTGCCTTCCACAAAAGACTGGCTCCACCTCCTGCGGTGCGTCTGAAGACCCTGGCCCACATTCACAAAGGAACAAGTTGTGCACTGGCAGAGTGCACCCAGAACTGGTTTGGACTGGGTCCAGGACCCCTGACACATAAAGAACAAAGACTTGTGGGGTATAAAAATGAGAGCTGAAACCCCTGTAATTTAGACTACTTCATGATCAAGAGGAACCTGCTGCCAAAGAGGATAGCTGAAGAGACTGAGGAGTACTGCCCTTGCTGTGTGTCTGGGGCTGGCCTGCAGTTTGCTGTTCTGCTAAGGAGAGGACAAGGGACTTTGCTGTGTGCAGTGTCCCCCTGCTTGAAGAAGGACTTTGCTGTGTGCTGTGTCCTGAAGGAAAAGTCTCCAAGGGCCTGAGAAGAGCTGGCCTCCTGTTGTGGAAACTCAGGATCATCAAAGTTTCCAAAACCACCTCTAAGCGGCTGTGTGCGTGTGTCTGGGCACAGCTGGCACCCTTTGTGAGGTTCGCATTGCTGTGGGTTACTTCGCTTTTAAAGAACCCCTCTACGGAGGCTCGCATTGCTGAGGAATACTTAGCTTTTAAAGAACCCCTCTACGCCGTGGTGTGCGTGTGACCGTGCATAGGGGACTGAAGTCGTGATCAACTGCGAGGCCGTCACCGCCGCTGGCCTGAGTCGTCTACGAGGCTGTGATCATCCCCGTGTGGTGTGAGGGAGAGTCACCGTCGCTGGCCTGAGTTACGTGCCTAAGATCCAGGAGGAGGGAGAGAGCGCCGTAACCCGATCGGCTACAGCGCGTCGCCTGGCAACCAGAGTTTCCCTTCGGCGAGAGAACAGCTGCTGGCGCCGGAGCCGCTCCGCAGGACGTCTGACGTGAGTGAGGAAGAGAGCAAGGCAACCCCCCCAGGTAATGCTCAGACTCCGGTCCAGAGCCGCTGCGTGTGTTACCACCTGGGCGGGGTGTGAGTGGGAGAGTGCTCCAGTCTTCATCGCCGAGTGAAACCTCCACTTCAAGTACTCCCCTGACGACCCGTACCGGCACATCAGACGTGCTGCGGTACCGGGGCCCGCTCCACGGAGCCTGTTGGTTTTCAGCATTTTTGGGGGCACATTCCTTTTGCAGTCACCGCTACCGGAGCGAACTACCCCGCGGGAGAAAGTCCGTTGATGACAAGAGAACTGTGTAGGTGTTAAAAAGAACAGTATCGGCAATATTTTAAGTGCTTACTAGAAGGAATACAGTCTCTGAGAGGAGTTTATTCTTATTCTGAGACTGTTTTTGATCCCCTTCTATTTTTCTAAAGGAATACAGAAACTACACGTTTGTTTCTGAAAAGAACATTCCAAAGAACCATTCAAAGAAGAGCATTAATTGTGTATGTTGGAGTTTTGTCGTTTTGGTCTTGCATAACTTAGATAAAGATACTTTATTTTTATAAACCTGTGTGGTGTTTCACTGTGTTACTGTGAGTGTTGGTACAAATACTTTACACATTGCCTTCGGGATAAGCCTGTCTGCTCGTGCCAAGCTACCAAAGGGGTGAGCAGGGGTTATCTACAGTGTGTTTCCCCCTTACCCTGACTAGAAGCAAGGGTCCCTATTTGGTCAAAGGTACCTACCTCTGCCAACTAGAGACCCCCATTTCTAACAACCACCAACTGGACAGATATTGCAGTTGGAGGCCGGATCCCGGGGCAGTGGCTTCCGATGCCTTTCTCCACGACTGGCTAGTAGAAAAGGGTTATGCATTTCTCCCGTTTGCGATGATCATGAGAGTCTCAATTCAGCTACGCAGACAACTCGCAGACTTGCTAGCGGTCACTCCGATTTGGAAGTCTCAAGTCTGGTTTCCGGTTCTGATGGAACTTTCTTGGGATTTTCCAATCCCTCTACCCCTATTTCAGGATCTCCTAACGGATCCCCAGGTGAACCCTCACCCTCTCGTACTCTCTCGGGCCCTTCTTCTCATGGCGTGGCGGATTACAGGGAACAATGGGAAGTCCCAGGCATTTCATCTCAGGCTGCAGCCCCACTTACCAAGGCCTGGGCGGATAGCACACACAAACGATACTGATCCTCTTGGTTCAGATGGTCTCGTTGGTGTCATCAACGGCAACTCGATCCCCTGGGGGCAGAAGTTGTATGTGTCCCAAATTTTCTGACGGACCTGGCGACCGAAGGTTTGGCGTATCGATCAGTTAATACCTTCCGTTCGGCGATATCCACCGGGAATAGTTTCATGGACGGGCGTTTAATCGGGGAACATCCGATTGTCCGGACAATTCTGAGGGGCATCCGGTTGTCTACTCCTCCGGAACCACGCTACTCTCAACTGTGGGATGTGAACATAGTTCTTCAGTTGTTCAAATCCTGGCCGTCCAACAAGTATCTGTCTAGGAAGCAGATGTCTGCTAAGCTGGCTACGTTGCTCTGTCTGATTTCCTGTAGGAGGGTATTGGCTGTACGGACGCTGGACCTTACATGTAGAGTATTTACCCCAGAGGGGGTCACTTTTCACATTTCTAGGCGTACTAAATGTAATTCGAGAATTGTGTCCTATCCTTCCTTTCCTAACGTCCCCATATTATGTGTGGTGAAAGCACTAAAGGCGTATGAAAACATGACTGAAGAATTCCGCCCTCCGAGTGAACAGCAGTTGTTTATCGCACTCACAAAACCCCACAAAGCGGTGTCTTCTCCCACTATTGCAAGATGGATTAGATGGGTTTTGCAGGAAGCAGGAATTGACATTTCCAAGTTTGGAGCTCACTCCGTGCGGGGAGCTATGGCCTCCAAGGCGTTTTCCCTAGGGGAACGCATGGAGGACATTCTCAACGTGGCGGATTGGTCCGCTGACTCTATGTTTAAAAGATTTTATTTAAAGCCAATCACACACTTGGCATCTCTGGTGGTGGAGAAGCTTTAAACTAGCCTAATCCTCGCCTCCGGTCCTGACATAGAATGAAAACTTTCCTGGGACGCGGAGGCGAGGATTAGCCCACCCAATAGACTTTGTTTTGGTCTTCCCACCCGAGAGTGATGGTTCGTCCATGGTCTGGTGGTTTAATTACTGGAGCAGTATGTGATGTTGCCTTCTCTGAGATTTCTTACGCCATGGTTGTTATAATAACTGTGTTCTCAACATGAATTGACTGACTATGTCTTATTTTTTAACTATAATTGTGGTCTGTTCTTTTGTTGACATTTTCAAATTCAGAGATGGATACCTTATCTCACGTGGTCTGTTTTATCTCTAGGATTAGACTCGAATAAACTGGATTCGTAACAACCAAGGCTGGCTGTGTTCGCAGAAAGAAAGAGGAGGCTAAAGTGGTGACAGGGACTGTTGAAGGTCTACGGCCGCCCTGATTGGTGGATTGGCCTTTTTTGTTTATCCCATGGTTTGATGGGAAATGTAGTGTGTTTTACTGGTTTTTAAAATGGCTGCTGGAGAATAAAGCATTGAAAGTTCAAGCCTAATCCTCGCCACCGTATTCTTAATAGAATTTAAACTTTCCTTCACGACAGCTAGGACATTTTTCATTCACAGCAGTTCTGCTAGCCAGATCAATAATAATCACATATGGGAAGTCAAAGAAAAATCTAGGCGCTGGCGCCCAGAAGGCCGGAAGGCACAAATGCGACAGCAGTGGCAGGAGAGCTGAAGTTTAGAGCTGAGGAACACACCAACTCCTGCATGAAATAATCATAAGAAGGGGATCCACTTACAAAGCACTGCAGTAAACCAGTTTCTTACCCTATGTATAAAAGGCAGAGCTTCGATCATTAAAATGAATATACTACCCTTGATGGCGTTTTTTTCACAACTCTTCCTTGTGTTTCAACATATTTTATAAAAAGATCAAGGCAATGATTAGTAGTTTTTTCTGAGTCGAATGCCTGCCTAGAATAAGTACGAATAATTTAGATTACGAAGGAAAAAAGGCAGCTTCGCTAAGGCCGACTTAAAGTATATTATTATTTTGCAGCTTATTTATTAAAACACTCACCAAACTATAACCCATCCAGTTTAAAGATGTTTGGTTACTTTTTTGGATTTATTTAGAGATGATCAATTTCTGTTTGTGCCACCACCAGCAATGAGAATCCAAACCACAAGCTTATACGCTGTTGCATTACAAATTCTTTTAGCACCAAACAACAAAAATTATTTTAGCTTCTTAATATCCCCATGGTTTGTGTGGCAACCACATTATGGGCAATCTGTAGTGAATTATCCCCCAGAAGCTACACAGATGAGAAATATGAGTAAAATTGGAGATAGGTTTATTAATGAGAAAATTATCTACCGATAATACGCAAGAGATAAAATAAGTTTACACACTGGATGATAGGAATGTTCCAATCAGCAGATGCGTAGCATATTGGTCAAATACCATCACAGGAGATCGAAAATTCGAGACCAAGGGATGCTCATCTACTTAAAATCAATGGTATTTGAATCAGCCATTGGGCACAGTATCTGCAGACAGTTAAAGGGGTCTTCAACCCCCTGTATTGGCAAATACAAGCAAAATGGCAGAAAGAAATAAAGTTGTTGAATAACCATGAGAATTGTGAATAAGTATCTGGCCATAACTCTAAAGTATCTGGACATAATATAAGCGCTCTATGCAGTGCCAATTTCAGAAGAATGCAGATGTATGGCCAATGGCTGGTCTTTGTACACAAGTATATTTGCGAAAAATGTAGCAACAAAAAAAAAATAACAGTTCACTATCCTAAATACAGAGGAATCAGGAATGGCAGCATATAATCCGTACGTGCCATACTACAAAGCTTTTGGGAAAAAGTGATCTCCTTTTATAAGGGACTGCTTGAAAATCAAGATAATACTAGACATAACTGCCACATTACTGGGCTGCTCAAGCATCTTAGGGTTACGCCAAATGGGGCTTGTCTGTGGTAAATCATAGCAGTTTTGCTAGCCAGATCAATAATAATCACATATTGGAAGTCAGACAAACTACCAGATTTTCAAATGTGTGTTAAGAAAATTGGACTGATTTTTGTAAGGGAAGATATCTATAGAAAGTGTATGGGGTGTAAAAGAAATGTCATGAAATTTGGAGTCGACATATGGATTATATCAAAGTTAATTAAACAATTTACTTACCAATTAATTTGCTTCTTTTGTAATTTACCAATTTTTAAAGTTGTATATTGAATTCTTCACTGGATGTAATGAATTTAATATACACATTTTAATTTGTTGTATTAAGGGAACCTAATTAAAAATATTTAAAATAAGCCTCTGGAGGATAACATCAAGCTTGCCTGCACAGTGCAAAAGAGCGCACAGGACATTCCAGAGAGATGCATGAAAGAGATCCACATCCGTCCGAAGTCTGCACCAAAAGGACAGAGGAACATAAAAGCATATTACACAAGAGAACAGGCAGTCAAACAAGCACTAGCCCCAAAATTGGATATGGTGGGCTAAGCAGGGTCATGAACTCCACAGCATAACATGCCAGTCACGAAAGATGACCTCAAAGAAATGCTCCAGGGCCTAAAGCAAGATTGGAATGCGGACATAAGGCTGAAGAAGGACAATATACAGCAAAGCATTGGAGACCCCCTGCAGTCTGATGTGGACCAAATATTTCAGCGACTAGAGGAAATTGAAGGAACAAAGATAAGCCTCACAGCAAAAGGAGAGACACTGGAAGAAGAAATGATGCAAGCCTATGCCCAGATAGAGGTCCTGCACCATAAATGGAAAGACCTGGAGAACTGTGTGTGGCGCTACAACATAAGGGTGAACAGTGGCAAAGAAGAATCTGGGAAAAACGACATCCAAGACTCTTTGCTCATATACTAGGTCTGAAAGAGGGAGAGGAGCGGGTCATAGAAAGGGTCACAGAGTGGGCCTCAAATTTGCTGCCAGAGCTTACAAACCTCAAGACATACTGGTCACATTTTCCTCCTTCCCACAAAAGGAATTGAGCAGGAAAGTTAAACAGTAGAGCCAGGTATGTTTCAAGCGAGATAGAACATTGCTTTTGCACGACCTGTTGCAAGTTAAACTCCTTAAGAGAACAACCTTCCATTGAGGGGAGTAGGCTCTGACCAAGAGGAAGTAAGATTTCAGTGGACTTTTCTCTGTTGTGTACAATTTCAACTGGAGGAAGTAATTCATCATGTCACAAATCTGGCTAGGGGCCTAAAATTATTAAGAATAAATTAAACTGGTGGAGGTGCTAACCACTTGCCTTGAACACAAAGTCAAAGCAACAAAGAAAACACCTCGAGAAGGCTGAGACAAAGAGCAAGGAAATGAAAAGAACAAGCAGCAGAAGAGGTCTGACTGCTCTGCAACCCAGGTGGATTAACAACCTGGGAGAAGAGAGTAGACTTTTCAAGATCAAAAACCTGTAGTACAGATTAGGGCTACCAAACCAATGATCTAAGCTGCTCCAGTAAGGCAAATAGGAAAACAGGCCAGATGGAGGGAACAAGAATTAAAGCCCAAATATGCTACATATTCTCTGCGGGTTTAGTGCTCCATTAGGCAGCCATGGAACTAGGTTATTTACATTATAGTTGCTTTTTGGAGGCTGGACGTAGAATTGGAGGGGTGTGAAGGGAGGCAAGTTCCGGAAGAACCAGACCAACAAGGGAAAAAATATCCACAATTATTTCAACAAGCTCAAGGTCTTATCACTTATAGTTAGGGGTTTGAACACTCCGTCCAAAAGATCAAGGGTCAGATGTACGACCCACCAATTTGCGACTCGCAAACTGAGTTGCATTTGCGACTCGCAATTTGCGACTCGCAAATTGGGATGTACAACAGTGTCTCAGACACTGTTTGCGATTCCTAATGGGGTCGCAAATTGCATGCCTCATTAATATTAATGCGGCAGGTGCAATTTGCGACCCCATTAGGAATGGCTAGCACTCACAGGGATAGTGGCCTGCTGGGGTCAGCAGACCACCATGTCTGTGACTGCTTATAAGTAAAGCTGTTTTTTTTTAAATGCAGCCCTTTCCCTTAAAGGAAAACTGGCTGCATTTAAAAAAGAAGAAAAATGAAACTTTTCAGTTCCCGTTTGCGAATGGTTTACCACCTACTTGAAGTAGGTGGTAAATTGCGAGTGTTTTGCGAGCGCAATTGCGGTTGCAAAACATTCATACATACAAATGCGAGTCGCTATTAGGAAGGGACGCCCTTGGCACGCCCCTTCCTTATAGCGATTCGCAAAATCAGGTTCGTACATGGCCATGCCATAAATTGCGGTTGCAAACGGGCCTATTGCCCGTTTGCAACCGCAATTTAGGGTCGTACATCTGGCCCCAAGTGTTTACAGCCTTCTGGAAAGAGAGAAGGAGTTGTTGCAAGAAACCCCACCTGCTGAAGGGTGACATGAGGAGATGCTCCTCAGAGCATTACTGTACAGAAACTCATGCCTTAGCCCTCATTAAAACCTATGGGGAGCAATTTTATTGCACACCCCTTTAGGATTTTTGATCCAAGAAACACTTATCAACAAGAACGGGAGGTATGCCCAAGTGAAAGGAAGGGTGGAAAACAAGATACTAGTCATGGGAGCACTGTGTCCACCACATCAAGTCCAGATGTATTCATACAAGCAAGTCTGTGTAATGTAAAAGAGTTCACAGAAGAAGGTATTATATTTGCCGGGGACTTTAATCAAACAATGGACAGAGAACTAGACAAATCAAGGCTGGGACTTAGCCTCCAATAATGTCAGAGGACCTGAAACACCTAGGACTGGAACATGCATGGAAGACTCTCCATCCAAAAGGCAGATTACACCTACTATTTGCCGCTTGTGACACCAGCCTTAGTCTAGGATAGACAGAATACATGAATCCAAAACCCTTTGTCCAGGTATAGGGACAACAGACAAATTCAGGGTCACCTTAGTACACACAACGCAAGCCCTGATCAAGTTAAAGGTTTATACCTACTGTGACAAAATACATGTTGTCTGGTCGGCTCCTTACTACTTGAAGAATCAATAAATAGAAGAACTGTTGTGACACCATTTTATTGGAGGTGCCAGTGACCCCTGTATCAAATATTTTGGGCTTCTTTCCTGACTTGGAAAGTGTGGGAGTGGCTGCTTAGCTCAACTGCTGAGCACCCAATTAAAGACTAACACACACATTTCGAAGTTCTGTTACTTATTACACATATTATAATACTTCTCCTCTACAACATAGCATCCCTCTAGATAGACAGATGGTGGCGTCCGAGTAGACACCTCTTGCGAGATGTGACTACCAGGGAAGAAATCAAGAAGGCAATTAAAGAGTACATGGACCAAGTGGGGCTCCTCCGCTAAGGCGGAGGAGCGTCACCCCACTGCTCTCAGAGCACGAAAAATAAAATGATAATCCCTGTGAGAAGTTGGCCTGGTATATGCTGTCCACTAATTAAAGTGGGCACCTTGCACCAGTCCAAACGACCCTTATTGATGATTAGGTTAAAGACAACCTTTATTGAAAGCTATCCTAGTGGTAGCTATGGAGAGCAGCCTTCAGGCTAAGTCTCGAAGGAATGTAAAGCAGCTTGTTTTACAGGTAAATAACCTCCTGAATGACCAAATGAAAGGAGAACCACACCAGGTTTAGATAAAATATATGTATTTATTACTAAACACTCTCTACTAACCTCTTTATGAGATTAGAGAACAAGACACACAATATTAAATCACTAGAACGACTGTAAATAGCACAATACACAGCGGGCTCCAGGGGGAGACCGAACCATATACTAAGAAAGTGGTATAAGAACCACGACTTGACTAGACACAGTGCCTAGAGCACGTAGAATCGCTGGGACCCCAAGGAACCACCCAAGGCAGTGACACAGGGGACCCACGGAGGACGGGTGCAGTGTGGGAACACAGACACGAGCTCCGTACAACTCTATGGGAAAGTCGCGGTTGGAAATTTAAAGATTAAGGACACTTAGGAGAGGACTTTAAGCAAACCCAGCGAAACATAAAAGGTTCTAAGGCCAGCACCCTTGAGAGTACCGAGGTACCCGTGTTACCTATCCCAGAGGAGCCGGGTGCATAGGGGTCAAGTGGTGCCGGAAACCCTCGTTGTTTTCAATGGCGTGATGCGAAAAAGTACTGCTGCCGTGGAGAAGAAAAGTGTCCGGTGTGATCCAAGCCTGGATCGGAGATGAGAAGAACCTGAAAGCAGAGGGGACAAAGTCTGGGTCACTTCACATGACCAGGAGCGGAGCAATCGAATGCCCACCGATGTTGGGTGCTTCAGGTGAGATGAGGTGAAGCTTGACTCTGCAGCCACGGGGACCAGGAGATGTCTGCGATGACCACAGTCTGGATTCGAGCTGTCCCACAAAGGATGTCGAGTGCTGGGGGGTCAGTGTCCGGATTGACACCAACAAGCCTTGGCAACTGCAACCCACGCGGTCAGAGGAAAGATGCTTCTGTGAGGACCAGCAAGGTCCTGGGGACTCCTCAAGTGATGGAGAGTCAGGGCACGTCTGGAGCAACCAGGGAAGCCCACTGAAAGTTAAAGTTGCCTTCTCAGGGACCCACAGGCCAACAGACCAGGGATCGCGAAGGGACCTTGAGCTGAATCACTAAATACCAGCCCACGGAACACTCGTGGAGTGCAGGCCGGAAATCTTCAGTGGAGTTACTGCTCGGGGTCAGGACTACAAGTAGCCCAAAGCACAGCTTCAGGGATTGCTGAAAAGCATATGCTGCTGCAAATGTACACAGTGCCCAGGGGTACGGGTTTCACAGTCCCCACGAGGGATACGGGCCTCAGAATTGCTGACAGCGTAGATCGACCTCGGAGACCTCGGGAACCCACCTCCTGTGTTGCAGAAATCTTCGGAGTCCTTCGGGAGCTTCGTAGATGCAAACTGGCCAGATGCGTTTTGGTGCCTGCTCAGCAGGGGAGTAACTCCTTTACTCCAAGGGAGATTCTTCAGTCGTCCAGCAAAGCGTAGATCGTCGAAGGATACTTGGTTTCTGTAGCAGAGTTTAGTCCAGGTAATATCTAAAGTCCTGTAGTCAGGGGTTCCTACTTTATACCCAAGGAAGGGGTGGGACAAACTCTGGGGACCCACCTATGGGAGGGGCAGGACAGAGTGGTGGCTACACCCATGTCCTTTGTCCAGTTTCGCGCCAGAGCAGGAGCAAATGACTCCTGCAACCGGTTTGGGCTGGACTATGCACAGGGACAACAAATGTGCCCCCAGTGCAGACATCAAAGTACTCTGAGAGTGCACCCACCCAGCCCCAATACACTAAAGCCTGTCTGGGAGGTGGTCACAACTCCCTGTGACAGGAAACCTATTGTCAAGCCTTCCCCTGCCCGAGTTTCATCCAGCAGCAGGAGGGCAGACTCGTGTCTGTGGCTGGCAGCATCCATTTTGTGATGCCAGGGTTCTGTGAAGCTGGTACCGGGTGTACCGGTGTTGTCATATTTCCCCCTCTAGGAGGGTGGAATCATACCTCCCATACCAGTTACTGGTGTGGAGGTATGATTCCAAGGTGTTTGACACCAAACACGACATGTTTCCATGCAGCCATTTTAAAGTTAGCATTTACCGCGAGATTATAATGCACTTAAGTATATATGGTTGGCTGCATCACAAACAACCCCGGAGAATAGGTTCCGAAGGCTGCAGAGGGGCTCTGCTCATGCATGGGCACCATCTCACATAAAACCCAGCACCCTTCCTTCAGCATTGGTAAGGCCTGCCATAGGGGTGACTGATAGGTTTATATGTGCAGTGATTAGGATAGATATAGTGAACCTACATCTAAGTAAGGGGTGCATGCACCACCTTACACAGGCTGCAGAAGCAGACCTGTTGTGTCATTTCAAATGGTCTCTCAGGGGTGGCATAATACATGCTGAAGCCCCTGGGAGGCCTCTGGGGTACCTATGCCCTGGGTACATAGTATACCATATACTAGGGACTTATAAGGGTACCCCAGAATCCAATCTGGAGTGTACCTAAAGTACATGAACAACCAATTTAGGGAGTAAGCAGATAAACTGTGGTCCTGAATAGCAGGATCCCAGTCAGACTAAGTTGAAAACCAGCAAAACACCAGGAAAAAAGTGGGGGTAACCACACAGTCAGATTCCACCTTCCTGCATAACCCCCCCCCCCAAACGAAAGGAGATAAGGCTAACCTTGTCCAGTTGAGCCTTTATTGACTAAGTGGCCATCTAAGGAAGATCCTGCACTAGCATGGATACCCCCTGTCTTATGGTCCACTGAGCAGTCCCTACCCCTAAGGGTATGGGATGGTCTCCAAAAGTTGGGATTTCTACCTGTAGGGTGTTTTGGCAAAGTAAAAGGCTGGTGGGGTGGCTGAGTAGAGAAGTGAGGCCCTAATAAAGTTGGCATCAGCTTCCTCAGATCACTGGTCACCATGGAGGCCTTTCTTTCCATGACTGAGTTGAATCTGGCCCTAAGGGTCAACCTCTGGCTGCCTACAGCTGGGGGTTGGGTCCCTCTGGTTGGAACACTGGAGGGACATGGTAGGTTTGGAACCACTTGGTCCCAGGTTTGCCTTGGCCCAACAGAATCCATCTGGGGGAGGTCCCTATCCAATGGTAAGAGGGATCCCTCAGTGGATTGAGGAATTGTCACCTGGCTAGGGCTACTAGACTGGGTGCCCCTAATCTGTGGATGAGGGGGGTCCTCTAGACAATGGGCCCGAAGGGGTCCAGTGACCTCCCTGACCTCTGCAGCCCTAGACTGAGTGAGGTAGGGTAGAGAGGGGTAGGATACCTGCTCCAGACTGGGTACCACCATGGAAGGGTCCCCTGCCATCAGGGGTGTTGCCAGGCCAGGCCTGACCACCTCTGGGGTAGTTCCTTCACTAGGGGTAGGATCAGATCCCTGAGGAAGCTGACCCTTACCTATAGTCTGGGGGATAGAAGGCTTTTCTTCCACCCTTCTGCTCTCTTGTGGAGTAGAGTGGGCCATTCTTTCAGGCTCCACCTCTCCAACATTTCCCTGGGATGGGGCTGAGGCCCTAAGAGCCCCACCAACTTTCTCAGGGAGGCCTAACATTCTTAAATGGGCCTGGTATTCAACTTCAGCCCAGGCTGAAATTTCCAGATCATTGCCCAACAGGCAATCTACAGGCAAGTTTGGGGACACTGCCACTCTCTTTGGGCCAGTGACCCCTCCCCAGCTGAGATTGACTATGGCCATGGGATGATCTGTTTTAATACCATCAATGTTGGTCACCCGGTACTTAAACTCAGGTAAAAGCTGTTGAGGGGGGACTAGTTTCCCTGTCACCATGGTGACACTAGCCCCTGTGTCTCTGAATGCCACAGCTTTCTGACCATTTATCAGTGGCTCCTGTCTGTACTTGCCCAAAGAATTAGGACTGACAGTAAAAGTGGCAAATCCCATGCCACCATCACTGACTAAGGAGGCCTGTGAGGAGGACCTTGATAAGCTGGGGTCCACCTCAGTTCCCCGTACCAACCCACCTAACTTTTTGGGTGCATTACTACCACCTGGGGGATTACTACTTGTAGTACCAGGAGGCGTGGTAGTATTGCTGGGAGGAACATTTTCCTTATTGCTGGCCTGAGGCCAACTGGGGTCATTTTTCCAGTGGCCAGGCTTCTTACATATATGGCAATAAGGTTTCTTTTCAGGGGAGGAAGGAGTTTGGGACCCACCCCCAGAAGAGGACTTTTGGGGCCCTGTAGTGGATTTATCTTTTGATTTATCCCCACCTTTCTCTTGGTTTTTGGAAGAATCTTTCTTCTGGTCACCACCCTGATTCTTTGGCTTTACTCTGGTTCTGACCCATTTGTCTGCCTTCTTTCCCAATTCTTGGGGAGAGGTCAGATCAGAGTCCACCAGGTACTGGTGTAAAAGCTGGTTTTGACAATTATTAAGGATCTGCTCCCTCATAATCAAATTGCACAATCCTAAAAAGTCATGCACCTTGCTGCCATGTATCCAACCTTCCAGAGCCTTAGTAACACAATCTACAAAGTCAACGCAGTCCTGAGTCTGTGCCTTTTGGGTGTCTCTGAACTTTATCCTGTATTGTTCAGTGGTTAAGCCAAACCCATCAATCAGAGCACTCTTCAGGTCTTTGTAATTATCAGCATCCTCTTCTCTTACAGTGAGGAGCTTGTCTCTACCTTTGTCTGCAAAGGAGAGCCACAAGATTGCTGCCCACTGCTCCTGAGGGACTCTCTGTACCTTACAGGCCCTCTCTAGTGCAGTTATCCATTTGTGGATGTCATCCCCACTCTGGTAGGGAGGGACAATCTTGTTCAGGTTCCTATGGTTATGAGTATGTTCTCTACTCCTAGGGACACTGTTGCTGCCACCATGGGGCTCTAGCCCCAACTTCTGAGAAGCTCTCTGAAGCTCCAGGGATTCCCTATCTAAGGCCAATTGCTCTCTCTTGATTCTGAGCTTAGCTCTCTCAAACTCAAGCAGTTGGCACTTCTTCTCAGAAGAGGACTCCCTTTTATGAGAAGCAGAGGTCCTATGAGAAGCAGAGCTCCCTACAGATGTACCAGAATGATTAGATTCCTGAGAAGGAGATCTTGATCTTCTTGGTAAACTGTTAACCCTTCCAGGTGGGGTAAAGAGAGGGCCATTGAGGCCTCCTTCCTCACCTTCAGGAAGAATTGGATTGTCCAGGGTAGAATCATTTTGATCCTCCTGGCCAGCATCAGAGTCCAGGTCATTGAAGTTCTCACTTCCTGTCCTTTCCTCTTCTGATGTCCCACCCCCTTTGCCTGCCTCATCAGACCCTGGGGTCTTTCTGAGGTCATCTAAAAGCAAAGTCTCTATGAGACGTTGAGTGTTTGGGTTTTTCCCTGTCTTCAGTTTCCTAGATGTACACATGGCTCTCAATTCTTGGAATGAGAGATGGTCATACAAAGTTGGCAAGGAGCCACCGGCTTCAGGCCTAGAAGACATGCTAGTGTGGTGTGGTGTATGCACCTACCTACCCTAGTGGGAACTGAAACTCTCTTGAGTTGGAGAAAGGGTGTGCTAGGCCCTTGACTTACCCAACTCTAAGTTCAGTAGAACTTACTTTATTCTAGTCTTGAATTATATGTACCTAAGTACCTTTAGTGGTTTTCAGTTAGTCACTCAATGAGATTATCTGGTAAAACAATAGCAAGCTTGAATCCCAACCGCTGCACACCAATGTGAGAAGTTGGCCTGGTATATGCTGTCCACTAATTAAAGTGGGCACCTTGCACCAGTCCAAACGACCCTTATTGATGATTAGGTTAAAGACAACCTTTATTGAAAGCTATCCTAGTGGTAGCTATGGAGAGCAGCCTTCAGGCTAAGTCTCGAAGGAATGTAAAGCAGCTTGTTTTACCAGTATATAACCTCCTTTATGACCAAATGAAAGGAGAACCACACCAGGTGTATATAAAATATATGTATTTATTACTAAACACTCTCTACTAACCTCTTTATGAGATTAGAGAACAAGACACACAATATTAAATCACTAGAACGACAGTAAATAGCACAATACACAGCGGGCTCCAAGGGGAGACGGAACCATATACTAAGAAAGTGGTATAAGAACCACGACTTGACTAGACACAGTGCCTAGAGCACGTAGAATTGCTGGGACCCCAAGGAACCACCCAAGGTAGTGACACAGGGGACCCACGGAGGACGGGTGCAGTGTGGGAACACAGATGTGCGCTCCGTACAACTCTATGGGAAAGTCGCAGTTGGAAATTTAAAGATTAAGGACACTTAGGAGAGGACTTTAAGCAAACCCAGCTAAACATAGAAGGTTCTAAGGCCAGCACCCTTGAAAGTACCGAGGTACCTATGTTACCTATCCCAGAGGAGCCGGGTGCATAGGGGTCAAGTGGTGTCGGAAACCCTCGTCGTTTTCAATGGCGTGATGCGAAAAAGTACTGCTGCCGTGGAGAAGAAAAGTGTCCGGTGTGATCCAAGCCTGGATCGGAGATGAGAAGAACCTGAAAGCAGAGGGAACAAAGTCTGGGACACTTCACGTGACCAGGAGCGGAGCAATCGAATGCACACCGATGTAGGGTGCTTCAGGTGAGATGAGGTGAAGCTTGACTCTGCAGCCACGGGGACCAGGAGACGTCTGCAACAACCACCGTCCGGATTCGAGCTGTCCCACAAAGGATGTCGAGTGCTGGGGGGTCAGTGTCCGGATTGACACCAACAAGCCTTGACAACTGCAACCAACGCGGTCAAAGGAAAGATGCTTCTGTGAAGACCAGCAAGGTCCTGGGGACTCCCCAAGCAATGGAGAGTCAGGGCACGTCTGGAGCAACCAGGGAAGCCCACTGAAAGTTAAAGTTGCCTTCTCAGGGACCCACAGGCCAACGGACCAGGGATCGCGAAGGGACCTCGAGCTGAATCACTAAATACCAGCCCACGGAACACTCGTGGAGTGTAGGCCGGAAATCTTCAGTGGAATTACTGCTCGGGGTCAGGACTACAAGTAGCCCAAAGCACAGCTTCAGGGATTTCCGAAAAGCATATGCTGCTGCAAATGTACATGGTGCCTAGGGGTACGGGTTTCACGGTCCCCACGAGGGATACGGGCCTCAGAATTGCTGAGAGCGCAGATCGACCTCGGAGACCTTGGGAACCCACCTCCTGTGTTGCAGAAATCTTCGGAGTCCTTCAGGAGCTTCGTAGATGCAAACCGGTCAGATGCATTTAGGTGCCTGCTCAGCAGGGGAGTAACTCCTTTACTCCAAGGGAGATTCTTCAGTCGTCCAGCAAAGCGTAGATCGTCGAAGGATACTTGGTTTCTGTAGCAGAGTTTAGTCCAGGTAATATCTAAAGTTCTGTAGTCAGGGGTTCCTACTTTATACCCAAGGAAGGGGTGGGACAAACTCTGGAGACCCACCTATGGGAGGGTCAGGACAGAGGGCTGGCTACACCCATGTCCTTTGTCCAGTTTCGCGCCAGAGCAGGAGCAAATGGCTCCTGCAACCGGTTTGAGCTGGACTATGCACAGGGACACCAAATGTGCCCCCAGTGCAGACATCAAAGCACTCTGAGAGTGCACCCATCCAGCCCCAATACACTAAAGCCTGTCTGGGAGGTGGTCACACCTCCCTGTGACATGAAACCTATTGTCAAGCCTTCCCCTGCCGGAGTTTCGTCCAGCAGCAGGAGGGCAGACTCGTGCATGTGGCATGCAGCATCCATTTAGTGATGCCAGGGTTCTGTGAAGCTGGTACCGGGTGTACCGGTGTTGTCATATTTCCCCCTCTAGGAGGGTGGAATCATACCTCCCACACCAGTTACTGGTGTGGAGGTATGATTCCAAGGTGTTTGACACCAAACACGACATGTTTCCATGCAGCCATTTTAAAGTTAGCATTTACCGCAAGGTTATAATGCACTTAAGTATATATGGTTGGCTGCATCACAAACAACCCCGAAGAATAGGTTCCGAAAGCTGCAGAGGGGCTCTGCTCATGCATGGGCACCCTCTCACATAAAACCCAGCACCCTGCCTTCAGGATTGGTAATGCCTGCCATAGGGGTGACCGATAGGTTTATATGTGCAGTGATTAGGATAGATATAGTGAACCTACATCTAAGTAAGGGGTGCATGCACCACCTTACACAGGCTGCTGTAGCAGACCTGTTGTGTCATTTCAAATGGTCTCTCAGGGGTGGCATAATACATGCTGAAGCCCCTGGGAGGCCTCTGGGGTACCTATGCCCTGGGTACATAGTATACCATATACTAGGGACTTATAAGGGTACCCCAGAATCCAATCTGGAGTGTACCTAAAGTACATGAACAACCAATTTAGGGAGTAAGCAGATAGACTGGGGTCCTGAATAGCAGGATCCCAGTCAGACTAAGTCGAAAACCAGCAAAACACCAGGAAAAAAGTGGGGGTAACCATGCAGTCAGATTCCACCTTCCTACAATTCCATCATTATTATCATTTTATTTTTCATAGGTTTGGGCTGGGTTAGGGCGGGCGGGGCTGGTGGCACAGAGGGAGGAGTGGTTTGCACACTCCAAGTGTGCATGACTGTTTGCTCGGCCGTCATGGGCCGGCCAAACAGTCATGCGCACTTTGCATGTTCCCCACCAGGCTGCATTACAGCCTAGGTGGAGAACATGCCCAGGCTCCCATTCCCCTTCTGAGTGCAGAACCACGGCGCTCAGACCTATCACAATGCTGTATTACAGCATTGTGATTGGGCTGGGGAGGGAGCTTGTTTGCTTCCTGGTTCTGGCCGCCGAGAGACGACGAGGGACTACGGAGGAGAGATAATGGAGGACGCGACGCGAAGGTAAGTGTTAATTTTTTTACCCCTCCCTACCCCCACCCTCCACTTTCATTTGCTGCCAGCCACTACTGGCATGGACCTTTATAATCTAGACAAATCAAAACAAGTTTTATGGGGCTTCCTGAAAGCTATGATAAGTGGTAAATTGATATCACTGGCGCTGAGGCCAATAGGAACAGGGATTTGACCTAGATCAAACTGGAGTCAGACCATAAGCAATTGAATCCGCAAACAGGGAGTCACGCACATGTAAACTTAAGGGCTAAGTCAGCATAATGCTGACAAACAAAGATAAAAAGGCACAACTAGCACTGAAACGCAGGGCATACAAATCTGTCAATAAAGCACACACACTTACAGCTAATGCGCAGAAGGTAAGGGTTAAGACTTACAAAGTCATTTCACAAAAGTATCCATGAGTGTGTAAAGTCGTGTTCTTGGAGAACTACCGCACATACTCCTAAATACTTTGTGAATTGGCCCTATGGAAGTGGGTGCCCTCATGAACTGGAGACTTGTTTACTCTAACAGTTTATAATGAGGCATATCTCGGAAGCTAATCTACAAGCCCAATGTTGCCCAAAATGTCTGTGGTAGATTGGACACTGGTTTGGGATGGTGTGACCTTGTCTGCAAGGCTTTCTGGGAGCTTAACTGACTAAAGGTAGGGGAGCAAATAAAAATGGGCCCAGGCAGTATAATAAAGTGGCATACTTCACCCAAAGCGATTTACATTTTTTGCGATGCACCACTGTCGTACCAGGCCCAGGGCGCCAATTTTCTGAGGGCCGCATGGAGCTGTGTGTATTGAGGTTATGCCAACAGCAGCGCTCTTCTCATCTTGTTCCAGCCTTGTCCTTGTCCCGGCCTGTTTGTTTCTGTCTGATTTGCCAGTTTAAAGGGGTTTTAGTCCTTCATTATCATATGGCAGGTAATGTTTTTAACACCCCTTTAGCCCCCTTCCTTGCCCTCCCTTAACCCTCTGATTGGTGCTGGCACACATCAACAAAACCATCATCTGTGTGAGGCAACTAAGCTTTCTGTGATTTAGGGGAACTGGCAGAGTCCGGGTTGTTTGTGTTCAGGGGCCAGTCCCTGCTCATCCTGGTACTGACCAGTGAACACAAAAGGGACCCCTCCTGCCCCCCCCTGATGCCTCATTTAATTCACTACCATCAGCAAGGGCGCCAAATTTCTCTCCGCCACACCCTTGGCGCTATCTTAGCAAAGGATCTGACCAGGAGGACTCATGCTTTTTAAGCATCTTTAACAAATTGTGCATTTCAGAGGTAGCTTTGGGGGTTCTCCCCTAAGGATTTTTTATGGAAACATTATGGCAAACATATAATTTTTCTAAGGATGCTGGTCCGCTAATGTTGAACAAAACGAGAAAAGTTTGATTGACAGTTTGAACTGCTACTTTTTGTGGGCTCCTCCAATTAGCTTTAAGCAATTCGAAGCAATTCGAATGGTGTCTTTCGCAGCACACTGGATCAATAAAACTGTTCAAAACGACTATAATTTAAATACAATTTACAAGGAGGGACCGGAGCAACAAGGGCATTTTAGGAATCGTTACAGAAAATGGTCTATTTAAAATCCCACCGAAGCAGTGAAACTGACTGTAAAGGCAAGTAATGTAAACACAAGTGAATGTAAGAGAAAGCTCCACACACATTTTTCGAAGTATAAGTGGCAACGGGGCCGTTTAGAAGCACATTTCACAAAAGCATCAAAGACGTTATGATGGAGTTAAACGGCAATTGTAAAGAGGGCCTAACCTTGCTAGTCAAATAAAGTTTGTAAATGGTACTCATAGGAGCCATAACCTCATAGCAAACACGCCACCGCCAGTTCCTGTGCCAAACACCCCACCAAGGATTAACAATGATGGCCTCCAGTGATCCAAAATAGCATCAGTGATGTAAAAATCACATAATTGACTTAAAACTCGCCAATTTCTACCATGCCCATAACAGTCCTGGAGCTGTATCACATAAAGTGAGCACTGGCGGTGCTAAAATAAGGAATGGCCTCTGCCGCGCTATTCGGCTGACTCCTGTCTTAAAATGTTGGAGGTGGAGTCGCGGTATTTTACCGCCCTCATCACCGGTAAAAGATTATCAGTGGGACTCTAAAGGAATGTGCAGCTTTTGGATAGAAATGTAGCAGCGCTCATTGGCATGACAGAACACAATAACAATACACAAAGCAAACACAGCAAAACGAAACAAGGTTGAACACGTCAAAACAGAACACAACTGAACAACCGCAGTACAACACAACATACCGCAAAAATGTGGCACAAAAAATGACAGCACAAAAAAACACATCACACCACAACAAAATGCATTATAGCAAATAATCACAAATATTCTTGTAACATTATCACCTCGACAAACCTGCTTTCATAATACGATGGTAAAAGTTGTTTGCACTTGACTTACTGAACACCAAGGACATGTAATAGTGCCAGTCAGAAATGTTTATGATCCGGGCCCTGATGCTTCAGCATAATTGGTGCCTATCAGCAGCTAAATTTAAAAGCTGTAAATATCAGCACATTGTTTGAGAGACGCAAATGCTGCATATACTTATCATAGCCAGCCAAAAATTCGAACATCATGAATACTGGCCCCAAAGGAAAATCATTGTGTCTCGGCCCATTCTATATCTAGATGGCTGCAGTGGGGATGTGCAGCGAATGAGGGCAGCGGGGGTGCCGCTTGCATGCCTAAGGCAAGCCCGTCTGCGCCCGTCAGCAACCCGACCGCGACCAGCGCCAGCCAATATGCTGGTTTGGACTTAGAAGGCCAGACTTAAAAGGCCACACCAGAATTGTGTACATGTCATCCGAACTACAAGGTGTGGGGTTGGGGGTTTCAAGCCTTGCATCCCATTCTTATTAAACTGCGAAGGTCCAGTTTCCTGCCTACACTGTAAATGCTGATTACAACCTTTGAACAGCAAGGCCAGGAGCTCAGCAGACTTGGCTTCTAACCAGAGTAAATTTAAGGCCGCCTTGATTAACGTATGTTCATTACACAAACATGCTCTAGACATCTACAATCTTTTAACAGACAGTCGGTTAGACGCCTTATTCTTAACAGAAACTTGGATGAGGGAGAATTTGTGTCCCGATTTACAACTGGCACTCCCTGACAACTACACTTGTGTTCTAGCTGACAGGGTGGGCAAACGAGGGGGAGGAGTGGCCATTGTGTACAGGAAAGATTTTAAATGCCACACTTTTCAGATGGATGATCTGAAGAGGACAGAAGCCCTAGGCTTTAGTATATCACCTTGCGCTATCGTATGGCTTGTACCTCCCTCTGTAAAACTGTGCGTTTGTCAGACAACATAAACGTCAGGTTTGTGCCAGACTGATTCCGTAAACACCCTCAGGATATGTTGGTATGTTGGCTTATGTCCCTGCTAGCCACAGTGCACCATCTGTACCCCTATCCTTACAGGGCAACAAATGTGTGTGCAACCATAGAACATGACAACCCTGATCCCCCAAAGTAATCGTGGTAATAGATCTAGAACCCTTTCATTTTGATCCTCATGCATACCCAGAGAAGCACACAAGAAATACTCAGCAAGGCTTTTCAATATATATTGAAGCATGGTGATTCTTGTATTAAATGCGTGCACTGTCATGATTAGTAGAATGAAACAGACTAGCGTAATCAGCATCAGAAGAACAGAGAAAAGGATGAACATTTTGACCATTGCGCTGACAGTGAATATATGTAGGCATATAAGTAATGTGTATAGTTGTACCCCTACCTAGCGCTCCCTAATCTAGTTTTGACTAGTGTGGGTGATCTGCCAAATCCTTGCCAGGGTGGACTAACTCCCCATTACCTGTGGGTAAGTATCAACAGGCTACACGTCTTGGTGTAGAGCTGGATATTGCTTGGGTTAGTACGCAAGAATCAGCTGAGTTGGAATTCCCAAATGTGGTAACGCCGCAGTGTCAGCTGAGTGCTCCTCTGCCTAAAGAAGGAAGTGGTTCTGTATATATAACAATAGAACCCATGTGGCCAGGTTGCAACTCCTGTCAGGCTGCAATTGTTTATTCTAGTTGGATAGCTTTGTAACATTACGGACATAACATAAATTATAATTTGCGCAGTGAACTTTATCCCTTGTACTGAATGTTCAAGGTATCATGATAGTGTGCCTACAAAGTGAAAATGTAAGCAATGCAGATTCAGAGAATGTTATCTTGCATGGTCATGCACGCATATGTATGTCAAAAGTCACAGTGTGTAAAAGGAGGCAACTTAAGAAACCTGAGCATTTAAAATGGCAGCGTTTCTAACCGGGCCTATGCTGATCACGTGACACCCACTCCTTGGACGTAATTCGGTGAAAGCTATCCCTAAACAAATGCGAAAATATAAGGGTTAATCAATATAAAAGGAACCCTACTAAACTCTAAAAATCATCACACTTCTTTAATAACAAAGAGCATAGAGAATGCCTTTACTTAAAATCATTAAAAAATATTAAAAGCTATTAAAACAAATTTAAAAAGCAATTAGCTTAAAAATAAAACCGAATTAAAAAATGTCGTATGACTCGAAACTGCCAGATTGTTTATGTGTTCCTGAGAGGTAATGGAAACATTGCTGTTCCCAGCCAATGCAGACGATGTTCCCAGAGGCACACATCGGATCAGAATCTTCGAACAAACATGTTCCCATCCATCCACTTCAGCAGCTGTCAAAGGAGGAGTCGCCAGTGTGAGCTTCGCAGTAGCTTAGCCAACATCCAGATCACTAGGAGCAGAAGCTTCCCAGGAGGGCTCGTAGATTGCGTTTAGAAGCATCGGCAAGGGACAACAGTACAAGCGGGCCGTTAACGGGCTCACCAGTAGGTCAATATCCAAAGACCGAACAAGTTACGTTCCTAGGCATATATCCAGTGCACACTCGAAAGTGCACAGAAGATAGATGAATTCAGGTTGCTCGCAGTGTAGCCACACAGGCCGAAAGGACAAGAACCAGTGTTCGTTTAGTTTCTGAAGCAAGGGTGTGCCAAAACACTGTATCATGCATTCATGACGCAGGAGCACATGTGGAAGTTTTAGTTCCATTTGGCCTCTTAATGGGACATCTATTGCAGAGCAGAAGAAGTAAAAGCGCAGTCCCGACAATTAGGAACAGGACCAGCGGAACACCTCCAAAAATGCTTCCCAGCACAGAGTATATGAACGATGGAATAACTTCTAAGACTGTCTGGAAGGTACTAGCCATGCCAGAGCCTACTTTCTTTAAAAAGTGCGCTACTCCTGCAGTACTTGACATGTTAAAAATGTGGACCCCAAAGTGTAGTGGGAAATTAGTGCAGAGTAGCAACTGTATCTCAGAAGAAGACCTTGCAACTTAAAGTTCAAATGTCTCCTTTGCAGATGTTAAGGCCACATTATTCTGGATCAGTAAGGCTTTCAGTCTGCTTAAAGCATCTAAGTGCACATTTGAAAGCTTTATCGAAGGCCAAAGCGTCGCCTCCCTAACTGTACGTGCAGGTGGAAACAGTACTTGTGTACAAGTCACAACTACAGAAACCGACACCAGATAGGTGAGTCCTAATTTCATCCTGCAGCAGCCTTGATCATTCAACATCAAATAACTCCCATTCAAGAGCAATCTGAAAGTCGATGTTTCACAGTAGCTGGGGAACCCTTCAGATAGCAGGACAAATTTGCCATCAACGCATTACATGTGCCATGGAGAGAAACCTCCCTGCACACCAAGGAATGTCCTAAAGTATTCTCGCAGTCAAATCTGCTAAGAAAAACCTCAGTCTCGACATTCCTACAGCGATATCTAAAAGGTAAATTCCATAAGTCATGCGCATATCCTTCTCCTAGCGCTTCATATCTGCCTACTTGATGGTATTGTAAACAGTATTGAAAGTGGAATGTCAAGATTGTCAGAGAAATAAACCTGTGGATAATTCAATCCGCAGATATTTCTGCAACAGTGAATGGTAATTTCTCTAACTTCTCTATGTTTAACATAGTGTATGTTGCGTCCTTCCTTGCCATGATGGTTTGCTGTTTTGTAAGATTGTAAGGTAAAAACAAGCTTGTGACATTAAGGTGTCGCCATGGTATGCGATCGGAATGGAGTGTCTGTAGAGTCCAGCTTAATAACATAATCGATCTAAGCTGTGACTGCCCATGTTGTAAAGAGGACGTCATTCTGTATGATGTCTATCGCAGATGACACAATGTTACCCAGAGAGTATATCCTAGTGGACAGTGTAGTCATACCATTATCTACTACCATAAGAGCCCTTTCTAAGTTTGTCCTGTCAATCTCTCGCAGTCTCTCAGCAACCTCCTGAAGGGAAACCTTCCACACTTTGTTGTATATTGCATACAAGAAGCACTTTTGATTGGTTTTCGAGGACCTAATAAAACGTCCTGTAGTCCCATGTCATCAGTAAGAAGGGACAAGTGTTTTTTCACCTGGTACAATGTTGAGGTTCTCAGCAAATCAAGGCACAACTTCCCAACACTGTAAGTTGTTACCACCTGAATGTTGTGTCTGTGTGTAACGTGGGTCAGGCCTGCTGATCTTAAACACTTTTCTGTCCCCCAGGAAACGTGAATGACATCCATAGTGTTTAACGGCCACACTAACTATCCGCCCTGACCGGATCGTGAAGAATTGTAAAAACCGTTGCGAAGCATGTTATCTAGTGTTTCCTCCATGTTATTTGTGAACCGTTGCCAGTTTGAAAAACGTGCAAATGTGGGAATGTTTGATGTACTTAAATCTTTTATCTTAGCCAGGCCAAGACATGATGCTTGTAGCATTGTTTTGTTCACGGAAATTAGTTTTTGTGATATCTGGCATGCTCTGAATAATGCCTTGTTTCCCTGAGCTTGCCAATCTTTCATTCCCCAAATTAATTTTAAATCAACTGTGTCCCTCCAAAAGTCAAACCCTGGTGTAGAGAGCTGGAAAAGAAAAGATTTGGAATATATCATCCTTGTGTCAGTAAGCATAGTTTTCTTTGCTGATGTTGGTGTGAGCCTATAACAATAAGACCACAGGTCTATGGTATTATGACCAGAAAAATATAAAACTTTTGTGCAAAGGTGTGTGAGCTACCCCGTGGTGATGTAGGGCAGTGTTTCCATTGCATGTAATTAAACACAGCAAGTGAAGTACTTGCCTTATGCAGGAAATGATGACCAAAGTGTTGAAAACAGAACATTTCCTCATCATTAGTTGTTTCTTTATACATGTTCTCAAAACTGAAAACAGTGGAATACTCTAGATCTTCTAGTATTTCATACACCGTATCAATGTCGCAATTAACAGGAACAGCACTAGGGGTGATATTATTTAAAGAAATGCTAAATACATATGGTATTTGCAGGAGTTCAGTTGGTCCAAATATATCATACAATACCCTATTTCAAACAATTCCATCAGGAACAGGAACAGCAGAAATGTTCACCAGGGCAAGGTCTCTTCGCACTTTGTGTGATGAAGAATGAGGTGGTAAAACCAAGTTCACTGACTGTACAGCAGAGCGTTCTGGGACATAGTGTCTATTCAGAAGCAAGAAAAAAGATTGTCACAAAACCAATCCACAGGACGAGGAAAAGCAATGAAATTGTAATCCACAGATATAGCCATGGAGGAACAAAATGCGTCTTCTTCAGCCAAAAGTTGAAAACACGCAATCTACCTCAGAGAGGTGGAATTGGAGGTGGTAGTGGCTCCGATGAATCTAACGAGAAGTAATCAAAGTCAACAAAACAGCCAGAGGCTGTTTGGTCTATTTCATGCAACTCTGAAGGCTGTGTGGAACTTGGAGTTGACTCGAATTGTGGCACATTGACGTAAACACCATCTGTGTCAGGTTTCCAAATAGAAATCTGTGCTTCTTTTCAAGTTGTTTGTATAGTTGTTGTAGATGTAGCAGGTCATTATACGCTATCCCCAGCCGGGGAGTAGAACTTCATTGCTGATCAAAACATCCAATCGGACTTCCTGGATAGTAGTGAGAGGAGACAGGTAACTACTCACGATCCCAATTGGCCTACCGTGAAGCACCAGCCACATGATGCAGTTTTATGAGATCTATTGACACAAATCTCTTGTTTATGCAACCAGCAAGGAGTGGTAGAAATACAGTTCTGGTACCTTCAACAGCCAGGACAGGTACAGGTGCTCTGTAAGATGGTTCAAATTCTTTCTTGTCCACTATTTTCTCCCTGGCCAGTTCACCAATTTTGGGGATCCACCCGGAGGCTGCTGGTGCTTCCTTCACTTCTCCAGTGGCGGTGCGTTTTACTTGGACACTGCTCTGTGCGTCCCAAAACTGTTCAGTTCCTGCAAAACAGCCAAACGTTGATTGATATCAAATGGTGTTTCTGCTGCCACTGTGCTGGCACTGTTGAGGTCAGGTCCCCACATCTTAACCCCAAACAGAATCTCGTAGGGAGTCAGTCCACCCAGGGATTTTCTAGGCAGATTGTTTAGTGCTCTTTGGACCCCATATAGGTGATGGGCCCAACTGCGACCTGAGCCAAATACCCTTGCTGTTTAAGACAGCTTTAAGTCCTGGTTATTCCTTTCCACTACCAAATTTTCCTCAAGATGATAGGGGGAGGAATACCGCACAGTCACACCCAATTTTCCCATGGTGTCTTTATAAGCCTTAGGGGCATATGTCGGCCCCTGGTCCAAATGAAATGTGCAACTGCGTATGTTCCGATGAAGGCTTCCAAGTCTTTGATAGCAGTTCGGGTGTCAGCTGATTACCATAGCCAAACCTATAGGCATCGAGATCAGGAATCCACTGCAATCAAGATGTATTTGTAAGCCCCATCTGATTGTAAGGGGCTGCAGTGGTCCAAATAAATGCAAGCAAGAGGCGTGTCTGAGATTCAAAAGAGGTTTCTGTGGTGGCCGTGCCACGGTGGAACCCTTCATATGCTGGCAGATGTCACATTTAAGGACGAAGTCTCTGGTCTGTTTGTAAAGACCTGGCCACCAATAGCGTTGCTGCAATATTGAAATTGTAGGCGCCACCCCTGCATGTGCAGATGCTAAGCTCTCATGTGCTGCTAGGATCAAACCTAATCTGTGATCTGAATTTAGTATTAGTCTATCCCCCACTCCAGGAAAATGAGCAAATGGTATGCTTTGCACACTTAACTGGTAGGAGTACTTTGTTTGAAAGCCTTTCGGCAAATGGGTGTCTTCACATGCAGTGCTGCCAGCCATCATGATGTCTCTATCTACTCTCGTACTTAAACGGGTAATCACAGCGACAGCAGCAAATGCACTGTTGCTTTTGCGGCTTCATTAGCCATGTGATTCCCTACAATGTGTATCCCTACACGCTGGTGACTCAAGGTGTGAATCACATGAGTCCGTGGCAAGCATTCTTTCAGCTTAGCCACTTGCCCCCAAAGTGTTTAGTGCTTTATGATGTACCCCTTTGGAATTTCTAATTCCATTTTGGCTCCAATAGTGTAAATAATTGTTGTAAGATGGACACAATAATAAAAATCACACACGAGTGTGGGGAATTCAGGATCTGTATCTCTAGTGCCAGAATCAGAGCTCTAAGTTATGCCAATTGCGCTGTGCAGTCACCAAGTGATTGCGTGTAGGTTTTCTCAGGTTGGAATTCACCATCCCACATTTGCTCCTTCACAGCTGGCCATGCTGCCGAGTATTGGTGCTGTGTCCCTACCACAGGTTGGTCAGAACCATCACTATAGATGATATACTCATACTGATCAAGAGGCATGACTTCATTAGGCAGAGGATATTCATGTTCATATTGCAGAAATGCTTGTCTTTGTAGTGTAGGATAAAATCTGTAGTCTACATCTGTTGCAGTGAGAGAGTTGGCTCATTGTATCCATCTCGTTTGTAATGCTTTTGCGTTGGGAACGCTAGCTTTTGTGACAGCCTCTAAGGCCGTCACCAGAGTCATGACAATTATTCTTTTCCCCTGAGCCAGTGCTCTTTCTCTCTCGCTCACCACAGCAGTCTGTACCACCGTCAGGATCTTTTTGTTGGTGCAAAATGCATCTCGGCATTGGGGTATAAATGTGATTTATATGCAATTGATACAGTGTCACCTTCATTGAATGTAGCATAGGTATACCCTGATTACCCTGCAATGATCTGGACCACCAGGTTTGTGGTGTTTACATATGTGTAAGTGTTTTGAAGCTAGCACGTCAGCTTGTACTGAACGTAAATCTGTGTGTGTTCAGTTGTCCAATGTGTGCTTGAAAAGTCTGGACGAATTAAGTCGTAGAATGGTTTAACCCATTCTGCGTAATCTGGAATGTATGTTCTGCTAACATTTAAGAAAACCAATATGGACTGAAGCTTCCTCAATGTGTTTGGTGGTTGTAAAAATTCACACTTCTCTAAGAAGTGTGTGGCAAGGCTTTTGCCTTCACTTGACAGCTTGCATCCCAGAAACAGGATATTGAGGTGGACAATTTTTGAGTTTTTGAAATTACATTTGTGGCCCATGTGAGCAAATCCCAGAACTATGTGATCTATTCTTGTCAAGTGTGTAGATATGTCATCATCAGTCAAATAAATGTCATCAACATAGGACAATGCCTGATCGTCAAATTCTTGAAGAAGTTCTGTAACCCGGGCTGAAAACAACCCAGGGCTGTTATTATACCCCTGGGGCAATCGACAGAACTGTTCTGAGAACCCAGTGGAGAAAATGCGGTCAAATATCTTTTTTTCGGCGCTATATTTTGGCAGAAAAATCCTTTTGAGATATCTAATGTTGTTTTGTATTTTTTATGCACTATATTGTTCATTAGTGCTGCACTGGGCACATTCTGTACTGCGAATGAACATGTAGCTGTGTTTAGATGTTTGTAATCTAATACTAGACGATATGTATGGTCAGGTTTTTATAACTGAAAACAAGGGATTATTCATAGAAGAGGTGTAATTTTCTATTACACCTTGGCATTCAAGTTGTGTGAGAATCTCTTTAACTTGTATTTTAGCCACATTTTTAATGGGGTATTGTCTTTGAGGTTGTGGGTTCGACCTCAATGGTATCTCATGATAAGGGAAATCGCCATCCCACCCCACATGGTTACGGTGTAAAGCAGGAGCTTGCACTAACGCCCACTCCTTGGCATATGAATATTTAACTGATTCTAGAATGAGCTCGGAGAAGGAAGGTAAAATTACAGTTTCTCCGTTTGGGAAATCTGTCACAAATTCAGGTGGCCAATTCTTTTCAGCCAAGAGAATGTCATAGCTGAATGACAAGTTATCCCAAAAGAGAACATTAATATATCCTGGCACGTCTCCCTCCAATTAGAGTTGCATCTTGTATAAACGATGTGGGACGCTCAACCTAGTATCCAGTGATTCCAGTTGGATATAGTCATCCAAGGCTACTACCACCAGATAATCCATCAGGTCCCAGGGAACTATCATGACTTCTGCCACGCTGTCCAGCATGGTCAGAGCCCACTCCCTGCTCAGAAGCAGTGTCCTTAATATCCATGGCATGCTTGACTTTTAGTCCAACTACCTTCTTTTTTAATTAAGATATTGACTGTTTGGGTTTATCCTCTTTTTTGATTATGTAGTCAGATGAGCGTTGTGAGTCCTTCATTGGTTTCACATACTCCTCTGATCTGCACTCTGATCATCCACCTTTCTCCGATCGTTTCTGGGATATCTCCTGAACAGAACGACATGAACGTGTATCAGTATCCTGATACCTGTCTGGCGCTTTAATATTATCACGGTTACGCAGATTATAGCGTTTTTTAGTGGCCTCCTGTTGAGGAGATCCACCCTGTGACTTAGTCTTTTCTTTATGTTTCTTATTATCCCACTTCTTTTTTGTAGAAGAGTCGGGTGCATGCCTAGAGTTATTTTTTTTTAACTTACTCCTAATTTGAGGATTACTAGGTCTGGCTCCCAAATTATCTCTACCCACTGTTGAGTAAGTTTTTTCAATAATTTTTGGTAATTTGCGCTTCTGTTGTCCCAGAGCCAAATTACTGAGTCTCTGGTGTATAGCCAACGCTGCTTCTTCCCCTTTAATGATACTTAACATAATGGCGGACACTGCGGCAAAATTGCACATCAGTTTCATCCCCAAATCCAGAGCAGGGGCTGCCCCGTACTCATTCTGAATCTGTTCAAGCACATCTGTCAAAACAGCTAATGAAGGTGTACCATGAGTTCTGGTAAACGCTGCAACAAAGACCGTATCCCATGTGGTGCAGTCCTCCACCGGGGAAGCCATCCCCATTGGCAACCATATTGTATGAATTCTATATTTTTCCTGAGGTCCAGTTTAGGGAAACACTGCTTCAAGCTGGCTTGTTTTTTGTGCAATCCAGAACAAATTCTCCTCCTGTCTGGTGGAAATTGTACCCATTACAGCGTTAATATTCTGTGGACTAATGCCTGTTGTAGCCAATTATGGTTTTGCAGTTTGAGCAGCCCTTGAAGGATTTATGGTTGTTGTTCACATGACAAACTGTGTTAAACATCTACATGTTTTGACCAGATCTTTGTACAATATACGCAGTTCTGGAGCTCCCAGATTATCTAAATCTGGATATGGTGTGTATCCAGCTATAAGACTGGCCATGTTGCTCCCTCATTGCTAAGGGCACCTAGTCTAATATTGGTATGTGTATGTGGTAGGGCGCCTTAAACCCAATTTTGATGTTCTTGGTAAGTTAATGGTACTTTTAAAGTTCCATAAGCTGTGTAGTTGTTAGGGACTTTATCTTTAGTGTATGTGTGAATCAGTCTTGTAGTTGCATTGACTGCTGGGAATGTAACCCATGAACAGAATACCTCTGTCCTGAATTCTTTGTTAGCCTCCGCCATGAAGGAAACGTCTCCACCCATCTGTGGCAGACCACTTTTTCATTTTTTGGAGTGTTATATAGCGCAAACTTGACCCGAAGGTATCAGAGCACTTTACATGAGCACAAGTTACGTTACAGATGGACACATTCATTTTGTTAGGCATGGGGAGATTAAGTGATTTGCCTAGAATCACAGGATGTTGAGCGTTCCTGCAGAGACTCGAACCTGGTTCCCCAGCTTCGAGTCTGACCGCTCTAGCCGTTAGGCCACATCCTCTCCCCTACGTTGCTACAACATTCGTATAACTGCATGTCTGCAGTTACCCGGTATGTTGATAACTGTTTCCTCAGTTTCAGACATTTGGATATGCAGAATCAGAGAGGGTACCCCTATGGGGAGATCCTTTGAAAGGTTTAATCTCGAACAACCTACAGCCAATACATAGGGTTTAACCTACTCAGCTGAGGAGGATTTTTCCCTAACACCAAGGACGTCTCCTGTTAATAGGTGAGATGGGGTCTTTGGGTACACAAAAGAAAACTACACAGGTGATCCATTTAATAAGAGCCTAAACCCCACGCTGGGCACTATGTTGTACAGCTTATACCTCCCTCAGTAAAACTATGCATTTGTCGGACAACATAAACGCTGCTAGCCACAGTGCACCATCTGTACCCCTAACCTTTCAGGGCAACAAATGTGTGTGCAACCTTAGAACATGACAACCCTCATCTCCCAAGGAAATTGTGGTAACAGATCTAGAACCTTTCGTTTGGATTCTCATGCATACCCAAAGAAGTACACAAGAAATACTCAGCTAGGCTTTTCAATACTTATTGAAGCATGGTGATTCTTGTATAAAATACGTGTGCTGCGAAAATTAGTAGAATGAAACAGATTAGCGCAATTGGCATCACAAGAAGAGTGAAAAAGATGAACATTTCCACCATTGTGCTGACAGTGAATATATGCAGGCGTATAAGTACTGTGTATAGCTCTACCCCTTCCTAGCACTCCCTAACCTAGTTTTGCCTAGCGTGGGTGATGTGTCAAATTCCTGCCAGGGTGGTCTAACTCCCCATTACCTGTGGTTTAGTGTCATCAGGCTGCCCATCTTGGTATAGAGCTGAACATCCCTCTTGTTGGTACGCAGAAATCAGCTGAGTTCCGACATGTGGTAACCCTGCAGTGTCAGCTGAGTGCTCCTCTGCCTAAACAAGGAAATGGTTCTGTATATATAACAATAGAACCGATGTGGCCATGTCGCAAGCCCTGTCAGACTGCAATTGTTTATTCTAGTTGGATAGCGTTGTCGCCTTACGGACAATAACGTAAATAACATTTGCACAGTGAACTTTATCTGTTGTACTGAATATTCAAGGTAACGTGATAGTGTGCCTATGAAGTAAAAATGCAAGCAATGCAGATTCAATGAATGTTAACCTGCATGGTTATGCATGCTAATGTATGTCAAATGTCACTGTGTGTAAAAGAGAAGGAAACTTAAGAAACGCGAGCATGTTAAATGGCAGTGTTTCTAACCTGGCCTAGCCTGACCACGTGACAGTGCCAATTGTTCCTTCTCCGGCTTGTTAGTATATTGCCCCCAGGGTAGGCAGTAGACTTTATCTCATTACTAGATCAGACCATTGCCCCTAAATGTATTAGTTATGCCAACTTTACAGTATTGGGCGACTTCAGCGTGCATTTGGAAGATCCATTGTCCACCCAATTCTCCTTCAAAACTCAGATTGCAGAAGTAGTGAAATCCTGCGTTTGAATCCTAAGAATGTACAGGAAATTACTGAACATTTCTTTCCATGTCAAGCGCAGGTCACAGTGGTCAGGGCTCTGATTGTCGATGCTGGATTAAGTCAATGTTCTGTATCTGGGAATCCCAGACTACCCACTACAACATGGGTACTCACAAACTTTCTCTCGGGGGCCAAATATTCAGTGTGGTTTGTGGCCGAGGGCCGCACCGGGGGGGCGGGGTCAGTGGGGGAGGGGGGCGGGGCTAGGGCAAGAAAAAAAACTGTGACGCATTCGTCCACTGAGCCACCAGACCCGGCATACACACATCTATCTATCTCTATCTATCTCTCTCTATCTCTATGGCTCTATCTCTATCTCTCTCTCTCTATGTCTCTATCTCTCTCTCCATGTCTCTATGTCTCTCTATCTCTCTCTGTCTCTATCTCTATGTCTCTATCTCTATGTCTCTCTATCTTCTATGTCTCTCTATCTTCTATCTTTCTATCTTCTATCTCTATCTTCTATCTCTCTATCTGTCTATGTCTCTATCTATGTCTCTATCTGTCTCTCTCTCTATCTCTCTATCTGTCTGTCCCTGTCTCTGTCTGTCCCTGTCTCTACCTGTCCCTGTCTCTACCTGTCTGTCCCTGTCTCTATGTCTGTCCCTGTTTCTATATGTCTGTCCCTGTCTCTATCTGTCTGTCCCTGTCTCTATCTGTCTGCCCCTGTCTGTCCCTGTCTCTATCTGTCTGTCCCTGTCTGTCCCTGTCTCTATCTGTCTGTCCCTGTCTCTATCTGTCTCTGTCCCTGTCTGTCCCTGTCTGTCCCTGTCTCTATCTGTCTGTCCCTGTCTCTGTCTGTCCCCGTCTGTCTGTCCCTGTCTCTATCTCTGTCCCTGTCTCTGTCTGTCCCTGTCTCTATCTCTGTCCCTGTCTCTGTCCCTGTCTCTGTCTGTCCCTGTCTCTATCTCTGTCTGTCCCTGTCCCTGTCTCTATCTGTCTCTGCGCCTCTATCTGTCTCTGCGCCTCCTTCTGTCTTTGTCCAAACTAGGAAGCTTCCCAAAAGGCCCTTTTAAAAGTCAGCTGTGAAAGCGCTTACAGCTGACTTTTAAAGGGCGTTTTGGGAAGCTTTCCGAAGGTGCCCTGACGTCACAGAGGCCGGCAGTAAACACAGAAGATGGCCGCAGGAGCATACGTAGTGAATACCTATTTAATACATATTCACTAGGTATGCTCCTGCGGTCATCTTCTGTGTTTACTGCCGGCCGTGGAAACTGCATGGCAAGGTCCGTGGGCCACCAATGAAGGCCTGCCGGGCCGCTGGCGGCCCGCGGGCCGTACTATGAGTACCACGGCACTACAACATCTCCAGGTAATACAGAACATGGTTATCCGCCTCCTCTATAATCTGCCTGTTGTATCTTAATACATCCCCCCCAGTGTTCCAGGTCCCTGCTGCTCAGCCAGTGTGTGAGGTCATCTAGAATGTAGAGAGTGTTTGTGGGATAGAGTATCAGCTAGAGACATGGGCTGAGCAGCAGGGTGCTGCTCCTGGTGAGAAGAAACTAAGAACTAAGAAGCCTGAAAGAAATTGTATCTAGAGAGTAACGAAGATCTGGACACAGTACCACCACTGCTCACTAACACCAAACAGCCTGCAATCCAGGGCATTTAAACAGGCGGGCATCTGATTGAAATTGCGGCTGCATCACACTATGTCTGCCAGCAGCGTGTATATTAAGGAAACCGGTAACATTCAAGTGAACTTCCTACACTGTATTAATGTGGAATTTGGCAGTGCTTACTTTACAGAAACCGGCAGCATTTAATTGACAGGAACTCACAGCAGCACATCGTTTTGCAACATGTACTAATCAGGAAGGAAGTTTACAGCCCTGATTTACATCGAAGGCAGGAAGTGAATGGGCAGCAGGTACAGCACTACTAAAGCACAAATCTGTTGAGCTGGGCGATATGCCTGCGCCATGTGTCTTTACTTTAACTTTCTGTGCCTCTCCGGGGTGAGGAGCGCTGTAGTAACATGGTTTCTTTATGGATGTTGGGGGGTTGGAATGTAGAATTACTGCATGTCATCAGAATGGTATATCTTTAGTGATCTGGAATGTTTTGCCTCACTCTGAGGTCGCCCTGCTACAGTGCTGCATGCACCTTATTCCCTGTGAACCTAATAAAAGAAGATTAATCAAACAGCTTATAAGTGTGGTTACTACACTTATTTTTGGCGACGAGGATGGGACATGAAGGACATCCTGGCGTGTCGCGTACCAAAAGGAATATTAAGGCATTGTACTGGTGGCCCAGAGTAGATCTGGAAATAGAAAGATTTGTTCGTTCTTGTGTTAATTGTGAATGTGCGGACAAGACTAAAAAAACCCTCAACCCTCCTATGTCTTCTCTTGGTTGTCCTAAACTACCTTGGGAAGAGGTTTGCTTTAGATATTATGGGACCTGTTGTGTGGCAAGATGGCGTCACCAAATATGTTTTGGTGTTAGTTGACCTCTTTTCTAGGTAGATTGAAGTGGAAGTGGTCAAGAAAGTAGACACTGAAGCTGTTATCAATTTTTTGGAAAAGTGCTTCTTAAGAGAGGGCTTTCCTGCATCAATTTTAACGGATAACGGTGTCCAATTCAAGTCTGACATAATGAAAACATTTTTGGATTTCACTGGTATTGAACAAAGATTTACAGCCTTATATCATCCCAGAGGTAACTCTGTTGTGGAGAGAGTGAATAGAGTATTAAAGGGTGTTTTACAATTGGCTAGCAAAGGAAATAAAAATTGGAATGATGAACTTGATAAATTGATGTGGTCTTATAGAGTTACGGTTCATGACACTGTGGGAGAAACTCCTTTTGGATTGATGCGTGGCAGATTCCCGTATTGCAGAATTAATCCTGGATGGATGGGCAGAAGTAAAAAGTACGAATGGGACTGTGATCAGGTAAGGGAGTGTATTGCCAATTCTCAGATTAAGAACAAAAATTATTTTGATGCCAAGCATGGCACAAAAGAAGTGTGCATTAAGGTTGGAGAACATGTCAGAGTTAAGTGTGGTAAGAAAGTGGGCAAATTACACTCTCGATTTTCTGAACCCAAAAGGGTGACTAAAGTCATGCGTAACACTGTTGAATTAGATGATGGCAGTGTTCATCATATGAGTCGTATTTCTATTTCTAGTGGGCCTGTTTCTGTGAATGAAAGTCGTACGAAGAGTAAAGGTTCCAATTATTGGTGGATGGATGCTTTACCTATTGCTGGAAAGGAGAAAGACTTGGATAAGAATTTACATTCGTTTGAGTGTGTTCCTGTTTCACATGTGCCCGAACTGGGGAATGAATGTGAAGCTGAAGGCGAACCTGGAATTCAGCATGAAGATCGTCTGGAAGGCCCTGGACCTCTTGATGGTGAATCTGGCTCTTGTGTTGAGACCAGTTCGGCCGAGAGATCCAGTAAATTTGGTAGACGCATCAAAACTCCTAAAACTCTAGAAGAGTTTGTTTGTTATTAAATATATTTCTTTTTTTGTTATTCTTTATTTGTTTTTTTATAAAGGAAGGGGATGTGTAGTAACATGGTTTCTTTATGGATGTTGGGGGGTTGGAATGTAGAATTACTGCATGTCATCAGAATGGTATATCTTTAGTGATCTGGAATGTTTTGCCTCACTCTGAGGTCGCCCTGCTACAGTGCTGTATGCACCTTATTCCCTGTGAACCTAATAAAAGAAGATTAATCAAACAGCTTATAAGTGTGGTTACTACAAGCGCCCTATTTCAGGGTGGAGGGCATCCTCTTACCCTTGGTCTGGCTTATGAATGTGCCGCGAGGTTGCCATGCGATGTGGAGAGCATGTCTATTTACAGTGATCCGGTGCATCATTTGAAACTGACCGTGTGGGCTGCTATGCATCATACGAAGCCACAGGCGATGAGAGTCCCGGAGTTGTCGTCATCTTTATCTGGCCAAGACGCGTGTGGTGGAGCACGCACAGGTGAAGTGCGTCTCTTCTTTCTGACATCAGTGCCGATGACTGGAATGTGCACTTGCATGAGGAGGTCTTAACTTCATAAGCATGGAGGCAGCATTTTTACACAGTGGACGTCAAATTGAGGGCTGTGAGTTTGTCACGCATCATCGGTGAGGATTCTGTTGTGGGAGCAGCGCTAAGGTGTGAGGGGAGAAGCGATTTTGGAAGCCTAATATGCTACTTGGATCTAAAAAACATCCAAATGCTGGAATAATTTCATTTTGTGGCTCTTCATGTGAAGCCTAGAATGCCAGCACTAAGTACTCTGGGTCGATCACTGCATTCAGGATTTCATGCATTGCAACCATTTACTGGATAACCCGCTTTACTTTTGAAAATCCTGTGAAGCGTCACCTGATATCTGGCCCTGATGGAGAACATCAGGGGAGAGATCACTCACCGGTGCAAAAGCCTATTGTTCTGACTGTTATTGAATTTTTAATTCTGGAGTATTTGCAATTATGTAATTTTGAACATAACGAGCTGCTGGTGTATATTTTGTGATGTCTTGTGAGGAGTTGTTTGCTTATGATGACATGCCCATATATGGCATGCTACAAAATGATTTTACTGAAAATGCATATCATGCGGTGTTGGTCACTGTTGGTCTGGGTTGCTGCATGGTGAATATTTTGGCAGTGCACTGTTGAGTGTATTGTTCATGGAGATAATTTTGTAGAGTAGCCTGCGATGGGTGTACTTGTGCAAGTTTTTTTTTTATTTTCCCTGATGTGTTTGTGAATGTGATTGGTCCTTGTTTGAGACCATAAAGAAAAAGAATGGGCCCAATTCACAAAAATAATCTGAGACAAAATCCTAACTTTACGACTTTCGGTATTCACAAAAGGCATTTAGGAGTAGTAAAGTTAGGAATCCTAACTTTACTACTCCTAAATGCCTTTTTGTGAATACCGAAAGTCGTAAAGTGAGGATTTTGTCTCAGTTTAGGAGTAGTAAAGTTAGGAATCCTAACTTTAATATTACTAAATGCCTTTTGTGAATACCGAAAGTCGTAAAGTTAGGATTTTGTCTCAGATTACTTTTGTGAATCGGCCCCAATGTTTTTGTATTTCTTTTTTTATGTTGTCCATCCGTCCTAGGAGGTTAAGGGTGTAGGGGCATTTGTTAAGCCCAAGGTACCACCCATCCTAAGGGGTCAAGGGGAATTTGTTTAGCCCAAAGTTCCATCCTTCCTAAGGGACTATGGGTGTAGAGGCATTTGTTTAGCTCGGTGGGTAGTTATCATCTTTTAGGTGTTGGATGATAGGTATTTTAGACCAATGATTAAGAGGGGAACCTTGTTACTTCCCTATGTAGTAGAGGGTAGGTAAAATCTATGGTCCCTTTTAAGTGCATGGTGATGGGGGTATGTGCACATCCAATGCACTACAGTGTGGAAGAAACCTGCACCCGTTTCTGTGTTGAGTTATGGTGGGTACGGGCTGGTCCTGTCGGAGTGTATATTGTGTGAGATTAACGGGTAGTTGTGTTCAAGTTTTGGGTTATCTTCACTCTGATACTGTTTATTTGTGGGGCGTTTTGATGGTCTGTGAATTTTACCATCTTGCACCCCTTTGGAGCTTTGGATTTCGTGCAGAGAGTATTGTTTGAACTCTTCTGTTTATTTCGGTGGGGTGGTATTATGTTGGGGACATTTTGTGCTTAGTCCTTTTAAGTTTCTGTTGTTTCTTAGGGGTGGGGATGTGTTGAGTGCCATTTCTTGTGTGGCCCTTTGCCATCTTATGCATTCTTCTTCCGCATTGTATCCAATGTCATGGGACGGTTTCATTAATTACCATTTTACGTCCTATGATATTTCCTATTGTAATTTTTATTGTTTACATATTAAGAGGAGAGATGTGTTGTATCTTAATACATCCTCCCCAGTGTTCCAGGTCCCTGCTGCTCAGCCAGTGTGTGAGGTCATCTAGTATGCAGAGAGTGTTTGTGGGATAGTGTCAGTTGGAGATGGGCTGAGCAGCAGGATGCTGCTCCTGATGGGGCTTACCTAATGGCTTACTTGACAGTTTAGCTATTTAATTATCTACAAGAAACTAACATCTAATAAACCTACTTATATAATCTACACTACGGCCTCTGAACTACGTTTACAACACTGTTTCTCAATTTCGAGAGCAGCTACACTGACTACCGGTCCGTAAGTCAATCATGTACAAAGCACTTACAATAGCTCATCAAGCTCTTCACAACTCCGACCCAGTTACTTGAATGAGAGGATTCCCGAGTACAGACCTGGTAGAGTGTTGAGCCCTAGTAATGCACGCCTGTTATCAGTCCCCCATTTTAAAGGAAAACATAGGGGTCCTCGCCGCAAGATGTGGAACCAGATGCCTTTCCATCTGAGATCCATTACAGATGAAGTAACCTTTAAAAGATCCTTGAAACCCAGTGGCGTAGCAAGGTGGGGGTGGTCTGCCCCGGGCGGCACGAGTTTTGGGGGCGGCGGCCTCTCTCCCCCCATTACTAGCAGCCGTCGCGGCAAACGCAGGAATCACCAGCACCTCCCGCTCTTACATGCACCTGCAGTGGGCGGCAAACATAGAGACGGCCAGCACCCACCCCCACCGCTCTTACATGCGGCCACCGCGGGCAGCAAATGCAGGGACCGCCACGGGTGGCACAAGGTCTAGCTACGCCGCTGTGCAAACCTACCTATTGAAACTTTATTGGGACTGCTTGCACTCGACTGCTCAACTGACCTCCTGCCCGTTCTTTTATGCCAAGCACCGGGAGACTCATTGAGTAGCAGTGCGCTGTATAAAATCTAATCATTCATTCATTCAGTATGATTCCAGTTGTAATCAGTCTGCACAATTTCATATTTGCCTCAAAGCTGCAGTAATGAATATGTTTTCCCAGCAGACAGCCAGAGACGTGGCTTTATTGCACCTATTCTCTAACAGAAACAGATACAGCTGCTGACCGAGATTGACATGTCCTATGTGAAAGCAAGCCTATACCATAGCTGCCTAAGATGTACAGTGGATCCAGTGAAATAACTTTGCACTGCTGTTAGCTATGCTCTGCCTGCTGTGAGAGAGAAGGAACATGGCACCTGCTGCTGCCTGTGCTGTAATATACCTATACAGTATGTCAGTGTGAAGCCTACAGTGCTGCTGATTGTACTTTACCTGTGCTGTTTGTAAGGGGAACTTGCACTGATGTACACCATATGCTGCCTTTTCTGTGTGTTCATGGATTTGTGCGCCGCAGGTAGCTATGGTGCACGTTTTGTGTCTGTTGCGAAGGTTGCACTGCTGTTTGCTGTACAGTTCCTATTCTGAGTGGCTAACCATGCTAGTAAAGAGTGTTTGACTTGAAAAACATAGCTTTGCCAATGATTGTTTTTAAGTAGCACAGAGTCCCAGGGATAGGCCTATCATGGTTCTTGCACGAAGACATGAAAAAATTGTTTTGGCTTTGCACTAACACTCCGCACAAGGTAATATTATTAGTGTAACATTGTAATTATGGAATTTCTCTCCAAACTGCTTAATCGTGAAATACCATAGAAAAAATGTACCACTCCAGAACACCTGAAAAGGACATCCCATAGAAATGACTGTCCTAAATATTTTCGTTTTGTATTGTAAAGAGCCAGTGTTTCAAGCATGAAATACAGAAAACTGTAATTTAATGCAAGTTTGTGCTTATGGTGCAGGGAGGTAAGACAGCAGGAAGGAATACTGAACTGTCTTTTTGACTCCTAGGAGTCAGACCTTTTCTGCAATGAGAACATTCAGAAAAGATAGTTGGCTAGCACATATATTTTGTGGCATTAAATATGAGATGCGATTTGTCGATAAGTTCATATATTTTTGCAAATGTCTCAAAAAAATCTGCTTTCATGAATTATGTTCTGTTTGATGTATTAACCTAGAGAGCCATAACCCACACTTGTATATAATCCACTTCACATACGTTTTGCAGTTTTATACAGCATGTATGTTATGTTATACACTGTCATGATATGAGGATTTATATAGCACACTGATTGCCGTAGGGGTGTCCAGGCGCTGGGGTGAGTCGGCTATTCGGTCTCCTAGTCGAAAAGCCAGGACTTCAGTTTTTTGCGGAATTCAAGAAGGGATGGGGAGGTCCTGATGTGGTGAGGAAGGTCGTTCCAGGATTTGGCGGCGATTTAGGAAAAGGAGAGTCCTCCTGCCTTGCTCCTGCAGATTCGGGGTACTTGCACGAGGAAGAGTGAGGCTGAGCGCATTTGCCTGGTGGGATGGTGGAAGTTGAGGCGGTGATTGAGGTAGGCAGGCCAGATGTTGTGGAGAGCTTTGTACGCGTCGGTGAGCAGTTTGAATTGGCATTGATTCTGGAATGGTGGCCAATGTAGCTCCCTGAGGTGGAGCATGAGTGTGCGTTGCGGGGGATGTTGAGGATGAGTCTGGCAGAGGCATTCTGGGTAGTCTGGAGTCTTTGTAAGAGTTGATTGGTGATACCGGCATACTGTGCAATGCCTTAGTCCAGTCTGCTGGTGATGAGGGCCTGGTGACTGTGCGTCTGGTGTCGGTAGGAAGCCAATGGAACATTTTGCAAAGCATGCGTAGGATGAAGAAACAGGAGGAGGTGACGGAGTTCACTTGTTCGCCATTGTGAGCTTGACGTCCACGATGATACCAAGGTTTTTGGTGTGGTAAACGTTGTGAAGGTGTTAGAGTACTTTAAACAACAAAAAATTATATCATACATCAGTGAAGAAACTTGTAAAAAGAGAGAAAAATGTATCAAGTTATTTAAATACAAATAAAGGCAAAGCACTGTATAACAATATGACCATACAAAAAAATGGATGGTTTGGGATAGCGAAAGAAGATCCCACATAAAAACAAATATATACAAAGCATCAAGCATTTAAATACAAATGGTGGCATACAAATAACTAGGTATACATAGATAAAAGGTTTCAGATCAGCAGAACTGATCCCTAAATAACACAAATGTTCTTACATTGGCGTATAATTGATTTACATAACTAGTTCCATGTTGTATCACAGACTGCAGATTTTCCCATCTTAAAGGAAAGCTTTGATTTTATTAAAGAGATGAGGAGGGATATTGTTTCTTTTTCTCGTTCTATTAACACAGCAATAAGAAACTACACATTTCAAGATGCTCTGGGAAGAAATTATTGGGAACATAATGCCAGCACCACTCAACGGTGAACAGAACCCACAACAGCCTTCTCTGCAGCTAGTAAGGCCCCTTTGGCAGAAGAATGATTTCTAGGCCCAGAAGAACAACTGTTCCAGCATCCCGAATTGGACAAAGCATCTGGATTCCATAGTCAGTAGATGGAAGGTGCTGATCATCCCTTGACTGTATGTCAGTGTTGTTGAAGAGCAGACACTGTAATGACAAATCATAACCTTCACAAGCAGGCAGGTGAAACCAGCCAATACTTGGCAAAAGGATGATCTTCACCTCTTCACTTCTGAAGCTTTACACAGTCAAGACTTTTCATCACAATAGCTAGGAAATCTACATTTTATGACGAGGCCTAGAGCTCATATTATGCTTAAGTAAAGTGTATACAAAAAGCATACAAGGAAAATCACATCCAAATTTGCCATAAAACCTCCAAAATAAAATGTGAGGGTTAAGGGTATCATTAATACGTTTCCATATCCCTTGCACCTACAACAATGATCTGTTATGTTTTGATTGCATTTTCATATACATATAGAGGTGTAAAAGACCAATCATTGTGCATATATCTGTATTCTTCGACAATTCGCACTACGAAAAGTGTTTTTTGAGTTCTGCAGTTATTGGCCCCAATGGTGCATCTCCCTTGGAATGCTACTAGCTTTAGAGAGATGAGTGACATCTGATCTCAATTCTTTATACTCCTGTGATGTATAATTAGATAATATGCTGTGTAACTGACGGTAAGAAAATGGGCACCATTCTATGGCTACTTATTTTGTCTTTAATATGTTTCTATCAGAAAATTATTCTTATTAATAAACTAAAAATGAAATAGAACTTTACCCAATCCCATAACTTCCTTGTATAGCTCCCTAGGTGATGATTCAGTGCAGATTGCCTTTGATGGAGTTTCTGTGTGGACCATTGGCATATTAAGTAACTGAAATAAGTACTGTTGTTTTGTGCTAAAAAAAAAAAAGGATAGCGAGAAAGCATATAAGCTTGGGGTTGTGAAAGCTTTGCAATGGGGGTGCTGGATATGCATGTTGATCACCTTTAATTAAATTCACAAAGTAATAACAAATGTACACTTGGTAAATTGTAATATTGTTAATGTTTTAGTAAAAGGGGAGAGAAATGGTAATGTCTTAAATCTGACATGGCCAGTCCTCCCTCTTCCCTTTCTAACCAAAGTCTATTCATACTTATTCTAAACTGGTGTTTGCTAAACAAAAGACTACTAATCATGACCTCAATTTTTTTTATTTTGATACAAGATGCAAGGAAATAATGTGAAAAGAAATGTCATTAACAAGAGTGTGTTTATTTTAGTAATCACAACTCTAACTACTATAGATAGGGAAAGGCTGATAGATCTTTCTAACAGAGTCCTGATTTCCTGTAATAATAGGACATAATTGAATTTCTGTAAGTCATCATAATTATCAGACACCCTGATGCCTACATTTCTTATTGGTTATTTATTGTAATTCTGTCTGAGAAAAGGTGTGTTTGAAAGCTGGTATTAAAAAGAAAACCCTACATTTTGGAGGTATTAATCTTATACCTCCTTAATACGGCGAAGGAAGCGGTCAGCTGGAATAGTTTATCAATAACTTGAGTGTTTGGATTTAAATCACTGTATCACTTGCACATTATTTAAGCCTTGGGGTTCATGGTAGGGCTGGCCTTATCTGATCATAAAGCAATGGCTAACAGCTCAATTAAGATAGCAAAGAGGAAAGGTGACAAAGAACAGCCTTGCCTTGTCACCCTAGTGATGAAAATATCTGAAGATTTTACCATTTCACACTTAAGATTCATTTGCCCCTAAGTATACGTTGGTAACTGCCCTTGTGTGTTGGAAGGGAAAACATATTACATAAAGTAATTCCAGCTTACTGGATCAAAATTATCACTGCCGGTGTTTTAGTGGAAGAAAAATAATCAACTTCTTTTTACCAAAAATGGGTGTTTGCATATAGCTGAAGAGCTGGAATGTTTCAATTTATTGATCACTACCACTATATGTGTTGCTAGTAAATATGTAAATATTTTATAATCTGCGTTTTAAAGGGGGTTATAGTGCAATATGATTTAAAAACTTTTGTGTCTTTGTCTGTCTTCAGGAAACAGACCACTGAACTATTAAAAAGGCGGCAGAACATTTTCTTCTACTAGGATGTTATAATCAAGCTGAGTTAGTGGAATTCTCTCTAATACCATTTTACTGGGCAAACATCTTCATCTGAAGCTCTACATGTTGTGACATTTTTAACAATGTTAACTATCTCTTCTTATTCAAAATGATATATTCATTCTTGGGGCTCCGTTGGAGAAAGAGAAGGGATTTCTAATTGGCTCAAACATGACCTCCCATTTTGATATATTAATTTAATCTTGACGTATAGTTTCAGAGTTGTCGTAGAAAGCCTTTGCAGTGTCAGTATGATATGTTTTGTATTATGGTCTTTGATTTGAGTAGTAGTATTTGTTATATTCTGTACTTTACTATGCCAAGCCAATAATTTCCTCTTTTATTCTCCTTCTTCATAAAATTGTTGACCCACTGTTCGAGCACTGACTTAATTCTTTATCAAGTAAATAACTCCTCAGTTTTTCTTTTGCAAATTTCCATTTGTGTGATTCTAGCTATTGTTTCGCTGATTGAGTTTTGATTCAGCTTCTTAGTGTGTGCTCCATAAAGAAGTTGACTCATTTCCTTCCTTTTTTACAAATATGCCCGGAAAGCTATTGTTTCACCCTGCAGAGTGGCTTTATATGCATCCCATACATTGACGAGGAAAGCTGATCCTACATATTCTTTAAAGAATAAATGTGCCATTTCTTTACTATTTTTAAGGACACCCTAGTATGTTAATAAGGATTTGTCCAACTGCCATCTAGGAGATAAGTTTATTTTAAGCAGGAATTATATAGATGGCTATTTGCCTATGAGTTGAGAAACAGTTGGGAATAAATTTAACTGAGGCGTTATGTAAAGTATTAGAAATTAGGGAGTAGTCTGGGAGGGAAGCGCTCTGAAACACTTAAAGAAATTGTTAAATTGCTTTGCTGTATAATGCAGTGCTCTCCATGGACCCCCGATCTCTTTTTTTAACGTGTGCAATGCTTTAGCAATTCTTTGTTTCCACTGGTGAATATCTGATTTTGTGGAATCTAAAAATATTGATTGGAAAATATGAAAATCCCCACCTGAAATTACTAATCTAGGAAATTCTAACAAACAATAATGAAGTCATATATCGGTTTTGGGTCAGCCTGCAATGGACCACAATAATGGATCATTGTAAAGAACTGTCCATTTGTTTTTATTACCCCTGCTACTCAACTGCTCACATCGTCCCAAGCCACCTTAGTGATAACTGCTATACGGCTACTGGAAATAAGAATTCCAATCGCTGTGTGTACTGCTGAGGCTGAATAAAGCCAAGCCTATCTATATGGGAACCAACTCTTCATCCTTTCTAGTTGTTTTTCAATTTACTTTTCTTTTGTTAAAACGAATGAAGGGTTAAAGCCAGTTACCCATCCTTATGAAGCTTTTCTTTTATTTATTTTAATATTGTTGAAGCCATTTACATTGATAGAGAAAATATTTAGCTCAGTCATGGGAGTATTCACTTAACAAATATCTATGAATTCAGGAAACCTTTGTTTTTCTTACAGTGTCCCCTCATTCCTTTCTCTACTACCCAAACATCCCCCACCACTACCCCCTTTGTCCCTCCTTTACACTTTGAAGCTGTCCCCTCTTTTTCCCATTGTCCCCATAACTCCTTCGCTTACCCGTCTTGGATTGTGCTTGTCCTGATCCCATGAAGGAACCCACCATTTCCAAATGTGCTACGTTGTAGGACACACCTTTGAAGAGAAACAGACAACATTCTCCTAATGCCCGGCCTACCCAAACATTAATTTCCAACTAGAAACACCAATACTGCGCTATAATCAAGAAACAGTTGATCATTTTGACTTTTGATGAAGTTTGTTGAGAAATTCATGAGATGCATCAATGTCAAGGACTTCTCCAATCATACTATCAGCTAACACCTTAAAGTTTGCTGGTTGGAGCAGCTTGAGCACCTGCACATTTAAACAGACTAATCATTTGTTTAAAATCTCTTCTCTGCTACGAAGTTTCAAAAGACATATCTCAGTAAATTTGAAAAGAGAATTTGTCATCTACTTTGAATATTTTTGTACTGACCACAGTGGAGAGAACTTTTTTCTTTGATTATATAGTCGCCAGTCTACCAGATTGTCCTAGGATGTCTGCTATTTTGGCTGAATGAATAGGGGACTCTATGTGCTCCAGTGATTGTCAAATCTTCTTCAGTTCTGGGTAAAACATGATTTTCAATCAGGTCCTCCATCAAATCTATAACAGAGGAGTTTTGTTCTTTCTTTTCTAGAATACCTATAAAATGTACATTTGTCCTTCTCGTGCGATTGCAGAAGAGGTTTTAAAACCTTCTTTTCCTTGGTAACCACTGATGTGTTTTTGCAAACTGCTATGGAAATTTTCAATATACGAAACTCTTTGTTGCAGCTCTGAAATCTGAGATCCAAAGCTTTAAATCTTTTTTTTCCAATTTCCCGCATTTGATTACTTACAGCGGAGGCAACTTCCATTTGACTTTGAGATGTTTTGAAGCAAAGATTCTATAGGTGTGTTTTGACACTTTGAGTGATTCTTTAGTAATAGAGTTTCCTGAAGCAAAGTTAGCAATTTTTTTTATTATATCCAATAATGTACCTGTGCTCCATTCAGTTTTTTTCTTCCTATATTTTCAATCATACTTTGTCCCATTTATTTCTTATCATTGATTTTATTCATTCGGTCTTTTGCTTTTGGCATTAAAATGTGTTGCTTAGGCCTTTCTCCCCCAATGAGATTTTTTTTTTTTTTAAACTGAATAAATGTTTTGTGTATCAGACTTTTCACTTTTTTTCTTTTTCCCCATTGCAGTACTGGATCCATTAACAATTTCACTGCAGATAATTATGCTTTCAGCTTACTCTTGGTAACCACACCCTTCTGCCTCAGTTTGTCTAGATTTGCAACACAGTGGCAATTGTCCACTGTTGCAGACATTGACTATTGTGGTCAGAATGCCATTAATTGTATATGATGCTTCTACCACTTTTCTCTCCAACAAATTACCTTCAATCTCAATATCTTTCTGGGAGCCCAAACTTTTAAACCACTGTATTGAATTTAAAAGTTCATTATTTTCAACTTCATCTAAGTAGCAGGTTGAGTTTGCCAAATTGTGCTTGTCTAAATCATGCGCCTGATAATTTGTGTTTAATCGTACAATCTTTTTTGAAGTTAATGACACTGTTTGCACTTTAGCTTTACTAAAGCGATGTGGGCCTTTTCTAAAAGTCACTGGGCTAATTTTCACCTATATTAAGAAAACTGAGAAAAATATATCTCTGACAAATGCTAAATTATTGTTCCCTGCAAGGCCTGTTTGATTAACATACAGGGGCAAAATCAGCCTTCAGACATCACAATACTTTCTCTTGCACTTTCTGCTCCCTATGTCCTCCTTTCCAGTCCTACCTTGGATCTTCCGATGCATCTGCAGAGCTCCCTGAATAGCTGTTCTGGACTTAAAAAGTGGTCTCATAGGAGAGGAGACATCAGAGAGTTGGAGTTTCACAGTGGCGTGACTTCCTGGCTCCTAATGCCTCTGCTTTCCTCCGTATTACGACTTTCCAGAGTGATGCCGTGCCCTTGTTCACTCTCTTCATGCACCACATTATCACCAATGCTAATTTGAGTGCTGCGGCTCAAAACGAAAAATCCTTAAACCTGTGTCCCTGATTTAGGCAATATCAATGATGCTTCAGCCACGGAGTTCAGGTGACCATGATGCAGAGGGATGTAGCAACATCTGTGTGAGGCGTTAGGCGGAAATGTGGCGTTACAGAAGATGGATGATGTGATTTCCCTGCAGGTAAGTCATTCCGATGCGGTCTGACACACCCTTCAAACATGCTGCTCTCCACCTCAGCATAGGTGTAACAAAGACTGAGAGGCACAGTACAGCTAGACACCATCTGCTATATCACTGAAAGAGGTGAAGGAGCTTAATTGTACCCTTTCTTAACTTCCCCATGAAACTTTGGGATTACAGAAGGGGCTTCAGCTGTTTGGTGTGTCCCCCCTGCCCCGTAATATGAATTGCGTAGGTGCAAGTTTAGCTCTCACGCAATATGAGCACAGTTCCATGTACTAGGGGATTCCTTATGCCTGTGTACATGTTCCATACAGTCGTTTACCATAAAATTGAGGTCAACTATCATCAATTGGTGACAATATTGCATCCAGAATACTCTCCTTACACCCAACCCTCACTACCTCACCCCCTGTGCATATCCATAATGCTGAAGCAGGACCATAAAATGCTGAAGGGCCAATCTAAATGTCTGCCACGCAACATAGCAGTTGCCACACAATTCGAGTGCATGAGCCCCATAAAAGCCTTTGAAAGTAGCGTGGTGACTCAGTGGGGCCCTCATACAATTTGGGGTGCAATGACAGAAATCCTTGTTTGTGGAATAGGGGTGTCTATGTTCTTGCGAAATATATGCCCCGTCTCCACAACATACAATTTTATGGCAATTCAAGGCACACTTGGTTCACCCTATCCACCAACGAAAATTAAAGGCCTCTTCAATTCTTTCGATGTTCAATAAAAATCATAAGACAGGTGTTTCAAGCGAAGGTAGGAACAAGGGTCGATTGCATAGGTCCAACCAGGCCTGGCTACCATCACTTTCCATGTTTCTGTAAGAGCTTTTATACAAATGTTACCCAGTTCTCAGAGAAAAGCTGCCAGCCTGTCTTGTAATATTAAGTGTTTGCACCTCCATAGAAAAAAGCACTGTTTTCCAAACCTAAAATATCCTGAAATATTCGGAATTAGCATTGCATTTTCGAGTTTCCATGAAAAGCAGCTGGCTGGTGAATTCCCTGCGGGGTAAAATCCGATTTCTTCCCCCACAGCAGTGCTTCATCGAGAACCTTCTTCTTGCCTCTTGACACTGCACACAGCTGGGTAACCTGACACACAGGACAATACCTCCGTGCAAGTACTCTGCAAATGTTCGGGCATGAAACCTCCACGGCACTGTCTTCAAATTCTGAAAATGGCCTGCAATTTACAAGTGTAATTGCTAGACAATTTTTAAAAACAATGAGCTAAAACTGATTTGACAGACACAGAGTTAATATTCAGACTCGGTTATCGCTTTAACTTGAGTTGCACTTGGAAGCACGTCTGAGCGTTTGACTTGAATTGTACTTGAAGGCCTATCTGGGATCTTGTGACCCTCAAAGGGCTGCACTCCCTCTGCCTATAAGCAGCATACAATACACTGCCAATCCCCATTCTCACTTCCACAATTAAGCTAAATGCTACAACTTCACAGACACCCACACAGGGTCTCCATAGAACAACGAAACAGTCAAGCCCTGCCTGTGTTGTTTGACATTAAAGACCACTTTGTGATGTATTCTCAGCCCTCTTTCGAAGCCTGCCATCCATGAGGAATTCGAATTAAAACTGAAACATGTTTGCAATGGAGCAATGTTCTCCTGCGTAAGCAGCTGTAACATCCACAAACCTTTAGTGGAATGCTTGAAGTAAAAAATACACAGCTTGTCTTCAACATTTTTCTGTGATTTTTACTATTTTTGGAAAATGTGTGTAATCGTATAGCAAGCAAAACTTGTGCTTTCATAGATGGCAGACTTTATTTTTTTTGAGGCATGCATTCAGTTGTATTAAAACACTAAACACGGATAATGCCAATAGTGTTGGCTTTTGTATAGTGAAGATGTTTCCTTAAGCTTTACTAACACAAATTGAACAGGTACCCAATAGCTAGCAGCCCTGCAATCTTCTTCTCTCTGACTTAAAACTGGTACAACAAAAACAGATACCTTTTTCGTAAACAGAAACACATGCACAAAGGACACTTGCAGTTTCAGCAAGCACAGCAGTGCATGTTTCCCTCACACATATACGAAAATAGACACTTACAGTTCAAGCAGCAGCAGAGCAAGCTTCCCTCATGCACACACACACAACGGATAGACTGTATCAGAGGCGCAAGTTTCTATGCACACACAAACTGGGTACAGTAGAAATCCAAGTAGTAAGGCGAACCAAAGGCAGCTAATACTAAAATATTGGGAGTGGCCTTCTGTGGGTCTGCTGGAAAGCTGCATCCAGGGCCGGACTGGCCGTGGCGGGCACCGGACATTTCCCCGGTGGGCCGGAGGGGTGGGGATTTTCTTACTGGGGGCCGGTTTTGCAACAGTGCTGCAATGTTGGCCCCCTGTAAGAAAAATGGGAGCGGTGCTTTTTGAAAGCAACCCCCCAGGGCCGGTCGAGCAGCAACCTGCCAGGGCTGGTTGCTGTTCCCAGTCCGGCCCTGGCTGCATCGTGGTAAGAAACTGACACACAGCAGCAGTGGTGGCTGCTAGGGAATGGTGGCGGGTGGCAGGTTAGAAAAAAAGAAAAGACAACTTACCTCCTGGTCGCCGCCCGCCACCTCGCCTCCATCCTCCCCCTATTCCTGGCTCCTGGAAGCACCCAGGCTCCCAGACTCCCTTAAGCCAATCACGACACTGCGGTCACTAGCATGACAGCAGCATCGTGATTGGTCTGAGCATCCTATTTGACTGCTCACGCAGTGCCTGGGACAGTTCTCCACCCGGCTATGCAGCACAGTCAAGTGGAGAAATGCTTAGCTCCCATGACGGCCGGCCAAACTGTCATGCGCATCTATGGTGCACCAACCACTCCTCCCCACACTGATGAAAGCCCAGCCCCACCCCGCCCTAACCTGGCCCCATACTAAAAATAAAATGATAATAACATTTTGTTATTATCATTTTATTTTTCCTTTGCACTGCTCAGAGAGCAGTGGGGCGACACTTCTCCGCCTTAGCGGAGGAGCGCCGCTGCACAGCACATCAGGGATGATAGCAATGGGCAACAAGGCCCTACATAAGGGCAGTATCAATGCAAAGGTTGTGCCGAACATCAAGTTCCATAAAACAACAACAGAGGGCTATTCCAACAGCAATATTAACCACAGCAAGAAGCTCTAGAAATGGATATTCCAACTTGTGGAGATAGATTCATATCCCCCTTTTCTAACACTGGTGCTCAAGTTTTTGCCAAGTGGTGATAAAGCCTAATAAAGACATGCGTATGGTAACACACTAAACACAATACCTGCATTAAACCTGTACACTAAACTGCAAGGCAATTCACTAACTTTACTTCGCCTCCTCTACTGTGTCTAGTCCGAACTTTGCACTCTTGCTTCAATTTTTCTTTATTCCATCTTTTTCTCTATATCTTCCAAAACTGGGTATATCAGTCCATCCAAAACATGGCTAAACAACCCCTCTTAAGTGAATGTGCAGTAACTCTAGCAAGACTCCTGGAAGAAAATATTCTCAATTATTACTCTGATAAACCCACTCATACCAAAGGATCCATCTTAGGCTGGGTTAATGCCAAAGAAGGCCAAAAACCAATGAAAAACCCAGTAATCGTTGAATGGTCACATCACCTACACATTCCACTAGACATTTCCTTCTCCTAAATGATGGCAAAAGGACAACCTAAACGCCCTGGTATTAAACGCAGAAACCTAAAAAAACACAGAAAAAATGTTAATTGCTAGCACTAAGCCAAAACAATGTTGCTGGAACATCTCTAGATTAAATAGCCTCGCTTTTTCTTAAAAGAAAAAAACAAAAAACGTTAGCTGCATTTTTCTTGAAGGAACTTATTGAAGAGAGGACATTGATGATAGTATTAGAAAGGATTTTGTGACAGAGCATCTCAATCCTTCGTTTGAACACTCTTAAACTGCCCACAAAATTATAAAAAAACATACTTAGGTCCCAATCACAAGTCGGGGGTGTTATCTCTGTGGGAGATACCATTAAACTCTATTCCAAACTCTGGGTTGCGCTGCACCTGAAGATACCAGTCATAGGGAAATTGGTGCTTTACTCACCCTGGCAAAAATAGGTGGAACAAAATATGTATCAGCTACTAGAGCGCTCCCACACGACCTTGTCTAATTCACCATTGGCTTCCTGCAGCTCACAGGGCTCCCCTTTATTGCATCATCACAATATTCAAATGAGCTTATTTGTTCAAATCCATTCTTTTTTTTATTGAATTCATTTTATCAAAAGTTTAAAACAGTTTCCTTAAATACAAAAGACATAACTTTTTTATAAAAAAATGTTTTTTGTTTTTACTTATACAGTTTCATAATGATCAGTTTATCATCTCAACATTGTCAACATTGCAACATTTTTAATTGATATGCATTTCATACTTAATTTCCAAAGATTGGCCGCTTGCAGGACGAGGTTGAAGTACATCACTCTAACCACGTAAAGACCATAAAATAGATACATCAAACGGACACATAAGGAATATTAAAACATTCCAACCGAGAGTAAACATATTTTGTTTTTCTCCCCTTCTCCCAGACCTTAAAATTATCCACTAGGGGGTACCTTTCAAACACTACAAAAATAGGTGGAACTCCTTGACGGAAAATGGCCCAGTATTGGGGGAAGACATGAGTAAACTGGTGTGATATGTCTGCACGTGTGGCATTCCCATTACTAGGTAAGTATCTTGTAATGGAAGAGATATACCACACGGGATGGGTAATTCTGGGTGTGAAGACATTTCCTATAATTACCCTGCAACTTGGAATTTTCCACTTAAAGCCAAACCCTTCCTCCAAAATGAACTTAGCAGTGCTTAATTTGAGCCGGTGGTTTCCGGTGCTCAGCACCAGCACTTAATCATCAACACTGGCACTTTTCATGAGCACCAGATAAGAACACATTAATTTATGACAGGCACGGTGAGATTACGTGATTTGCCCAGAATCACAGGATGATGAGCCGACACCGAGAGTCAACCCTGGTTCCCCAGCTCCGAAGTTGGCAGCTCTGGCCATTACGCTACATCCTCTCCCCACTTTCATGGTTAGTAGGTGGTTATGTATTAGGCTGCACTAACAGGAGAAATGGGCTGCCTCCTGACGAGAGCCCCGGGACTTATTTTTTACAAATTAACCACTGGACAGTCAGAAAGAGACGAAAAAAAACTGTTTGACATGAGCAACGAAATTTCCAAACCAACCTTCCAGCTTTTCCAGACATATCTAAAAGTAAATCTGAACAATTTGAGAAAGTCTTCCTCAAAACGACGCAAAAAAAGAGGAACAATATCTTTATCTATGTTGACCCAGACAATACCTCCGAAATAAAACTGCAAGCGAAATACATGATAGAAAGGAAAACGTGTCCCTATCGTCACCAAAATGCTAGAACAAATGGTGGAACCAATGGCTCTCATCACATGGTGGAGACCATTTAGCAGCACACCTAACCAAAGCCACCTGCCTCCTGATTATACCTGAAAATCACTAAATCCTCCACAGCAAAAGATATGTTCTAGAATGACTGAAAAAGGTACAAACCTAACCCTTTTAAGAATAGCCAGCTGCAGACAATGTATGAGCTGAATAATTTGAGACGGTAACAGTTCTACCCTTTTATGGAAGAACACTAGAGTGTAGTCAACATTTAACTAAAAGAACATATTACAAATACAACCTTCTATACAACAACTATTTCTGCTTTAGAGAGGTGGGCAGCCTTGACAGTGACTGATGATGCACTCAAGATCCTAGACAAAGGAGAGTCATGCATTCTAGTTCTTCTAGACCTTGACGCCATTTGAAACGGTTGACCACTAAACCCTCAAAAACACCCCTTAAAGACAGATGAGGATGGATGACACTGTCATAACCAGGGGTAAGTCTAACCTGAAGGACAGATCCAGTTAAGATGGGCAATTATGATACTGCACCTCGAGTACCAGAAAGCTCTATATTGGCCCCAACACCTATTAATTATTATGTGGAATCTCTAAAAGAAGTAATCAGAGAAACAAGCTTAAAAATGCATCAATTGCTAATGATACTCATCTTTATCTAAATATTAGCTCAGAACAAGGCTCGGATATGTTTGCCTAAGCACTTTATAAAACTACACCCGACAAACACCAAATTCTTAATCATTACCACAAAGACTAACAGCAATCCTGCCCACAACTGGATCCTAGACTCTAACCCTTTGGGAACAAACCCATGATTGTAACCAAAGCGAAACTCCCAGGTTTTATGGCAACCGCTTCCTAAAATGGTACATAAGCATACACAAATGCTCAATTACACCTCCATATCATTGCAATCTTAAATATCTTGTATTGGATCAAGACCTACAAACCCAGTCCAGTACCCAGTTCTTTCCAGCTTGGGCTACAGAACCACATTACGCACAGGCCTTCCATAGTCAGACTTGACTCTGCTACAGTGAGTACTAAACTCAGCACCAAAACTAATATTAAATACCAAAAAGACATATCACATTGCACAGACTCTCACACCTTTCCAATGAAGAGCTATATGCTCTGATATGAAAAACATACAAAGCCTTACATCATGACTTCTTGGCTTACCTTGCACAGAAACTGAATGTACAAGAGTGAAGCAGAAATGCCTGCAGCAAGGATCTGCAGATGTTAAAGACTGCAAACTTCAACAAGCTCTCTGCCAATCATTCTCCAGACAGCACCAAGAATGTGGAACAACTTTCCCTCCGGGCCTCAGGACAGCTCCTTCTTACGCTTCTTTTAAGGAAGGGCTGGAAGAGTTCTTAATAAACCAACACGATGCTCCCGCCAAACTGGCCTACAAACAGCTTTCCATAAGCCTCAGTTCCTTAGGACACTCTATGAATATCTATAGGGTATTGATACGTCCATAGTGACTAGAGTCCATTGGGCATTATACATCAATCTGTAAAGTGGAGGACCATGCCACCTACTGGGATTCAGTATAGCAACATTTTTGTACATGCAGAATGTGTCTTGTCATATAGTAATGTATTGTTTGTATATCTTTGACATCCAAACGTTTTATTGTACATGCTATATGTGCAGCGCTTTGACGTCAACAATGACTTGGTCAGCGCTAGAAAAAAAAACACAAAAATATCCCCTTTTCTCTGATCTTATCAAACACTATTTGTCCCTCTCTCTTTCTCTCAGCCCCTTGCCCCACATGTCTCGTCCTCATATTTGTCTGCTTTCCCTCCCCTCACACAACCTGTCCCCCCATTGTTTCCTCCATTTCCCTTTTTCAGCATCTCATCCTGTCCCGCTCCCTTTCCCTCCTCAGTCACACACCTACTCCGTGCCCCTCTACATTTATCTGTGCCTTCCCCCATACACCATCTCTCCCTCCACGCACACCTCTCTATTGTCTTGCTCTTCCTCATTTCCCCCTCTGCCAGTGCTTTAAATGGGCCGCTACTCACCGGTACTGAGTACCGGCACTTCTTAGATTTATCCCTTGGAGTACCGGCACTTCTCTCCTGCTGAGGAGAGTACCGGTACTCATGAAAAGGTAGGCTTATTGGCTGTGAGTGCTGGTGAGCCGGAGTGGAAGGTGTCTCTGGCAGCCAAGGCGCCACTTCTGTATCCCCGATCTGAGCCCCAGCTGAGCTATTCAGCTGGGCTCATTTGAATAATTGCCGGGTGCTCACCATCACGCTGTGTTTGACAGAGCAGGGTCCGTTCAGGCCCTGTGCTGTCAATCACAGTCACACGATCCTGTGCATTTGTGCAAACAGGAATCATGGCAGTCCCGTGGCAGTGGCAATCAGGTGGCAATTAAAAAAGCCATGGTAGGTGAAGAGTATAACATGGCTTTCATCATACCCAAGTCTTTTGTGTGCCTGCTTATGTTTGTGCATTTGTCTGCATTCGTATGCCTGTTTTTTGTAAGAAAAAAGTGAGAGAAAGAGAGAGAGAATCAAAACACTCTCAGGAGGTACTTTAAAGAAAATGGGTGGCACTTTGTGTGTACATGTTGTTAAAAGCAAAACAACAGTCATGAACATTACCTGCGCCATCTTGTCTGGTGGAATTCTATGTGCACATAAGTTGCAGTCATTTTGATCTATCACAGCCATTTTGTACTCTGTTGGTCACCTTTGTTTCACCCTGCCCTTACTAGCATCCCTCTGACCGACCTGGTACGTGTGCTGGGGGCTATAAACTCTATTGCCGCAACAAACCTCAGCGCCACTTGCTGCCACAAACTCGTTTTTCCTCTCATCTCTGTTTACAGGCAAACCTTTGGACACTCTACCCCTCACTGCACCTAGTTACACAAACAGGTTCCAAACACCAAAAGACTCTTGCAACATGATTTATTGCACTGCAAACAGCAAGACTTGTTGTTACCAACAATGGGACCTGTTTTTATCAACAGAACGGACTCTTAGATCTGGCCGGTCTCACATGTTTTAGACCCTGAAGCAAGGTCCAGCCGCAAGATAAGATTGTCTGTTTGACCTGGGTGGGAAGAGAATTACTGTTGGGCTTGTGTGACAACCTGCCCGGGCGGGACCCCAAGCTTGTGTAACCATGTTGACAAAACAAATGCATTGTGTCAAACCTGTATAAAAGGAAGAGCCAAAGGAGTTATCAGCAGAGCACCTCCCTCAGACATCCCGGTGTCTCAGTTGACGTGATCTCCTCATGAGAAATAAACCTTTTTCTTGTCTTCCAGTTTCCAGCGCTTGCCTCATTATTTTGATAGCGAACCCAAAGTGAATTAGAGGTGGAACCCTGCACCGGGCAGCATTGAGGGTCTTAGAAGACTCGCTGCCTTTCACAAATTGGCGCCCAAACGTAGGGGCCCATCAGCGATGCGTGGGTCCGGTAGAGAGGTCCTAACGACGGAGTGAACGACTAAACGATTGGGGTATACCTGCCTGAGAAGACCCTTGTCTGGCTGCCGATCGACTGAACTTCACCGGTTCCGAACGGACCTCTCTCGGGTGACCTGCGGTCCTGACTGGGACCTTAGAGGAACGCCGCATTGATTGTTGGAGTGAGAGGACAACCAGGCGCTGGAAGGGGAAGACGAAGAACTGTCCATACGGTCCGGGTAAGGTCGTGAAAAAATGACTTAAATTGATTGATTGATTGAATAGTTTGATTGAAATACTAGTATTCCTTTTTGATATTGAGTTATTTGCGACATTTCCCTGCTTGCAAACAACGAAGAATAGGAATATTCTCTCTCTTTGCAGGCAGCGAAGGACAGGTAGTGCAGACTTTTTGTCTAAATTGATTGATTGAGATATTCATTTTGACCGATAAATACGTCATGCCTGTTTTCTCTAGATTGTTTGATTGTAATTGTTTTGGACCCGACCGTTCGTTAGAGGTCAGTCAGCCGGCACCGCCGGAAGGCACCCTAACAAGGACATGTACGTAAAGTATGGATTAGCCACCGTAGCTTATAGCAAACAATGGCATAAATACACTAGGAAGGACCGGGTAAATCAGTGGCCACTGACGGGATCTTTCGATCCCGCTAAAATAGAAACGTTAGAATTAGCTCTCCACAAGAAGAAAACTAGACCAGCCATGTTTGACAGTTTTGGTTTATGGCGAAAAGAGGCAGCTCAAAAAGAGAAAAGGGACGAAGCTAGACAAGATAAAAAAACGCGAAAATCAGCTTACCAAGCCTGTAAAAGATTAAAAGAAAAAACTAAAAGAAAAGGAAATCGATAAAAAGAATCAAAAATATCAGGTCAATGCCCTGTTAGAACGCCCTCGACTCTTTACCCCAAGTTACCAGCAAAACAAAGGGTAGATGATGATTTATTGTTAGGTCCCCCAATCATATACATGCCACCCCCTTACGCCCCTACTCATCCCGTTGTACAACGCCAGGACCACCAAAGTATAGCCAGAGATGGCACGATCGCCTCAGTCTCCACCGCCTCTGCTCCCACCGAGTCACCCACACCAAATGCCTCATCAAAGGATATAGAATGAAGGTGGGCTTCGCATGGGGCCTACTTTCTGATCAGAGTATGTGGATATAAAATAAAGTCTGTATTTCTGCGCTGAGGCACTAACACTGGCTACAAAAACTGTTTCTTCACAACACACATCAATTTTTCATGACTTTTTAACGTGTTCCCAGTCATTAGATCTGTACCACAGAGACTCTTCAAAGACTCGAATTATCTCAGTATACAAGGCTGCAAAGCACCATCTATGACGCTGCAGTCACGCCTCGGCTGCCCTCGCCCACCTGGCATCTGCTGCCCCCTGGTTTCACTCTGCAGCAGGCTTCCACCTCGGAGTGTTTGGTCTCTGCCGCAGGTGCCTGTAAGGGGAGCCCCTTTTGGTTTTGCTATGTAAGGGGAGCCCGGCTCCTGAAACGGAGGCAGAACTAACATTCCTCTCACATGAGCCACTGAGAGTTCACTGCTGGGGTCAGATACTGCACCTCACAGCTGCTGCCCCAGGCGGTGCGATGAAATGTGCCCACTGAATCACTTGCCACTGCCAGGGGTTATGATCTGGCTCAACAATTAGTGACCACTCGCCCTCTGCAGCTGTTCTGATGCACCAACAACGGCATGATGAAGGCACGCCCCAGCCCGAGCACGTGCCCTCGAGCTCATATTACATAAACCCATTGTAGCCAAGCACCGTCAGCCAGGTCTGGTCTTTTGGCCGTCCGCGCTTTGCATTCTGGGTTTTGTAGTTTTACATTTATCATTATAAGTACAGGGTTCAAACACCCAGCACACAAAGTGTCACACACAGCATTTGACAACTTTAGAAACTATGCAGTGGTAAAAAAAAAAAAAAAAACACTTTTGCGTTATTTGGTTCCTATGAAAATTTCTATGGGCTGGAACAAAGAATTGTTTTTAAAATTATTTATTTGTGGTTTTTTATAATAGAGTACTTGTAAAGCACTATTATTAGCCACCACTAGATAGCTTTGGAGCGCCTGGGATCAGATATTACTACGGTTAGGTAGTAAGTCGAAGACATACTCAGAACAAAAAAAAAAACACAAAAAAAAACGTGCAACCTGTTTACAGATCGTAAAAACCGTAGACAATAATGCAGAGATAAACGCGGGAGGGCATCGGCTGGTTTTTAGGCGTATAACCTGGAGGTCTGCACCTAGTCACGAAGGCATAAATGCATAAATATTACTGCATTCCATATCAGAGATCTATGGCTTGCACATCTATCGCTAAAATAATTATTTATGTTTAATGAAGATTTTATTAAACATCCTGGTATACAAATGGCCCTTTTAAAAAAAAAAAATACAACTGGAACAGAAATATTTTGCACAATTTCTGAAGCATATCTGCTAAAAAAAAAAAAAGTGTACTTTTGTGTTTCTCGTTATGTAAATACAGTAGAAATGTTGTGAAATCACTAAGCCCAATACTGCTGCCAGAAAGGATGCTAAAATGGTGCAAATTACGTTTCTCTCTTGTTCGGCCCCAGTGCAAAGTTTCTGTATTATGACAATTACTGAAAAGCGGAGCAACTGAGGAACAGAATGAAATCAGTAAAAGAGTGAGAATAAATCCCAGCTCATCCACTCAGCCTTTCAGTGTCACCAGGCACTCGCCAACTGTCAATAGCGCCAAGACACCCTCTTGGTGAATGTGCACTCTACACAGACTTCTTTTATATCATGTTACACCTCATTGGCCTCAAATGCCTGGTGAATTAATGCTGTAGGGTCATTGCTTACAGGCCCTGTGTAGAAGCCACCAGACATCCTGAGCCACTTTATGGACACTGGAAAACCCAATGCCCGGCTTTGTTAGGAGCTGGTAGGGGCAGAGGGGCGAGGGAAATAGCAAGTGGTCAGAGAGGAAGAGGACGTGGGAGAGGGTACGCGAGTGAAGCAAGTGAGGAAAGGCCAGGAAGAGTGAACACATTTGACCATCCCAAACAGAATCAGTACCAACAGAAGAATTATGACAATACGTACGACTTTGCATAGGACAGCCAGGGGCAAGGGAGGGATCCAGTCGAGCTCTATGTTGATCAGCAAGGCCCTTATGTTACCGCTGAGGTCCTGGGCACAAAGTCGCCATTTCTGGTAGGCACGGGAGCAACACGTAGTGCACTATCCAAACGACTGATTCCAAGGGCACTCTTGTCAGGCTCACATGTGACCTCAATAGGATTTGACGGTACGCCCTCCACCAACCCTTTGTCCCGACCGATATGTAGACGACATCCTTCTAGCAGCGGACACCATACCAATAGCCGTCACAGCCACCATCAAACTACTCCATTTTCTTGCTGAGAATGGTCACAAGGTCTCCCGAAAGAAATTGCAGTTCTGTAAATCACAAGTGACCTATTTGGGTCACCTTTTATCCAAAGAAGGGAGGAAACTCACGCCTGACAGGATCCAGACAATTCTAGACACCCCTGTCCCCAAAGATCAGAAACAAGTCCGCTCTTTGATAGGTCTCACCTCATTTTGCCGACAGTGGTTACCGAACTTTAGCCTCATTGTCAAACCCCTTCTCTCCCTCCTAGCTAAAGACATCCCCTCACCTCTCCCCTGGACCCCCGAATGCCAGTCATCCTTTAAAGAACTACGCAATGCCCTTTGTTCAGCGCCTGTCCTAGGAACCCCGGATTACTCCAAACCATTCTTCCTCTACACGCACGAGAGGGAGGATGTGCATTGTCTGTCCTAAAACAATCAATTGGTCACAAACAACGCCCTTGTGCATATTTCTCTGCCACCCTCGATCCAGTAGCCAGAGCGCTGCCAGCGTGCCTGCGCGCTGTGGCAGCTGCAGCAGTATCGATACGCCAGAGCGAAGGAATAGTACTCTCCAATCCAGTCACTGTTTTAGTACCCCATGCAGTCGACACACTACTAAACCAGACCAAAACCCAACACTTGACTAGCGCCCGACTGACAGGATATGAGTTGACCCTGCTAGCACCGCACATTACCCTAAAGCGATGCACCACCCTCAATCCAGCCACACTGTTACCCCTACCCGAAAATGATCCTAGCGTGACTCCACTACACGACTGTGTGACACTAACCGATGAACAAACAAAGAGTAGAATAGATCTCAGAGACACCGCCTTTCTAGAACCAGATGGAGAACTATGGGTGGATGGTTCGTGCATCAAACTCCCCAACGGCACCACCTCAGCTGCATACGCTGTCACCACAGCCCGAACCGTTCTGGAAACAGCCCGTATTCCCCAACGTTCAGCCCAGGCTGCAGAACTCATTGCCCTCACACGAGCATGTATCTTAGCGACTGACACGACAGTTAACATATACACCGACAGCCAATATGCCTTCGGGGTGGTTCACCATTTTGGGATCTTATGGAAAGAAAGAGGGTTCCTGACTTCACACGGTACACCCATCCTGCATGGAGATTTAGTCTCCGCCTTGACGCAAGCAGTCCTCCTTCCCAAGAAGTTAGCAGTGATAAAATGCCAAGCACATAGGAAAGTGACTGATCTCATTGGACAGGGAAATGCACTAGCAGACGTTACTGCCCGAGCCACGGCAGGAGACAGAACTACGACACGAATGTATGTGACCAGGTCACAAGCTGAACGATGGACTGACGCTAGGACCACTGTAAGGGACATACAGACTACAGGCACACAAGACGAATTGACCGAGTGGGAAAAGGTGGGACTAAAAGACGAGGAAGATTGCTGGAGAACTAAAGACGGAAATAAATGGCTGTTACCCAATGCCTACCTCATCCCCATATTGACCATGGCACATTTGCCAGCACACATAGGCTCCACCCCCATGATTGAACTAATCACCAGAGTATGGCATAACGTCAAGATAGCAGAATCTGCAAAACGGATAGTACAACAATGTATAGTCTGCCTACAACACAACCCAGGGAAGGGGACAGTAGTACCACGGGGAGGGTTTGGAGTCCCTGACCACCCCTTTGAAATCCTTCAAATGGATTGCATTCAACTAGAGAGATGCCTTGGTCTAAAATATGTCCTGGTGGTTGTTGGCGCTTTTAGCCAAACACCGACTGACCCCGTATGAGGTGGTCTTCGGCAGGCCTATGAGCATCTGGGCGGCACCAAAACCCACCTCCATTAACGATGTCCCGAACATATTAATGTCGGATTACTTGCATAAATTGACAAACGAGCTAACAATTATCCACCAACAGGTGCAGCAAGCCTTGCCTGACATATCCAGGCGCCAGGCGACCATGTATTGATTCGCAACTTCCAAAGAACGAAGAATCTGGAGCCTAGGTGGACGGGCCCCTGGCAAGTCCTGATCACCACCCGAACTGCCCTCCGAGTGGAAGGAAAACGAAACTGACTGCATGCCCATCACTGCAAACAAGTCCCTCCAACCCTGGCAACCTGTGAAGGGGTGGAGGTGCAAGAGGAAGTACTCGCGAGAAACCGACCAGCTCTGAGTTGCTACCCACAAGAAGACACCCTCGAACTATCAGAATTTCCCGACCCCACGGTGCCATCCAGGAAAGGGTACAACCTAAGATCGACGAAAGGAGGGAGCTCCAACGACCAGGCCACTAACCAAGTCAAGGTCTCAGATCGGTAGCACAGTCAAACAACGCTACCAGGAAAGCGCCAGACAAAAGTCTGTGGTCCTAACAGTTGTTGAGCTCCTCGAACATGATGGAAGAAACTGAACACCTGCAAAACCACCGCAAAGACACCAAGACAGCTAACCTGCACAGCATAAAGACAATTGCACTTGTAGCCGCATTTCTCACCTGTCTCCTGCTAATGGTCGCACTCTGGATCATTGAAGAGAATGCACCTGCATACAGAACATTGTCACCCACCATGCAACCAACCACCAAGAAAGAACACTACCTGGTATCACTACCGCCACATCTCCGAGAACGACGCAAAGAATTCTGGAATAATTCTTTCGTGCAGATGTTGCACCAGCACAATCTTGCCACCAATGCTACCAACTGTTGGGTCTGTGGGCTGTTACCACATGCCACTGAACATTCCATCCCTTTCATCCCTTCGCCCTTTTCTATTCACGCATCTTGCCTTGCCTGGAGGATGCTCCTACAAGAAAGTTACAAAGACAATACCACTTCCGACGGAACAATCGCCCAGTTCTACAACGAGTTCTGGCGAAACAAAACAGGAAGGACAGCCGCCCCCTTCTGCCCTCACACCTTCAATGCGACATTCCAGATTAATGTCCCCTCCAAAGAACGAGTGGAAATGCAAGTGTTCAATAATCCTAACAGAGCCACATTTTCCTACCTGAAGAAAAGAACTGCTGCAACACTGACTGTGGCCCTATCTGTGGCGAACGTTTCTGGCCTTGTATGCATTGAAGGCCGTGGGACTAAGAATGTGGGTCACAGCACCTGTAGCATTGTAAGGACTTTGAACACTGCCAACCCCCAGCGCTTGTTGCATCACCCAATATGTACTTTGTTTGTGGAACCAAAGCCTACACCTGGCTCCCAAGAAACTGGGGGGCACGTGCTACATCGCCTTTGTTTTGCCACCAACCTACACAGCCCCTGCAGAGCATCATCGAGAAAAGCGTTCTAAAGACATTGATCACGCAGACTCTGCCTCATCACAGTTCCTCGACGCAGCCTGATAATTCACCTTCTGTCTATGAAGCAATCGAACATCTCCATAGACTATCTTCAGAAATTCATCAAGGATCAGAGACTTGGACAATTGGAAGTTGGCTTTGGGGCATCTTGAAGGAGTGGGGTTGGAAAATATCAATGATTCTCTTGGTCCCAGTATTGACAATATGTGGTTGTTGTTTGGGTATACACTGTATACCACCTTTGTGTTCTCTTTGCATAACTACCTTGCACCCTAAGACTATGGACACTCAGCTAACAAAAATTAGAGTAATGTATGATCAAGAGATACGGGACATTATGGAGATCGAAATAGACTGACAAGCTGGCTAGTTATGTTCAAAGGGGCCACTGTTAAAAGCAAAACAACAGTCATGAACATTACCTGCGCCATCTTGTCTGGTGGAATTCTATGTGCACATAAGTTGCAGTCATTTTGATCTATCACAGCCATTTTGTACTCTGTTGGTCACCTTTGTTTCACCCTGCCCTTACTAGCATCCCTCTGACCGACCTGAGTACGTGTGCTGGGGGCTATAAACTCTATTGCCGCAACAAACCTCAGCGCCACTTGCTGCCACAAACTCGTTTTTCCTCTCATCTCTGTTTACAGGCAAACCTTTGGACACTCTACCCCTCACTGCACCTAGTTACACAAACAGGTTCCAAACACCAAAAAGACTCTTGCAACATGATTTATTGCACTGCAAACAGCAAGACTTGTTGTTACCAACAATGGGACCTGTTTTTATCAACAGAACGGACTCTTAGATCTGGCCGGTCTCACATGTTTTAGACCCTGAAGCAAGGTCCAGCCGCAAGATAAGATTGTCTGTTTGACCTGGGTGGGAAGAGAATTACTGTTGGGCTTGTGTGACAACCTGCCCGGGGCGGGACCCCAAGCTTGTGTAACCATGTTGACAAAACAAATGCATTGTGTCAAACCTGTATAAAAGGAAGAGCCAAAGGAGTTATCAGCAGAGCACCTCCCTCAGACATCCCGGTGTCTCAGTTGACGTGATCTCCTCATGAGAAATAAACCTTTTTCTTGTCTTCCAGTTTCCAGCGCTTGCCTCATTATTTTGATAGCGAACCCAAAGTGAATTAGAGGTGGAACCCTGCACCGGGCAGCATTGAGGGTCTTAGAAGACTCGCTGCCTTTCACAAATGTCTGCTCCGCGACAAAGATTCATAAATAGCATAGTAGGGAAGGTTGGTGCGTGGGTGAGTGAGTGGATAGATGAGTGAACAAGGGTGGATGTATAGATGGATGAATAGATGGATGGATGAGTGAAAGCATGGATGGCTGGGTGAAAGGGGGTAGATGATTGGATAAAAGGGCGGATGAAGGTGGATAAGTGAAAGATTGGATGGATGAATGAATGAAAGGGAGGGAGGATGGATGAAGGGGTGGATGATGGATGAGTGGAAGGAGGCATTGAGTGAAAGGGTGGATGGAATAAAGGAGTGAAAGGGTTGATGGATAGATGAGCGAAAGGATTAATGAATGAGCGAAAGGGTGGATAAAGAGATGGATGAGTGAAGGGATGAATGGATAGGTTTGGAGATGGATGGATGGATAGGTTTGGATATGAAGGGTGGACAGACGGAATGGTGAAAACTGAATGATGGATGAAAGACTGAATAGACGACAGAATGTAAAGGTTAAATGGCGGACATCAGTAGGTAAATGGTAGGATGAAAGAATGAATGGATAGATCTATGGAAGAGACAAGACCTATCTTCTGGGGAGGGTCATGATGATTTGCTTCATTTGCTTTGTGCCATAAGAGCTTTGGTTCGAAGTGGGGGTATTTTCAGTTTCTTCCTACTCACGTGCTGAAAAATATATAGTATTGTGCCAAACAACAGCAATTAACAGTATGGCATTAAGAAGGTGCAACTATTGCAAAAAAAGGAAATGTTAACATATTATAGCATTTCTCTTTCATTTTGTGTAATGAGTTAACTTGCTTTGTTTATATAAACACATTTCTCATGTGTTTTGGTATGTGCTGCAACTAATATAGAAGTCGTTAAGTATCATCATGTCTTGCCTTTAGCCCCGCCCCTAGCCCCGCCCCCTCACTACACACCTAGCTCATTTTAATGAGTACCTGCACTTATTTTTTCCCATTTAAAGCACTGCCCTCTGCCCTTCTCCTGACACACCCATTTCCCCGCCTCCCTCCACTTTCCTCGGGCTCTCTTCCTTATCTCTGTTCCTCTACCACTCCCTTTGTCGCTCTCCCACTCTCTCCCCCTCTGAGTCCATCTTCCTTTGCTCTGTCCCTCCTCCTCTGCACCCTTTACCCTTCTCTTCATCACTCTCCCAACTAAGCATACACAGAAGCGGCATTGTCAGGGGAGCGCCCTGCCCATTAGCACTGTCTGTCCAGACTTACTAAGGAGCTGCACTTACTGTATGATGAGATAGAGAGAGAGATCCATTAACTGCAGCCAGGACGGAGAGAGCTCAGATGTGCTTAGGATTGTAAATGATTAAACCCTAAAACCCGCGCAACGAGGCAAGGTTTAGAAAAACATGGAGCGGAGACATGCTGATGCAAGCAAGCCCCGTGCTGCCACCAGAGCCTGGTGACACGGCTGTAGGGCGCTGTTTCCTTTTCAGACAGTCTTCCCACGCACCGCTGGGGCACCCACTGATCTTTGCACCTTGCGGCGGGAGTGGCAGAGGGCCATCTCTGTGGTTAGAGGCCTTTCAGAAGCACAGAGGCGCATCGTGGTTGAGCTTTCAGAACTCTGGATGAGTGAAGAATACAAAGTAGTGATCGTGTGTCTTTGGCAACTGAGTTGGGGGCTATCGGCGGAGAGGGCTGGCAAGCCAAAGTAAGGTTGAGGATTTTCTGATAAATGTGTACTTTGTCGGCCTATGCCCGGGAAAAGAACGGCGAATGTGATGCTCTTTCTTGGTGCCTGAAATTGTAGGAGTTGCATCGGGCGCAGAAAGCATCATGGCTGGATTTGGGGGGATTGTCTCCTGTGCGATCCAGGAATTGTGAAGTGACTTGAGGCGTGGGTGAAGGAACTTGTCCGGTGCTGTCACAACACGCAAGGCCTGTGTTGGCTTCACATTTGAAATGCAAACATGATAAGCACGGTCAGGCCCGCACGTGAGGTGCCCGTGGCGCCTCGGGCCTAGCACGTGATAAGCAGAAGGCTACGGGGGGATTCCTGTAGAGGACGAGAGTTCCCAACTGCTGGAGCCTCCAGCGTGACGTGGACTTAGGGCATCTTGTCTGAGATCGGATGTGAGGCTCCTGCACCTGGACCACCCCGCCCGAGTTGGTGGAAGATTAGAGTAAAATGGGGGCTATGACCCTCCAAATAAGGGGCACTTGGAATCCCTGGTATTCACCTGCGGAGCCTGGCTGGGAAAAGATTAGGACAGCAGAAAGTGAACCCTTCCACCCCTGCCTAGGCCTGAGGATAATGCAACATGTGCATTTCACACAGTGCACTGCCAAAACCCTCCCCTGCATCTCTGTGCATCAGTTTACTCTCGTGCACCCTCTCTGCACCAGCTCTATCACCCCCGTGCACTTTTCACTACCCTGCACTCCTCTGGAATAAGTTCGGTCTCCTACACCAGTTAGCCTCCTGCACTCCCGTTCACTCCCCTGCAGTCACGTGCTTCATAGCACTCAGCTGGACCTCTGTGTGCATTCTCACTCCCATGCACCACCGGGCACCAGTTATATCCCCTGCATCTGAAACGATTCATAGGTTCACTCACTTGTCTGAATCTCCGTGCACCAGTAAAGTCACCCCTCTCCCTTGGACCAGTTCACTCTCCTGCATCAGTGTGCACCAGCAACCTAACCTGCGCCAAGGTCGCATCTCTGTAGTACTATACTTAACTATCCTGGGCCCGCTGAGCACACTTGCCTATTCCTCAGTGTTGCAGTGTGTTATCTGTACACCAGTTCACATTTCTACGCCAGCCAGTAAAATTCCCTGCATCGTTTAGTTCTCATGTACCTTCGTGATCTGGGCATAGATCCGCACTTGTCAACAATACGTCCTCTGCACCTCTGTATACCTATCACCTCCCTGCGCCACCGTGTACCAGTCCTTATCCGTGCGCCCGAGTATCAGTAGGGTCACCCGCTGCATCCCTATGCCCCACTTCACTCCCCACATATTTGTGCTCCACGTCAATCCCCTGCACCGCTGTGCAGCAGTTTCCTTAACCTCCCCCCCTCCCCCCACGCCTCCCCCCCCCCCCCAGCCCGGATCTATTTGAACCACTTCACACCCATGCACCACTTTCCACCACTTCACACTCTGTGCACCAGTTACTTTGCTGCATCTGTGTGACTTCTTTCCAGCGTGTCAGGATACAGTGCACACTGTTCTTAGGGGGGTCCTCTGGCTGTGTCGTGGACGAGAGGGCTGTGCTGAGCTCTTGCCTTTACCCACAGCCCCTCCTTGCCCTGAAGAGATGCTCTGATGTACTACAGCAGGGAGTGCGCCGTGGCTGGGTCAGTCTAAGGCTTCCTGGCTCCTAGGGCAAAGTTTCTCTGGAGCAGCTCCCATCCCTAGGGGGTCTGCTCAGCGCCCAGTGATTGGTGAACCACAGCCCACCGGCCCCGCCTCCGCTATATCAGCACTCAGCGCTCGCAGAGCAATGGCAGCGCCGATAGTGCGGGTCAGGTGAGCGCCGCAAATCCATGACTTCCTACCTGGAGTACTGCGGGGAGGCGCTGGCCTTCTCCCCACGAGTCTGCCGCGCCGGGGGCCCCCGCGCCCTCTACCCAGGGCCGGAGCCCGTATATGCGGGCAGTCTGAACGGCCATGGCCCGCCTTACAGCCTGGAGAGTCCGCAGGATCCCGTGGACTACCCCTTCCTGCCCTCGGGGTCCGAGCTCTACCACACGGGCGAGGAGAGTGGCGGGCACTACCCTGGGGCTGCCCCGTACCTCTTCAGCGCGCAGTCGGAGTACAGGTACGGGGAGCAGGCGTCTTTCCAGCCCTGTGCCGCCGAGCAGCCCGAGCTGTACCCAGGACCCTTTCAGAGCTTCTCTCCATCCCCCGGCTCCTACCCCCGGCCGCACACCCCCGCCCACGGATCCCAGGCCGTCAGCACCTTCGAGTGGATGAAAGTGAAGAGGAACCCTCCCAAGAAAAGTGAGTTTTCAAAAACTTCTTTACGCGCCTACCCCGATCCGCCCTGTTCTGGGAGTGGGCTCTTAACCAGAATGGATCGTGACTCCCCGCTGTCCTTGCATGGTTTCTTCTTCTAAAAATGTCATCGCCAGTGGACAAATACGTTCTTCCACCTTCTTTTGCGCAAAACTCCCTTTTGTCTCTCAAAAGCTCAGCTGCCATGTTCTATATTATAAGGAGAATTGTGTGCGGTGCATCCATGCGGTCTGGAAAACAAAGTTAATTGTATGCGCTTGCCTGTCACTAGTACTTTATTGCACTGTAGGATCACTTTTTGTATTTTAAGTTTGCCTTAAAGTGCATACTCGAGTCGCTGAACAGAACAACACATACGCCTAATTAATATATGATGCTTTTGTTGCGATTTGTAATGTCTCGGCGCACTTCCATTGTCACTAGGGAGAGCGAAAATATAAATCCTCGCCCCCTGGCTATATCTGTTGTTCTCTCCAAATATTGTCCTGTACTCATTTTACTTTTCTCCCTCGCTTAACATGCCGCTCTTTAGCAGTGTTTCTGTCTCTTGCACTGTGTCTATACAACCGTACTGACTGTCCCTTCCTCCTTACAGACACGGCGGCCGAGTACGGGATCTTCAGCCCCGCCGGCACCATGCGCACAAACTTCAGCACCAAGCAGCTGACCGAGCTGGAGAAGGAGTTCCACTTCAACAAGTATCTAACCCGGGCCAGGCGCATCGAGATCGCCAACTCCCTGCAGCTGAACGACACTCAGGTCAAGATCTGGTTCCAGAACCGGAGGATGAAGCAGAAGAAGCGCGACAAAGAGGGCATCTCGCCGACCAGGCCTGGCCAAGGGGCCCTGTCAGGACACAAGCCCGGGAGAGCGGGCGACAAGTCAGAGCCGGGCTCAGACCCCAGAGGTAGCCCTAAACACTGCCCAGTCCCCGGGGAAGGACTCGGATTGTGATTGGAACTAACACCGGGGGAGGAAGTGACGCCTACGCGCTGCGTACGGGGACTCCGAGGAGGCTCGTGCGTCCCGAAAGGACGTGTCAGCTTTGCGCATCCAGAAGCTAGTGAATGAGATGAGACTGCACTGATAAACTTCACTTTTGACGAATTCACGTGCTCGACTATGCAACGCGAGTAACTATGTATTGCCTTGCTGCAGACACGTGCCAGTGTCTGTTAAGAAATGCTGCTTGACCAATATGTTTAATGTTATTTATTGTTTGATAATCAGTGGCTGGTGCGGTTGGAAAGACAGGGACTCTTTAATTTCCGACTCCGGTTGAGAATTCTATGTATACGTGGATGTGACTTGTTTCTTCAGGGGTGAAAGGTCACCTGAGATTAACAAGCTGTTTTATCTTGTGGTTTGTTGGCAGTATATGGGAATCGTCCCTTTTAATCAAACCAAAGAGACTGTGTTAGGTTAGCACAGTCAGTTCGATGCGTATAGAATGACGTCATTTGCACTATAGATTATGATGATTGCCTTTATTTACATTGTAGGAATAATGCAAACCATATGCACGGATCAGTCCACATTCAGGTTACCGGTATGTTTTTTCGTTACAAACAAGGGTGTTCCATAGCACACAAAGCTGGAATTGTTAGTATATATTTTGTACAAGATAAATAGATCGCCCGTCATGTCCAGAATTGTTCCTTTATGCAAGGGAATGTAATGAATTAATTTGTTTTTTATAAAGAAGTAACGAATAAATAAATATTTGCTACAAGTCGATGCTCTAGAGTTTGTACAAGTTTCGTTTGGTGTGCTCGAAAATTCATTTAAAACGAATTCTTTCAAAGGCTGTTTCCTGCTTTGATATACTTGCAATAATGTTTGGATCTAGATAACGGCAAGTTTTTATTTTGCACAGTGACGCATTTGTTTTTCCTGAGAGTGGAAATATTCAGAGTAACAGCTAAACCTCCTGGATTTTGTATAGTATAGACCTGTAAGGATGTGATTTGGGAGATAAGCTGTCACGTACGGTCACTTTACCCCGAAAAAGGGCAACTGCTCATCAAATAGGGTAGTCTGGGGCACCAAGAATGGCCACTTTCAAAGTCAAGAATCACAAAGGATTAGCAGGGACAAAGGGAACACGTGGATGCTTTATTCAGCCTGGTTCAGGGGGTGACAGGTCTCAAAGAGAAGCAAAACAGGAACCGGGCTCGGAAGGGCACAACATTCCAAGACGACATTTCAAACACTCTTGAAGGAAGCATGGGGTGTAAAGGGTGGGGCTTCAGCAGACAGATGCAGCGTTCACCGGACTGTCCTTATAATGCATTAACTTTTGGGAATGTTAAAGGGCCTGCAACTTTGCAGCCAGGATTAGAATTCTCCCTGGCTGACCGTATACAATGTCACTTTTGGGCTTATAATGGTTTCGGGTGTGGGGGGGGAGAGAGGGGGGGGGGGTTGCAGCCAGGCCCCATATAATACACTATTACGTTTTTTGGGCGGTTTAAAGGGTTTGAGGATTCAACAGGGTGTGACGAGAATTCCCTGGGCTCTAACTTTTGGGGTGTTTTGTGGTTTCTGCACTGAGATAGCAGACATCACTCGGGTGTCTTTAGAATATACCATTGGGCCCCAAGGTTAGGAGGTTTTACCTTAAACACAATGCGAGCAAAATATTTTGCAAAGGCCTCAAGGAGCCCACTGATGCAAACCCACACCAGGGGTCCTTACCACAGTGTATCTTTCTGATAAGCCCATGTTACCCAATGCCCACCCTCTAGAAACTACAGTCTTGCAAAAGTGCAAAGATAATGTCATTTTTATGAGAAAGTGCAGCACTCGAGGCATGTTCGGTGGAAGAAATTTTGTATTTAAATGTAAGTTTCCAAATCCTAATACAAGAAATGAACTAGATGTTGCCCTAAAGTAAAATAAAAACTCAGCGAATTAGAAAAAAGTTTGTTCTAGCCAATGTTCTTCTTATCCCTGTGACCATCTGCCCTTAACAACCTCATGCTAATTACCTGCTGGCTGAAACAACTGAGGCTCCTGGGTGAGCTGCTGCCATTTCAAAGGGTTCAGGGTTTGACACATTTACAATGACCTCCGGTAGTGCCCGAGTGCCTTTGATATGACAACTCCGCCCTCCTTTGATAAGCGTCAACACCGACAACTACCCCATTGTCTGTCAGGCGGGGGGGGGACTCTTCCAGTACACCAAGAAAGTCTCCCTTCTGTGCCTCACAGGAAAACTCGCATTAAAACAGTACATTTCATCATTTCTGCATGCAGTATTGTACAGCATGAACCGCATGTCCACAGGTTTGAATAGTATGCACCTATATTGTAAGTAAGCCCGCCCCCCTTAAGTTGTTCAGTGTGACCCTCAAGTGCGTAGACTTGTGCAGGTGGGCCTTCACGCGCACTCCTTGTTACTGTATAAGCCTCACGCGCATTATTGTACAGTGTGAGCTTCTGGCCTGCATGATTCTACGTGTTCTCGTGACTACCAGAGGAGCCTCGCGTCAGTAGATGGGTACAGTATGAACCTCACGTTTCTAGAATTGTACAGTGAGAACCTTCTCCGCGGGACTGGACAGTGTGAGCCTCAGAGTGTACAGTGTGAGCGCGTAGACAACAGGCGTGTACTGTGTGAGCCCACTGTCCTTACCCTCGTCCAGTAAGAGGCCCACGTCTCTAAGAATGTACGCTAAATGCGAGTAGTGAGGTATGTAAGCGTTGACGTCTTCACTATGAAAGTCTGTGCCTAGGAGTGTACTGTGCGGGCCTCACACCCACGGGTGTGTGCATGAAGGTGTGTCTAGGGTGCCAAAAAAAGGAGTCCTCTTAATATCGCGCACTGTAGTTTGTAAACAAACAAGTAAGAGTGCAGTAAATTCTTCTCCTCACCTGGGCTGAGAAAACAAGTTCTGTGATGAAGAGGAGGTTTATATATTATATGTTTATTTTTTCAACGAACTGCACACGTGCACGTTGGGCGATGCGCTCTGTTAATTTTACCCTCCCAGCTGACAGTTCATAGAGGCCGATCCTCCGGGCCTCTGGGTTTGCCAGTCGTACTTGAGACATAGGCTGGTCGGTGACGTGTTCCTTCGTGGTGCATTTACTTTTCGAGGTAAGATGACAAATAGATGTTGCCCAGCTGCGTCTGCAGGAGGGTCCCCGTCCCGCTCCAGGCCTCGGAGGAAGGAAGGGTCACTGGGAGTTCAGAACAGACAATGGAGCGGCCGGATCACAGCGCGTCCCCACATTAGCATTCTGGCCTTTGATTCCAACTGGCCCAACAAGCGCCCGTACAAAACACCAAAGCATCAGTGAGCGCTCAGCCCCCGGATTAAGATGTCGCGATGTGTGCCTGGCATGAAGATGCATGTCAAACAAGGAACAATGGCTGACCTGTGCCTACAGTACCGTGCCCGCCCTGCCTACGCCAGGCCTGCAGCGGGGTTGCGCTCTCAGGGGGAGTGTGAGACGCTTAGTGATTTGCGCCCACAAACCGAAAGCACTAATGACGTCATTTCTGCTCCTGCTATATTGTAAACCAAGAGCAAGATATTTACTTATGGTTATCTCTTGGAAAGCGTTTTGGTACCTGGCCAGCACAACGCCTCCAATACACAGTACACAAACCTCAGTGAAACAGTACATTCTCAGATACGCCATTTTAGGACAACTCGTCAAACTAGAGATAACTCCTAGTTTTATCATCCTCATAAAGACGTGGATACGGCTAAAGGGATTTAAAAGCTCGAGGAATAGTTGAGTCATTTTATCACTCCTCATTTCTCACCCACACTCTCCCTCCTATTATGACAAAAAGTTTCAGTGGGACCGAACAAAGACTTTTGTGGGCGGGTAAAGAAGAGTATGTTTGCCACCGATGGATTGACCTACATCCCGTGATGAGGTGTCCGTTTGCAAGTGACGGCTCAGCTTTGCCTCTAGATCGTTACAGAGACTGCCCCTGAGCTGGATTCCCCTCAGTATGTAGTTGCTAGTGCACAAGAGGGGGCCAGCAGTAAAACAACCCGTCCAAGGCTTGTGAAAAGGAGCACTCTGGCACGCAGCCGCTCACTCTGCCCAGAAAATCGAGTCAACTCACCCTCAAACCTCAGTCACTCTCTCTGCCTGAAACTCAAGCTACCTATATGGTACCAGCCACTAACTGAAACTAGAAACTCAAGTACCCTTCAACTATGAGGCTGAAACCCAGGTCCGTGCTATGGCTAAAGACTGGGCCCACCCCTCAATGAAAGACCCAGTGAAAGACCTCCCTGTTCAAGAAACTCGAGGCGCACCTTTAGGACAGGACCCAAACCCCAGTCATTAGAAAGGTAAGCCACACCTTTAGCAGAGCTGGCCTTTGCTAAGATAGCGTTCTTGGCAGACACAACATTTGGCGCCCAGGCTGCTGCTAGTAAGTAATGCAAGAAGCAGCACGGGGCTTCCCTTTTCGATTCACAGGTCAGTTGCTAGCCCACATCAGTGACAGGCCCTTTGAACACAAACATTTCTGCTCCTCCCCAATTCTCCTTAATTACCCACATCTTACTTCCTTCACACTGGTGACAAGTTGGTGGTGTTGGAGGTGAGGTAAACCGGGTCTGAACATGGGGGAGTGGGGGGTGAGCCGGGAGATGGGAGGGGAATTGTGGGGGGTTGATAGGTGTTAAACATGGTGTCTGCAGCATGTTAGTAAAGCAAGATTAAAACCAGTTTAGGCAGAATTACTGGTGCCATGTCAGAGGGAGAATGCTGCATACAGTCAGGTCAGTGCGTCCGTCCAAAGGCTGGTGCCCTGGGCCTGGTCACAGCTCACCCACACCACAAGCCGGGCCTGTCTTTACGATGAGACCCAAAGCCAGGCCACTTACTGTAAATAGAAACTCAAACAACAACTCGCTGAGGAGGCCTTAACACAATTCACTCACTTTTCCTAGAAACCTTAGGGTGAGGTCAAAATCCCAACCACTCTTTACTTCACCTCAGCGGCGAGGTTCTAGCTCCAGTCACATTATGTGCCTCGAATTGTATTCGTCATACCTCCAGGAAGATTCAGACTCCCACTGTGCCAAAAATCTCATTGAATAACCTGCAACGACCACTGATTGTGTCAAGAGTCTAGAGGCACATGTCAGACTGAAACATGTTTGAGCTCCCCATAGTGATGGCGTAAACAAGCTCTTAAATATTTGGAAGTGATTATGAAGCATTGACTCCAGCATTCGTATCACGTTTCCTGTTAGTAATATTTTCGTTTTCACACACACTATTGTGTTGATGGATTTCAAATCCTCTTTTCATTTCCATCATTTTCTCACTGCATCTGTGTTTAGTGTGTGTGAGCGTGTGGTGTGGTGTGTGTGTGTGTGAATGCAGCCTTTGTACTCAAAACTGTCACTTTGCTGCTACTGGTTTCTGTTTTTTCAGGAATGAAGGGGTGAAACAATCAGAATTCTGTAAGCTGCAGCCTCTACCATGACTTAAAGTACTCCTAGCACTTCACATCCCTGGTCCGGCATAGACCCTAGCTTGGGCCTAGACAAATCAAGCTCACCAGAGCAGCCAAGCTGGCAGTTTACGATCACTCAACTTATGGCCTATGGCCAGGTAGCGTTAAATAGGTCACCCTGGGTTCACAGAGTGTCAGGTCTCAACCCAACAATGACCTCAACGATCTCCTAGGCACATATAGATGTATCAAAGGAAACAAAATTTGAGGGCCTTTTTTATGATATGCTCTGTGGGCGATACATAATGATTTGAATTAAATTCCTTGACCTGAAGGCAGTGCAAGGCAGCCAAGGAGCTGTTACCCATTGATATCTCGGTACCTTAAGTATCAGCCTCGCAGCTTTATTCTGGATAACCTTGTGAGAAGTTGGCCTGGCATATGCTGTCCACTAGTTATAGTGGGCACCTTGCACCAGTCCAAACGACCGTTATTGATGATAGGTTTAAAGACAACCTTTATTGAAAGCTATCCTAGTGGTAGCTATGGAGAGCAGCCTTCAGGCTAAGTCTTGAAGGAGTGTAAAGCAGCTGGGTTTACCAGATTATAACCTCTTGAATAACTAAATGAAAGGAGAACCACACAAGATATATATAAAATATATGTATTTATTTCTAAACACTAACTACTAATCCCTTTATGAGATTAGCGTTCAAGATACACAGTATCACAGTATTAAAACGACAGTAAATAGCACAATACACAGTGGGCTCCAGGGGAGACCAAACCATATACTAAGAAAGTGGTATAAGTACCACGACTTGACTAGACACAGTGCCTAGAGCACGTAGAATCGCTGGGACCCCAAGGAACCACCCAAGGTAGTGACACAGGAGACCCACGGTCGACGTGTACAGTGTGAGAACACAGCCGCGAGCGCCGTAGGATTCAATGCGGAAAGTCGCGGTTGGAATTTTAAAGTTAAAGGACACTTAGGAGAGGACTTTGAGCAAACCCCTTTAGACTTAAGGGTTTCTAGGGCCAACACCCACGGGAGCACCGGAGTACTCTAGTTACCTCACCCAGGGAAGCCGGGTGCATAGGTGCCAAAAGGTGTCGGGAATCGTCGTCGTTTTCAATGGCGATCTGCTGCAAAGTGCTGCTGCCATGAAGGAGAAAAGTGTCCGGTGTGATCCAAGCCTGGATCGAAGATGTGAAGAACCTGAAAGCAGAGGGGACAGAGTCTGGGTCACTAGCCAGTGACCAGGAGCGGAGCAATCGAATGCCCACCAATGTCGGGTGCTTCAGGTGCGAAGAGGTGAAGCTTGACTCTGCAGCCACATGGTCCCGGAGACGTCGACGGCGACCAGGAGCCGGATTCGAGCTGCCCCACGAAGGATGTCGAGTGCTGGGGTGTCGGTGATCGGATTGACCACAACAAGCCTTGGCAACAGCAACCCACGCAGGAAGAGAAAAGATGCTTCTGTGCGGACCAGCAAGGTACTGGGGACTCCCCAAGCGATGGAGAGTCAGGGCACGTCTGGAGCAACCAGGGAAGCCCAATAAAAGTTAGAGTTGCCTTCTTGGGGACCCACAGGTCAACGGACCAGGGATCACGAAGGGACCTCGAGAGGAATCACAAAATGGCGGCCCACGGAACACTCGTTGAGTGTAGGCCTGCAATCTTCAGTGCAATTACTGCTCGGGGTCAGGGCTACAAGTAACCCAAAGCTCAGCCTCAGGGGTTGCCGGAAATCTGATGCTTCTGCAAATGGTCGCGGTGTCCAGGGGTTCGGGTTGCACGGTCTCCACGAGGGATACGGGCCTCAGACTCGCTGTGGGCACAGATCGATCTCAGAGACCTAGGAAAACCCCTCTCCTGTGTAGCAATATTCTTCGGAGTCCGTCGGAGCTCGGAGATGCCAACCGGTCAGTTGCTTTAAAGGTGCCTGCCTTGCAGGGGAGTAACTCCTTTACACCAAAGGGAGATTCTTCAGTCGTCCAGCGTCGTGCAGATCGTCGAAGTACTTGGTTTCTGGTATCAGAGTTTAGTTCAGGTGTAATCTAAAGTCCTGTAGTCGGGTTCCTACTTTATACCCAAGGAAGGGGTGGGACAAACTCTGGTGACCCACCTATGGGAGGGTCAGGAAAGAGGGGTGGCTACACCCATTTCCTTTGTCCAGTTTCGCGCCAGAGCAGGGGCTTTGTGCCCCTGCAACCGGTTTGAGCTGGACTATGCACAGGGACACCAAATGTCTGGGAGGTGGTCACACCTCCCTGTGACAGGAAACCTATTGTCCAGGCCTCCCCTGCCGGAGTTTCGTCCAGCAGCAGGAAGGCAGACTCGTGTCTGTGGCTGCAGCATCCATTTTGTGATGCCAGGGCTCTGTTAGCTGGTACCGGGTATACCGGTGCTGTCATGTCTCTCCCTCTAGAAGGGTGGGATCATACTCCCACACCAGTTACTGGTGTGGGGGTATGATTCCAAGGTGTTTGACACCAAACACAACAGTTTTCCATGCAGCCATTCCAAAGTTAGCATTTACCGTCTGGCTGCATCACAAACAACCCCGGAATGAAGATTCTGAAAGCTGCAGAGGGGCTCTGCTCATGCATGGGCACCCTCTCACATGAAACCCAGCACCCTGCCTTCAGGATTGTTAAGGCCTGCCATAGGGGTGACTGATAGGTTTACATGTGCAGTGATATGGAGAGATATAGTGAACCTATATCTCAGTAAGGGGTGGATACACCACCTTACACAGGCTGCTGTAGCAGACCTGTTGTGTCATTTTAAAAGGCTTCCCAGGGGTGGCACAATACATGCTGCAGCCCCTGGTAGGCCTCTGGGGTACCTATGCCCTGGGTACATAGTATACCATATACTAGGGACTCACAAGGGTACCCCACAATCCAATCTGGAGTGTACCTAAAGTACATACAATCAATTTAAGGGGAAAGCAGATAGGCTGGGGTCCTGAATAGCAGGATCCCAGCCAAACTAAGTGGAAAACCAGCAAAACACCAGGAAAAAAGTGGGGGCAACCATGCAGTCAGATTCCACCTTCCTACATAACCCCCCCCAAACGAAAGGAGATAAGGCTAGCCTTGTCCAGTTGAGCCTTTATTGACTAAGTGGCCATATAAGGAAAAACCTGCACTAGCATGGTTACACCCTGTCTTATGGTCCACTAAGCAATTCTTAACCCCAAGGGTATTGGATGATCTCCACCATTTGGAATTACTACCCGTGGTGTGTTTTGGCAAAGTAAAAGGCTGGTGGGGTGTCTGAGTAGAGAAGTGAGGCCCTAATAAAGTTGGTCTCAGCTTCCTCAGATCACTGGCCACCATGGAGGCCTTTCTTTCCTTGACTGAGTCGTATCTGGCCCTAAGGGTCAACCTCTAGCAGCCTACAGCTGGGGGTTGGGTCCCTTTGGTTGGAACAATGGAGGGACATGGTAGGTTTGGAACCACTTGGTCCCAGGTTTGCCTTTGCCCAACAGAGTCCATCTGGGGGAGGTCCCTACACAATGGTAAGAGGGATCCCTCAGTGTGTTGAGGAATTTTCACCTGGCTAGGGCTGCTAGACTGGGTACCCCTAATCTGTGGATGAAGGGGTTCCTCTGGACAGGGAGCCCTTAGGGGTCCACTGACCTCCCTGACCTCTGCAACCCTGGGCTGACAGAGGGAGGGTAGAGAGGGGCAGGTTACCTGCTCCAGACTGGGTACCACCTTGGAAGGGTCCCCTGCCATCAGGGGTGTTGCCAGGCCAGGCCTGACCACCTCTGGGGCAGTTCCTTCACTAGGGGTAGGATCAGTTCCCTGAGGAAGCTGACCCTTACCTATTGTCTGGGGGGAAGAAGACTTTTCTTCAACCCTTCTGCTCTCTGGGGGAGTAGAGTGGGCCATTATTTCAGGCTCCACTTCTCCAAAATTTCCCTGGGATGGGGCTGAGGCCCTAACAGCCCCACCAACCTTCTCAGAGAGGCCCAACATTTTTAAGTGGGCCTGGTATTCAACTTCAGCCCAGGCTGAAACCTCCAGATCATTGCCCAACAGGCAATCTACAGGCACGTTTGGGGACACTGCCACTCTCTTTGGGCCAGTGACCCCTCCCCAGCTGAGATTGACTATGGCCATGGGATGATCTGTTCTGATACCATCAATGTTGGTCACCTGGTACTTGAACTCAGGTAAAAGCTGTTGAGGGGGGACTAGTTTCCCTGTCACCATGGTGACACTAGCCCCTGTGTCCCTGAAGGCCACAGCTTTCTGACCATTAATTAGGGGCTCCTGTCTGTACTTGCCCAAAGTATTGGGACTCATAGTAAAAGTGGCAAATCCTATGCCACCATCACAGACTAAGGAGGCCTGTGAGGAGGACCTTGATAAACTGGGGTCCACCTCAGTTCCCCATGAAAATGCACCTAACTTTTTGGGTGCATTACTACCACCTGGGGGATTACTACTTGTAGTACCAGGAGGAGTGGTAGTATTGCTGGGAGGATCATTTTTCTTATTGCCAGCCTGTGAGCAACTGGGGTCATTTTTCCAGTGGCCAGGCTTCTTACAGTTATGGCAATAAGGTTTCTTTTCAGGGGAGGAAGGAGTTTGGGACCCACCCCCAGGAGAGGACTTTTGGGGCCCTGTAGTGGATTTATCCTTGGATTTATCCCCACCTTTCTCTTTGGACTTGGTAGAATCTTTCTTCTGGTCACCACCCTGATTCTTTGGCTTTACTCTGGTTCTGACCCATTTGTCTGCCTTCTTTCCCAATTCTTGGGGAGAGGTCAGGTCAGAGTCCACCAGGTACTGGTGTAAAAGCTGGTTTTGACAATTATTAAGGATCTGCTCCCTCATAATCAAATTGTACAATCCTAAAAAGTCATGCACCTTGCTGCCATGTATCCAACCTTCCAGAGCCTTAGTAGCACAATCTACAAAGTCAACCCAGTCCTGAGTCTGTGCCTTTTGGGTTTCTCTGAACTTTAACCTGTATTGGTCAGTGGTTAGGCCAAACCCATCAATCAGAGCACTCTTCAGGACTTTATAATTATCAGCATCCTCTTCTCTTACAGTGAGGAGCTTGTCTCTACCTTTGTCTGCAAAGGAGAGCCACAAGATTGCTGCCCACTGCTCCTGAGGGACCCTCTGTACTTTACAGGCCCTCTCCAGTGCAGTTATCCATTTGTGGATGTCATCCCCACTCTGGTAGGGAGGGACAATCTTGTTCAGGTTCCTATGGGGATGAGTCTCTTCTCTACTCCTAGGGACACTGTTGCTGCCACCATGGGGCTCTAGCCCCAACTTTTGAGAAGCTTTCTGAAGCTCCAGGGATGCCCTGCTAAGGCCAATTGCTCTCTCTTGATTCTGAGCTTAGCTCTCTCAAACTCAAGCAGTTGGCACTTCTTCTCATAAGAGGATGCCCTTTTATGAGAAGCAGAGGACCCTATAGAAGTACCAGAATGATTAGACTCCTGAGAAGGAGATCTTGATCTTCTTGGTAGACTATTAACCCTTCCTGGGGGAGTGAAGAGGGGGCCACTGAGGCCTTCCTCTCCTTCAGGAAGAATTGTATTTTCCAGGTGGGAATCATTTTGATCCCCCTGGCCAGCATCAGAGTCTGGGTCATAGTAGTTTTCACTACCTGGCCTTTCCTCCTCTACTGCCCCACCCAACCTGCCTGCCTCATCAGACCCTGGTGTCTTTCTGAGGTCATCTAACAGCAAAGCCTCTATGAGGCGTTGAGTGCTTGCATGTCTCCCTGTTTTCAGTCTCCTAGAGGTACACATATTTCTCAATTCCTGGAATGAGAGATTGTCATACCTAGTGGGCAAGGAGTCACTTACTTCAGGCCTTGCAGACATTCTAGTGTGGTGTGGTGTATGCACCTACCTACTCTAGTGGGAACTGAAACTCTCTTGAGTTGTAGAAAGGGTGTGCTAAACCCTTGACACACAACTCTAAGTTCAGTAGAACTTACTGTATTCTAAACTTGATTTATATGTACCTATGTACCTATAGTGGTTTTCAGTTAGTCACTTCAAAGAGATTATCTGGTAAAGCAATAGCAAGCTTGAATCCCACCGCTGCACACCAATGTGAGAAGTTGGCCTGGCATATGCTGTCCACTAGTTATAGTGGGCACCTTGCACCAGTCCAAACGACCCTTATTGATGATAGGTTTAAAGACAACCTTTATTGAAAGCTATCCCAGTGGTAGCTATGGAGAGCAGCCTTCAGGCTAAGTCTTGAAGGAGTGTAAAGCAGCTTGGTTTACCAGATTATAACCTCTTGAATAACTAAATGAAAGGAGAACCACACAAGATATATATAAAATATATGTATTTATTTCTAAACACTAACTACTAATCCCTTTATGAGATTAGAGTTCAAGATACACAGTATCACAGTATTAAAACAACAGTAAATAGCACAATACACAGTGGGCTCCAGGGGGAGACCAAACCATATACTAAGAAAGTGGTATAAGAACCACGACTTTACTAGACACAGTGCCTAGAGCACGTAGAATTGCTGGGACCCCAAGGAACCACCCAAGGTAGTGACACAGGAGAGCCACGGGGGACGTGTCAGTGTGAGAACACAGCCGCGAGCGCCGTAGGATTCAATGCGGAAAGTCGCGGTTGGAATTTTAAAGTTAAAGGACACTTAGGAGAGGACTTTGAGCAAACCCCTTTAGACTTAAGGGTTTCTAGGGCCAACACCCACGGGAGCACTGGAGTACTCGAGTTACTTCACCCAGGAAAGCCGGGTGCATAGGTACCAAAAGTTGTCGGGAATCGTCGTCGTTTTCAATGGCGATCTGCTGCAAAGTGCTGCTGCCGTGAAGGAGAAAAGTGTCCGGTGTGATCCAAGCCTGGATCGAAGATGTGAAGAACCTGAAAGCAGAGGGGACAGAGTCTGGGTCACTAGCCAGTGACCAGGAGCGGAGCAATCGAATGCCCACCGATGTCGGGTGCTTCATGTGCGAAGAGGTGAAGCTTGACTCTGCAGCCACGGGGTCCTGGAGACGTCGACGACAACCAGGAGCCGGATTAGAGCTGTCCCACGAAGGATGTCGAGTGCTGGGGTGTCGGTGATTGGATTGACCACAACACGCCTTGGCAACAGCAACCCACGCAGGAAGAGGAAAGATGCTTCTGTGCGGACCAGCAAGGTCCTGGGGACTCCCCACGCGATGGAGAGTCAGGGCACGTCTGGAGCAACCAGGAAAGCCCAATAAAAGTTAGAGTTGCCTTATTGGGGACCCACAGGTCAACGGACCAGGAATCGCGAAGGGACCTCGAGAGGAATCACAAAATGGCGGCCCACGGAACACTCGTTGAGTGTAGGCCTGCAATCTTCGGTGCAGTTACTGCTCGGGGTCAGGGCTACAAGTAACCCAAAGCTCAGCCTCAGGGGTCGCCGAAGAGCTGATGCTTCTGCAAATGGTCACGGTGTCCAGAGGTTCAGGTAGCATGGTCTCCACGAGGGATACGGGCCTCAGACTTGCTGTGGGCACAGATCGACCTCAGAGACCTAGGAAAACCCACCTCCTGTGTGGCAATATTCTTCGGAGTCCGTCGGACCTCGGAGATGCCAACCGGGCAGTTGCTTTAAAGGTGCCTGCCTTGCAGGGGAGTAACTCCTTTACACCAAAGGGAGATTCTTCAGTCGTCCAGCGTCGTGCAGATCGTCGAAGTACTTGGTTTCTGGTATCAGAGTTTAGTCCAGGTGTAATCTAAAGTCCTGTAGTCAGGGGTTCCTACTTTATACCCAAGGAAGGGGTGGGACAAACTCTGGGGACCCACCTATGGGAGGGTCAGGAAAGAGGGGTGGCTACACCCATTTCCTTTGTCCAGTTTCACGCCAGAGCAGGGGCTGTGTGCCCCTGCAACCGTTTTGAGCTGGACTATGCACAGGGACACTAAATGTGCCCCCAGTGCAGACATCAAAGCACTCTGAGAGTGCACCCACCCAGCCCCAATACACTAAAGCCTGTCTGGGAGGTGGTCACACCTCCCTGTGACAGGAAACCTGTTGTCCAGGCCTCCTCTGCCTGAGTTTCATTCAGCAGCAGGAGGGCAGACTCGTGTCTGTGGCTGCAGCATCCATTTTGTGATGCCAGGGCTCTGTTAGCTGGTACCGGGTATACCGGTGCTGTCATGTCTCTCCCTCTAGAAGGGTGGGATCATACTCCCACACCAGTTACTGGTGTGGGGGTATGATTCCAAGGTGTTTGACACCAAACACGACAGTTTTCCATGCAGCCATTCCAAAGTTAGCATTTACCGTTTGGTTATAATGCACTTAAGAGTATATGGTCTGGCTGCATCACAAACAACCCGGAATGAAGATTCCGAAAGCTGCAGTGGGGCTCTGCTCATGCATGGGCACCCTCTCACATGAAACCCAGCACCCTGCCTTCAGGATTGTTAAGGCCTGCCATAGGGGTGACTGATAGGTTTAAATGTGCAGTGATATGGAGAGATATAGGGAACCTATATCTCAGTAAGGGGTGGATACACCACCTTACACAGCCTGCTGTAGCAGACCTGTTGTGTCATTTTAAAAGGCTTCCCAGGGGTGGCACAATACATGCTGCAGCCCCTGGTAGGCCTCTGGGGTACCTATGCCCTGGGTACATAGTATAGCATATAATAGGGACTCACAAGGGTACCCCAGAATCCAATCTGGAGTGTACCTAAAGTACATACAATCAATTTAAGGGGAAAGCAGATAGGCTGGCGTCCTGAATAGCAGGATCCCAGCCAAACTAAGTCGAAAACCAGCAAAACACCAGGAAAAAAGTGGGGGCAACCATGCAGTCAGATTCCACCTTCCTACAAACCTGAAGTCTATTGAACACATACCCTGGGCATTCAAGTTAGTAGGGAATTTCCATAGTCTAGTCGGGACAAAATCAGACCCTGCTCCACAATCTTGCGGACGGGTGGTGGGAGGAGATCTAAAATCTTTCTAAGTATTCTCATTATACCAAAACATGTGGAGGACAATTTACAGGCTTGAGTCTCAAATGGGAGCTTTTTTATCCATCCAGACACCCAGATTTTTAAGAGTTGGCTTAGACTAGAGTCGATTCCCTAGGGATCCCGGACAACAAACTGATGTCCAACGGTTCAGATTGTTGCCAACCATCAGCACCTCCGTTTTATCACCAATGAGTTTCAAGCAGAAATAATCCATCCAATCAGCAACCTCCTTTAAACATGGCTCTAATTGATCGAGGTTACAATAATTATCCTGGGTAAGGGAGATAATATCTGCGTATCGTCAGCATACGAGAAGATAAAGAGACCAAAAGATAGAACGATCTTTGCTAGATGACTGACATATTTTTATTTATTTATTTATTTATTTATGAGTTTTATAGAGCGCGAACTTGACCCGTTAGGGTATCAGAGCGCTTTACAGGAAAACATAGCCGTGTACAGATTAGGCATAGCATCATCCAGTTGCGGATTGAATGAGAGAGGGTAAGGTGCAGGGTACACAGGGAGATAGGGCATGTATTTACAGATTAAATATCCAAATTCTCAGGAACGAGGTAACATTTTTACAGATTACGCTAACCAATGTTCGCGACAAGGCCCCCAGTTTCTGATGGGGTGAGCTAGATAATCCGAAGGGAGGCAATAGATGGCCATAGATCAGGGCTGTAGTAGTTGTAGAGGCAAAGTTTAAACGAGAAATTTACCCATAAGGAATGTTTTGGCATCCTTTTTGAAGCGAGTCAGAGAGGGGATTCTTCTGATGTCCGGTGGGAGAGAGTTCCATATTCTTGGAGCAGCCCCGGAGAAAGCCCGGTTGTAAGTTTTTTTTTCCGAAAGCGTGCAGGTTGGAGCAAGAGGTCTCTGGCAGATCGTGAGTTTCTGATTCCTCCGGAGATCACAAGTTTCTGCCTCAAATATGCAGGAGAGTTAGAATATAAGGCTTTGTGCGTGATGCATGCTATTTTGAGCTGTATTCTTGCCTCCAGGGGAAGCCAGTTGAGAGCTTTCAAGTGTGGGGAAATATGGTCGTATTTCCTCGAGTCGGTGAGTAGTCTGGCGGCCTCATTGAGGCAGGCTTTTAGAGGTGCCAGGGAGATCTTGGGTAGGCCCGAGAGGGTAGAGCAGCCATATTCCAGTCTAGAGATGACAAGTGCTTGGACTGCCATTTTTAGGTCGGGAGCATCGAGGAAGGGTTTCAGTTTCCTAAGGTAGCTCAGGTGGAATCTGGCTGATTTGGCCATTGAATTTATGAAGTCCCGCATGTTCAGGTTGCTATCGAGGGTGATTCCCAGAGATTTGGCCGAGTCTACGATGGTTGGTGAGCAATTCAAGGCTGTAATAGCCTTAATCCATGATTGAATCTCAAGGTTGGTATTGGGCGGGCGATCAGGAGAAATTCAGTTTTCTTTGCGTTGAGTTTGAGTTGATTGGATGCGAGCCATTGGACAGTGAGTTTCAGGGCTTCGTTTAGGGAGAGGATCTCTGCGAGAGATGAGGTTTTGATGTAGATCTGAGTGTCATCAGCGTACATGTGATAGGAGATATTGGCAGTGCGTAGTACTTCGGTAAGCGGTTCCAGGTAAAGATTGAAGAGGGTGGGGGACAGTATTGATCCTTGAGGGACTCCAACCGTGACCGGGGATGGTGCAGATAGGTTGCTGTTGACAAGGAATCTCTGGGATCTGTTTTTGAGGAAGGACCTGAACCATTCTAGAACGGTGCCATCCAAACCGATCCTAAATTTGAGGCGTTCGAGTAGTTTTTCATGGTTGACCGTGTCGAAGGCCGAGGATAGGTCTAGGAGGATTATGAGACAGGCCTTGCCCAGGTCAAGGGCCTGGAGAGCATCATCAACGATGTGGAGCATAGTGGTTTCGGTGCTGTGTCCTGGTCTAAATCCGTATTGGAAGTCATCGAGCAGGTGGAAGTTGTTGATGTGTTGACTTAGTTGCTGCTGCACACATTTCTCCATCACTTTGGCTAAGAGGGGGATGTTGGAGATGGGTCTGAAATTGTCAGGGGAGGGTGGATCCAGCGACAGCTTTTTCAGAATGGGGAGGACTTGGCCGGCTTTTAGAGAGTCGGGCACCATTCCCTGCCGGAGAGAGGCGTTACTTATTGTAGTCCAGCTAGGAATGATGGATTGAGCGACGGTAGCTAGGCAGTTGGAAGGGAGCGGGTCATTAAAATGGTTGTTAGGCTTTAGGGAGGATAGGATTTTGGACACCGAGTCGTCATCATAGAGTTTGAAGTCAGTCCAGTGAGCATTGTTTTTGGGTGGAACCAGTGGGGGCGATGTGGCTGGAGGAGGCGGGTCAAGAGGTGTTTGAGGGTAAGTGGTGGAGTTGAGTTCGCTTCCAAGGGCTGAGATTTTGTCTGCGAAGAAGGAGGAGAATTCCTCTGAGGATATAAGAGACTTGGGGTTTTCTTTTGAAGTTTTGGCCAGTATATTAGATTGGTGTTTGACCAGTTCGAAGAGCTTTTGGGGCCTGTTCTTGGCCTTCTCTAGTGCAGTTCGGAAGAATTCTTTTTAGACTTGAGTATGTTCCTGTTGTAGGAGTTTCTGGCCTGGCGGAGGAGTTTTAGGTGTGCGGCAGAGGGGTGCTGCCTCCAGGATCGTTCAGCTTGTCGGAGGACTCTCCTCTCGTTGTTAAGGGATCCCGTGAACCAGGGGTTTCTGTCTTTGATTTGGGTTCTTTTCAGCTTTAGTGGGGCTAGATCATCCAGGATGTTCGAGATAGTCGCCGAGTAGTGATCGTTAAGGCCGCTGACTGTTGTGATATGCGATGGGGGGGTCGGATTTGCAGCGAGCCTCGAGTTCCCTGCGGTCTAGGTTCTTAGTGTCTCTGATCCAGCGTTTAGGAATCACTGGTTGCGGTGCCCTTGTTTTGAGGGTGCCCGGTAGGAGGAAGGTGATGGCGTGGTGGTCAGACCAGTCGCATGGGTCTATAGAGATAAGCTTGACTGTTGATTCTTTGGAAATAATCCAGTCAAGAGTGGCCCCTTTTGAGTGAGTTGGAAGTGAGCAGGCTTGGGTCAGGGCTTAATCGGCCAGAAGGTCCTTGATGGCGTTGACATGTGAATCCTTTGGATCGTTCCAGTGCAAGTTAAAGTCACCAAGGAAAATATCTTTGATATTGTTGGAACTCTTAGCTGTGATGATTTCCATGAGGTGGTCGGTGAAAGAGTCGTTCATGCCTGGGGGTGGTAAAAGATGTGCAGGTTGCACAGTAGGGTGGAGTTGCTGTGAATAGCGAGGAAAGGTATTCACAGGATTCAGTGGTGTCCGCCAGAAGTTCCGTGATCAGAAGGTTAGAGCGGTAGATGCAGGCGATGCCTCCTCCTTTCTTGTTAGATTGTCTGTCTAGCCTTGCGATGTTGTAGTTAGGAGGGACTAGGATGTCCAGGTGTGGAGATGAGGATTCGTTGAGCCATGATTCTGTAAGGATCGCTAAGTCGAAATTTTTGAAAAGGATGAGATCAGCAATATCCGCGGCGTGTTTAGCTGCCGATCGGCAGTTAATTAAAAGGGCAGATAGAGAGGATTTGGAAGGAGGTTCGGGGGTCTGGGCGGATAGGTGAACAGGCGCTAGATTGCTCTTGACCATAAATCTGTTGCGGAGGGTAGCTGGTCTGTTGGGGTTGATAGTGACCGTGCAGATGGCGTGTTCTGCCTTAGCATCTAAAGGATGAGGGATAGCTGGGGGTAGAGTTGTAGTCTCGGAGGATGGCGAGGATTTCCATTTCAGTGAGATCTAGTGGACTTGGGATGGCAGAGGTAGAGTTGTAGGATAGGACAAGAGCATGGGTTTCTTCCTCTGAGAGGTGGCATGGATGTTTGCGGGGCGAAGATGTCTCAAGGATAGCGGAAGAGGTTGTTTAGAGAGCTCAGTCAAATGTGGGGGATGGCGTTTGGCAAGGGCATAAGGTTGGCGAGGAGAGTTCAGCGAGGTGGAGGAGGTTCATTAGCTCCAGGATGGAGATATGAATGCTCTGGGTTAGTTTGGCAGCTCTGGCGTGCAGAGAATCGATGTCCCTATGAGAAGGCGGTGTTAGAGGGCAAGGGGGCAGTGGTTCGGGAGCAGTTCTGACAGTGAGAATAGGTGATAGGGGGGAGGGATTAGTATGGCCTGTGTTGTAAGCCATAGGATCTATGTTGTGATATATATAAATTACATACATATAAATTCCTTGCTCAGATGATTTAGCTTGTGCTCAGTACAGATGCCAGAGCTATGCCTGACATGTCACAGAGAGCAGGGCTATCCTTTGCTCAGATGATTTTTCCTTGCTAGGTGCAGACAGTTGAGCTTTTTTTAACATATGTCTTGCACAGATATTTCATTCCTTAACCAGCACAGACAGCAAAGCTATTCCTCACTTTATAACTAGCAGCAGAGCAATTCAGTACTCAGCTAACTGACCCGTCATCAAATGCAGAGAGAATCCTAACACTCACATACAAGATACCAGTATGTTTCTATATCTGGTATAAATACCAGTCTATCAATACTCATCCATGCACCAATAGACCCATCTATCCATCTATTCACAGGGCAATGAGTCGGACAGTTACCCCAGTTACCCATATTAAACAACCAACATAGAGACTCAATGAGACTTATATTCAGAGATATGTAGGCAGGTGAGATATGTAGATAGTATACTTATGGTTTGGGAAGGCTGGGACAGGTATCATGAGGGGCAGGAACCTGAAGGGGCAGGGAGCCAATTGACCAGAATGGATAGGAAACCTTAGAGACAAAGGGGGAGATTTACAAAAAATTCATGCAGCACAGCCCCCCGCGAGGCTGCACTGCATGGCGCGACAGGGAGGGAAGCAGGAGAGCACCATATTTTCAAAGATGTGGCTCACTCCTCCCCTTTCCCCTGCGCCGGCGTTGATTACAGCTGCCATGTGCCACCCACACACCTTAGCGCCATAGCGCTAGTGTGTGTGCGTGAGTCCAGCATAGGTTTTGCACAGGAAGGGTACCCTTCCTGTACAAAATTCTATGCCTAGACACGAGGGAAATCTTTTCCCACTTTGTATGCGTGCTGCACAGTGCAGCACGCATGCAAAGTCGGATAAGGAAGGAGAAATGAAAGCATTTCTCCTTCCTTGTGCCTAGTTTAAAAGGGCCCAGTTTTCTCACGCTAAACCCAATCTACTGTGTATAGTAAATTGGGTTTAGCGTGAGAAACCTTGGGTGGTTGCATGGGAACCCATAAACAAGTTTAGAGCTGGAAAGTAAATAAAAAAAAAAAAAGATTTTGCACCGTTTTGCGTCACTTTTGTGACCCAAACACGGCACAAAAGCTTAGTAAATCTCCCCCAAAGAGTGCTGGTGGGACAGGGAAATAAAGGGACACAGCAAACACAGGAAATCTAAGTGTTAGGTCAGTTCACTTCCAAGGTTATGCATGAGAGTCATTGCTGCTCAAGGTGAGATATTTATTTTACAGCCAAAAGTATATCTCAAGAAGAACTAGTAAATAGAAAGGGATGAGAGAAAATACACCATGTTCCTACAGAGGGTATATATGGCTGGGAGGGTCAAGAGAGATGAGGTGGTTGCAGAGGAGACAGAAGTGAGTAAATGTCCTTTAGTGAATATTGTTGCAGGTTGGGGCTATAGAGGTCTTAGGCTTATATGAAAAGTGTAGTTGGGAGAATTGATAGTCCAGTAGGTTAGGGTAATATAGTGAAGGGATAGCTCACAGGGTTCTAAGCAGGTGGGACTAGAGAGTGTGAGAGTGATATACTGATGGTGGAGCATTTCAAGCACCTCCTTTGGAGGCTTTGCTAGCCAAGTGCCCAGTGATGCTCAGGTTGACAGTGGTGCCCAGATTCTAGGATCACCCTTTTCTAAGTAGTCAGTACACAATAGTGTGTGGGGCAAATTCAGTGATTGGGGCTGAAAAAGAATCAAAAAGTTAAAACAATGTGAAAAACTATTGCAAGATTTCACCTTTCTAGTTTAAGTCAGGAAAGCTTTGCAATATTCTAGTGCATTGATTACATTGGTATTAGAGCATTGGAGCATGAGTCAAGAAGTTGCAGTTTGCGTCATATTTTTGGGATACAAAAAATATCCCACTTCTTGCTGTACAAATTGCTGTGATGCATATTGTTGTAAGCATGGCACACTTGTCAGATTACTCCTGGACACATGATTGAGGAAAGAGAGAAGTTCATCTTGAGCATTAGCAATTAAATATTGAATATGCCATGGGAAGACTGCAGAGGAGCGCTTGGCTCCGCCCATTCCACATTTTGTTGAGGGGTTTATCAATATCTACTCTTTTCTGAGCCCCTGTTGCTGTTGTGCCCCCAACCTGGACATAAAACTGCTTTGTTGAAGAACATAAATATCTTTTCAAAATTATCGAGTTGAAAGAATATTGTGTCAAAAATATTGTTAAAAATACTGAGGAACAGAATATAGAAGGTGAGAATATTTATATATTCCAATATACATTTTATCAGTAATTTATAATTTTGTAGCAGATTGTTGGGTTTCTAGGAGAATAAGGTGATATGTTATTTCCGTTATACTTTTTTAAAATACTAAATTCATTTTTTATGGTACTTACATATTTAATTGGTAATTAATGTAAAAAAATGTTATTTGTTATTTTAATGATATATGTGTATTTTGTGATTTTTATTGTGTAATTTTAATTTTCTATAGTTTAATAACCAAATTTATAATTTAGTAGCAAGTTGTTTGGTTTGTTGGCAAATAGAGCGGGAAGTTATTTAAAATACAATGGTGTGTTTTAATTAACATTTTTATGTTAATTAAATATTTAATTGGTAAGTGGTTTAAAAATATATTTAAAATATTTTATTGTATACATTCTATTTGTTTAATTTAATTACTATTTCAATGTTATTATTGCTTTATTTATATTTAATTTTATACTTTTTGTTGGGTTTTTGGGTAGTAGGGAGGGACCTATGTTTATATTAAATATATTTATATTGTTTTACATTTGTTAAATTATTTTGTATTTTTAGATTTAATGTTTTTATTCCATTTAATTTCATTTATTTATAATGCATATTTTTTAGTTTAATATGTTTAACATTTTTTTACTGTTGAGTATATATATATATATATATCCAAAAACAGCCTCCGAGCAAAGGGGCCCCCGACCCTACAGGGCGGCCTCAGAACAATGGGCACGGAGCAGCCCATCAATTACCTTTCCAGCAAGAAACACGATGAGGCCCAATACCGGAGTCAAAGCATTTTAATTGCAGGCCCAGCAGCGCAGTAAATTTCTCCTTCTCCTTACGCGTTTCGACAATAATGTCTTGATCACAGGTGGAGATCTTTAAAGTGCAAAGTGCTTTTGTGCGCGCCTTTTAAGTTAAAAGTCACATGACAGTCTTTGGAAAATACAGTCCCCATAATGCATTTTGCTTGATAGTTGCAAAGTGATGCATGGAATCTTGTTACATCCATATGCCTTTATCAATAAACAGTTCAATTTTTTCGTGCCTGCATTAGATGTCATAGTGGGTTTATTTACTCACGATGTCTTGTGCTTGCTGCTTGCTCAATCATTCCAAGTGCTTATTTTTCATTTTGGCCTTGCAACAATGCCTGTCCTCCGGCACGATCAGAACAGGGAATCATCCCTTTCCGAATCCCTTCCAACGCCGTCACAACTTCGCTAATAGCATTTCCTCTTGTGGGTTTGTGGCGGTGAGTGGAGTCATGCCCCAGCTTTGAATCCAAAAACAGCCTCCGAGCAAAGGGGCCCCGACCCTACAGGGCGGCCTCAGAACAATGGGCACGGAGCAGCCCATCAATTACCTTTCCAGCAAGAAACACGATGAGGCCCAATACCGGAGTCAAAGCATTTTAATTGCAGGCCCAGCAGCGCAGTAAATTTCTCCTTCTCCTTACGCGTTTCGACAATAATGTCTTGATCACAGGTGGAGATCTTAGAAGTGCAAAGTGCTTTTGTGCGCGCCTTTTAAGTTAAAAGTCACATGACAGTCTTTGGAAAATACAGTCCCCATAATGCATTTTGCTTGATAGTTGCAAAGTGATGCATGGAATCTTGTTACATCCATATGCCTTTTTCAATAAACAGTTCAATTTTTTCGTGCCTGCATTAGATGTCATAGTGGGTTTATTTACTCACGATGTCTTGTGCTTGCTGCTTGCTTAATCATGCCAAGTGCTTATTTTATTTTGGCCTTGCAACAATGCCTGTCCTCCGGCACGATCAGAACAGGGAATCATCCCTTTCCGAATCCCTTCCAACGCCGTCACAACTTCGCTAATAGCATTTCCTCTTGTGGGTTTGTGACGGTGAGTGGGTCATGCCCCAGCTTTGAATCCAAAAACAGCCTCCGAGCAAAGGGGCCCCCGACCCTACAGGGCGGCCTCCGAACAATGGGCACGGAGCAGCCCATCAATTACCTTTCCAGCAAGAAACACGATGAGGCCCAATACCGGAGTCAAAGCATTTTAATTGCAGGCCCAGCAGCGCAGTAAATTTCTCCTTCTCCTTACGCGTTTCGACAATAATGTCTTGATCACAGGTGGAGATATATATATATATCCAAAAAACTCCAACCTTGGCTCAAGCTTGCAAAACAGAGCAGGAACAGGAGCACGGACCACAAAGTAGGTGCAGATTTGAATATTTATTTCACTCCAGTAAAACCATTCAGCATGACGCGTTTCGACCTCAAAGGGCCTTGATCACATATATATTTTTAATGATTAGGAATTGGAATGGTCCATCTAAACTGTTCCTATGTCGAGCACTTTCCCTGCCTTTGCTTACATTGAAGTGGGAATAGTAAATCTAACTCCTCCAATTGTAACACATTCCCTACTGTTGGACCAGAATGGAAAGCAGATAGTAAATCTAGCCCCACCAAAGTCCAGCACTTTTCTTGATTTTAAATGCTGTTGTGGGCACAGTAAATATAGCCCTTTCAAAGTCCAACATGTTCACTACGGTTTCTTAGATTGAAGTGTGAATAGTATATCTAACTCCTCCAAAGTGTAACATTTTCCCAAATTTTGCTTATGTTAGAGTGGGAATAATACATTCAACCCATACAAAGGCCAACACTTCCCTACTGTTGTTTAAATTGGAGTTAGACTATTAAATCTGACCGAATTGAAATCCAACACCTTTGCTAGTGTGGGTTATTTTCGATTGCCATTATTTTTTTATTTTTTGTAATGTTTCTATTATTTAAAGAAAAGTGTTGCAATTTCTTTATGTAACTTTTTTAATAATAATTATATTTTTTCAATTAAGCGTGATATATGTTTTTGTTATATATGTTTGTTGATTTTCACCTTTTAGGTCATCATTAAATATTTTTAAAGTATATATATATATACATATATATATATAATGGTATTAATTAAAAAAATGTATATTCCTTTTATTTTTTTAATTAAGTTTCATACATTTTTTTAAAATATATGATTGATCATTTGTAATTCTAATTTATTGTTTAGATTTCAAATGTAATATTTTTTTTAAATTGTGTGGCAATTGTTTTTATGGTTTTTAGAAGATATATATGCATATATGTATTTGTAATTAATAGTATTTATTTTTAATTATACCATTAATAATGAACTAATTATTTATAGTAATATTTTGTATTTTAATATTGTAAATAAATTACATATACGTGGGTGTATATATAGAGAGAAATATATATATATATATATATAAATATATATATATATATATAGATATTTTAATGTATTTACCTTTTTGGACAATATTCTGTTCCATGATATTTTTGTCTCGATATTTTGGTAGTCTCTCGATTTTTTTGCAGACAACATCTTTGCCACAATATTCTGGTGTCACAATACTGTTGTTCGCAGTATTTTCTCATAGAACCAATGCTTCATTGATACATGTATTCAGTCACCAAAACAAAGCCACTGTGCAATACCCAGTACATTCTTGGTAACCCCCTACCCACCGTCCAGGATATTCATTGTACTGAGCCCAGTTAGGGAAATGAAGAGGGCACTATGTGATTCTCCCTGTCCCTAATGTGTAGTCTTGTGTCACACCCGTGTGCGCGTCTGCGTATTCTCTGTGTGAGAGCTCTGGTGTGTGTCTCCCAGCATCATCTATTGTTGGACTGCTGCTGCTTTAGGAAAAATGGGGCATATTTACATGGGGATTGTGCCAACGGAACATCACTTTTTTAGACGTTCCAGTGGCGCAATGCCCAGCTCCATATTTACAAAGCGACGTTAAGCCACTTTGCGTGGCTTAACCCCACTTTGTAAATATCGTCCCCTTTTGCGCAGGTATCTATGTGAAAGGGGCGAGCAATGGGTGTTGCTGTGGGCGTTCCATCGCAACACCCTTTGCTTTATGACACTCCGCCACATTTACAAGGATGTGTACATTTGAGGCAGTGCCAAAAACTAATGCCACTGAATAGCAGGCGTTAGATTGGTGCAACGAGGTGAAATACTTTCATTTCTCCTCATTTTTGCTCTTTCTATGTGTGCTGCATTCTGCAGCACACATAGAAAGGGCAAATCGCCTTTAATGATTGTTTATGTGCAGGAAGGTGTCCCTTCCTACACATAAACAATCATTCCCTGTAGCACAGACATCCTTGCACCATGGTGCAAGGGTGCCTGCGTTGCAGGGATTATTCCCTGTAATGCAGGCACCCCTGCGCTATGGCACTATTCAATTCAATTCAATTATTTATTTATTTTGTTTTGGAACTCCTACGGAGGTCCACAAAAACACACCAACAATTAAAAGGGCAAACTTTACATACAATACAAAATTCTTCCTTATACATTGCTATAAAAATTACATCAAACATACTAAGAAATGTGCAGATAATGCTATAAATACATAAGACAATCAAATAACCGACCAATAAAAAATTCTTATATCAAACATACTATAAAATGTGCAAATAATGCTATGAATACATGAAACAATCAAATAACCAACCAGTTGGTATTAAATCATAACCAGAAAGCTACTGTTAGAACATTTTCTAGTAAATAGGCAAAAATGTTTTAAAAAATTGATATATCTTAAAACAAACCATTTCATTCGTAGGGGACAAAACCAAAGATCGTCCGTCCTGAGCCGAGTGAATATTAAATCTGATAAAAACTGGTTTTAAGAACACTCGCCTTGCACTTTGCAGCTTTGAACATACAAATAAGACATGATTTAGATCTTGGATTTGCAACTGGCACAATTCACAAATTCTCTTCTCTCTAGGTGTCTTATCCCAGATGCCAGTAACATCTCTTAGAGGCAGCAGATTGAGTCTCAGTAGGAGTATCAGCCTTCTAATCCCGTGAGGGATATTCCAAGTTAAATAAGGCTGTGGTTTATTCCCCAAAGTGCTCCCACTGACCGCCACATTACTGGACCTGGACTGGCTTAAAGCAGCGTCTCTCGCCAAACTGATAGGAGATCTAAACTTCTTTAAGAACTGTTTCAGAACAGATTTAGACATAAAAGAAACGGCTATGGCCACTAGGCAGCTTTGTTAGCGCCAGCGCAAGGGAAAACACAGGGGTTCGCCGTATTCTTGTAAATACGGCGCATCTCAGCGTTTTTTAAATGACGCAGCGCTGCGCTGCAAAATTGCACGAGCGCCACGCTGTACCAGTTCCTTGTAAATATCCCCCAGAGTGTTGCCCTCAGATGCATCTCCATGCATAGCCACCAAAGGATTTTGTCTTGCAGCTGCAGGAACGGAATAGACATTCTGTTTGTATATTTGTGTGTGTCCGTAATGGGGGTAATGGGGAAATGACAGCAGTACGTCTCAACTTGGACTTTTCGGGCTAATGGTGTAAACCATAAACCAGGAAGGACAGGGATTGGCAAGGAGTCTTGGTATGCGCGGGGTTAGGAATTTATGGATTTTTGGGGGGAAGGGACCAGGGTCAACAGTTCCCTTTCTTCTTCACTGGCTCCCGGTAAGGGAACGTATCCTGTTCAAGGCTATGTGTGTGAGCCATCGCATTTTACAGAGAAAGGGCCCCACCTACCTGCACGACTTCCTCACCCCATACTCTCCGACCCGTCACTTGAGATCTAGCGGAACAGGGCAGGTTTGTATTCCTAACATCAGAAGAGCGAGGATGGGTGGCCGCTCTTTCTGTTTTCTGGCTGCCAAATGCTGGAATAAACTCCCCCGGGGCTCCGGTTGGAGTCTGTGGAGACACTTTTTCGAAAAAACTCAAAACCTGGCTTTTTCCTCCTCTGAGTTCTCTGGTTTAACCGCGTGTCTCCCTCTGCCAGCGATCTGAACTGTGCCGCAGCGCGGGGACACACTGGTTAGTCTAACCATGCGCTTTATAAGTTTGTTATTATTATTATTATTATTATTATTTATTTAGGGTAAGTGCTGGGTGCATCCCAGGTAGGAAGAGTCATTTAGTTAGCTTAGCTAGCCATTTACTTGGCTTTAGTTGGGTGGTAGTCGTGGTGGGTAGAGGCTGAAGTAAGGGCACAGGGGATGGGACAAGAGGGATGCTGGGAGAGTAGACCTACTGGTATTTAGAATTCTAGAGCAGGAATGGGTACAGAAGAGGGACTAACAGTTGAGAAGTAAGTGGAGTGAGCAGCTGCCTCAGTTTTGGCGTGTTTCCTGACAAATATGAAATGCAGCAGGTGGGGAAGTAAGCAGGAGGAGTCTGCAGAAAGAAACGGAGTCTGGAGCGAGACCACGTCGGGCAGTTTGGGCTGTGGCAAGGATGGCAAGAAAGGAGCAGCACCGCACCTGAAGCCAATAGGGCGGCAAAGGTGGCTTAAGTGGAGTAGACAGCTGAGCTGGCTTATTCGAAGTGCCCAACTGACACACCTACAGGTTGTTGAGGTGGAGTGTGGTCCTGTGGTGGATGGCAGTAACAGGAGATTTGAAGGGCGGCAGGGGATGATGAAGCAAAGCGGGAGGCATTTTCCAGGAGAGGTAGAACAGAGGACTCCATCAAGGGGGCAAGAGTGTAGCTGTGACAGGACTAGTAATAGGTGCTGCTTTGGGGTACGGGAAGACAGTGTAATCAGCACAGAGAACGGTGGGACACAGATGGGGTGGTGGCAAACTCTGCGAGAGTCTTGTGTGGTTCTTTTTCCCCGTGTAATAAGAGATAGTTTGGTCAGGTGTGTCCAACCTCACGGCAATGTTGGACGGGGCTGGATTAGTGGCAGGTGAGTCTCGTGCAGCCACTCCAGAGAAGACTGGATCACCTAAGATTCCTATTAATGTGGGATTTTGGGACAGGGTCTTGGGATATAGTGAACTGTCAAGCACAAGAGGGGCAGGTTATATGTGGCAAGCCTGCCTATTGATGAGGAGACAGAGTTAGATTATGATGAGAACGATGAGGATATGTGCGGGTGAGAGACAAATGCAAGAACGCGGCACAGGAGGAATGGCATTGGTGGTCGGGCCCGTGGTGGCCCAGAGAAGCTAATAGTGGCGGCACAGTTGGCATTTTTCAGGTACTCAATATGAAGTAAACTCTGCCGCAGCAAGATGGATGCAATCAGAGAAAAGGGGGTCATGGATGGATAGCTTTGGAGCGAGCCCTGATAATGAATAAAGGTAGGCCACTTGTGAAGAACCGATCAGCTGGTGTGGGTGGGGGACAGGCGGAGAAGAAATTCAAGGTCAAATTGAGACAAGGCTTGTATGTTGTAGATAAAGGCATAGCAATGTAGGATGTGGTGTGTTGTCGATAAAGACATAGCAATGTGGTGGTGGCAAACGAAGAAACAAAAGAGAAGGAGAGTAAGGGTCTGGAGAAAAAGAAGAAGAACAAGGAGAATCAGCATAAGAAGCCACTGTATATGGGTATTACAAAGCCTTTGATGGTACATTTGATGGCAGCTACCAAGAACAACATTTGGAAATGTGAATACGTGGAGGTATTTAATTTGTTGCTCAGAGAAGTTTGAGCAAAGGAAGGTTCAAGGGAGGTATAATGAGAGTTTTGTAGGAGACTGAAGGTGTCTGTTACCATAGAGAACTGGGCGGCAGCGTTTCTTAACCATGCAAGTGTATATTTTGAAATATGTTCATAGTGCAGTGTGGTCCTATTTAAATACATTTATGTTATCAGGAAGGCACAGCGTAGTTTTGATGGCATGGCATGGGTCAGATAAGATGAAGAATTTAGAGCTTGCTTGGCAGGAATATAGAATGTTACAACGCATGCGATTTTATCGCATGCCATTACAACACGGTCGTTACAACGACCGCGTTGTTAGTACGCAATACCTTTACATCGCAAGTCATTACAACGACTTGCTGTTGGGGGCGGGCTGGACTTAGGAATAGTATAATTTACTATTCCTACTCCAGTCTGCGCAACAGCAGGGAAGGTGTTGGATTTTATATCCAATACCTTTGCGCCCCCTACAGCAAGTCGTTGTAATGACTTGCGATGTAAAGGTATTGCGTACTAACAACGTGATCGTTGTAACGACCGCGGCGTAATAGCTTTGCGTTGTGGAAACAGCGTTGGAAACGCTGTTTCCCCTTGGCAGAGGATGCAGAACGTAAGTGGGGTAGAAGTAGATGGCGCCCATGAGGCCAGCACCCACAAATTATATGGCCGGTGGCCTACCATTAATTTACGGGCATAATCAGGGCGGTCCCACCCAGGGAGAGGTGGGAGGTGCAGGTAGTGGCAAAAACGCACAAGGTGGGGTGAGTTGGGACAATAACAGAGGCTACTGCAATAGAGAGTTTTGCAAGTTTAAACATGATTTGAGGCCCTTCTCCCTAAAATTAAATGTTGCAAAAACAGACCCCAGCTCATTCATTCCAGAAATGGTTTCTCTGTACAAAAACGGTTAGAAAATCTCTCATATATAGGTATTTTTCACTCCCCTTGGTCCCAGTCGCAAAATCATTAGGTTTTATCATTGAAAGAAACCTAAGTTGTCACATATCTAAACATATAAAAATGCCCAATTTCAACTACATATCTGAACCTATAAAAATAAATCTTTTCATCTAGTATTTAGAAAAAAACCAAGCCCAACATCCCTTGACAAAAGTACAAGACTTCATTCTTTCACATTCAAATGCGTAGGTAAAGTCTTTCAATGTATAATTTTCATTATGCAATTTCATCGAAAACTCCACTTAAAGTTACCTGGTTAGTTTCATATTTTTTTTTCATCTAATTCAATTTCATCTAAAAGTTTCATCACAAACGCTACTTCTCACGTTTCAGTAATTTCAAATATTTGCCCCTCAATGTTTAACAAAAAGATAGTGGCCTTTATTAAAATGACACACTTGATTGTAGATTCTTTTATGAAGTGTAATCACTTTCTCAGTTATGATCTTGATCTTTCGGCCGTATTTTCATAGAATGCCTCCATTTTAAATATCTAAAAAATATTCCAAATGTAGCTTCCCCTAAAAGTAAGCCTCCCTATATGATGTTTGAGCTAGAGGAGACCCGCCCCCCTGTATCCCACATCAAGTTTTACCTACTCTGTAGAACCCTAATCAGAGCCAGTTCATTTGTTTTCACCTACACTCAATCTCTCCCTTCTCTACCCTTCACATTTTTACAACCCTAACCCTCTATTTTTCCTCTGTCTATACAGCTAGTGGTGCAACTCACAGGGATGAATACAACATTCATAATTACACAGGATTGGAAACATAGTCCAGAGATAGATCAGCCATACCCAGATCTTGCTGCCATCTTTTTCGTCTTGCAATGTATTCCCCCCTTCTACCTTTCTTTTCTCTTTCCATTCCAGCCTTGCTATGTCATCTTGCGTGCTCAACCTCCCTGGAAGGGCCAAAGAGTCTGAAACATGGTGTTTGGTAGCCGTTCTTTCACTAAAGCACTGAGCACTATACCCCTTTTTCCACATTTCATACTTCATCCTGCTCTTCCCTCATTGCCCTTGTTTCCATATTCCATGTAGAGAGCGTAAAGGCGAAGTGGAAATAACGGTCTCCAAGTAACTTCTGGAAGGAACCAGTTAAACTGCAGAGCCCTCAAGGCTTTTCTAATTTTTCAAATACTATAGATTATGATGCTTAGACAACAGTATCACGCAGGTTTAATATATGTATGCATGTGGTATTTGCAAAGAGCCAAATTGCAGTGGGCCGCTGTTCGGAGAAAAAGGTAAAGATATCATCAAGAAGGAGTGATTGGAAGCAGGTGAAGAGGAATGAGTGTTCCCCTAAACACACACACAGATTTCTGCAAGGCTGCGGTGATGGCTACCATATATTTGGTGGAGACAGTGAGTAGATGAGTAGGTAAACTCATGCATATGTTTTAAAGTACGTGCAAATGTGCACTACGAATCGATGAAGATAACTGGTAGTTGAAGATGCCACATCTGAAGGTCTTCTCCTGAGAGCATACAGTACTTCATATTCTAGACTACATGGAAGATTAGCTCCTTACGACGCTTCAAATTTAAGGTACTTCTTCTGGTCTTGAAATACTAAATACTTCCAACAGATTATTTCTACCAGATGGATGATTGAGGGAAATAACCCTTCTGAGTTGTTGACATTGGAAATGACTGGTTTTAACCACTCCATGATTTTGAAGTACAAGGGACTGTCATGGTTGAGCCATGATTCTGTGATGAATGTGCACCATCTGCATTAGTGTCTATTACCACTTCATGGATGGCCTTACTCTGTCTAATAACTAATTCCACAATAAAAAGAAAAGAAAGATAACCTGTAATTGATATGATGGCCAAGTTATAATTTCAGATCAGAGGAGCTCACACATGCCTAATATGTTGGAGGAATCAACCAGCAGGGAGAAGTAATAGCTAATCTGGTTTTATTTTGTGAATGTACGAGCTGGGGAGCCCCATTAGACACTAGACGTACTTGTTCAAATAATATAGACAATTTCGGCATTAATGGTTAATTGTCAGCTCTAGCACTTATTTCTAATAGTTAATTTAGGAACCTGCATTTCATGTTTGTACTGTTAATAACCATTGTGTGCAGTCTAATGACCACTGTTATTGGAATGATGTGAAATCACAGTTTCTTTCTATATACATGTGTAGTCCTGCCCTGCCCCATTGACTTGAATGAATATCCTTGATTCACACAACCCCTAGTTGGTTGCTCCAGTGGCTGGAATATAATCCTCGCCCCCTCCAACCATGTGCAGCGGTTCACCGTTGCTTCAACTGCTCCTAGTTGTTTGGAAATAGCCCACAGCTCAAGCCCAATGTTTATAAATGATGATAAATGTATGCTACCAACCTATGTGCTCCGTCCTTCCTCAGCCAAGAAGCCAATGGTGAACATTGTAATATAATCATTTCACATGTGCAATTTATTATTACATACTAAAGTGTTTCTTTTGTGTTTAATATTAGTAATGTGTTTTATATAGTGACGTCAGCTGTTTCAAAGCCTAAAAATAAAAGAAGATAATTCTTCTCATTCTCATAGTGATCAATTTACCAACCTTTGAGGGCATTGAATGCTGAGTCGGCCTTGGCGGAATCTGAACTCATGACCTAGTGATCACTGTTCTGCTGCACCGGCGAATGGTCAGCTCATTGAACGACCTCCATGCCTCCCAACTTTTCATATAGCGCTACACGCCGTGGTGAACCGCCTCAAAGCACCGTAAATTCACACCTTCAATTTAAAGGCCCTTAACACACTTGTTATTTAAACTTCAGAAATATACATGCCATAAATTACACCTGCTTTAAGGTAATATGAACCTTTCTACATTGTAAAAACGCACAAAAGAGAGAGTTTGACGAAACAAACCAATGAGTCAGACTAAGAAGACACCGATAAAAATCAGATTTAATCGTACCTACTCGGGGGCATATAAAAGCAGGCTCAAGGTGAGAGTGTGGCTTTTGATGCATATTATGTTCTTTCATAGGCTGCCAGCTTCCTCTTGAAGGCGCCTCTCAACAGTAGGTGTGGCGCAGACTTTCCACCGCCCTCGAGTGCTTCCTGTGTCTGCCCCAACCACCGCGCCTGACGGGTGATCGCCAAAGCGGCCTTACTTGACGTCAAGTCTCCGACTCCAGGAAGAGCGCCCTGGTGTCTGACAGGGGCTGGTCCGCCATTAGGAAGCCATTAAGAAACCGAATAATACATACACTGATTGTCACTGTTAATACCAACAGTCATTTAGCAATTAGGAGTCGGGTGTGTCACGTGGCCAAATACTTGTGAAAGTGATAGTTCTGGTAATAGCTAATTGGGTATTTATTACCAGTGGTTAATTCACACAGTACTCACTTATTTATGATTAGACCTGGCACTGGTCGCAGAAATGAATTCTGCCCGCGGGCATCGTGGGTAGTTCATGCCATTGTCTCTAATAAGTTGGCAGTTGTTGCTGACTATTAGCAGTGGTGGCAAACCCACCAGACGAGGCCTTGGGAAGACAGGCAGCCTACAGTGCTCCCGTATAGACATTAGAATCCTGCTCACTGTCTGCAAAGGTGACTGTTCACGAGATGCCTGATGCCAGCCACTGTTACGGATGCGTGCCTAGCATCCTGGCTGTTGGACTGGGTCCAGCGCTTTTGTCATTTAGGCAGTGCTCACTGAAGCCAGTGCCACCGAGTTAAGGAGCAGGCTCACTAGAGGTGTTCACATTTGTTCCACGCTGACAGTCAGACTTTGGGGCCGATTCCGATCTCGGCCGGTAGGGCTCCGAATCGGATTCGGCTTAACCGGATCCGATTCGGAGCCCTATTTCCCGACCGATTCGTACGCGCGTCCGGGCGAGCGAGTACGATGCGAATTCGCCGACCGACTCGTCCGGGCGTCCCGACCGCTCCGACCGACTCGTTCCCGGGTCTAACCGCACCGACCGACTCGCTCAGACACGACTCGCACCGCGCAATGGAGACGTTCCCCGGCCGGGTAAGTACGATGCGCGCCGCAAGCAGTCCGACCGAGCCGCGCACTCCGGCTCGAAAGAGCAGTCGGAGCCGTACTTTGGGAGTCCGTGTCGGACCCCCTGTACGCGTAGCCGCGCGAGTCGCACACAGGGGGACCCATGGGTCCCCCTACCTGTGCGTGTACGGCGCGAGTCAGCTTCGCCGCGTACACGCTGTAGGGGCGCCCTTGTCCGCCTCACACCCATTGAGTCAATGGGAGTCCGCGTACCCGTTAGTACGACAGGCTCCCATTGACTTCAATGGGAGTCCAACCGAATCGAGTCCGATGGCATACGTGCGCATCGTACTGGTTCGGTCGGGCTGCACA